>CM050163.1:225773310-226443310 GCA_027410445.1 Discoglossus pictus
AAAAAGGGCAGAGAAAATGAAACCGAGTATTTATAGCATTATCATGAAAAAGGTGTGTAAGAGTAATTATAAAACATATAACCGTAAAACATTCCGCCCTGAACCAGCTCATGATGGCAGCCATCTTGGTCTGGTGTCCAGTCAAGAAATACCCTGCACATTTCAGGTTAACACAGATGATTGTGCAATACATGGAATTCATTGTTCACATGTCAGAAGATAACAGAATCTCAGTAAAATAGGGGTAGCACACTGTTAGATATCATATTAATCTAAAGTATTTGCAAACTAAATCCTTTTTACCCTTCACAAAGCTTCAATACAAGCACCATACACTCCGTCTTTTGCTTATGGCAAAGGAAAATGTAAACACAGACTAAATCTTTTCATATAGGAGCATAATAATATTTAGTACTGTACTCTAGTAGCATATCTATTTTAGAGTATTCTTCACATATGTCTCAGACAGGAGCTTTCAAAAATGTTATTCTGAAAGGTCTTGAGCAGAGCAGCATGGCAGATGTGATAAATAACAGAACAAAACTAACCTTGAATATTATTTCTGGAACAAGCCTGTTTTTTTCATCCAGAGCATGCAAGCCAGCAGTGCGGCATCATCATCTGACAGGGAGGATGTCAGTACGTCTTTCAGCTTTGCTCACTGTGGAAACAAAAAGCAACATACAGTCAAGAAAGACATTTTTTTCCCCCAAACAGCCTTCAAATCAAATGTCACAGAACATAAATAAAAAAAACTCATGTCATCACATTACAGTGCAGTTTAGCAGATATACTGATTCATGGGGCAATGTATTAGAGAAGCTGGCTGAGCAGTGTTGCTATGTATAAAACATCACAACATCAAAATGCTGTCAACTTATTGGTTTAAGGGGCGAGTCCCACCTTAATTACATTTTCTTTTATATTAAATAGCACTATGTAAAGGTTATATATAAAACGTACAGAATTTTTTTATTTACGCATGTTTGTGTGCCATTTTCCGTTTCATTTCTGTCACTTAGAATTCCACTGCAGTTTGGTTCTTGAGATGTCCCTAGCTTTGTGCCAGTCAGCTCTCCATTGTAAGCTGTGACCATTACATTCATGTTCTAGCAGCAGCTCACATCGCCTATTATATAGAGGTCTGCTAGCAATAAAAAGCAAGTGCTAAGAAACTATTTGAACTTCAATGAGTGAACACTTTCATATAAAAAAAAAAGAGTAATTTGATAGGTAAAACTTCCCCTTTAAAAACAAAAAAGAGACTACTGTAAGGCAAATTGCACAATTGTGAAGTAGTTCAACTAACACCATTAGCATCTGTGCAAGCCATGATGATGATTATGATCTTTGAAACCATTTACATAGAGAATTCCATCTTGTACTGGCATCTTGAAGCCAGAAAGGGGGTTGATCTTTTAAATATAGGGACTGGGGGGGACTTCGTGAAAGAACTGAATCATTTAGAATTTGACACCCACATCCTTTCCCTGCACATGCCCAGAAGCAGTCAGCTTGCATTAAACTCATACTTTTAAACTCAAAAGATGATGAGCAAGGGAGATGAAGCACCAGGCAGACAGGTTTGGGTCTTCTGCTGGATCGGATATAGGATGGCTACTTGGGTTTAGTCTACGGTTTAAATGTTTTCATTGCTCTAGGGGTTTTAGAAGATAGGCTACTTTAGTGTGCAGTTTAGCTGAAATTGAAGGTGATCTATATGATAACTAAATTTGATGTGCAAGATGTTTTTTAGAAAGCCAAAAACAAGTTAATAGACCTTTTTTCATTTTTGTACTTTTATTCTCTACAGCAGGGTTCCATTTCCTTTACTTCAATTTTTTGTTTCCATTTTAGTATGGTGTGTCTTTACAAGCTTACACTTTCCATTAGTCCTTAAGAAAGCACATTGGGAGATAGAAGCTCTTCCTATATCCAATAAATCATATTATCATGAAGTAGATCAGACATTCAAGTTTGTATATTACACTTTGGGAAAATGTCATATACAAGACAAATTAAAGGCTGTATTTTATTTTTTTTAATTTTTGTTTTAACTTTCTAAAAAGCTTTTCCCCATAATCATGTGTAGCGCTACAAAGTGGTTAATAGCCATAATCTATTTGTTACCTACCCATTTTAGGTTGGAAAAATAACGTTCAGTGGAACAGTAATGTATCACCTATTAACAGATGTATTAATTGGTTTATGATTCCAAGATAAAATAATCAGTTACAAGAAATGCAAATGCTGAAAATAAACAATTAACATGTACTGTATTATTATAATAAATAAGTAACACCTCTTAATGAATTATGGTAAAGTTATATAATGTGGGGAAAAAAATTTGCATAATTACCTAGCATAGTGGCTCTCAAACTTTTAGACATGGGGAAAGGTTGGTTACCTTCCAATGCGCATAGAAACCAGCTTTTTTGACCCAAGATTGTTTTCTGTGTGATACTACGCAACACCAAATTTTCATCTCGTTTTGTGCGGATTTGAACAGAGTTAATTTTAACTGCAGATATATTGATAAATAATCTATCTTTAACAAAGAGTAGTCTTATGTTAAGAGCCCCTTCATGTTTCTAGAGACCTGCAGATAAGATCTTAGGGACTGGCACCCGTCCTATGACCAGCTGTTGCGAACCACTGACATAATGCTATGAAGAATTACTGTGCACGTTGGGCAAACCACAACCTGTAAATCTGCAGCTTCTTTTGCACCCAGCATGGCTGGCAGCTTCTCCTTGGTTCAATAGTCAGGCCTACATGACCCAGACCAAAAGGACATAAATCGGTTGAGACGTGTGCACGAGAGGCTGCAAATCAAGGAGGTTCAAAGCTTGCTGCCGCCTACTTCACACAATGATACACTCCAAGGAATAGGAGTGTAGAAGGAAAATTACATGGCAAACCCCTAGAGGAGAGCTGAAGGACATTAAAAAAAGTGAATCATTCACAAGTTCGAAATACGTGATCTAGCAGGATTGTCATTATACTAGATGTAACCTACACAAGGGACCTTGTTTTATCACTACAATGCCACTTTGGAATACTTGTCATATTCACAGATTTTTCTATATCTGTGCTATTTATGACATGATTCTCTTTTAGCTCTTGCATAATGACATTTTCAAGCATTTCTTAAAATTAGACATTCCCTAAACTGGGTCAAGTATTTTTCTACACTATTTTATTCAGTATTGTTCTCAAATACTAATGTATTTCACAGATTGCGTCTCAAAACATTTTATTTGGAATGTGTTCAGTCAGTATGATGTTACTTTACATAACCTTGGTGTAACAAAGTATTTGTTTAGGAAGGGCATGTACACACAGATACTTCTGGTTTATTTTTGTAATTCTGCATTTATGTATATATAAAGTAACAGAATAATAGTGGATGACTCCCTAGGTTTGTCAAGTCTTGATTTAAACATTTTAAGTTGGCATTAGAGGGACGCCCTCAGCTCAAAATAAAGTTGTTGTTTTTATGGTTCTTAAAGAGCATGAAAAACTGGTCGTATGTTGCGTTATCCATTTTTTTTTCTAAAGTGAATCAGTCCAGGGAAATTCCATGATGTTGTTGCATTTATATGCAAATAAGCAACTTACGCATAACAATAAGCGGCTTTGAAGCTCTAATTAGGACTACTGTCTGCTTGTCATTATCTGCAGTGGGCAAAATAAAGACCTACAATGTTATCTGGTAGATGGACCCCTCTCTCACCCTTATCAAGCACTTGGACACACAATAGCATACAGGAAACTCAAAATGATTTACTGTAGAGAGAAAAAAAAAAAACTACTGGTATAATGTATAGCCAGTATTTAATGCGCATTTAAATGATATCAGCTTTCTATTGGGGTGAGAGTTCCTGCAGTATGATGCTTGAACACGGCCATAAAGTGTGGCATTTTGTCAAGGACTGTGTTACAATATCCTTGTATTTGGCGTCTAATTATGACAGAATGTGTTTTATATAATTACATGGCTTTGTTAAATTGGTTACTCAATCAACGGTCTTGCTCATATGCTCAGTTATGCAAGTTGGGAAGCGCTCCATAATAAACACTGCTAGAAATATAATATTTCTCCCTCAGGTGCTTTTGGGCTCCTCCTAGGCTTCAACCTGCCACGCCAGACTCTAAAGAAACCCAGTGGATTTGCATGCAGGTGAAAGATATCTCACTAGTCTATGAACAGGATATCATATGCTTCAGAAAATGGATCTTACAAGCCTGGGGAAAGGCTGACTACCAATACTTCTATAAGGAGAATAGATCATACATAAAAAGTGTGGCCCACAGTAAATTAAAATGGCCTGCCCTACATCTTCAAGAAAGGCAGGCATGTGGGTGAAAGGGGGTTAATAAAAAAAAGGACTATAAAACCCTATAATGGTCAGTCACACCCCACAGTCTATAATACAATGTTTGTTTCTTGCAGCCTTTCACCATATTTTTGATCCTCTCCCTTTTGAAATTCAAACATTTCTCTAGAAGTAGCAGCAGCAGTCCCGTCTACCAACTGCTTGATGGCGCTGCCGATTTTCAGTGCTGATATCATGGAGTTAGGGTTAGGGTTAGGTGATCTTTAAGGGTTATAGTGAGTGTTAGGGTTAGTTTAAGGGTTAGGGTAACCTTCTAAAGTATACAAACTTGAGTTAAATATCACCAGCGCAGATACCACTGGTGGCGAATTTAAACAGGATAGATCAATAATTTGGACATTTTATTTCAACCAACTAAAATGGTCAGAAATCAAAATGTCACAAAAACTCCATTAACATACTCTGAGCTGTAATGGGAAATTTCAAGGGTATCCATGTAATGCTTTGCATTGTATTAGACCATTCAAATACTAAATTTTTACAGCTTTCTATACACACACACACACTATTATTAAAATATAAACAGTGAATATATAAACAGTGAATATATAAACATTAAAACATGACAAAAGAGAGCGTATTGTTTGTTGGTGGTCCAGTGTGGATGCACGATACATGAACAGAAGGTGTCTTGAATAGCAGATAATAAGTTGATGGCTTCTCTGAATTGATGAGTTTTCAGGGAGTTTTTGAAACTGTCAGACTCTTTTACTCCTTCACAGAGTGGGGTAGCAAAAGAAAAAATAAATAAATAAATAAATAAATAAAGTCTTGCAGATGGGAGTATGAGGAAATGATGAGAGGTGAAGAGTGTAAATATTATAGACAGAGCAGATGGGGTGGTGAAGGAAATATCTGGAGAGGAGATACGATATATGGGATGGTGAAGTTGTATCTAGGGCTTTTTGTATGAGTGTCATGATTTCCAACTTAATTCTAATGGATTTGGGAAGCAAATGAAGGCTTTGTCAGAGCGGGTCAGCAGATGAAAAACAAATGTTTAGATATAAGTGTCTACGCTCTTAAGACCGATTGGAATGGAGAAAGTATAAGGAGCATACCACTTAAGTGTGAACTGAAGTAGTGTATAAAGAAATAATAAGTAAAATAATTAAGATTTTGGTTATTTGTGTGAGAAAAAGACATAGGTTTTGATAAGTGCTTGGATGTTGGGAGTGATAGACCAGAGTAATTCCTAGGCAATGGGGTTTATGTTGTAAGTATGATAGAGCAGTTGTGATGTGGTAAAGTATGAGATTAATAATTGCTCAGTTTTTGACGTGTTATTTTTAGGTTGTGGGAGGCCATCCAGGTGGAGATGTTGGCTAGACAAGTGGTGACATGACATAGTACGGAGGAAGGTTACATTAGAAGTATATTCGGTATCCTCAGAATCAAGATTATTAGTTTGCCAGAGTGGACTTTAAAGGAAGTGACTAAAAAAAGAGAGAGGGAAGAGAAAGTAAACACTGCAAAGAACAGCATGGAGAGAGTAGGATATCTACACCTCCTTCGTGTATCTCCAGGTTGTGTAAACCACTATAAGATAGTACAGCAGGCAAAGTACTGTCAGATGATGTGAACCAGACTTCATTAGCAAGTAGGTTAAAGGAATTGGAAATGTTGAGATGATGGCGAGTTTATTGTGAATAGAGAGAGCATTCCAGAGGGCATATATGAGAAAGGAAGGCAGTGTATGGTGATCAGGTTTATGGCAGTCCTGGCATTATGTATGCAGGGTAGGCATAGGCGAGAGCAGATAGGAATAGTTGAACGGTCTGGTTAAGGGTGTGCTTCCATTTTATCTCAGGGGGGTGCAGAGGAGAACATATTTTGAGGAATAAAATAAGTTTATGAGAGCAGATATGTGAAGAAGAAATATTATAATACGTGAATGTATGTGGATTATTGAAGGGAAACAGAGCATAACTTTTTTAGGATTATAAAGGTGGAAAATAATAATAGGTTAACACTGTGATAAACCAGTTTGACACCAATATAAAAACGTTCAAATATCCTTATGATACCCTTCAAAACAGAGAACCAGGAAAATTCACATATTCTGTTTTTTAACATCACAATTGTATAAAAACACTGGTCAACTTAAAGTGGCATGTTAATTGCTATAACCACAATGTTTTTGTGCATTTTTGCAGTCAAAAATGTGTTCATAAAGTCAAACTGCTCTACAGTTGCTTTTACACCTTGATGCTTTCCCTTCTTTCAGAGCTCGTCAATCAGAGAGTAAAAAAGGTATGTTTATGTGTCTACAAGGAAAATGGAACCAAACAGAGCATGAAGATGTACATGTTTCATTTGCAAGAACCCCAGGGGCTGTCAAACTGAATTTCACACTTATTTTTTAGATTACAATGCAATGTGTTCAAAAAAAGAGGGGGGGGGGGGGGGGGGGGGGACAACACATTGAAATTGTTATGGATAACCAGAAAATGGACATTTTTTTTAACCCATTATCTCTCAAAGGGGAATTTAAATATAACATTTTTTGGTGTACTGAAAATGCTCACTGCTAAAGAATAAATCATCAATATTCTTTAAAAGGAAAACTGAAGAGTCTTATTTATAGTAAGCGGTTATGAAGAAATTAACTTGATAACAAGGAAAATGTACTTCAAAAATAAAAAGCTGTATTTATTTATTTTAGACTTTACTTTTTTCATAATTAGCACTTGAGATTATTATTGAGTGGAATGGTGAATTCAGTTAAGATCACTATTCTGTTTTGTTTAAAAAAAATACACACATACACACACACTATGAGTAGTAACTTGATTCCAGAACTATATTGATGGGAAAGTCCCAGTAGGATAGTCCTCATGTCAGGCTTCAGACCAAACTAAGTGTTCAAGATGGAAAGGTCCATAAATAAGCAGGCTGCTAAAAATCAAGATTTTCTCTACAAAGGCCTTTAAAAAGCAGCAACTATACAAACCACAAGCATAGTTTGTTACACACTTCATAAATGTGACGCCCCACCCCATACACAGTGGTACTTTAATATTAGCACAAAAGAAAATCACTATTTTTCACAATGTCCTCTTTAGTATGGTTTCACAAGAAGGTGAATTAATTGATAGATGAATTATACCTTTTAGAAAATATTTAGGACATTGAAGTTAAACTGGGGATCAAGGTTTTGATTCTTCTTTTAAATCTGGGTATTTGAAGTTAAAAAAAAAAAAAGAAAAAAAAAAAGACACACACCAACAACAAACAGCAACAACAGCAACAGTAGAGCAAATGTATCTTCTGTATTACCAGCAGCAGACAGCATTATGTTGAGATTTATTACTGACTTATCCAAGCTTACTGAATGTGCACAGTTTTGAATAGTGGAAACGACAAAAAAAAAAAAAAAAAGAAGAAGTGAAAACTAGTGAAATGTTTACAGATGGCATATGTAATATGGATAATGTCAACATGAAAATTGCCCTGGAGCTGGTCTTGCATAGGGTGAAAAGTGGATGTTGGGAAAAAAATAAAATAATGCAGACCATCGATTTGCAGAAATGGTAACCTGCGGGCTACAAAATAAGGGGGAAAAAAAGTATCTAATTAAAAAGATTACAGTTTCCTTGGATCTTTTGCTCTATATGGTCCCTTGTGGAGTGTTAGTTAAGTAGTTTGTCAGTGCACACTGTTGCAAAGCAATGTTGCTTCCTACAAGGACATGCTGATCCATCACTCAACGAGAGGCACAGACCAGACAGATGGCCACAACTAGCCCCCAGGCCTAAGGCTCCCCAACCCTGTGTAAGGAATCAAAACAATCCAACTCTAGATTGAGATATTGCTAACCGGCGATTATGAATCAATAATAAAACATGTATTTTGAGGTTAAAGCCATATATGGGCCCAAACAGACTAACCTAAGGACCAAAGCCCACAATACATCCTGTCAGTGGATTTTATGTAGCATCTCTGTACCACAAACTGAAAAATTAACTGTAAACATCAGGACCAGAAATATGTTTATAAACCGATCTCTGTCCTCACTCCCCATCTCCCTTAGCCGGATCTGATCTGTTTTTACCAGTCGTTTTTTGTGGGGGCTAAAGAAAATCAATGTGAGATAACAGGTTGAAGAACTGGACAGAAGCAAACTTGTCGAGTAGGAGAGTACACACCTCCTCAACAATACACTAAATCTCTCCAAAACTAGCAAATATTTAATTATACTCCTAAATATGTAAAAAAAAAAAAAAAGCCAATTAATTCCTTTCCTATAGCGATATTAACCTTCAGCAGACATATATGGGGCCTTTCATGTGAAACCGATTGACCGCCTCTAGTATTAGGAACTGTGTAATCCAGTCGGGGTTCCCTGGTGGTCCGGTGGTCCAGTGATCAGCATTCAATGCTTTTACCACTGCAACCTGGGTTTGATTCCAGTCAGGGAACCAAGAGGTCACACCACCCTGAACCCAAGCAGGGTTGGGCCTGGTCAGTACTTGGGTGAGACACCACCTAGGAATACCAGGAGCTATAGGCTGTGGCCCACTGGAGAAAGAACTGACAAACCACTCCACTATCTCCGCCATGAATACAGAGTGGATCTGCATGGTGCGTTTCTGTCCATGAGTTCACGGAGAGGCAGACACAACTGAGCGATGCAAACACAATGCTAGACTGTTACATACTTCCCCAATATTTGATTTTTCTTTTCCTAAACTACAGTGGTTCTTTAAGCATATCCTCATATTTTTAAATAGAGAAAATAAGAGATCCCGGTTTGTAGATAGCATCAGTTTGTCCTCTAGGATGTTTTTTAATATTGCAGTGGATATAAATTAATATACTACAGAGCATACTGGGTGTATAAAATCGGATATACATTATGACAAGAAATACTCTACAGATAGAGGTGAAAGAAACCATCATATAAGATGACAGAATATAAATGTCTGTATATTACATTAAATGCAATTTCTACAATGTTGATTTGGAAAGTGTGCATTTTCTCAACTAGTTAGGAAATAAACATTTTATTTCTAGCGTGATCTTGTCAAGTCACATGTATATTCTGCAACTCAAACATGTATAGCCTAATATGTAATTATACTATCTGTACACTGTACAGGCACGTGGGCTCTGTAGAAATAAAGAAAAATTATTATAGTAGTATTTCCTGCAGTTTTCATGGCTTCAAATTTTTTTAAAAGCACTTTTTTTACCTACTTCCTTAAAAAAAGGGAGAGGTTCACCAAATAAGTTTATTTTATATAAAAGATTTCGCATTTTAGCATTTCCCTTGTATTGCTCCAAGGTTAGAGGTTGTAGAATTATTATTATCCCTTATTTGTAACGCGCCAACATATTCTGTAGTGTTATACAGGGGTTAGGTACAAGGCAAAAACAATATTAATACATTGCAAAGAATGGAGGGTCCTGTCTGAGCTTAAAATCAAACATCCATAGACAGAAAATTCATGTACTGGTCACATCTTCGTTTGAATGGCACTTGGATTTCTGACCAAATCAGCTCAGCATTCCAAGTGTCAGTGACTAAAATGCAACTAAAAATAGCAGCTCCAGCTCCCATTAACATGGAGAATTAACTGGCAAACTAGGCAAAATTCCATAACCTTTACACAGGCAATTAACCTTCTAAGTGCTACTTAATATAAAGAAACTTACATTTTAACTAGAATGGGTTGTTTAAAAAAAATAAAAAATTAAATTGAGTGTACTATTTTTTCTAGCTGGATTTATTCATATACATCTACTGAAGACTGGTGTAACACAGATTATACCTGGAGGCCAGGATAATAAAAAATAAAAAAATGTACCAAGGCAACCTTATAGGTTACAGCCAAAATACATGATCAGATCTAGAAAGCCATTTTTAAACTTCCTTCAAATGTCCCAAATAGTTTAAACTAAACCATAAAGTACTTCTGTGTATTATTCTTGTCTACATTGTAACTTTGGATCATTAGTTCACTAGACCCAAAAATCCCACTGAACCTGCCCACGGTTTGATAGTGGCCTTATCTAAAGATAAAGGACACAAAAAGACATCCAAATATGGTATCCTAAGATTTTTAAAGTATTTTATCAATTGAATTGACTACAATTTTAGTTAATCTGACTCCAGGGAGCAATTAGGCTAAAAAAAAAAAAAAAAAATGCACACAGACATTGGCAATCACTACACTGCAGAAATAGAGAGGTAAAAAATGCAAATGCAGTGTACATTTACTTTAGGAAAATGCCATTTTAAAATCCCAGTCACGGTTAAAATATCTACGTTTTATCATTGGTGGTCTTTTTTTACCACCAACACCACAAGGACAGACAAGCAGACTGACTAATTAGCACATCAAAACAGCCAATTTGCATTCAGAAAATGCTTATTTGCAAAAAAAATGCAGTGCAAATAGTGAATTGTCCACTTAATAAAACTATACATCATATTAGCCATTTTTTTCCCAATTATCTTTTAAAGAAAGCATGATGTTGGGGTGATGAGTCCCATTAATATGCCAAAGGATTATATATATAGTGTATACAATGGCACAAATCATTTAAATGGTTTAAAACCGAGGGACATGGAGGATTGCAAGCACTACGGTGAGACGTCACACCTTATCCTTTTCTGTATTTTTGCTAACACAGGAAATGAATCTAGTCTGGAGTGTCAGTGCTGTAAGCAATTACCACAAGTAGAAAAAAAAAAAAAAAAAAGGTTTAAAATTAACACCAAGCATAGGCATGGTCTATTTAGGTAAACTCCCAATCTTTTGGTGTCCATTAGACTTCATTATCTAATCAACCTACTTAAAAAGTGTATTTGAAACTACTTCTAGGCACTCCCCAGGAGGCATCAGGAATAAAAACAGTAAAGATAACTTTAATGAACAGTCATGAACGAATACTATATATATATATATATATATATATATATATATATATATATATATATATATATATATATATATATATATATATATATATATATATATATATATATATATATAAGTAATTCAGAGGTGCTCATCAGAGAACAAACCAACTTTAATAAGTTAGTTCTATAGCCATGATAAGCCACTCTGAGAGCAACCTCTTTTAGCTCACTTGTGCACTTCACAGGGAGAAATATCCTGTAGTATATCAGTCTGGTCCCACTCAAGAGTGATCCAGCCCCGAAATACCAGGCAATTCTACCCTGAACAGGAGAAACCGCAAACCCCAGTCGTGTTTCGGCCTTTATGGGCCTCGTCAGTGAGGTGCAGCTGAACTCCCTAAGGCACAGTGAGCAAGGGGTCCACGTCTGGAGTCCCCTATTACCCTTAGGGAGACTAAATCCTAAGGGTAATTTGCATAAACAAAAAAAAGGTAAGTCAAAGGTGCTCATCAGAGGGAGTTTAGCTGCACCTCACTGACGAGGCCCGAAACGCGTCTGTGGTTTGCTGTTTGGAATAATATATAGTTATATTTTTATATAAAAACAGACCTGCACTGCCGAAACTATAAGATTAGATTAAAAAATGATTATGCTTATTGGCACACATCAACATGCATTTCCTGTAAATTAAAATTTCTAGGTTAGGAAATAAAAAAACTCCAGTGACAATAGGAGTAATCTCTGAATGTCCTGTTCCTAACCAATCCCATGAGAATATCATAGACCCCTTTTCTATTGGTCAGACGGTAAGGAGGGTCTACCAATCAGGGGCAGACAGGGTTGGAGCGATTGGCTCAATACTAAACTAGGAGAAAGTGAAGGTGCGGCAGGGATTACCCAGGGGTGGCTAGGTACCAGTTTGGCTAGTGAGAAGGGATGGGGAAGGCAGCGTTAGATAGGCCCGTGCCAGCTTCCCTTAAAAAATCCCAGCCAGCCTATAGGGTAAGGCCATCTTTATTTGAGAGGGTTTTTAATCATAGGATCAACCTTTAGGGCCTTCTGATAACTACCCCCATTTTCCATGAAAGGCTGAGGTCATGCGGATAGTTATTTAGCCAGCATGGTAGCGCTGCAGCTGTTCATAGGCAGTCTACACTGCCAGATAGGTATAGGAAGTTATGCAAATGTTGTGGTTAATCGCAAACAATGCATCAGAGGAGTATCATTTACAACACTTAACCCTCCTTTGCCAATTACACTTTGCAGTTTCCCACAACAAATCGCTTAACAAGACAGGTTGTCAGATTTCTTCCCACGCCAATCTAGCCTGTCAGCACAATTCTCGTAACCGAACAGTGTGATCCTAAGGTACAGTGGCAGTGCCACTTTGCAGCGGTTTTATAACCCCAGAAAATGAATAGGGCAGAGTACACTGGGCCTTTTATCATAAAAAGGGTCGCTCTCTCCTTTTCAGTTTCCCCCCCCTTACAACTAACATACAATACATGTAATTACAAAAGCATTAAGAATAACCACAACTGTAACCATAACTTTTCCAATAACTCTTAGTGCAACTATTACAATAGCCATTAGTCCATTTGCCATAAAGGGCTCAGGAAAATTACCTTTTATGAGCAATTATGCTGCAATGTAAGCCGTCACTGATTTCCTTCCTGAGGTGGGAGGAGATGCAATATATTAAAGCTTCTATTTGTACAATGGGAATGTAGCAACTAAAATGGAAAGCAAAGTCGATTGCAACGAAACAGCCTCCTGAGACAAAATAACAGCCCTGTAAACAAAATGCAGGCTTGCAATAAAGAATAATTGCATATTACAGAAGTTTTCATTTTTATATGACTATAGTAGAGCATCACATATATAGTTGTTGTAAATGCTGTGTTGGCAAACAGATTCATTAAGCAAATAACTTATAGAGAAACTTTTTTTAAAATAATTAATAACTGGTATTTTACACCGGTTAAAATTGCACAAATTTCTCATATTCCGATAGAAAAAATGTGTTGGAGAAATTGTGGTAAAGTTGCTCATTTACTGCACATTCTATGGGAATGTCCCAAAATAAGGCTATTTTGGAAAAAGTGTTTTATTTTCTTGTCCGAAATTGTGGGAGACCAATTCCCCTTTAGGGGAGAATGTAGCCTGCTACACATTTTTCCTAGTGACATCGATATAGAGAAAAAGTCTTTCGCGATTCTGACTTTCTCAGTGTCCAAAAATACTATAAATCACAAACTGGAAGGCAGATATCGCGCCAGACTTTTCAGATGTCGTTCGGAAAATTAAATACATCCGAGAACTGGAGAAAAATTATGAACAAAAAGGTTGTATTAAAGCTGATCCATTAAAATGGAAAGTATGGGACCAAAAACAAGGTACAAAGTAAATACTAACATTTTTTTAGAAAGGTCGATAGTGGAATGAAAGGGTGAGAATGACGATGTAAATGTATTTTTTATGTTGTAAAAAATTGCTGTAAATTTTCTACTTTATGCAACAAAAAATAAAAAATATAAAAAAAAAAAAAAAAAAAAAAGTAAATGCTGTGTTGGTCATGCAATGTTAAAAAAGTTATGGGATTGAGACACAGGGGAGGGAGCTAAGCGTAAAAAAAGGGGGAGGGAGAGAGTGGGGAGAGGCCAGCAATAAGCACCAAAAAGGCGCTCAACGTGGGGCTCGCGGTAAGCACCGAAGGCGATCATTGCGGGGCACAAAAGTTGCAGGTTGGCCGAGGCCTGCAATGAGCGCAGAAGGTGCTTATCGCAAGACTCATAAAAAGTAGGCGGATGGGGAGGCTTGGAATGAGCACAGAAGGCACTCATTGCGGGGCTCGCAATAAGCAGGTTGGCCAAGGCCTTCGGCACTCATTGCGTAGCCCGTAAAGGGGGGGGGGGGGGAAGAGTTTCGCAATGTGTGGCAAACAGAATTGCCAGGCTTAAAATGTTATTGCTGTCACTTTTGATGAGCAAGACGCTAGTACTATATGATGATGGAGTCTTACAATGGAATTTTGAGACGTGCATAAAAGTCGCTTTTGTTTGAAATTCATTGAATGAACAGGTTATCGTGGCTTAGATAGTAGTCGGACACACACCGCGTTCGATACAAGCAGCTGTGTAATGAAGCTTATTTGCATGGTCCATTGTCCATATCTAATATAGAGCATGGGCTCTCCTGCAGAGATAAGGTTATCTGAGGATGTTAGCATGTACCAAGCTGAGCGGGGCGATCAGCCAAGCATACAAACACAAAGTGCTGTGGAGCCATCGCAATCAGGCCAGAGAGAAAATGGAAGGTGCTGCGCTACAGATGGTTGCATTCAGATGTCATTAGGCACTGAGCAATAAATGAAAGAAGAAAAAAAAAAAGAAAGAAAAACAAAAATCAGTGCTTTGCACAGTAATTGGCTTGTAGTATGCAAAATATGACAGTCAATAGGAATACACTGTTCAGACTCATTTTTGTATTTATTAACAGGGGATATAGGGGGTATTTAGGTTTTATGCTGCCCTAGACAATTCAGATGTGTGCACCCCAACGTGCAGCTCCTCCTTTCCCTTTCTATATTACATATGATAAGTTTGTGCATTTATGTATATATAGTATGTCAGACCATGTCAAGTATACTTTTAAATATATATGTTTGTTTATGCATAGAAATGGACAAATAGAAAAGTACTGCACTACATCTTCAGGCAGCCTGCTGCCCTCTAAAAATGTACTGCCTTAGGCCTGGGCCCAGTTGGTCTAGGCTGAAAACGCATGCATGATTTATAGTTTAACTCATATTACTATTTTGTTCAAGGATCTCTGAATTTTGGGAGGGAGGCTCAAACACCTATGTAACTCAAACATATCATCAGACATGAAAACAAAACCATTTTTAGGGAAAACAGAAAGTTTCCATCTGTCAGACTTGAGAACTTCTTTATAGCTTGAGGCCTGAGAGCTTGTACAAATCTACTGAATAGAGAAGGGGGTGGAAGATTTATTAAATGAATGAAATTGAGAATTTGACACCTACCCTTTCCTCCCATGCTCAGAAGCACATAGGTCGCATCAACTAATGCAAGCCTTGTCCTACAAAAATGCAAGTGCCTCTCATACATGAAAGCCCCCCCAAAAGTATAATTGATACCTCCAGGAACAAACAGGAAGCAACAGAAATGTATATTTTCTAATTATTAAAACTATATACATGACATTTTCCCTGCCCAATTATACTCTTGCATTCAAAGTTTTCAAATGCATTCATTTTTCAATCATACAGTGCTCCTTTGAATACAGCAAGGAAATATGTTCTTCCGAGCCCTTAAAGGGACATGAAATATTTCTGTATTTGAATAGGAAAATGAAATACATATGTCTATTTACTTTTATGTACTTTATTTAATTAAGAAGTGCTTAAAAGCTCCGATTGAAAAAAAAAAAAAAAATACAAATGTCCACCTGTTTGGGTCTGCCCTCTATAGCTCATGAATAGAGAGAGTGAAGTGCAATGTTTTTTCTGTCAGTGACCTCTCTCAAGGACCATGTTGTAGAATGTTGACAGTAATTGGTTACTATGAGACAGGGCAACCAGTTTGTAACTATTGGGGGGGGGGGGGGCAGAGCTTTACTAAGCTTTACTTCTTAGTAAAATAAAAAAAATACATAAAAAGCAAATGGATACATAGGTATAGTATATTCCTAGTGAAATCCAGACTATGAAAGGCAAGAAGTAAATTTTACTTTCATAATCTATAGCTGCAACTTTAAAATGCATTAAAACTCTGAACGAACTGCCTCTAGGTCATCCATGTCTTGCCAGTTGAAATTTAGATCCTGCTTAAATACATCAAGGGTCAGCAGATAGATAAACTTGCCTCCAGCTCAATTCCTTGGCATTTTATTTGTAATAATAATCTAGACAATGGCAAAAATACATCAGTGGCTCAGTCTAGACAGGGAAAGAGATACATATATGAGCAATGTATAGAATCTTACACCTGGTTTCTTTTGTGAAATAAATCTGGTTTGGCAAAGAATAAGATTGCATTACAATTTATTTGATTACATCTACTCTGCTAGAGAGGCCTGCAACACATTTAAGATAAAGGAATAAGACGCAAGGCTGGAAAAAATATATATATATATCACACTGAATGAACAGATAGGGGAAGTAGTATTACCTACAATTTTGTACACACACACATTCATATATTTTATGGAGTATCGTCAAACAGACTTTGGGGATTCCTAGTGATCAACTAGATTCCAAATCCAGTATAATTTTGTATATAAAAACATTACACAAGACACATATTATACATTGTGTATTAATTTCCATTCATTCAAGTATACCATGGGGAGTACAAATGTAAAATGTAATTGTCAATAAAAGATTAAGGGTTATTCTTATTTTATTTGTTCGAAAAACATTTTGCCCATTATTAAAAAGCGAAGCACGCAGGACTTCGGCTGCATTCAGTTGAGAAACGTGGTTGTTAGATAAAAAAATCTGACCTCGGAAAAATACGAATGTAACAGCCGAACAGCAGCAATAGAAAAAATACAGAAAAATAATAAAAAATGAATTCCAACACACTCACACCCAGCACAGGGGGAGGGCCAGGAAGCCTGGGAGGGAGATTGCAAGCGATTCTGAGCCTTATTCGCCGCGTTTCGTCACTCGAAAAATCGTCTAAGCAAGAAAAAAAATTGTATTGCTGTAATTTTTGACAGGCAAGTCGCTAGTATTTTAATAATATCCAAAATGAGGATTAAGGCCAATTTCCTAATGTGTGTCTCTAAAATGTATTTAGACATTGTTTTAGCTGATACTTTTACAACTGTGAAACAAAGTATTTATGGTTCAGTTTATTGTATTTATCTAAATGTTTGTCTCGCTTTCACCCTTTGCGAGTGCAAGCCAGAGCATCATTTCCATGTGATGTGTCGGTCTATAGAATAAAATGTGTACTTGTTAGGCCTCATCTCAAATCACGAGAAATCCTTTAGCTTAGTAAAAGAATCCAATAGTTATAGTATTCCATAACAAAACCCAATGTGCACTTCTGAGTAAATACATAAAATCTGAGAATGCGGTTTTACTGCCAAAAATTAAAAAAAATAAAGTTTATGAAATGTATTTAGCATGCTTACAATGTGTGCTATTTTACAACAACTTATTGCTTAATAAAAAACATTCCAGTGCAATAAAACACATAGAATCATCTCCCCGTATCCGGCTATTCAATGGTAAGCACCCACAAAGTATACAAAAAGGGATATTTACTGTTCTTTTATATTAACAAGCACTACTAACTATCTATGCAAAGGTTATGGAACGTGCCTAATCTGCCAGTTACTCCTCCAGGTTTTTGGATAGTGGAAGATGCCATTTTAAGGTCTATTTTATTTGAGGATGATTTGTTGAATGGGTCAAAAGTTCATGAGCAAGCTCAAGATCCAATCAGACTGCAGCTGAGCTCTAAACTGTGACCGGTGCATTCATGTTATGCGTTCTTCTACAGTTGATATCACAACATACAGAGATCTTGTAGCAATACAAAAGCAAGTGCTAAAACTTTTACACATATATTTGAACTTTGGGTCTTTCATATGATAACGTGTGCTTAGGTGAAACTTTGCCTTTAAGCATGTGCATTTTGGAGTGGTTAGTCCCCATTAAACATAGAATATACAAATGCAAGGGCAGGAAAATAAAAATCCAGCCCATCTGCGCCTTGGCCAATTAAAAGCTGCCCCACCCCGACCTAAAGAATATGGACAGCACTGTGATAGGTTATACAAAAGGCGCTCATTGCAAGGTTTTGCAAGTTAGAGGGGGGAGAGCCATGCATTGTGTGGCAAACAGCATTGCCAGGCTTAAGATTTTATCGCCGTCATTTTTGACGGGCAAGTCGCTAGTATAGTATAGAAATAGTACATTTGTGTTCACATTTGAATATTTAAAACAAGTTTAAAAGCCTGCTTCCATCTCAGAATTGCGAGAAAATTTTTAATTTTTGGGGGGGGTTTTCAAGCTTGGTTTCTCTGGGCATGATATTGTGCAAATAAAGATACATTAGTATGCTATTCCTTTTAAATCAAAAATGGCACTGCCTCTATGCATACTTATTGCCATCTAGATCGGTATTTACCAGAATGAAAAAAATTAAGTTTTGGTTCTTCTCAGTCCAGGGATAACTTTATTAACATGCAACGAAAAACAGAAAAGGATTAGGATTTAGAAAGGCAGCTGTAACGGTCAAGCATCAATAACTCAAGTAATAATAAGTATATACATTTTTTTTTTAATTTTATTTATTGTGATAAAAAAAAAAAAAGGAGGGTATATTTAGAAAAAAATAAATAAAACAACACACTTATTACGCAGGTTATACATCTCCTGTACAACTTTACTGCTACAGCCTGAAAAAACAGCTCCAGGTGAGAAAGTGTTGGAAACTGCAATTTTCAAAAATTATAATTTAAATAATACATAAAAAAAAAAAAAAAAAATTTAAACAGATCTTCACTATGAAAAAAACAATAATAATAAAAAAAAGGAGGGCACATGCAGAGGCTCTTTACAAGTTTTTGATAATAATTCCACCAAACCAGCTTATTACAGTTCTGTGAGGTATTGCTAGGAGCTGAGAATAGAACAAGCAGCTGACTAACAGAAGAACATCAGGAAACTGAAAGAAGGAACCACGAAGAACTAGCCAATGTCAGCATTACATGCTAGTGCAGGAACAGAAGTCAGACAGGGAGCTGTACTGCTCAGATAAGAGTAGGAAACCGTTGTAAAAAGGGCCACTGCAGTTATAACACAACACAACACTTGTTCGACAAGTATGTACCAAACAAACAATATTAGTAGCTGTGAAGGTTGTGGGCATAAGACCTTTTTTTGGCAATAATCAGACTTTCTGAAGACTTTGTTTATGAGTACAGGAATCCATATTGTGCTCCTTAGAGCTTAATCACAATGGTATGTGTTGAGTTGATCAGTGGAAGGAGGGAAGAGAGAGAACCTTTGCTTCAGGAATTGGCTTTTTTTCCAGTTATCTTATCAAAGGTTCTATTTTTCGGGCCAGTTTGGGCAAAGGTAATCATAGTTTTCAAGAAATGTTAACACCCCTCACATACACCACTTCCATCTATGCATCAAGGATATCACAAGGGTCAGCAGAGGCATCTAAATGCATCTTCTCTGCTTAGCTATGCTCTTCACTTGACTAAAATTTTCAAATAAATTGTGCAGCGATCCTTTAAAGGCCTGAGAGAGGAATTTAAATGCATCAAGATGGAAGTGTTCATCTAATATAGCATTAAATAAGAAAAACATAAACACAACAAAAAAGTGTTACAGCTAAAAAGGCATGAATCCCATCCAGACAATGGCCCATAGTTATACAATAATGTGAGTTGGCTAAATTATGAAGAAATGCTGCTAAGGAACGTATTCTAAACAAAACACACATTGTAGCTGCATGTCCCATGTACAGCTTGGAGATCCTTGGTCTGTGGATTTGCATATTAATACAAAGTATCTGAATACCAGCTGTTTAAATGTTTAACTAGAGAAATAACATGGTAAATTCCAATTTACATACAAGGTGATACATTTAAAATGGTAAAATAATCTATACAATGGTATAAAAGTAAAAAAGTAATTAAGAAGCATTTGTGCTTATCTTGGTCTCTGGAGGCATTCATTTTAATTAGGTGAGGGTGGCAAGTCTGAGATTACCATTTACACCTACTGAGGACAGGGCTTGCATTTTTTATTTTACTGTACAGGAAAAAGCCTAGTTCAATGTATAGCCAGTTTTGCATGCTCTTTAAGATTAAAGAAAAATTTCCTATTGGGGTCACAGGAGGCTGAAACTTGTCTGGAGTTTGCTATTTCTCCTGTTCAGGGCAGAATTCCCTAGTATTTTGGGGCTGGGTCACTCTTGAGTGAGACCAGACTGATATACTACAGGATATTTCACCCATCTCTCTCAGGATGAGCACCTCTACTCTATTTGCATAAATGTATTCATAAATATAAATATCCTTGCCCCATTCATTGTAAGATCCCTCCGTTTTGTAAATTGCTCAAGCAAGCAACAAGAATGTGCAGAAAAAAATATCATCATATGTAAAAAAAAAAAAAACATAAAAAGAAATAAAATAAGCACCCTGTTTGGAGACATTTATAGGGCTAGATATGGTTACATTATGTTGCATATAATCCGTTAAGCATGTAAAAACTTTTTTGTAGTGGAAAGTTAATTTTCTTAGGACCTTAAATGGACAGATCAGACTGCTTTCATTGAAATGCATTTCTTCTAATTGCACTGAACTATGTGCAAAATTGCAGTTTTGATTTGAAGTTGTGGAGGAGGCATACAGATGGAATAATGTACCCTTTCAGTCTGAAATATTCTTATTTACAATTGGCAGAGACTAGAGGACCCTAGATTACATATTTCAAAAGAGAATATTTAAAATATCTGTATTTTTAAAGAACTACACTTAAAATAGGTAACATATGTGAACAATGAAAAAAAAAAAAAAAAACACAACAAAAATAAACAAACACACCAATTTATAATCTTGATGTAGAATCTACCATTTGTTTCCAGTGATCCATTTCCAATAGTGGGATTAACCTGACTGTAGAGAAGAAGTTATTTGCACAATGGGAAAGTTCACTCGATGGAATATGTTGGCATAATAATAAATTTACAACCCACAGTGCTCCACATAAGACTAAGACAAATAAGACCAACCCTGTTAAGATAGAAGCTGCAAGAAGCAGCCTGGAAAAGAAAAAATAGTTATTCAAAAAAGACCATATAGAGTAAATGTGGTCCTTTGATGTGGAACTTTTGCTCATGGTGTTAAGGACATCAGCATCCTCCCATTGACATGAGGAACTAAAGCTTCTATATGGAGTTGAATCGATAAAATGAACATGTACTGTAAGTGATTTGAGGAGATGTGTATATAACAAAGGAGCTTTGATGAGATATGAATAAGTAAGGCGTGGCATTTGAATCGATGGCCCAAGAGATGGAGGCCATGTTCTAAATTTAATGAGATTGGTAGTAGTGATGTATTTTGGGATTTGTTGCGGTGGTCTGCATTTTCTCCGGTTTGGCACAGCGCTATAAAAGGGCATGTCTAAATAAGAAAAAAATAAATATATTGTTGTTAGCAAAATGTAGTTTATAGCACTTCAACAAAATGGTCCATTATTCTTCCACCAAAAAGAGTCCATTGCATCACCATTCCCTCAATCTGACAAATGTAGTCTGGTTTTAGTATACAGAACTAATCCAGACCGACCAGAGCCCTGCAGAAACCCATCCCTGTAGTGAGTGGTGGAGCAATGCATGTAAAAAATAGGTTTGGACCTGCAGTAAGATTGGTTAAATAACTAACTAAATAAATAATAATAATATATAAATAATCAGAGTATTGCAGTATATAGTGATACCTTTTTTCTTGGACAAACATATTCATAGGTTTCATGACGAGCTTTCGAGAGCGTTCCTCTCTTTGTCGAGTCAGAGTCAATACGGATTATAGATTTACAAATACAGCAAAAAATTCCAGGATTAACAAATAATGTTCTGATCAGCCAGCCGTGCAAGTGTGTGGGGGTGCAGACCAGAGTAAGTAAATTGGGGTCGTAAATAGTTTCACATCTAAGGAACCAAAGAGCTGTAACCAAACTCAGGAGGAAGGCAGAGAACAAAAAAAAACAAAAAAAAATAATCAATAAACACACATATATATTTACAATCATGAATGTTGGAGGTTACACGAAATTTTGATAATGAGCTAAGAATTCAATGTCTACATATATACACACACACGCCACCTTATGTCAGAAATTGACAATTTATAAATCACATCGTTATCAATTAGGAGTTCCATGTTCTTTTATGAAGTCTCATAGAATGCATTTATTGCCAATATTATTATCTTTATTTATTTCGCGCCAACATATTCCGTAGCGCTGTACAGGGGTTGAGTACATAGCAGAAAACAAATTAAACACCTTGTAAAGAATGGAGGGCCCTGTTTTTGAGCATAAAATCAAATGTACATAGAGCTTGTTTCCAAGGCACTGACACAAGATTGAAAACTCGCAAACTTACAATCTAAGGGTATATCAGCATAACATTTGATTAAGATCTTTAAGAACGGACAGCTCCAGAAACATACAAAACTAAAACAAGCGTAATCTATTCAAAAAATATATTGGTCAGGAAATTTTAGAATCTTTATATACAAGGAGAAGAAACTGTGTGGACCTGTGAATTTCAAGTAATATGATTTTATGAGACAGCTTGAAGCTCTGATGATCGCAAGACCAATACTGGTTGACGATCTGTAAGATGAAAAGGCTAATATCCTATGACAAAGGCATAAAACCACATCTCTGCTCTCAAACTTCATGCCATAAATCAGCAAAGTGTGTTCATTTTTAACATGTGTGGATGCCTTTACTGTACTTCAAGAAAAAGCTAGTAAAGAGTAAATTATTATTAAATATTACATTATCAACAAAGGTCCGCATAGTTAGAACTATGGTATTCCCAGTAGTAACATACAGATGTGAGAGCTGGACCATAAAGAAGTCTGAGCACCAAAGAATTGACGTCTTTGAATTGTGGTGTTGGCGAAAACTACTAAAAGTCCCTTGGACTGCAAGAAGATCCAATAAATCAGTACTTCAGGAAATCATTTAAAACAAAGAAAATATTGGAAGGTGGCTCTAGGCCTGTAAACCAAAGTAAATGTGATCTATGGGTGCTTCAAAAAGGATCAAACTATGAAATGTATGAATAAATAGAGAACGGAAAAAAGGGATCCTTTTGTTATGATGCACTCCATTAGAACCCAATATAACCTCAGCAATAGCCGTTAAAACTTAGCATTTATTGATCATGTTAAAACCTATATACAAAAATAAAAAACTGTAATAAGACATCACATTGCCCTTGTCAATATTGGTATTGCTATAGCACCTCTTTGGTGAATATAAGATTTTCTTGGCTCAATATATTGGATGTCACTAGGATAAAGGGATATAAAAGTGCTTAGTGCTAAACAAAGACAAAGTGCTTAATAAGCGAAAGGCAGGAATTAATATCCAGCTCAGAAAAATGCTAGTGACTTAAAAGTGCATTTGTGCAGAATATATATATATATATATATATATATATATATATATATATATATATATATTCAGAATCATGAATTACCAATTATAAAAGTGCTTAAATAGCTACTCGAATTAATATGTGTATGTTGGATATTACATCCAATACTATTATGCAGAGATATTATTAACCCCAATTATTAGAGGACCTCTCGTTAGCTAAACTCTTGCTGACTATTCCCTTGTGAAACGCCTGTTGACCACCTCCTATATAGCCCACTCAAAATGGGTCGGTGACTCAATTGCGAACATGGGTTTCTGGCAAGCACAGGGTGATCGGCATAGGGAAATCAGAGCAAGTATCAGAAGCTAAGGAGCTGCTGTTCGCGTGTACTGCCTTGGCGTCCTATAGTGAGGTCATCAGGCAGGGACGCGCACAGCATGGCGTCAACCAGGCGCACGTTTCCTATTTTCATCAGGGTATTGCTGTATATAAATCAGAGAGCAAAAGATTGGACAGAGAATTCTGTAGTCATGATAAGTATCAACTAGAGAGAAAAGTTGCAAGTGTACATATAATCCATAAAGAAATACATGGATTGTCCAATGAAATAAGAATAAAATCTGTGTCAAACATATATCATATGGTGTCAAATTATGCTGTAAATAATCCCATGTATGTCCCTATTAACTAGACACATAATATATGTCTAGGATTATAATGACACTCCTAAATGACAATGGGACAACAAAAATAAAATATCATGAATACCTGTTAGAATGGGGTGCTGATAAATTTAAAACCATATAGCATGCAATTGCATATATTGATGGAACATTATTAGTCCATCCATATAAATAGATGGATCCTGGTCTATAGTTGGTAAATATAAAGAAAATTAGATTATAACGGTAGAATGGAATAATATAATATTCCCTTTATAGATCTTAAGTTACTTTGTATTGGGTTCTAATGGAGTGCACCATAACAAAAGGATTCCTTTTTTCTGTTCTCTATTTATGCATACACTTCAGTAAAGCAAGACAAACTGTTCACTAGAAGGTATAATCATGAGGCTAAAACTAAAATATTTTGGCTATATATCATTAGAAGCCAGGATTCCCTAGAGAAGACTGATGCTGGGAACGATTGAAGGCTCATGAAGAAGAGGACAGTAGAGACAGAGATGGATAGATGAGATTGATGAAGCAATGGACATGAACTCTATGTAGCGGAGAGAGTAGGTGCGGAGAGATGTGTCTGGTGTGCTGCAGGACGTAGGGTCACGGAGAGAGTTTCAGTTCCTGAAAGCTGGATCATGAGGGTTTTGTTTATGTATAGAACAGTGGAATGAGGGTTGGTGGAAGAGACTATAGGGAGATGCCACCACAACTCTGCAGATATATAAAACTCCCCACTCACAAAAAAAAAAACACAATATGTTGTAGTTCAGACATGGATAAAGCTCACAACTTCTCGGCTTCCTGTAAATCTGGACAAAGGAGCATAAAACAAATTCCACACGGTCTAGAATATAATTTTACTATAGAACAATTATTTCTCAAACAAAAATGAGAATGTTTAGAAATTGATCTTTTAAATGCATGAGCGAGAGAAATGTTTGTTCTACGACAACTCTGTAAATTAGTATTTTTGAAAAGCAATTGTAAAAAATTTTTTAAAAAAGGAGGTTATTGCTCGCATCAAATGGTTTGTTTTAGGATTTTCAATAAACAAAAAGTACTTATTTTAGAAACAGGAAAAATGGACTGGCAGGCAGCTCAAAGCAAGAGGCGGCAGGTCATATAGAAGTCATACAGAACTTAGAAGCAAGTGCAAAATTGAACTGGATTAAATCTCAACAAAAGACACTTAGAGACTTGCATGATCTAATCAAAAAGGAATAGCAATTCTCTGCGAACAGCTTACACTTGGAGTTGTACTATATATATATATATATATATATATATATATATATATATATATATATATATATATATATATATATATATATATATATATTCATGATTTAGTCTGCTTCAATATTGACTTTGTAACATTTAGCTTTATTATATCAATTAAAATTCCACTCTTAAATGTACAGATGTAATCTAGGTAGGGATTATCCAAGTCTCTATTTTGCAAAAATAATTGGATTTAAAGATTGTAATATGTGGCTTATCTTTAATAAATGCAACATAGCAATGAGACCTTTAAACTCTTGAATAAAACTGAAATTACTGATCTGATCAGACATTGGTATATATGACGATAGTTTTCCTACCAATTTGGTTTAAAAGCAACAAATAAAATCACATGACAAAAAAATACAAAGGGTTGAAAGAAAGAAAAATATATTTTATGGTGAAGTCACAAGACTGTATGGAAAGACACATTTTAATAAAAAAACATAAATTTGATTAAACAAAGTAAAAAAAAAAAAAAGACAGTGACAAACCCTGAATAAATCCCCATACTATTCAAAAAAGGCTATATATAAATGCACATACAAATATACAGTGCCTTGCAAAAAGTATTTAGCCCCTTGACTTTTTACCTATTTTGTTACATTACAGTTCAAGGTTTTGTTAATCTGGATTTCATGTGATGGATCAGAACACAATAGTCTAGGTTTGTGAAGTGAAATGAGAAAGTTATATACATAAAACTATTTTTTAGAAAGAGAAAACAGAAAATTGGCATGTGCGTATGTATTCACCCCCTTTATTATGAAGCCAATAAAAAGCTCTGGTGCAACAAATTACCTTCAGAAGTCACATAATTAGTGAAAGGATGTCCACCTGTCTGAAATCTAAGTGTCACATGATCTGTCATTACATATACACACCTTTTTTGAAAGGCCCCAGAGGCTGCAACACCTAAGCAAGAGGCACCACTAACCAAATACTGCAATGAAGACCAAGGAACTCTCCAAAACAAGTAAGGGACAATGTTGTTGAGAAGTACAAGTCAGGGTTAGGTTATAAAAAAATATCCAAATATTTGTTGATCCCCAGGAGCACCATCAAATCTATCCTAACCAAATAAGCCCTACGATCCATAAAGTTGGGCTTTATTGCAGAGTGGCTAGAAGAAAGCCATTACTTTCAGCAAAAAACAAAATGGTACATTTTGGAGTTTGCGAAAAGGCATGTGGGAGACTCCCAAAATGTATGGAGGAAGGTGCTCTGGTCTGATGAGACAAATTCTACTTTTCTGCCATCAAAGAAAAACGCTATGTCTGGGTAATGTGATGTGTTGGGTTTGCGCCAAAGAACACCATCCCACAGTGAAACATGGTGCTGGCAGCATCATGCTGTGGGGATGTTTCTCAGCAGCGGGGACTGGGAAACTGGTCAGAGTTGATGAAAAGATGGATGGTGCTAAATACAGGGATATTCTTGAGCAAAACCTGTACCACTCTGTGCGTGATTTGAGGCTAGGACGGAGGTTCACCTTCCAGCAGGACAATGACCCCAAACACACTGCTAAAGCAACACTTTAGTGGTTTAAGGGGAAACATGTAAATGTGTTGGAATGGCCTAGTCAAAGCCCAGACCTCAATCCAATAGAAAATCTGTGGTCAGACCTAAAGCTTGCTGTTCACAAACACAAACCATCCAACTTGAAGGAGCTAGAGCAGTTTTGCAAGGAGGAATTGGCAAAAATCCCAGTGATAAGATGTAGCAAGCTCATAGAAACTCAAAAATGCTTCCATAATATTAGAGATAAAAATAGATAGATAGATCTTGTTGTTTAACACCATGTGTAGCTGTATCTAGAGAGTTGTGAGCGATAGGATAGCAGGGACAATTCCCAACACAAAAAACAAATGGTGACATAGCTCTATCCTATCAAATATATAAACGCCCTTGTAAGAGTCTAAGCAAGTAAAAAATGTAGCTGAACTAATACGAAGTCTCTAAAAATATGCAACAAAGGAAGACAAAAAGGTTACAATAACTATATCTGTATCATTGTAGCAAAAACTGTTGATACATGAGATTGACTATGTAACATATAACCTCACTCAGTAGATAATCCCAGCTCAGTAAATACTGGACTAAAAATGGGTACTGGATAAATCATATTAGGAGTGTAAACTAATATTCTAGGGGAATTACAGGAATTATATGGGTTCCCCTACTCTCATCTAAATATTGCAGATTGCCTGTAAGTTATATGAAAGTATATTCATAGAAAAAGCCTCAAGAGAAAATAGAAGCAAAAACAGCTTTTGTGAGACTTGTGGTCTCCCTCCAACGCGTTTCAAGTTCCTGCTTTATCAAAGAAGGGAACTGGTGCAGAGAATCAGCCGCTTATTAAACTGTTAGAAAAATCACACCACTAACCCTCAAGTGGTTGCTGTATTAGCAGCCCACTGGGCTAAAAAAAAAAAAAAAAAAAAAAGGTAGGAGGAGGGTTCAAAAGGTTCATACTATCCATGGTAAGTATCGGGACATGTTACGGATATAGAAATGCCTAATAATGGAATGATTAGACAACAGTACAAGTCGACAAACAAGGTCTACCATCAGTATTGCAAATACTGGCGGCAATTGGTAAATCATCCCGCTAAGGATTGCAAACTAATCTTAAAGAGACAGCATGACTCTGAAATGACTTGTGATGAATAATGGACTACAACTGTACTCAAAGTATGATAAGTATGACACATCTAAATAAATATTAAAGGGCCATTTACCTCACGTTCTCTTCATGGTGTGAAAGAGCACAAGGTGGTATGTTAAAATGATCTAACTACAGCTAAAAATCTAAAGTTTTAAGCCGGTTTACAAACCATGTATCCTGCCTACTGCGTGATTGATAGTGAACTCAGGACTGCACTAACCAGTTAACCCATAACTGACCTGTTTAGGTGATTCCAGCACACCATGCTCTTCACATATAGGAGTTAACCCTTACCAAATCTATTTTTTCTTTTGCTCACTAAACAGTGTGGGTCTGGCAGTGGGTAGTCAGTGACCCGTGTAAACAAGGATTTCGTTTATTAAATTTCACAGTGAAAAATGAGCATATTTAAAAAAATAAAAAAAAGTATTGCAACATACTTTTAGGAGATCTTTACTGTGATGTGGTCCAAATAGTGCTGCATTAAGAGGCACTTTGAGTACCTGTAACACATATCATATTGTGACTGCCGATGTAACGAAGAAGCTACTCCTGAACAATGCTCCAGGACATCAATATTGCAAAAATAACATTATTGGTGGAAACCAACATCACTGCACATATTCTAGATCATTGAAAGACCACTCCTGTCTATTTTTCTATACATTACAGCCTTTTGAATAAGGACGCTGATGTAAAATATGCATTATCACGGTGATGAAAATAGACTTAAAGGCATTCCACACACACTTTATTTATATATATATATATATATATATATATATATATATATATATATATATATATATATATATATATATATATATATATATATATATATATATATATATATATATATATATATATATATATATATATATATATTTATTGAGTTGTTGTACTGCGAGTTTGTGTGCAACACTTGCAAAGTTTGCGGGTTGCGCATGTGCATAGCACATGTTGAGGCCCGAAGTGAACGAAATTGCTCATTGCGAGGCTCGCAAGGGAGAGGGAAGGAGTGAGAAGGAGGGGAAGAGATTGCTTGCGGGGGGGGGGGGGGGGCAAAGAGACACACAGGAGGGAGGGTGGAGAGAAAGATCAAATATCCTGTCATTTGTGACGGGCAACAGACTAGTTTATGTACATACATACATACAATAAAAAATAATGTTTTTAGCTCGCTTTATTAATCTTGATGCCTAGAAAGGATGTTTTCAAACCATGGGAGATCTGTGATCCTAAACATGAACATGCCCATAATTTAACAAATTCTGGGAGCCAAGAGGCCATTGTTCCTAAAATTGTATTCATGGATGCTAATTTTATGGGTAATGCTTCTTACGTCTATATACATAGTCCATGGTCTGGTTCCCCCCCCCAAAAAAAAAAAAAAAAAAAAAAAAAAAAGGGTTACTGGCTTCTTAATAGTCTGTGTGGAAACCCCAAAAGAGTGTGGGAGGGGTTACAGGGTTAACACACAAAACAGCTTATCCAAGAAAACAATCACCTATAATGGACTGTAACCAAACATCCATAATATTTTGATGCCACCACTAAGACCATTTAAGATGTATAAAATCAACTGCCAAGAACTATAAACAAAAAAAAAAAAAAAAAAAACACACACACACAGAACGATTTACTAAATATATATATATATATATATATATATCTCTTTACAAAAAAATATAACTCTACTAGTGACTTGCTCGTCAAAAAAAAAAAAAATTGTAGCCTCGCAATGCTGTTTGCCACACATTGCAAGCCTCTCCCCCACTCTACTTTATAGGCATCCGGGTGAGCACCTTTGGCGCGCATTGTAGGCTGCTGAATGGGCTGTGCGAAAGTGCAAGCCCATTACTTTGCAAGCTTTACAGACAAAATGCTCTAACCCCTGTGTTTCCTTGTTTGCCACAATGTGAGGCTATATCTCCTCTGAGCACCTTCAGCGCTCATTGCGAGCCTCACCCCCCCGCCCACGTACTTCAAGTTCCCTGCTTTGCAATGATCAACCTTCGGCGCTCATTGTAAGCCTTTCCTCCCGCCTACTGTACGGGCCGCTCATTGCAGAGTTTGTTAACATGCAAGTTTTGTGCTTGGGAATGGCACATGTCGCTTTCCACCATCTCCCCGCTGTGTCTTTCTCCTCTGTGTGCTTCCTGAATCTTTGCGTGGCGCTCGCTGACTGCCGTTGGTTTTAATTTTCAAAGTCCTGCGTGCCTGGCGTTACTGTTTAATGTCGTCGCCGTTGTGTATTTTCTAAGTCCCGCGTGCCTGGTGTTGCTCAGCCATTTTTTTCAGCCGATTTGCAAATTTTTACGTTTTTCGTGGGCTATTTTTTCCCTCACCTCGCTTAGCCGATCTTCGATTGATGAAAAATGGCAAATATGGCTCAAATTCGCTTGCAACCTCACTCCCAGGCTTGCTGGCTCTCCCAGAGCGGTCTTTTTTTTTTTTTTTTACATTTTATTGTTTAGTTTTTTTGAAACTTGAAACTATTTTGGCTGTGAAAGTCCTGCACATGTGGTGCTCATTGCACCCTAAGCCCCGCAAGGCTCTCAGTTGCGTCCCCTTTTAGCATTAAAGTGAGGGACGAAAAAGGGTGACCAACATCACAAACGTCACGAACACTGACAACTATTATAGTGATAACTCTCTAAGCTCTATAAAACATCTATACGATAATGTGAGATTCTTAAGAGCACACACAAACAACTTACTATACCACAAACATACAATTGTAAAGAGATGTACAGTGATATCTTATTACATGTGACGGTTATTAAAATAAGAGTGCTAAGAACATTATTTACCAGATTATAAATTTTGAGATGATTTTCACTCATCCTCCAAACAAGACAAAAATCTCAGACTTTCTGTAACTTAAGAGGCTTTTGAGTGGATCCTTACACTTGGCATTCTGTTGGATAACCATAAAATTGAAGAGGAAGAGTGGGTGTCTTAGTGTAGCCAAAAACACACTAGCACCACCTATATTCCCTTTTCACCTAAAATCTAAGAAAATATTAACCCCCTTAGCTGCAGCAAGTTGTTAACCTCTTCAAATCTGTAAACTGTCTGTTTTTTTTGATTTGTCAACACCTGAACTAGTCTACTAAACAGCGATTCCAAGATCATTCTAAAAACAGTTAATTTTAAATATATATATATATATATATATAAAACCGTACATAATGATAATGTACTGTTTTACTATATGTATGTTTTAGATACAGCTATACCTCATTTAACGCTGTAGATAGCACTCCTACTGCCTGGAACCTAAGTGAAAGATCTAAAAAACGGGGCAGTTTAAACATGGGGAAGATAGAGATAGGGGAACTCATGACAACAACACAATGTAAAATTGAAATTTAAAAACTTTTTTGGTTTTATATGAACTTCAAAGAAACAGCAAACATAACACTAATAGAAACTGAACATTAGCAGAAATATAAACTTTAAATTGTTGATGTTGAAGCTAGCGTTATAGCGAATCAGACCGTTAAAAATGGTCTGGCAGGAAAAACAGCGTTATTTCTGGCAGGAAAAACAGATCTATAGTAAATCCGCTATAAATGGGGTAGCTTTAAGTGGGGTATACCTGTATATGTTAAAAAAACAAACAAAAAAAAAAAACAACTTTTGGGGAGTGGGGGGGGGGGGGGGATTTGTGGGACAGGGGTTTAGAAGAATCAGTTGTTTAAACAAAAAGAGCGAGACATTTATTTGGATCCACCTTCTTGTGCAAGCATTCAGAATTTTCACTTTGACTAAAACAATGGGTAAAACTGTATATAGTGTTGCTTCATGCGTTCTAGCATTGCTAAAATTAGTATGCGACGACACCAAGTTCTCAGCTGTTCAGAGCTGTAGATTTAGAATAAGGTAAACATCTAGGAGAGAGATAAGGGAGGTGTGTGTATTATGGCAGCAAGGGATAAAAAGAAAATGTGGTTTGATTTAAAAAAAATAAAAAATTAAAACTAATGTATGGGTATTCTAGTAGTATATTGGATGCACCATAATACATATATTAACCATGGAAGTAGAAACATGTTTTATCATTGTGTATGTGTAAAATTATATATATATATATATATATATATATATATATATATATATATATATATATATATATATATATATATATATATATATATATATATATATATATATATATATATATACACACACACACATACACACACACAATTTACACACACACACACACACACACAATTTACACACACACACAATTTACACACACACACAATTTACACACACACACACACACACACACACACACACACTCTGCAATGTAAAAACCAGCAGAGCCAGATTTGGGGGCACCTAACCAAGCAGGAGACTCCATTTCGGATTTGCAGTCTAGCTAAGTGACCATCAGAAGGATTACCAATCTAAACATGCTATCCTCAAAAGGTACAACCACAAGCGAATATTAACAAAGTTCACTATGTTCAAAGCTTGAAGTTAGTGTATTCTCAGTTTATGTTGAACACCTTCAATTGTATAACTCTGTAACGACTTGAGATGTTGTGGGTTCCCGATCCGGTTCCTGAAGACATAACCCGGTGAATAAACCCCTTGTGATATGGAACAGAAGTTTCCCTGAACCGGTTCAGTGGCATAAAACATTTAGGATGATTTTTAAATGAATTTCCCAGTGCTACATAAATGATCTGCTTCAGCAATTTAACTGTATGAGTAGGGAAGGAAGAAGGAGCCAGATAGGTCATGAGTAATAGGTTTCAGAATGTTTAATATATGCCTGTATGATGTGCATTTCTGACATTTAAACAAATGTTTAACCAGAACTGTTTGGATGCTTAAGACCGTGTGCTGTACATCATAGGATGATACTAATTTTCTGTTGCTTTCTTTCTATTTCTGAGTCATTTAGTTTAAAATCTTATGTGCTGTAAATCAAATTATTTTGCAGTTCATCAGGTTAAGTAAGGCGAGACAAAGCAGAATTGTGTGTGTGTGTGTATAAATAAATGGTCCAAGGAATAATGGCATCAAAAGCCATTACAAAAGTATTATTAAATACTAACTAGAATATTAAGAGTAGCAGCAATGTCAACGGCTGAAGATTGAGAACAAAATAAGGCCACACACACACGTTCCTTCCAATGTGGATAAGATAGCCCTGAGCATAACCTACAGTGCCCAAACTCCAGGCCACCAATTCAAGTTGGAATGGGCTGATGGAGGAATACAAGGTAGAAACAAACTTGAGTAGGTAGACCCCCAACTGTATCAATGTTGACATAAGTGTCCTCACTACTATTATTAACAGCTCTCACTACAGCCTGTCCAATCACCTTGAATATCCTGGAGTAAGAATGTGTGTGTATAAAAGTTTGAAGGATAACCTACTGTTATCCATCTCATGTAACCTTTAAAATATGCGATGTCTATTTGCTTAAAAAAAAAGGTTGTTCTCTTTCCCAGAAAAAAACATTTCAGTCTTTTGGGTTGCAAAACATTTGTGAAGGACAACGAGGAAGGCCAAGACTACATCCATCTGCATAAAGTGGCTTTTAATGCAATTAAGAGACATAGATCAGCAAGTGTGTCTGGTCTCATGATGGGGGGGGGGTGTTAACCAATCATAACCAATAATCTCCAATACCCTTGACAGGTATACTTTACCAGATGCAGGAAGCAGTGGGTAAGTGTTGGTCTGACAATCATGCATTTCACACATTGCAGTTTATATTTTGGAAGGTCAAATAAAAGGAGTTCTGGGTGGGAAAAAGGCCTAGTATACAATGTTAAATTGAAGGAGTCTTGAAGTGTTAACCTGGACTAATGGGAGTAACCCTGGAAGATCTGGCAATTCCCTCTGCCAACTCTTAAATATTAGCTGAAGAACTAGTCTTACCAGCCTGGAAACCAAGACTGAAAGAAGATCTTAGAAATGTTATATTGCAATAGATTCACATCCTATGGATTCTTGTAGTCTGTGTGCATACCTTCAGGTGAGACATTTTTCATCACCAATGAATCTATACCATAGTCTGATTTTGTCAAATTATTTAAAATCAAGTTAATATATTTGGGTTAAATAGAGCATTAAGAAGTTTCAGTTCAGTAGATAACCGTAAATCAAATGCTGGGTCAATTAGTCCATCCTCCGAGGAAATCCTGATTTCACCAAGTAATGGTATTATAGGATTCAATCTGTAATTAGCTCTACAGATCCTCCCCCCCCCCCCCCCCCCCCCCAAAAAAAAGTGTCAATGCACATGTTTTTTGTGTTATCTTTTTTAGGGAATTTAGTGCCAGAACCATTGCTAAGCTTAGCAGTATCAACTGAATCTAGAAGTGATTTTGGCCATAGTGAAGTGAGCCTAGTACATATTTTTCAAAAATGCCATATTGAAGTATTTAATATGCGCAAGCTGAAATCCAACCTTTTTCCTGCACGGCTAATCCTAGGTTTCCATCCAGGTCCGCAAAGAAAATAGTTGCCAAGGCTGCGTTTAAGGTTTTAATGTATCTTGCCTTAATTAAAAGAGGGTCTACATTAAATAAGCAAGTTTGGAATAAACATGAATTTTCCACAAAGCAGTGCACCCAGCTAATGATTAAAAAAAAAAGAAGTAGGCCATGCCACATTTGATTGTTATGGGTTATAATAATTTCTTGAGTAGATGTTCTTGAAGTTGGTAGTAAATAGGATTCCTAGATATTTTATAGATTGTTTGGCAGTGTGAAATTGGCAACTGTCTTAACAGTCTCATTTGTTCTGGTGGCAAAATATATTCTGACTGCAAATATTCAGATTTATTACTAATTTGAGATAAGATCAAGTATACATGGGATGTCAGACAGTGGAAAAGAAACAAAAACATATTGACTGCAAACGCTTTTCTGCCCCATCCATGTTCTAAGGAATATGGCTAACTGTTCTAACACTACGCTAAAGAGTAAGGAAAATGGGGCAAAAGCCGTCTCATACCCCTCTGCAGTGTAAAATGGGGTAAGCATGGGGAGTAGTAGTGTACAAAAAGGATTATGAGAACCAAAACAAGGGAACCACAGCTCCAAACATTTTAAATTGCAGAATACAAAGCTATTTGAAGTTCTATATTCCTTTAACACAGCAATCTGAACATCAGTCTTTTTATTTTTCAATGCCATAATTTTGGCTAGAAATAATCTTTTAGTGGCTTCACATTTCACCTTATTTTTTATATAGTTTGTTAATTCAGCTTACAGCTATGTCACATAGAAGAAAGTCAATACATAGAAAGTTACCATGGTAGCAATAAAAAAAAAAATATGTACAAAGTATGTTTTGATAAACATCTACAATGAATATTAAACTGAAGATACTTAATTTTCGCTTTCCAGTTCGTGATGTGGGTATATATATATATATATATACACACACACACACACACTTTTTTTTTTTAACCTTTGTGAATATATCAAGCAATTGCCCAAAAATCATTATAAACAAGCTAAAAATAGTATAATCAATTTCACATAAAGTATCTGACGTAAATGGCACTGCCCAAAGCCTGCTTCACACCATATGAACAATCTTAGAGCAGTGGTGGGCAATGGTCCATGAAATAGTTGGGCTCACCCTTTGGCTTCCCTCCCACCCAAAATTGTTGTGCATCTGCTCCCAAAACCAGCTTACATCTCCATATGTTCATTTCTTATCAACTTTATTCACTGCATAAGATTTAATATAGACGGGATACATTGATGAAGCCTATTCAGCCAATGGAGTGAAACGAGAAAAAAAAAAAAAAAACTAATCAAAAAAGCACATTAGGTTGTTAATTAAATTCTGTTATATATGCCAATGTGCTGAAGGACCACTGAAGTGTCATATTTACAGTATGCTTTCATGAATAACTTGACATGGCTACAATGTTTTTATAATAGATCAAAATTATAGGCTGTATTTATTTTAACCTTTATATTTCATATGGTTTCAGATTTCATTTTATTCTCAGGACACGTGAGAAGAATTGAAGGTTCCTTGATTCAGATAACATCGCTATCCACTGCAAGTTTGACACGTTGAATACCCATTTCACAAAAAATATGTATGTATGTATGTATGTATGTATGTATGTATGTATGTATGTATGTATGTATGTATGTATGTATGTATATATATATATATATATATATATATATATATATATATATATATATATATATATATATATATATATATATATATATATATATATATATATATATATATATATATATATATATATATACACACACACACACATATACACACATACACACACAGTGCATTTCAAAAGTATTCACCCCCTTGGCATTTTTTGTGTTCTGTTGCCTCACAACCTGGAATTAACATGGATTGTTGGAGGATTTACATGATTTAATTTATAGAACATGCCCACAACTTTGAAGATGTTTTTTTTTGGGGCGTTCGTGAAGCTAACAACAAACAGGACAAAACATAAAAAAAATAGTCAATGTGCATAACTATTCACCACCTTAAAATCAATACTTTGTAGAGCCACCTTTTGCAGAAATCACAGCTACAAGTCACTTTGGATAAGTCTCTATGAGCTTGCTACTGGGATTTTTGCCCATTCCTCCCTGCAAAACTGCTCCAGCTCCTTCAAGTTGGATGGTTTGCGCTTGTGAACAGCAAGCTTTAGGTCTGACCACAGATTTAAGTCTGGGCTTTGACTAGGCCATTCCAACACATTTACATGTTTCCCCTTAAACCACTCAAGTGTTGCTTTAGCAGTGTGTTTGGGGTCATTGTCCTGCTGGAAGGTAAACCGCTGTCCTAGCCTCAAAATCACGCACAGAGTGGTACAGGTTTTGATCAAGAATATCCCTGTATTTAGCACCATCTGTCTTTCCCTCAACCCTGACCAGCCTCCCAGTCTCAGCTGCTGCCACCACCATGCTTCACTGTGGGGATGGTGTTCTTTGGGTGATGCTATGTCTGGCGCAACCTCAAACACATCACGTTGATGGACGAAAAGTTCAATTTTAGTCTCATCAGACCTTCCTCCATACATTTTGGGAGTCTCCCACATGCCTTTTTGCAAACTCAAAATGTGCCATTTTGCTTTTAGCTGAAAGTAATGGCTTTCTTCTGGCCACTCTGCCATAAAGCCCAACTCTATGGAGCGTACGGCTTATTGTAGTCCTATGTACAGATACTCCAGTCACTGCTGTGGAACTGTGCAGCTCATACAGGGTTACGTTAGGTCTCTGTGCTGCCTCTGATTAATGCCCGGTCTGTGAGTTTTGGTGGGCGGCAGTCTCTTGGCAGGTTTGCTGTTGTGCCATGTTCTTTCCATTTCGTTATGATTGAGGATCCCCAGGAGCACCATCAAATCTAAGATTTGGATATTTATTTATTTTTTATAACCTAACCCTAACAACATTGTCCCTTACTTGTTTGGAGAGTTCCTTGGTCTTCATGGCAGTGTTTGGTTAGTGGTGCCTCTTGCTTAGGTGTTGCAGCCTCTGGGGCCTTTCAAAAAAGGTGTGTATATGTAATGACAGATCATGGGACACTTAGATTGCACACAGGTGGACATCATTTCACTAATTATGTGACTTCTGAAGGTAATTGGTTGCACCAGAGCTTTTTATGGGCTTCATAACAAAGGGGATGAATACTTACGCACATGCCAATTTTCTGTTTTCTATTTCTAAAAAATAGTTTTATGTATATATTTTTCTCATTTCATTTCACCAACTTAGACTATTGTGTTCTGATCCATCACATACAATTCAGATTAAGAAAACACAGAACTTAAGGCTGTAATGTAACAAAATAGGTAAAAAGTCAAGGGGGTGAATACATTTGCAAGGCACTGTAGGAGTATGTGTAAACCTCCCTCTGATAAAACAATAATTTTCTCTATAAATACTTTTATGTTCATGACTTAGGTGGCTGCTAACCTTGATAGTGATCTTGCATGAATGAAAAATGTGATGTTTTTTGCTAAACAACCACTGTCCTTGAAGAGAGATGAACAACAAAACAGCGAAAAACAACACGTTGGCTACTTTGTATAAGGGCTTATACAATATTGGAGTAAATAAAATATGATAAAATCAAAAAATGTACAAAAAGTAAATAAAAAAATGGTGAATTAGACCCAGTTGTACCCTGATCTGTTCAGAGACATACATTTAATAATCCTTCACAGAAAGTGGAAATTATGCTTATATCAGGGTTTTATTGCTTTATACAGTGGACCCACTGTGCTGGACTACCACAAAACGCTCTGATTTCGGTACTCAACATATCTTTATGAGCAAAATAAATAAATAAGATATATATCCGTCGGCACTTGACACTTCCTTGGTACTCGTGCCACTTGCTAAAACCAATTGAACTTAATCCCTTACAGGAGTTTGGTACTCGTTGTGCCTTCGACAGGAGTGGGAGTAGCTAGCCAAACCTTTAAAGAAGCCAGTGAAATAAATACACAAATAATTATAAGCAGAATTATTAAAAAATAAAAAAAGGAGCCAGCAATTTATGTGCCTAAGGCACTGTGGGTGTGGGTGTGTCAGTCCATGGCTTATGCTAAAGTTCATAATAAAGGAAATGGCCATGGGATATTTTACTGTGTGGGGGTGCGTATATTGGTAAAGGAGTGAGTGACAACTTAACATGTGCATACTAAATTTTATTTTTGGTTTGTTTGCTTGATAAAATATATGATTTGTATAATTCTGAGGAGGTAAACTCTACAGCTAATTAAACTGTATTTACAATGCATAGCATAAATATTAATATAAATGGATACCAACTACAGTAAAAAAAAAAAAATCACAGTCTGACTCCCGTGGTGCGAGGTGTCTGCACATCCATTATGCAGGCTTCTAGGACTGGCTGGATCTGGTTCCTTCCACAAACAGATATACAGGAGTCTTAGGGGCATTTCCCAGGCAGATTAAGATTTTAGATTTCAATAGGAATGAACACTATGCTGATGATTACTGTAAATGCAGATGGTCAGATATGCATTACAAGATTGAAATATAAATAAAAATGTGCAGCTGAAATGCATGTCAAAAATATAATGCTGGGACAGTATGAAAAAGAATTATAAATGAAATACCCAAACAACTATTTGCAGTAAATGTATGAATTATTAACTTATAAAAAAGTCCTAATATTTTCTGTGGAGCTATACAAGGATTATAATAAACACAACACATTAGGTCCGACGCTGGGAGAGCTTACAATCTAATACTTTCCCAGTATGCTTTGCTTTGATATGGAGTATAATTGTGGATTTTCTCTTTGTTGAGAATATTATTCCCTCTGATACTAACAACCATATAAATGTTTAAGTTCCGGTGTAAAACACCACCACCTATAAATGTAAAAGTAGGCCATTTGGAGATACTAGATAGATTATATACAGCATTTACATTTCTTAACTAGTTTATGCACTAATACTGTAGTAGGGACGTCCATTTCTTTGTTTGTTACCTGGTTATCACTTGGTGAAAGGAGCTTGGATGCTCATAAACATATTCATTGCATAATATTTAATACAAATGATAGATGGATGAAGTGCATTCAGCAAATTGGGTAAAGTTTAACGGTTTTATAAATAGAGGAGGATTAAAAAAAAAAAAAAAAACAACACAAGTTACAAATTAAAACCTGTTTTTGGACCACTTGACAAATATATGTCAATATGCTGAAGGACCATATTTATAGTATGCTCTTACTGAAGAAGTTGACTTGATAAGGTGCAGAATGTTTTTTTTTATAAAAGTTGCAAATATATACAGCCTATAATGTTTAACTATTCTGACTGTGATGGCTGAAAGTGAGGAGGAACTAAAGGACTTATTGAGGAGGGTAAAAGAAGAGAGTGCAAAAGTTAGCCTGCTGCTCAACGTTAAAAAGACAAAGATCATGGCAAACAGCAATCTCACTTCCTGGCAAATAGACGGGGAAGAAGTGGAGGCAGTGACAGATTTTATTTTCCTAGGATCCAAGATCTCTGCAGATGGTGACTGTAGTCATGAAATTAAAAGAGGTTTGCTTCTGGAATTGTGGTGTTGGAGAAGACTGCAAGAAGATCCAATAAATCAAGACAAACTGTTCAATAAGAAGGTATAATTATGAGGCTGAAGCTCAAATATTTTGGCCATATCATGAGACGGCAGGATTCCCTAGAAAAGACTCTGATGCTGGGAAAGATTGAAGGCACAAGAAGAAGTGGACAACAGAGGCAGAGATGGATTGATGAGGTCACTGAAGCAATGAACATGAACTTGATGGAGCTCAGAGGGTCAGTGACTGAAATATGCACCTGGCGTGCTGTGGTCCATAGAGTCAGCCGCGATTGAATGACTAAACAACAACAATTATATTTTGCTTTAATGACAGCAGACCTCTCTAAATCAATGTTATTGCAAGTTTGACACTTTGTTTAAACATGCTACTAGATTTCATTCTATTGTGAAGTGCGTATTCACCGTTCCCTTCTGGATCACCTCCTTGTCATGGTAAAAGGGCTTGTGTACTTCAGTGAAGCTGTGCACTATAAAACAATAGATTATTCCTCTGAATAAAAAAACTAAGTAACTCAAATCAGATCTCCTGGCAGCACCCTGGAACTGCCTAGTTACAGGAGCGTTTTGACCGGGCTGGGTGCTGGGTAGCTATTGGTCAAGTTAAATTTGTGGGTGGGGATTGGCAGGTTATATAGGGGGGGATTTTCCCGCCTTGGGGCACTTAACTATTAATCAGAGAAGAGTTTAGACGAAGGGCAGAAGTGGACCCCTGAAGAGGAGGGTCGCAGTGACAAGAGGGGCGCAGCCTACCCTGAAGACCCCTGGAAGGAAGAAGCATGGAAGAGGGACTTACCGGAGTCCTGCAGCTGTTTCCACAGGATTCAGAGAGCAGCTGCAGCACCAGGAAGCATCCAGAAGGCCTGACAGGAGGTCTGAGCAGGGAGCAGCAACAGCAACACGGTCAGCGTCGCTGAGGTCTGCAGGGCAAGCAATAAGCCACAACAGGGGCCAGACAGGTGAGGAGGATGCACAAAAGAGGGGCAGCACAGAGGAGACAGTGGAGGGGAAGCAGAGAGCAGGCATATCAAAGGCCAGGGGGAAGGGACTGACAGGCAGAGGGCAGTCAGAGCAGCATAGTAGGGTTCTGAGAAGTGTGCAGGGCAGCATAAATAAAGGGGGTCCTAGAGCTACTAAGGATTTTTCAGCAACAGTGGAATTTATGGTAGAAGGAGGTAGAGAAGAGCCGTGGGACAACAACAAGGAAGGGGAAGAAGTTAGCAGTTTTTCTGGCAGCTTAGAACAAGCTAATAGTATGGAGGAAGTATTAAGTGGGAGTGAAGAGGAGGAGGAGCTACAGCCTGAAGTTGGGTTTGTGTCCACTGCTGCTGTTCCTGCTTTGTTGTGCCCTGTTTCCACATATGCTGATCTGGAGGAAGGGACATCCACCAGGAGCAGGTCACGACCGGGTGTTGATCCGGGAAGAATGCAGAGCAGACGGCATCAGGAGTTTGTAAGGTCTTCAGTGGCGCCTGACCAGCCCCTATCGCCAGGCTCAAGGAGGCGGGTAGAAGCAACAAGAGGCAGAATGGACAAAGAAAGGCGTGCAGGTGTACCATCTGAGTGCAGAGATAGGAGGTCGCCGGTGGGAACATATCGGCAGAGCAGAGGATATATTTCACCTACTCGCAGGAACAGGGGAACGCCCTCCCCCAGGCGTAGGTCAAGGTCAAGGCAGCGGTCGCCACCGCTTTCTCGATATGGAGGTGAGCATGAAAGGGATGAAAGAGGGAGGAGATCTTTTTATCCTCGTTCCAGGTGCAACAGAGATACAACAGAACGAAAGGACCAGAGACTGCCTTCCGGGAGGACCGGAGGGTAAAAAGGAGTGCAAGAAAGGAGGTGACACCAGACAGGAGCAAGCAACTTCCCTTCTCCAGACAAGCAGGAGAACGGAATGAGACGAACACGTCAGCGGCCCCCACAGCCTCTGCGTCAGCAACCGACAAGAGGCATACCACAGGTGAATTTATAGACATGCAAAACACACATTCTGACAATACACAAGTTAGCTTGGTAAAGGTGGTAGCTCACTTGCAGAATTTATTATCACAGATGGAAAAGAGGAAAAGCTTGGGACCAGGGGTAGCATGGGTAGGTCCCGATATGGTTATCAGTCAAGGGATAGGGGCGGTTCCATCAGGAGGTATTGCTGAAACGGGTACAGGGACGGAGTCAGAAGTTACGGGAGGTGATGGAGTACAGGCTTAAGGCGTTTCCCCGGCAGGCATTAGGGTAGCTGACACAGTAATGAACAAATCAGCATTGTGTTCAATTGGTCCTATCGGGGAACACGTAGCTAAGGAGTTGAAAGAAAGGATTTGGAAATGTAAGTTTATAGAGATATTCTCGCTTCTCCCGCTGGATAATTTCATAGAAGTTAAGGCAGATTTGAAGAAGGATGAGGGAAAGAAAGAAGAAGATGAGCGTAAGCGCAGGTACAGGAAGATTCCAAAGACCTTTAGTAATTGGTTACAGGCCTATGTTATATACGCCAGTATAGTTGGGGAGCGTAATCCGGAATTTTGTTCTGCATTGTTTTGTTACCTGGATGAAATTGAAGGTATTCATAGGACTTACGGAGGCTTAGCATGGTGGGCATATGATAAAAAGTTCCGTCAGAAGTTAGCAGTCAGGCCTTCTATGAAGTGGGATGATAGGGATATGGGTAGTTGGTTAAAAATAGTAACACCTTTGCGCCTGGTGGTGGGGGCTGGCCCTAAGCCGGCGGTATCCACTAGCGGTAAAAAAGGGTATTGCTTCGCTTATAATGAAGGTTCTTGCAGTTGGGGAGGTTCTTGTAAGTTCAGACACGAGTGTTCAGAGTGCGGCTCTGGTCATCCTCTTTTTCGCTGCTTTAAGAGATCAAAAGCTCAAAAGGTGGGCGAGTTTGGACAAAAAGGGGGAGAGCCCGGTGCGATTAGAAAGGATGGAGTGGTGGTTAAGGCGGTACGCCAGTAGGGCTGCTTCGTCCGAGGACGCTTTGTTGTTGCTCAGGGGTTTTTCGTTAGGTTTTTCTATCCCATCGTTGGCTTCCGCCCCGCTGGGGTGGCCAAGGAATCTAAGATCGGCTAGAGAAAATCCCTCGTTGGTATGGAGTAAGCTAATCAGTGAAGTGGAAAAAGGTAGAATGGCCGGTCCTTTTGACGAGGTTCCAATAAAAAACCTGGGAATATCACCTTTGGGCCTGGTACCCAAAAAGGAGCTGGGCTCTTTTAGGCTTATTCATCATTTATCATACCCAAGGGGGCTATCAGTTAATGATGGGATTGACAAGGAGTTGTCCTCGGTCTCGTAGGCGTCGGTTAAGCAAGCGGTTCAGTTGGTCAGGAGAGCTGGTAAGGGGGCTTGGTTGTCAAAGGTTGACATAAAGTCAGCTTTTCGGTTGCTTCCGGTCAATCTGGATTCCTTTCATTTGTTGGGTTGCCAGATAAGGGGAAAGATTTTTGTTGACCAGTGCCTACCGATGGGTTGTTGTATATCGCGCTCTTATTTTGAGAAATGTAGTTCCTTTTTACACTGGGTACTCTGCGTTAAGACTGGTTTGTCCTCGGTCGTGCATTACTTGGATGATATCTTCTATTTATCGGTGCTGCTGATTCTTTGGATTGCATCCAGTTAATGCAAGGCTTCCAGGAGTTGGCGGTGGATTTTGGCATACCATTGGCGGAGGATAAGTCGGAAGGTCCGTCCCACATTTTGTGTTTCCTAGGGATCCAGCTGGATACAGTTAAACTTGAGTGTAGCCTCCCGAGGGATAAAATAACAGTTTTAAAGTTAAGTGTTTCGAATGTGTTGGGAGCTAAAAAAGTTACTTTGAAGTCTTTGCAGTCTCTACTCGGGAAACTCAATTTTGCCTGTAGGATTATTCCAATAGGGAGGATATTTTGCAGGAGGTTATCATTGGCTACTGCAGGAGTAAATCAGTCACATCATCACATTAGGATTTCAGCGGAACATAAAGCGGATCTCCGCATTTGGCTGGAATTTTTGGAACATTTTAATGGCCGTAATATGTTTATGAAAGAACCAGTGGCTAATGAGGTGTTGGAGTTGTTTACCAACGCGGCAGGATCTCTGGGTTTTGGGGCTTACTTTAAGGGTAGTTGGTGTTCGCAGGCGTGGCCTATTAGCTGGAAGGAGAACGGGTGGACAAGGAACCTGACATTGCTAAAGTTGTTTCCTATTCTGGTATCAATATTGTTGTGGGGTGATAGTTTAAAAAATCATCATGTTATCTTTAACTGCAATAACATGAGCGTGGTACAGGCAATTAATTCTATTACTGCCTCTTCGCCTCCAGTAGTTAGGCTACTGAGGCAATTGGTATTGAAGTGCCTTCAGTTAAATATATTAGTTAGAGCATCCCATATCCCAGGGGTTAAAAATTTGATTGCAGATTCCTTATCAAGGTTTGAGTGGGAACGTTTTAGGAAAGAAGCATCATTAGCGAAGGTGGAGCAGACACCATTTCAAGTGGAATGGTGGAATTTGATCTTATGAGCAGGACCTGATAAGAAACGGGTAATGGAACAGCTGCCCGAATCACAAAAAGTAAGGGTGCCGGGGCACTGGGTAATAGGGCTGCCCAGATGTCAACAAAAGCTGTATTGGGTATAGAGGACTGCCCATATGGCATTGAAAATTCAGGACGAGTAGAAGAGAAATGCCGGCAAAGGAAAGTCCATAGTTTAAAGTATGGAACACGGAGTAGAAACTGCTTCAGTGTCCCTAATATGTTGGTTAATGCAAAAATAAAACTTTGTGATACGTATATACTATGTGTTTTATTGCAGGAACCCCCATACAGTTATGGATCGTAGGCCATTCATTCATTTATTGGGCCAGAAGGGGAGCAGGAATAACTGATCGGGGCCGGCAGCTGGGTTTTCCAGAGGAAGCAGTATTAATTAAGTGGTTCGGGGTCAGGGGTTTGAGATGGGAGCAGGTTTTATTAAGGGTAGCTAGTTTAGCTAGGTCGTCTCCTCCGCCGGAGATTCTGCTGATCCATGCAGGGGGTAATGATTTAGGTTCCATGTCCATGCGGGAGCTTATCGCAAAAATGAAGAGGGATTTGCTCAGACTGCGGGAATTGTTCCCAGGCTTATTAGTAATTTGGTCCCAGATAACACCAAGGTTACGCTGGGGGGGGGCCTTTGATCATGCCAGGCTTGACAAGGCCAGGAAAAGGATAAACAAGATTATGGCATCTTTTGTTAGGCGTTTAGGGGGGGGTTTCCATTAGGCACAGGGACCTAGAGACCCCGGAGGCCCACGTGTTCTTTGGGAAAGACGGGGTTCAACTAAATGAAATTGGCCTTCAGTTATTTAATTACACTTTGAAGGAGGGTATTATGCAGGCCATGGTTTTGTTTGGCGGTGCTGAGCCCGTAGGGCTTGCGGGTGGCGGGGGTGCTGCATCACCTTAGGGCGGAGCTCATTAGCTGAGAAGGTATCCGGTCTGGGCCAATGCCAGAGGTCTCTTGGGCACGGGGTTCCACAGGGCCTCTGGCTGGGGATGAGCTCTGTCCTGGGGAAGGTATGCAGCCCCAGGTTCAGGTCAGGTTATGGTACCTGTTATGTTATGGTTAATAAAGCTGTGGCCTGTAATTACCCATACATCAGTTGTTTGTGTGTTTATTGGGTTAACGGGGGTTAATGGTATAGGCGGACCAAGTCACACATGCAGAGGTCATGGCAGCACCCTGGAACTGCCTAGTTACAGGAGCGTTTTGACCGGGCTGGGTGCTGGGTAGCTATTGGTCAAGTTAAATTTGTGGGTGGGGATTGGCAGGTTATATAGGGGGGGATTTTCCCGCCTTGGGGCACTTAACTATTAATCAGAGAAGAGTTTCCCTCCCTCCCTCCCTGTGTTATATATGTGTAATATGTTTATATTGTCACAGCTTGGCGGGGGTGCTGCATCACCTTAGGGCGGAGCTCATTAGCTGAGAAGGTATCCGGTCTGGGCCAATGCCAGAGGTCTCTTGGGCACGGGGTTCCACAGGGCCTCTGGCTGGGGATGAGCTCTGTCCTGGGGAAGGTATGCAGCCCCAGGTTCAGGTCAGGTTATGGTACCTGTTATGTTATGGTTAATAAAGCTGTGGCCTGTAATTACCCATACATCAGTTGTTTGTGTGTTTATTGGGTTAACGGGGGTTAATGGTATAGGCGGACCAAGTCACACATGCAGAGGTCATGCAATAGACATGCCTTTGCAGGGTCTAAGTCAGCATTGATCAACTCTACTGACAAATGGACATGGTTTATCAGCTGCCAATGTCACCAATACCAGTCAATACCCAAGGGAGGTGTCTTTTTGGCTTGCTAAAATGCACCCTGAGGAACGTTAGCACTTTGGTTTATGCTCCGAAATAAATGTATAAAAAAAAAATTATATTTTCTAAAAAACTCAGATCACCCGGTTTGCAAGTAGGGAAAAAATAAAATATTTCTGCATGTAAAGAACTTTTTTTAAAAAATGCTTGACAGGAAAATGTGATTGTCTTTAAAATAAAATCAAGTTTACAAAAGTCCATCTTCTGCCAAGAAACCTTTGTACTACTCCTTGATGTAAACTTAAGTGAGCTGCAAATGCATATTGATTTCATCTATAGTATATAAATCACATTTGTGCGGTCAGGATTTTTTTTTCTTCCAATAAAAACCCAGCAAGCATAGATTAGTTTCATTTTTCTGTCGACATTGCTCAATATTGGAAATATACTGTAAGTGCTGGGTTGGTTCTTTTATTGATCGAATACAGATGTTCCCAAACTCTAGAATGTAGACCACCAGTGGTCAATTAAACTTCAGTCAAGTGACAAAAACAAGGCATTAATACATTTATAAAAGAAGTGCCTAGATACATTAATTGTATGGTTTAGAAGGAAATAGAATAGATGCATTTCTATACAGTGTAGAACAAGGTTTCTTAACACCAGTTCATTGGACCTTATAGGCTGATCCTCAGTGAAAAAGGAAAATAAGGGGTGAGTTGAACATGCATGAATAGTATACCAGGAATGACTAATAATAAGAAGAGGTTGACTAGTAGTAGATGTAGTTCTGAGCTGTTAATCTTAAAATTTGAATCTCAACAACGTTGAGGAAAATTCTGCTTTGTTGTTGATAGCCAGTACCTAGATCCAAAAATGCAGTATTATAAAAAGGTTACTTAAAAAAGGACTCTGTTACCCCCCCAATTTTTTGTTTTTGTTTTAGGTTAGATCTTCAAACAGCATAAAAAAATTAAAAAAAAGTGTCTCTATGTTTTGTTACCCATTTTTTTGCAAAGTGAATAAGTTATGTGAAATTCCACATTAATTAGCTGGTTTGATGCAATAATTAGAATTATATTCGGCTTGTCTATCTCTGCAGCGGCCAAAATAAAGATGTTAATGCTATCTGACTGTTAGACCCCGCTCCCACCCTTATAAAGCACTCGAAAAGGATTTACCGAAGAGAAAAAAAAAATTCTTGCACAACGTATCGCCAGTTTTTAATACTCTTTCAAATCAACGTCCTGTTTGGGAGTCCCTTTAAAGGACCACTGTGGTCAGTCTTTTTATATACTTTTTCGCTGGTTTCCAAGACTTCACTTGTGCTGCCCACACTCTGTAAGCAAGGTAGAGAATTAAGGTTTGCTTCAACCACTCTCCGAAAACTCATCAGTTAAGAAGTTACCAGCTTGTTCCCTAATATAAAGTTATTCAAACAAGACATGGATCACCTTTTATTCATGGATCCCGCAGCATCACAATCCTCTCACCCTTTGTCTCTATATCCTTACCCACATAGATCCTAAGCTCTTAAAAGAGCAGGGATTCATCTACTCTCTGTACCAGTATGTAACCGTTGTCATGTATTCACTAGATCCCCTGTACTTAGGATCATGGAATATGCTGGTACTTTATAAATAAAAACAACATCATAATCAGAGTGGGCAAAATATTAGAAGGAAAAAAAAAAAAAAATTAAAAAAAGAGAACACATCCTTATTTCCAGCGTAGTTGAGGATTCTGGGTATAAACACGCAAATTAAGCTAAAAAAAAATAAATTTACACATCCCCATTGTGCAGACAAAGTTCCTATGAAATCTAAATTATTATTATTACTGTACAGGGCATAAGAACAATGAAAAATACAATATTAACAACTGCAGAAAATGGAGGGCCCCGTTTGAGCTTAAAATCTCTGTAGAAAGTGCTTTTCCCCCAAAGCACCCTACAAGTTTGGAGACTCGCTACTTACAAGCTAAAAGGAAATGGAAGAGGTAGAAACCTGGGGGGGACGGGGGGACGACACACGTTTGCTTACATAGGAAGGTGTGCAAAGTTAGAAAGGTTTTTCATTTAGTGGGAGAGGTAAGGGATCCGATAGAAAGTCAGTGTGAGGTGAATGGCTCTAGTAAGTAATATGTTATCAGATAACAAATGGAAATATCAAGAGATAGTAACTTGACGGTTTACAAAGCTACAACAATAAAGGATGGGTGGGAGGAAAGTGGTTGCAGAATCTCCGAACCCCTCTTCAGAAGATCGGGCAGCCGATCTTCTGAAAACTAAAAAACGGTTGATCACATAGGAGATAGAGATAGTAAATAAATAGTACAATCGGTTTTCACATTTGAATGTCTAAAACCTGCTTCCAGCTCTGAATTCTGAGGGGAAAAAAAAACAATTACACTGCATTCTGGGAAGCGGAGCTGGGACCTGCACATGTGCCCACAAATGCCTTGCTCTTCAATCCATAGCCATCATCAAACATGGCTTCCTTTAAGCTTATGCATGCTGTATTACACACACTAATTTATATATATATATATATATATATATATATATATATATATATATATATATATATATATATATATATATATATATATATATATATAAAATAATAATGACGGTTTTCAAGATTACACGCCGCCGCCCCCCCCCCCCCCCCCCGCACTTTATTCAGATGGTGTACCAAAACTGAAAAGGAAAAAGACCTTGTCAACCACTGATATAAAAATGCAGGAAAGTGAACAACTGAGGGCAAGATATGACCCCTTTGTCCGATTCCTCTGTTTGTTTTTTCCTAGCCCATGCATATCTAGCCGATGCAATCAATCACCCCCTCTAATATTCCATGAGACTACATTGCATTACACATATTTGGATTCAATAGTTCTGTATTATGCATGGATATAGCCTAAACAAACTGAGGCCTATTCAGAGAACTTTTTAATAATTGGATGGAAATGTTAGCAATAGGAAAAGCTGTGGTTCCGTTGCCACACATACAATCCTGCATAGCCTACTTTTATAACTAAATACATCAATAGGGTAATCATGTCTGTTACTTTACACCAACTCTGCCTTTCACTGAAAAAAAAAAATGAAAAAAAAGACAAGAAAAACACACGCACACTTGATAAAAATTAATTTCTGCTCATTTACACACACAAAAAAGCGGCCTATCGAAAATTGTACTAATATTTTTCTTTACAGTTAATAACTCCAAAGACATTCAGCATTGTTTATATATTTGCGGTGTACCTCAATATACCAGTTTCGAGCTTGACATGTTTGATAGATGTGGAGAGAGCCAATCTAACTGCATGACAACACTGGGGCATACTGTTTTGGACACCCAAGAGAAAAGAAAAATACAAGCAAACTGATCTAATTAGCACATTAACACAAAAGTTTAGTATACATGTGTCACTCATTTGCTAAAGTGAATTATAGAACAAAAATAGCTACCACAGTGTATAGCCAGTTTTTTATAGTTTTTAAGAAAGATAAAAAAATAAATAAATAAATAAATAAGTTTATTCCAGGGATTCAGTGATTCCAAAATAAAAAAGTTAACAGGCCATGATTACATTTGAACACTTTTTTCCTTTGCATTTAAAAATGTGTAAACCCACCATACATGTATGTAGTGTGATAAGAAAACATAAAAGCAATCTGACCATCAAACGTCAATTTGCGCTCTTATATAAAACTACTGTCATGTGGACAGTGTCCTTTTAAATTACATTTCAATGTTAGAGTAAAGCAGCTGAAGGATCAATATGTTCATTTATTACGACAAAGCACCATGTGCAGCAGTTCTCTGGGAACATAGGTGATCACAGACTATATTGGTCACCAGTAATTACCCACCAACCCCAGGGAATGTATGAGGAGGCAGAGTATTAGACATCTGCAATAAACCGCAGCTGTACAGCTGCCCTTACATCTGTTGAGATCAGTGAATTTAAATTCTTGAGAACAAAGTAGAGAATATTCTAGTTTGTATTATGTCAGAAGACATTTTTACGTTTGCTATGAAGGATTTATGGTGCAGGGGATGCCTTGCTCCAATATCTAAGTGTATCAGCAAACTGTTAACAAGGAGGCAGACACTTGGATTTCCTTGCTCTTTTTAGATTTAAATTCACTGTCCCTCCTCCCTTTGCACTATGAAGAGGAAATTGTTGGGTACAGCTTTGGCACTATGAAAAAAGTCTGCACGGTCAACACATCTAAACAAAAAAGCAAATTCCAGACTTCTGTAGCAGTACAGAAAAAAACCTTTAATAGCAAGCAGACATAGAACCAAAACAATGGCACAGGAATATCAGAATACAGTGAGCGGTCTGTAACAGTGACCAGCAATCTAAATGGTAAAAATAATAATAATAATAATAATTGACGAGACAGATAGAGATTTATGTGCAAAGAAGTCATAGGATAGAGGCAAGAAAATTGATTGAAGGACCGGGACTTCCACACGCTCAGCATCAGCAAGATTCCCTCCCACCCAGCCCGTTTGTTCATAAATTGTTTTAGTTAAAAAGGTATATAGTGCTCAGCATTTCAATTACCTAGGACTATGGTATGCCATAGCGGGAGAGAAGTGGCCCTGCCCGGTGGCAAAAATAGGCAGTGCCCTACCCCACGATGGTGCTTAGAAAAACCTTGGAGGACTCTGGGAGCAAGCCAAGGGCGTAAGGTTACAGGACATGGCTGGCCTCCTCCTCCTAAGTTATTTTATTGTCTATTGTTAAAGATTTGGTTATCGAATAAATAAAGCTTTGGCCTGTTGTACTCCCAACATGGTGTGTGTGAGCGAGTGTAGTATCTCACAAAAGGGAGTACATACCTCACATTTTTAAAAATATTTTATTATATCTTTTTCATGTGACAACACTGAAGTAGTAACACACTGCTTCAATGTAAAGTAGTAGGTGCACAGACTGTGTAACAGTGTAAATTTGCTGCCCCCTCAAAATAATTCAAAACACAGCCATTAATGTCTAAACCGTTGGCAACAAAAAGGGAGTACACACCTAAGTGGAAATGTCCAAATTGGGCCCAAAAGTGGCTATATTTTGTCTGGCCACCATTATTTTCCAGCACTGCCTTAACCCTCATGGGCATGGAGTTCACCAGAGCTTCACATGTCGCCACTGGAGTCCTCTTCCACTCCTCCATGATGACATCATAGAGATGGTGGATGTTAGAGACCTTGCACTCCCCCACCGTCCGTTTGAGGATGCCCCACAGATGCTCAATAGGGTTTAGGTCTGGTGACATGCTTGGCCAGTCCATCACCTTTACCTTCTTTAGCAAGGCAGTAGTCATCTTGGAGGTATGTTAGGGGTCGTTATAATGTTGGCATACTGCCCTGCGGCCCAGTCTCCAAAGGGAGAGGATCGTGCTCTGCTTCAGTATGTCACAGTACAGGTTAGCATTCATGGTTCCCTCAATGAATTGTAGCACCCCAGTGCCAGCAGCATTCATGCAGGCCCAGACCAAACATATATACACACACATGTCTATATATGTTTTCTATAATATGTTGTGTTGATTCCCCCTATATGTATTTCCTGATGATGTCAGATGCTGCCTCCACTCTCTCTGCATCGCTGTTTACATTCAAACTGAGGGTTTCATCTCAGATCAGTGTTTTTGTGCCTTATCCGTTTATCTGTCATTTAGGGATTATTTCAACTACCTTTCCTCAGTATAGATGTATACTTTTGGTGTTGGGAGTGTCATGGTCTGGACCTGCATGAGTGCTGCAGCACTGGGGAGCTATAGTTCATTGAGGGAACCATGAATGCCAACATGTACTGTGACATACTGAAGCAGAGCATGAACCCCTCCCTTCAGAGACTGGGCCGCAGGGCAGTATTCCAACATGATAACGACCCCAAACACACCTCCAAGATGATCACTGCTTTACTAAAGAAGCTGAAGGTAAAGGTGATGGACTGGCCAAGCATGTCACCAGACCTAAACCCTATTGAGCATCTGTGGTTCATCCTCAAATGGAAGGTGGGAGAGTGCAAGGTCTCTAACATCCACCAGCTCCATGACGTCATTATGGAGGAGTGGAAGAGGACTCCAGTGGCAAATGGTGGCCAGACAAAATATTGACACTTTGGGCCCCAATGTGGACATTTGCATTTCAGGATATACTCACTTTTGTTGCCAATGGTTTAGAAAATGGCTGTGTTATTTTGAGGGGACAGCAAATTTACACTGTTATACAGGCTGTATACTTACATTGTAGCAGAGTGTCATATCTTCAGTGCTGTCACATGGAAAGATATAATAAAATATTTACAAAAAATGTGAGGGGTGCACTAATATCATGCTGCGGTCATGATATTATGTATTTTTGTTCCCGTGAACAAACTCCAAAGAACGATATGGTGGTGCAGGCTGTCTACCACTGTCCTACAGTCACCAGAACAGTAGGGGACAGGTCACAATGCCCTAAACACTTTTTGGCATGTCTCACTTAACACACTATGTACTGTAAGGAATCCATACAACTACAGTAACATTAGGCTACTATAATATACAGCATTTAGGCTTATGCTATCCTAAGCACTTTCAGATTTGTCGGACCCTAACACACCAGTTGCTACATCTCCTTCCTGACCACCAATACCTCATACTAAAATAAGCACACGCACATTATACACTTAATGGCCACTTTATTAGGTACACCTTCCTAGTACTGGGTAGCACCCCCTTTGCCCTCAGAACAGCCTGAATACTTTGTGACATGGATTCAACAAGGTGCTGGAAATATTCCATAGAGATTCCAGCCCATGATAGTATCACACATTTGCCAGCTGCACATTAATGCTGTGAATCCCCCATTTCACAACATCCCAAAAGTTGCTGTATTGCTGTGATTCCCAACTACAGTCCTCAGGGACTACTAACAGGTCACATTTTAGGTATAACTCTGCTTGGGCACAGGTGAGTGGATTGTTTAAGTCCAGGTGGTTAATCAGAATCACTGAGCCTCTTACTAACTCAGCTGTGTGCAAGCAGAAATATGCCTAAAATGTGACTTGTCCCTGAGGGCTAGAGCTGGGAAACACTGATCTATTGGATTGAGATCTGGTGAATCTGATGGCCAATGATGTAGACTAAACTCATTGCCATGCTTGTGGAACAAGCGGAGATGGCGAGCGCTTTGTGATATGCCACGTTATTCTGCAGGTAGTAGCCATTAGAAGATAGACTGTGGCTATAAAGGGAGGTACATGGTCAGCAACAATACTTAATTGGTTTTAACAAAGTTATGTTTGCCAAGAAAACAATTATTATTATTATATTGCTCCAACATATTCCTTTACACCTTATAAAGAATGAGAGGGCCCTGTTTTTTGAGCTTACAATCCTCACACTACTACACTGTTACCACCAGTCTGAACTGTTGAAACAAGGCACAGGATTGGCTGATTAGATATGTGCATTAATGATCAAGTGTACCTAATAAAGTATTTTTTTTTCAGGAGCCAATCACACTGCAGCGGAGCTCTAACCTGTCACATTCCCGTTTCCGTGTTCTTCATCAGTTCACATTCACAAACAGGGTGCTGTTGTAAGCAATAATGAGCAAGTGCCTCACATTTCTGAAATATAAGTGCAACTTGTGTTTAGGGGAAACGTCCCCTTTGAGGCAGGCTGATGTACCATGAAAATGTGCTTCCCTAGCCCTGGGCCTTGTTTGTCTAGGCTTAAACACACCATTGTTTATTATATTACCATGTTCTAATCTCATACTTCGGACATCACTACTGTACAATTATAATAAATATAGCTAGTTTATGACAATTCTAATCAGATGTGATACATATTAGAAAAAATACAGAAAAAGATAGATATGGCCCATTTTGTAATGTATCCCATGTAGAATTACCACAAAACAAAAACTATTTGCTAAAAATGTAACATTATATAGCATTGAAAAAATTCTAGAATTTGGACAGGGTTTAAAGTATCTGAAAATGAATAGAAATATTTCTAAAAACAACTATATTACTTGTAATTCTGTATATAAAAAAAAAAAAACACACACCACGGAATCCATTCTGAGGATTAAATACTGAGGGAAAGTGTTTTTTAGAGAGTTATGTGCTAATTATAGAAGGATAATGTGCTTTGGAAGAGAGACCTGTAGTGAGGAAGCTGATGGTAGATAACCTTTGCCACTACTGCAAACAAGAATGGTGGCCACATGGGGGACTTCCCAGAACCACATTACCCACCAATGCATTAGACAAAGGATGGCATCTGCTGCTCTCTCCTAAACCCTGGGCTAATTAAGACAAGAGAAGAGATCTCCTGCAAAAACTCTTTCCAATAAGAGAAGCCTGAAAGGATATTTGGATGTTTTCCAGTTAAGATATTGAATCTTCAGAACAATGGGATGTCTTTTTCAAATCTGATAGAAGTATAGACACCTTATGTGACACCATCCTGAATATTTTACTGAAATACCAACATAAACGTATTAGCCATATTCAAATCCATTCTATTACTTTATCACTTACTATTCCCAACATTATCCCCATTAGAGGAAGGGGGGAAAAAAGTGTATCAACTCCTGGACACATGATATTTTATCTGGTCTATCCAATATACAGATTCAGAAATTGCTTTCAAAAATAATTAGCTACCTAAAAAAAAACAACAACAAAAAATGCTGTAATCAATTTTTTTTCCCCACATAGTAGTTTTTAATTATTAAAAAAAAGTAAATGGCCAAATGTTTAAAGAAAAATCTTTTACTGTTTTATTTTTCCCCATCCGCATTAACTCACTACTGAGTTAGTCAATATTCTTTTACAAGGGCATTCTACTGTCCTGGCACTTTTAGCTGCCAAATTCCAATTGTGTAGATTACAAATTACTCTGCATTCAAACAAACAAAAACCAAAATGCTGGGATTTCATGGAATTACAATAAATTTAAGGTTATAATTTTCACATTCTCATTATGGTTACATTGCCTGTGAAACAAGTTCTAAAACAGATATGAGGACAGTGAATATATATATATATATATATATATATATATATATATATATTTTTTTTTTTTTTTTTTTTTTTTTTATTTAATTTTTTTTTTTACCGCAATGTGGAGAAAAGAATAACTTGGAATGATCCTAGAGGACAGTAGATGCTCAGTTATCCGGCACTAATGGGGATCGGTAGATGCTGGATAAATGTAATTTCTGGTTGCTTGAGAGTTACTAATAACAGCAGCCTAGATTAGCTGCATATAGGATACTCTGCTAAGTATATCTGTCAGTGAGGACTGTTCTAGCAACAGCTTTCACTCCTCACTTACATACAGGTATGTTCGGCTGGAGGGTGGGGTGCTGACCCCGGGAAATGTAATCCCAACACTGTCCTGGCTCAGTCACTCACGCCTGTATGCTTCCAGGTGACACTGAATTGCAAAGACGTACAGTGGATGAAATCTAGGTGCCATTTTGTGTCATGACAACCTGGCATTTGTTGAACCCTGTAACTATTCATTTAAAAATGCAGTATTACATTTTTTTTTCTGGATGCTTGAGAGTTCTGGTTAACTGAGAGTCTACTGTATATCCACTTGACTGAAGATTTAAAAATGTTATGATGCAGTTCAAGAGGATCTAGCCAAATTACAAACTTCACCAACGTCACTAATAGTCCAACCATTTGACAGGAAGTCAAGTGACAAATAGTGAATTTTGGAGCCCAGTGTTTGCCTGACTGTAATTTATCATTTGTGTCTTGGGACTATATTGTAGAAAGCTACTTATCAGACAAAAATAAAGTGAGGAGTCCTGCTCTAGAGAGAAATGATTGAAAGTAAGAACAAGGTGTACATTTCTACCAAGTGTAAGTTACTAGCAAGGACACATTATTTCAGCTTGCAAAGAAGTCTATTTTCATGATAAATTGTGTTTAAAAGAAGAACCTATTATGGACATAAAATGTTGCGGGTTAAAAAATAAAAAATTACAGACATAATTACACACATACTATATATATATATATATATATATATATATATATATATATATATATATATATATATATATATATATATATATATATATATATATATATATATATATCACACACACATCTCCCCTATTTGAATAGAATATATGGATAGTGGAACAAAAAGAAGCTTATAAATAGCCAGTGATCTCATCACAGAACACCTTCAGAAGACTTTTTTTTTTTTAGTAAGAAACACGATTAAACTTTTAACTTGTTATATGCCCTATAGCATGGCTTTACAATTCAAACAGGTCAACAAAAATGCCCCTAGAGCCTAAAAAAAATACCAGATATTCAAGTTATTCTTGCATATTTATAATGTTCTTGTAACCAAGCCCCTATCATTAGAGCAATTTGCTTTGAAATTTAATACAATGGTAAATGGTCTAATTTACACAGATTATACGAGGGACCATAAAAAATATGGATAGTTAAAAAGGTATATAGTGAGAGTTAGCTTATATAATAATTAAAAACACAGTTCAGGTGTATTTGCATCTCTATTTTCATTTCACTTATGATGGGGGCCTATGATTTCATTATATTTGTCTCAGTTGGAGCATGTCAAGTTTGAGTGAATCAATGTAAAAGCACTATTTCATTTGTAGATTTATGCCAATTATTAGTAGATACACATAACCAGATTAAAACGATCAAGAAATACGAAATGAGAACCAGTATCCAATTTGGGATAAACCTCAAATCTCTTAGTAGCTGGCAATATTTTTTTATTGATCGGAAGCAGCTCTGAACAGTTGGAGACCACTGATAAGCATTTTTGGACTAGTGCTTACTCTAAAATATATTTTTCATCCTTCAGCTTCCCAGCTACTAGATTAAAACCAGATTTAGAGACAAAAATTCGTATATGTTCTTCCCTTTACAATTATTTCTCCTACATACTAGTCACCTTATCTGATTAGCATTACATTGAAGGATTAACCTGTATGATAATTTTATCTTTGCGCAACATGAAAAAAATAAAGAAAAAAAGAAAATACAAATATTCATGTTTTAGAACCCCCCCCCCCCCCCCCCCCCCATTTAAAATGCTGGTTATAGGTTAAAATAGGGTCCATGGTAGTCTAGTGGTTAGGATTCAGTGCTTTCACTGCTGCGACTTGGGTTCAATTCCAGTTGGGGAACCAACAGGTCACACCACCCTGAAGCTAAGCAGGGTTGGGCCTGGTCAGTATTTGAATGAGAGACCACCTAGAAATACCAGGAGTTATATGCTAAGGCCCACTGAAGAAGCAACCCACTCTAGTATCTCTGCCATGAATATCAAGTGGATCAGCATGATGTGTTGCTGTCCATGAGGTCAAGGAAAGTCGGGTGGACACAACAACAGAGGATAAAATACTGGCTATACACTACAGGGATTCATTCCTGAGATTGTGTGTGTGTGTGTGTGTGTGTGTGTGTGTGTAATTATATATATATATATAACTCAGCAAGGAGGACATCATTATTAAAAGTTTATATATGAGCTGGTTGCACACAAGTGAGAAGATCCTGAATACGAATAAGCATCACAATTTACTTCTCTGCAAATGGCAAAAACAATGTTCACCACTGTTAGCATGCAGTTTGAGACACTCCCCCATACTTGGCATCTGAAGCAAACCTCAGTATGAAAAAGAGCTGAGAATGAATGCTGAATTTACTGTAGAGAAATACATTAAAAAAAATAACAGTACAATGCATACGGTCGTAATGCTCTTTAAGATTTAACTAACTTGCTTTTGAGGCGACAGTATCCCTTTAGACACACATATACATACACAGCCTCTAACGAACTACCTTTCATATACAATTATGGGACATGGAAGCTGCCATTTTAATTTGTACACACATTACCACCGTGCTCCTTTAAGTCTTTAAGTTACAGGCTGTATTTTGGATATGTTTTCTGCTGTGGTGAGTCAGTGTCAGGGGGAAGGAAATTAGATTGCTACAGCAAAATTCCAAAACCACACAAGAAATGCAGCCTCACACAGGGACATTTAAGCAATCTTGGAAACGCATATAGAAATATATAGTTTTAAACTATATAATTATTATTATCCTTTATTTGTAACGCGCCAACATATTCCGTAGCGCTATACAGGGGAGAAGTACAAGTCAAGAACAGTTTCAAATGATGGAGGGCCCTATTATTGAGCTTTCAATCAATCAGACATACACAGAGCTTTCCGTAAAGCATCTACAGAGATTGAAAACTCGCAAACATATGATGTTTTTCTACATGGCAATTTCTTAAAAGGGATATGGAAGGTTTCTGGATTTTACTAGGTATCTAAAATAGCTAAGTAACTATTTACTTTTATGTACCTTATTTTATTAAGTGCTAATAAGCTCTGTTTTACAGACTAAAATAAAATAAATATTACATGTTTGGGTCTGCCCACTGCAGCATATGCAGATACAGACTCTGTAGGGCTGGATGTGCAATGCAGTACCTTAGCCTATCAGCGACCACATATCAGCAGCATGTTGCAGAATGAGATGGTGCCAAGATCGCCATGGATTCCTTAGTATAAAAACTGCACAGTAAGTACTACAGAGTCTGACTTCATGAGCTGCAGAAGGCAGACTTATTCAGGGACTATACATTTGATTTTAGGCAATAGAAACAGAGTTTATAAGCACTTAATAAAATAAAGTACATAAAAGTAAATAGATACATTAGGTATATTCTGTACCTAGTAAGATCTATATAGCCAGCATAGAATGCAGTCTCCTCCACATCTCAGCAGTGGTCATTGGGATGCCAACTCTTATAAAAAGATGGAAACCCAGGCACAACAAGGCCAGATCTTTCTGTGCGGGCAAATTAAAACCATTCAATGACTGATTAATTAAACAAAGAAAACATGTAGGCCTCAGAAGGCTTGAGTTGGTCAAGCCATTGGTGGCGCATGGTCTGCCTTGGTGCCACATACTGTAGCGTTACCCATTTTGTTCTAAATAGTGTCAGTCCTGGGAAATATCATGTTCTTGTTGCTGCTGTATTTATATGCATATAAGTGTCTCATGCATATTAATTAACCAATTTGATTTGCCAGTTAAGACTACAGTCTGCTTGTCTGTATGTGCAGCAGCCTAATATCAATTTTAAATATTTCACAAATTATTTAATGTAGAAAAAAAAAATGCCAGGACAATGCATAGTCAGTTTTTAATGCACTTTAAACATTTAAATCAAGTCTCTGTTAGGGGAAGAGTCAATTTATCCAAAAGTGATCTGGTTTTCGGAATATTCCTTCTTGCATTCCCATTATTTACATATGGTTAGGTTATAAAAAAAAAAAATTTTAAAACACACACTTTCATATATTCAAAAAGGGGACTGATAGTTTGTTTAGCTGGTGTCTGGTTGCTCTGATAGTTAAATCCTCAGCAAGTAGGAGGACATCATTATAAAAAATTTAAATATGGGCTGGTTTTAGACAGAGGAAACATAGCATAATTTCTCATCAGCCATCACATGATCAGTCCAGTGCTACACAATCAATATACCTCAGCAAATTCCAGGAGGTCTAGTGGTTACTGTAAAACACTGCAAACCAATACCAGCACATTATATATATATATATATATATATATATATATATATATATATATATATCCCTCTAACAATTTTATATAAAGATTCCAGTCTTCTCTGCAAAAATAAATTATAATATTAATTATATTAAGATGCCTGCATTTTTGAAGGATATTACAAAAACAGAAAAAAAATTAACCATTACATGTCACAACTGGTAAATTAAAAGTTTTTTGTTCCTATTCGACAAAAAAAAAAAAAAGAATTTAAAAGAAATGCACTGGACCAATTTTGTAGGTGGTTAAATTACACGAAAGGGTTTAAACCTCCACATAGTTTGGGGTGATGTCTAAGTGATAATGGAATAAGACCTTCAGATGACTAATTATAATAACCATGACAGCTCACCACACATTTTTGCTCCACAATGTGAATTTTGGGAGAAAATAATCTGTTCAGCATTCCGCAGACAATAGAATAAAGGGCCTTTGGTTCTTAGACAATTCACTATTCTATCCTCTCTCCTCCCATCCTCTCACCCTACTGTATAGTCTCTTCTTCCCCATCTCACAAAATCTTTATTTTATTGAGCCTCTAAAAACAACATATATACCGGTATTAACACTGTAGAATACAATAACCAATATTATGAATATGATCCAGAAAACCTATTGATTTCTTATTATTACAACATGTAACAACTACATCATCTTGCAATATTTGGCTGTAGCACCTGTGCAGGTAGCATTCTTTATCACTCCCTTCTTAATTTAGGGGTGAGGGAGTAGCCTGGGCCACTTGGGAGTCCCTTTATATGAAACAAGGAGGGTCTATAGGAGTCATGCATACTACAGTGCATGTGTGAATCAAAACAAGCCATGTTGTTTGTATGTGAACATGCAATGCACTGCAAACAGCCACCAGAAGGATCATAAGTGTGCAGGTCACCAGGGACAAGATCACATCCATCTATGTACAAATACCTAAGAGGGGGCTTAGCCTGCCAGGGAGTGGACCTCCATGTACTATAGAAATCAATCAGGATTGGGATAGAGAAAGCAAATAATAAGATGTGCACTGATTAATATGACTAATAAAAGGATCCTGGATGCATCATCCCAGTATATTTTCTCAGTCATACACATTTAGTAAGTCTATGCCCTATAGCATTATTATTTTGCACTTTAGGCCATGTCACATAGAATGGACAGCTATTACAAGGCAGTTTTATTAGCATGCTGTGTAATGCTCTGCAGGCCTCTCCAGCAATGAAAGGGTAAAGAGCCCTGCTTTCACAATAGCATTGTGCATTACTAAGCATTTTATACATGATAATCACCACTGTATCCCAGCCTGGACCAGTCCATATTAAACACTCACCCTTTGTATAACATGCATCCACACAGGCAGGAGAGGATTTAAATCACAGGAGCAGAGGATGGATGGAGCTGCATGGATTCCCTCCTCCTCCTTTAATGCAATGCAGTGGCTGTTCCTGGCATGCTGATTGCAATAATCCCTTTCAACAATAATCCAAGGAAATAACAATATAAAAAAACAATGTTAAAAAAAAAAAAATAGTCAGTAGAGATGTCAAGGTGAGAAGAGAAGCACAGAGCAGTGTGACCCAGTGCTATCCAGTGTGTGCTGTGCTGCTAGATCCAGTGTGCTGGGGCTCTGGTCCTTGTCCTGTCCCCTCTCCTGCCATCAACACTGACTGCACACACCAGCCGGACCATCCCGGAAAGTCAGGAGTTGTTGCTTTTCCAGCAGCTGCTGGTGGCCATTTTTAATCTTTATTCCTCCTCCCTCTTCCTGACTCACTCCGAGATCTTCCCTTTCCCTCCCTCCCTCCCCCTTCCCTTCCAGTGCCCGCTCCCTCCATGGTTCTCTGTTCTGCTGTCTGTATCTCTGATTATTATTTATGTCTAAACAGCCCTGATGCAGTTATATACATCCAACCCTCCTTTATATATATTAGTTTTAATTCCAGTTTTTCTTACTTGAATAGCCCTATTAAACTATATAGACTTTTATTTTATTTTATACAGCCATTATTAAGTATAACCTTTCTAAATACATTCAACCACCCTCAAAATATCACACATTTTAATTAGCTTTTTTTTGTTGTCTGAATTGAATAGTCTCTATTAAACTATATTGACTGTTTATTTTATACAGACATTATTATTAAAGAACTATTAACTAGACAGTGTCATATGTTATGTTCAATTGTCTGTGCTGTCTCTGTGTGCTGTTCCTTGTGCCCTCTGTCTCTCTGTGCACCCTCTCACTGTGCTCAGTGTACCCTCTCTCTCTGTGAACTCTCTGACTCTCTCTCTCTGCAACCTCTCTCTGTCTCTCTCCCTGCTCTCTCTCTCTGTGCGCCCTGTCTTTTTTTGAGAGCTCTCTCTCTTTGTGCCCTCTGTCTCTCTCTGTGTCCTCTCTCTGCACTATGTGCACTCTCTGTCGCTCTCCCTCCCCTTTCTCACCCTTTCCCTCCCCCTCTCTCTCTCCCTCCTTCCCCTCTCCCTCTGTCTCTCTCCCTCTCTCCCTCCCTCTCTCCCTCCCTCTCACCCTCCCTCTCTCTCCCTGCGCTCTCTCTCTGTGCACCCTGTCTTTTTTTGTGAGTTCTCTCTCTCTCTGTGCCCCGTCTCTCTCTGTGTACTCTCTCTGCACTATGTGCACTCTCAGTCACTCTCCCTCCCCCTCTCTCTCCCTTTCTCCCTCTGTCCCTCTCTCTCTCCCCCTCTCTCTTCCCACCTCCCTCTCTCCCTCCCTGCCTCCATCCCCATCTTGCCCTCTGTCTCTCTTCCCCTCTATCTCCCCCTCTGTCCCTCCCTCTCTCTCCCTCCCTCCTCCTTGCTCTCTCCCTCCCCCTCGCTCACTGCCTCCCTCCCCCTCCCTCCCTCCCCCTTCCTCCCGCTCTCTCTCTCCCTCCCTCCCCCTCTCTCTCTCCCTCCCTCCCCCTCTCTCTCCCCCTTCCTCCCCCTCTCTCTCCCTCCCTCTCCCCCCTTTCTCCGTCCCCCTCTCTCTCTCCCCCACTCTCCCTCCCTCCCTCACCCTCTCTCTCCCCCTCTCTCTCTCCTGTCCTCCCTCCCTCCCTCTCCCTCCTCTCGCCCTCTCCCCCACTCTCCCTCCCTCACCCTCTTTCTCTCCCTCCCTCACCCTCTCTCTCTCCTGTATTCCCTCCCCCTCTCTCCCTCCCCCTCTCCCTCTCCCCCACTCTCCCTCCCCCTCTCCCTCTCCCCCACTCTCCCTCCCTCCCCCTCTCTCCCTCACCTCCCCCTCTCCCTCCCTCCCCCTCTCTCCCTCCCTCACACAAAAAAGACAGGGCACACAGAGAGTGAGAGTTCTCTCTCACTGTGCCCTCTGTCTCATTCTGTGTCCTCTCTCTGCTCTATGTGCACTCTCTGTCGGTCTCCCTCCCCCTCTCTCTCCTTTTCTCTTTCTCCATCTGTCTCTCCCTCCCTCACTCCCCCTACCTCCCTCTCTCCCTCTCATTCTCCCTCTCTATCTCTCTGTCCTCTCTCTCTGTGCAGCCTGTCTTTTTGTGTGAGTTCTCTCTCTCTCTGTGCCCTCTGTCTCTCTCTGTGTCCTCTCTCTGCGCTATGTGCACTCTCTGTCGCTCTCCTCCCCCTCTCTCACTTTTTTTTCTCTCTCTCTCTCCCTCCCTCTCTCCCTCTCCCTCCCTCCCTCTCTCTCCCTCCCTCTCCATATCTCTCTCTCCCTCCCTTTCTCTCTCTCTCGCTCTCTCTCTCTCCCCCTCCCTCTCTCTCCTCTCTCTCTCCCTCCCTCTCTCTTTCTCTCCCTCTCTCTCTCCCATCTCTCTCTCTGTCCCTCCCTATTCCTCCCTCTCTCTCCCCTTCTCTCTCTCTGTCCCTCCCTATCCCTCCCTTCTTCTGCCTCCCTCCCTTTCTCTCTCCCTCCCTCTCTCTCTATCCCTCCCTCTCTCCCTGCCCTCTCTCTCTCTCTGTTCACCTGTCTTTTTTTGTGAGTTCTCTCTCTCTGTGCCTTCTCTCTGCGCTATGTGCACTCTGTCGCTCTCCCCCCTCTATCCCTTTCTCTTTTTCCCTCTTTCTCCCTCCCTCCCTCTTTCTCCCTCCCTCCCTCTCTCTCTTCCCCTCCCTTTCTATCCCTCTCCCTCCCTGTCTCTCCCTCCCTCTCTCCATCTCTCTCCCTCCCCCTCTCCCCTCCCTCTCTCAAGATGTGCCTGGCCTGCTGTGTCCATATGGTCACCGATAGTCGGGCGCGACTGAAGAACTGAACAGCAACAAAAACCTGCCTTTAACAATCCTTATCCAAATATACAGCCTTTACACTGATTTTGGTCCAGTCCTAATACAAGTTTAACCATTATATATAAACTATGAAATTGCCTGTCACGGGGAATAAAATTGTAAGGCTGGCAATGCTGTTAGCCACACAATGCGAGGCTATGGGCCCTCTGAGCACTTCGGCGAGTCCCGCGATGAACGCCTTAGGTGCTCATTGCGAGCCTCTCTCTACTTTGCAGGCCGTTTTTGGAACTTTTCTGCTTTGCAATGATCACCTTCAGCACTCATTGCAAGCCTCTCCCCCTGGGTACTTTATGGCCTCGCGCTTGAGCACCTTCGGCGCTCATTACAAGCCTCCCCTCCTGTGTAGTTTAGGGGCCTCGCAATGATTGTTATTGCCTTGGGTTAAGTGTTACTGCCGTGGTTTAAATGTTACTGCCTTGCGTTAAGTGTTACCAGATTTGGGCTCTTTTTTACTGCCTTCGGCCTCGTTTTCATGCTGTTACTTTTTTCTTAGCCGCCATTGTTTTTCGTGCTTAGCCGATTTTTGATCTTGAAAAAACACCAAATATGCCTCAAATTAACTTGCAACCTCACTCACAGGCTCCCTGGCTCTCCCCCTGTGCTGTGTGAGGGCCTCATTCAATTGCGATTTGGCCAATTGAATAGGGCTCTAAATAAGCACATAGCATATTTTTTTAAAGAAGTTTTTATTTCATTAAAACCTTGCTTTTGGATAGATGTTTACTAACTAAAAAACGTCTTTAAAAAAATATGTTATGTGCTTATTTAGAGCCCTATTCAATTGGCCAAATTGCAATTGAATGAGGGCCTGAGTGTGTAAGTTATTTTGAGGCATATTTGTTTTTTGTGGTCCTCTCTTCAGTTCGGTGGTTCAGCCTTTTAAATTGTAATTTTGCGCAACCGCGTGCCTCGGTTTGCGAGGGACGCAGTTGCATCTATGGGATTTGGAGCTGATCACGATCATTGCAATGAGCGATCACTGCAATGAGCGCCTTCGGCACTCATTGCAGCCTAAGTCCCACGGGCCTCGCGATGAGCGACTGCAACTGCGGACCTTGCTTCACGAGGGCCTCAAGTGCGTGACCAACATTGCAAACGTGACCAACATTCATAAGATCCACAACTACAGTATATATGTGATACATTCTATTATATATAAATACATTAATTCCCACTTTTTCATTCCATTTTTATATATCACTACAACATTATATATAAATATTCCCACTTTAATTGTCACTGCCACTAGATTTAATTTAAATATGTATGACGTTGATATTCCTTATGCAAATATACAGCCTTTAAATTTGTTCTGATGCAGACATTATATATAAAAACATTCAATTACACCTTTTTCACTCCCAATTTATTTATCACTACCACTTGTATCTTATTTTATGCAGGTCTTGCTTCCTTCTACAATCATTTCCATTATATGCAGACTACTAGTAAATTGCCCGTTAAAAATTATGGTATCATTTTTAACTTTTCTCTCCCTCTCCCCGTCTCCCTCCCTTGTGTCTCTCCCCCTTTCCCTGTGTCTCCTCCACTTCCCTCTCCTGTGTCTCTTCCCCCCACCCCTGTGTCTCTTCCCTCCCCTTCCCTCAGGTTTACATAAGTGTAAAAAGCAGCAAATATCTGCATACATTCTAAATAAAAAAGTATACAATTTGCAATCACAAATGTGTTTATGTGTATATATATATATATATATATATATATATATATATATATATATATATATTTATATAATCACATATAATAGTTGTCAAACTGCGATTTGTCTAGCGCAGTTTGACAACTATGATACGCGCAACTCCCGCGCATGCGGAAGAGGGGTACCAGAAGGGAGGAAGACACAGAAGAGTGAGACGAGGGGGGGATAGACAAGGGGGGGAAGGGGAAGAGACAGGGAAGAGACACAGGGGAGAGGGGAAAGACACAGGGGAGGGAAATGGGGGGGGGGGAAGAGACACAAGGGAGGGGGAAAAGACACAGGGGGAAAAAGAGACACAAGGGAGGGAAAGGAGGGGGGACAGACACAGGGGAGGGGGGAGAGACATGAGGGGGGAGGGACAGGGGGTTAAAAAGGCACAGGGGTCGGGGGAAGAGACACAGGGGAGGGAGAGGGGGTAAAAACACATGGGGGCAAAGGACACACAAGGGAGGGAGAGGAGGGGGGGAAATGAGACACAAGGGAGGAAGTATATAGGTAGGAGAGATTTGTAATGAGCACCAAAGGCGCTCATTGCGAAGCCCTTGATGAGCGTCAAAGGCAAAGGCGCTCATCGCGAGGCCAGTAAAAATGAAGGGGGGGGAGGCTCGCAATGAGCGCCTCCCGTCAAGTAGAGGGTGGGAGAGGTAGAGGAGGGGAGAGGATTGCAATGAGCACCAAAAGCGCTCATTGCGAGGCCAGTAAAGTAGAGGGGGAGAGGCTCCCATTGTGTGCCAAGCAGATTGCCAGGCTTCAAATTTTTGACAGGCAAGTCGCTAGTATATATATATATATATATATATATATATATATATATATGTTTAAAAATGCTATTCGATGGAATTCTGAACAGGAAATACATTTTTTTAAATTACACAGTTGTACTGTATTATTTACTTACTACAGTAAACTCCCCATTATCCGTCACCCACGGGGACTGCCTATTGCCGGATAAGTGTAGTTGCCGGTTGCTTGAGAATCACTGTTTTATGAAGCCTAATTAATTCTAAACCAAATAAAAACCCTTAAAGTATCTATTAAACAGCTACTGCTATCTTATCGAAGTCATTTGAAGCTAAAAAAAACAGAAAAAAGTTGACATTTGAAAAATAAAAAAAATTTGGATGCCGGTTGTGCCGGATAATGGTGATTAAGTGAGAGTTTTTGTCAATCGGGGAATGGAGGCGGGTGCCGTTTGCTTGAGAGTCCCGGTTAGTTGAGTACCGGATAATCGTGATTTTAATGTGTATATATATATATATCACCTATAATCACCTATAATAGTTTTCATAGTGTGTAACGCTCCTGCCGCGCATGCGCATTGGCGGAGGGAGGATACACAATGTGTAAATGGTGCATGTGCAATGCGCCGCATGCGCATTGCGTCCGACAAGTAACGCATGCGTATTGTGCAAAGCAAGGGGGGAGACGGGGAGAGGGTGTGAGAGAGACATGGGGGGGGGAGACATGGGGGGAGAGAGACATGGGGGGAGAGAGACATGGGGGGAGAGAGACATGGGGGGAGAAAGACAGGGGGGGAGAAAGACAGGGGGAGATGGGAGAGAAACATGGGGGAGAGAGATGGGGAGGGGGGAGTGCATTGAGTGCTCGGTGGGTGGGGGAGGAGGGGAAAGAGACACAGTGGAGGGACGAGAGGGGAAATAGACACAGGGGAGGGGGAAAGAGAGACAGGGGGAGAGACACAGGGGAGTGAGAAAGAGACACGAGGGAGGGAGAGGGTGGGAAGAGACACAGGGAAGGGGGACACATTAAATATTACAGGAAGTAACGTATTCATAAATATATACTCTGTATGGCAATGAAAACCAATTCTTAGTAACTTAGTACTGGAAAATTAAATCATGACATGCTATGTTTGACAATTTATTTTCATAAAAAAATGATTATTCTGCTGTATTAATCAGTGTATTTGTAGTTCTAATCTGTAAAATCTCTCATTAACATTATATCTGTCTGCTGTAATGCAATTGCCCTTTTTTATATTTTGTAATGAATTGCATATCTTTCTGTTATTAAGTGGCGATCTTTGCAATGCAGTCGGAAACTTATAATAAATATTTTTAGATATATGAAAAAAGGCATTACCCATTAAATACTGTATGGTACGAAGGGTGGTGATGGCCCTGCTCAAAGGAGCTCACAATCAAAAGGTAGTCGGTATAAATAACAATAACTAAAGTCTCTGGCTATAACAAACATACTCAGTATCCAGGGATGTATTTAGGCTTTATGCTCCCCTAGGCCCGTTCAGATTTATTTGCCCCCAATTACTCCTCCTCCTTTCCTCTTGCTATATCCCAGTCATAAATTTCCCACACATTTATCCAGAAAATTATAAGTGTATATGAGTCTAGGTAAATACATAGTAAGTCAGAAGGTTCCTGGTACACTTACAGATAACATATTCTCTGCATATAGACATTTCACTGCATATTCCATGACATTGCATTGGCAACTTCAGGCAGCCTGCTGCCCCTGAACATGTGCTGCCCTAGGCCTGGGCCCCATGGGCCTAGGCTGAAACACACATATGTCACAGTCATCAGTGACAGCTTGTAGGTAGATGAGTTAAATAAATCTTAGTCATATGCTTGATAGAGGTTATGCTTTACCATATCATTTTGCTTACACAAGTAAAAGATATTTTTTCCTGAAGCAAGAATTTGGAGGAAAATATATTCAATCTACAGCTGAGTTGGTTTACAGCTTTTATTTTAGCATGATTTGCAGAAAGTGAGCATTCCATTAACACTGCCGGTGCCTAAAGCTGTATAATGCTCTCACCCACCTCCCTGCACGCTTGTCAGTCATTTAACAAAGGTATTCTACATGGCTTAGGCACATTTACTGCACTGACAAGTGATACATTATGCTGAAGTAACCTAAGCCTTGTTCTTCAAAAGGTACAGCTGGTGAAGAAGCAACAAAAATACATTGGTCTTGATTTACTAAATGGTGACGTGATTAAGAATTCATAGAGAAGTTCTCCATTCTCCAACTCATCACTAGACACTACAAATTGATGGTAGAGTTAGCAGCGGTTTTATTGAGTCTCAGAAACAAAAGTCCATGCCACCTTATAATTGAATCACTTTTTTACTTTCTTTCACTATCATCTCCATGTTAGAGTGTTGTATTAAAACTGTCTGTGATCATTTTTAAAAAATGTGCTATTGTGAAAAACTGCAAATTATGCAATGTGTCTTAGAATAATAAAAAAAAAAACATAATACAGGCTCTAATTTATTTTCATTTTGTTGATGCGGTAGAAATATAATTTACTTCCTTGTGTGGGAGGAGACATTGAATACGATGGAGGTGTCAGTCTGCACATTGGGAATGTGGCAGTTAAATCTCAATAAGACTAAACAGAGCTTCATTAATTTACAAGGACACACTCACATCAGAAAGTAACAGACAACACAATTATCTCACACAATAAATAATTATTGCATATACAAGTTGAAAATATAAATGTTGAGCACAGTGGACCTTTAAATCAGACAAATATGGTATTCAAATTCAATACCTTCCAACTGTCCTTCTTTTAGTTGTACAGTCCCAATTTCTATGGAAAACCCCTATTACAGAACACATAATACATACCCACCACACACACATCCACTGCCTACTCTGCCCTATTTCCAGTGCACTTTACACAATTAGTATACACATAATATACACACAAAACACATACATTTTTATTTTATACAAACACATTTACACTTTTGATAAATTAAACACGCAAGTGTGTGCTGATTGTGGCTGCTATATCAGTTTGTTCTTCCAAGATGCAGGGAGGAGTGAGGGAGGAGGGGAGAAAGAGAGAGATAGAGGAGCCTGAGAAGAGAGAGGATGCAGGGAGCGGAGGAGAGAGGGAGAAGGTTGAGGTTAGTGGGAAGAGAAGAGGGGGAGGGTCCAATTGCCCCTATTGTAGGCAGCTAAGCCCTATGGGAGTGAGGGAGGCACTGATGCTATTGTTGACTACATTATATAGATTTATGGTTTGTCAGTTAAAGGTATATAGAAGTCTCCTAAGTTTAAAATGTTTCCTAACAAGCAGCCACCGATTATCCAAACAACATGTATTATATTAAAATGTTATTCTACTTATAGATTTATGTGCAGCCGAGTGAAATCTTGACTTCCACACCCCAGAGTGCTTACATCACCAAAACATACTAGACAATAGCAGAACAGCATGTAAGTACAGATTTTAACCAGGTCCTTACGTTGCAAACTGCTGTGCAGTTCAATGTGCCTGCAGCATCCAATTAGAGGCTGGGGTGGAGTCACAGATCAATTATGCTAAGCTGCCCTTTAGTTAGCTATGCCAAACAGAGAGAGAGAGGGAGGAAAAAACTTGCAGCAATAGGTGATACACAGAATGAACTACCAGCAGAAGGAGTAAACAAGTGTGGATGTGCTGCACATGGATATGTGCCAGTCTACAAATTTCATGATGATGTGCAGCACAAATAGGATTCTCAGACTTTGCTACAAATGTTGCAGCTGCCTCTGCTTACTCCTGATTGGCCAAAATTAATTATGAATGTTTCATATTGTTCACATTGTTGGATAATCCCCTCTCTAAATGTATAGTTGTTGTGGTGTTCTGACCATATATACCAGACATTTTTCCAGTGTTAGATTTTACATAGGTTTGTTATATTATTTTCTGTCAGCCCCCTCCCTCCCGGGATCAGATTACAACACACTGATTATATTTGTGCTTGGTCTTATTACTTTGGTGACTTTGCTTCTTGTAAATTAATAATTGTTGAGTGAACATTTGAATCTGACTGTTTTTGCCTCTTTATTTTAAATCTGTGATTGTTATGTGCACATACACTTGACACATGGTGGTGAGGTCTGTTCTATGATTTCCACAAACAGTCAATGATTGTAGTATGTTTCTGCTTGAGTATTCAGGTTCTCTTTGATTGAGGCCAGATGCATAACTATATGACCTTCATTGTAGTCATGCACCTGGTCTCTACCTGAGTGAACCCGAATACATTAGCAGAATACTAAGGCAAACCTGTGTTGGCGGCACTCATTGAACTGACTTTACCACCAATGTATAGTCTATTAACTATGTCAAATGATAAGGTGTTGATGGTCTCACACTGATTGACAACACATGTATGATGTTTTTAATTAAAAAAACATTGCATTTGACATACATCATATGACATATTGATTTCACACATATAACATTGTACTGTATAATATGACAGTGAATACACCTTTAACTCTGGGGGCTCAATAGTAAGCAGGAGTAACTTGGCATTAGCTGAGTGTCAGTGTTTAATAGTGTGTGCAGATATTTGTAATCACCATTGTGATTTATTTGATTTTTCTTTAGTATGGTTGTATAGGGCTGAAATTATTTTTTTGCACTGTGGGATGTGTAGGCCTAATTTTTATTTTATTGGAGTCCTGAAAAAAGCTTCTTTCGGCTATTTTCTTTCTTCTACTGAGACACTTGTAGCTCCCTAAAGGCATATCTAAGTTTCCTGAATTACGAATGCATCTGATAGCGGAGAATTAGCAGTGAATGAAAAAAAAAAAATGGGGTTATATCCCAGCAGTGACTTTGGGGTTGACATCAGGGCAGGAAGAAACAGCAAGGGAATAATGGGTTAACATTGGTCCCCAAATGCTCCATCTTCATTGGGGGGACATGTGCCTGTGTAGAATCCTCTGTGGGCGTAACATAATCATTAAAGGGATTTTTAGATATGAATAAGAATAAAATGTTTTATGAAACATGCTGCATATACTGTATGTACAGCTAACTTAGATATCCCTTTAATTGTTTTGTAAGTGTCTTGTAGGCAGGGCCAGATTAACCTTTTTGGAGCCTCTAGGCAATGATCTTTAAGGTGCCCCTGGAAGCAAGTAGCATGCAACATTTTTTGCTTTATGGTTGTGATATCTATATTTTTACCAATTTTCAGACATACCGGTATATTATAGATACAGATATAATTTAATTAGAAAAAAAGATACAAGCAAAAACATCACTGTCTATGTCATGATACATGCTGAAAGAGTAGCATATAAATGGAGTCGGCTTCCAGTGGAAATGGTAGGGTCAGACACAGTTGAAGATTTTTAGTATCCCTGGGATAAGCTTAAGTCTATCCGGAGGGTTAACCATACCAAATGTGTCGTTTGTTTTTTCTATGTTTGTATTTGTATATGCAACAACAAAATTAGAGGTGCTCAGTCTGAGAACGGACAATACCTGAAGTAGGTTTGTCCTATAGGTCTGGTAACCTACTCAGAGAGCAACCTCTTTTAGCTCACTTGTGTCCTTCACAGGGAGAAATATCCTGTAGTCTACCAGTCTGGTCCCACTCACTAGAGTGACTCAGCCCCGAAGTACCAGGCAATTTTACCCTGACTTTATTTTGTTTATGCAAATTACCGTTAGGGATTAGACTCCTTGCACACTATGCCTTAGGGAGTACAGCTGCACCTCACTGATGACGCCCATAGGGGCTCAAACGAGTCTGTGGTTTGCGGTTGCTCCTGTTCAGGGTAGAATTGCCTGGCATTTTGGGGCTGGACCACTCTAGTGAGTGGGACCAGACTGATATACTACAGGATATTTATCCCGGTGAAGGGCAAAAGTGAGCTAAAAGAGGTTGCTCTCAGAGTGGGTTATCATGTCCATAGAACTAACCTATTAAGGTTAGTTCGTTCTCTGATGAGCAACTCTGTCTTTTTATTTTGTTTATGCAAATTACCCTTAGGGATTAGGCTACCTAAGGGTGATAGGGGACTTCAGACGTGGACCCATTGCTCACTGTGCCTTAGGGAGTTCAGCTGCACCTCACTGACAAGGCCCATAGAAGCCAAAACGCGTCTGGGGTTTGCTGTTTCTCCTGTGAAGTGTAGAATTGCCTGGTATTTCGGGGCTCGGTCACTCTTTTGAGTGAGTCCAAACTGATATACTACAGGATATTTCTCCCTGTGAAGGACACAAGTGAGATAAAAGAGGCTTCTCTCAGAGTGGATTATCATGTCCATAGAACTAACCTATTAAGGTTAGTTAATTCACTGATGAGTACCTCTGACTTTTTATTTTGTATGTGTATATGTATACACACATTAACTGTAGGTACATTCAAATGACAGGCTAATAATGTGCAATCAGTCATATATTGTCATAAACATGGCTGTTTAATTAGGTTTTTAGGTATTATAGTAGTACAGTATTATAACAAAATAAATACTTGCTTTAATTCATTAACCATTTCTTTAAAATGTGTTGTATCAAAAGGGTTAATGGTAAACTTCAATATAATTTATACACACCTCTAGCCCAGCATGTTACCTGTGACTTTTCTTCCATTTTGAAGCCTGAGTGGGGATTCCAGTGGTGCAGATTGTCAAGGAGTGATTGCTGGTTTATGAGAGTTTAGAGGTGGTGGGGAGGGGGGGAATCATGAAGATAAATATTGGCCGGTTCTCTTAAACACAACTGCAAAAAAAGTCTGATAATGGTGGTAGTGCTAGCAGATCTGACAGGGAGGGGATTGAATGTTCACACTTGGAGCCACATTAAATTCCAAGCCAGTAACTCCAACGTGAAGCTTGCAACGGCTGCAGGCTTAAAATTTGGCAAAGTTACGGTGCTATTAAATTAGAAAGGCTGCGAGCTACGAGCTGGAGACGCAAAACCATAAATCGGTTGTCAGCCGTCGGATTTGCGGGCTAGAACGCAACAATTAAGCAAGCCCGTAGATACAGGTTTAGATGGAGCCAATGGAAAAAGAGATCATTAGCATTGCGTCACAAGAAAATGGAGGATGGATTCCAAAGTCAAACAGGGTTCAATTATGAGTTACGAGTGAACCCACATTTTAGTCATAATGCACTTTTGATAAAGCCGCAAATATTATATTCTATCACATGAGAGTTACAGTATATGTATTAACACATTGATTGCAGGGATCGATATAACACAAATTATATATATGAAATTAAGTATTTTTCTGAGCTGATCTGCGATCTTGAGAATGTTGTGCTATTAATTCTAAGACCTAACATCACTTTCCCTTTTAATATTTGTACAGTATTGTGTTTATATTTGCATTTGAAGTGCTATGTATTGGACTTTACCCCCACTTGCGGGTCCTCTCGAGCACACGTTGGCCTTTGGGCTCAATTTGCGTCTTACGACATTGCTCGTGAGTGACTTTGTTGCAATTTAATAGCTTAATGGAAAATGTAGCGGTTACGGGTTTGACAGATCAAAGTATTTACGGCCGTGAAGTTCAACGTTGCTCAACCCATAGCCTTTTCTCGGCCTTGCAAAAATTACTAAGATCTACCTCTACGTTTTAACATGTAGCCCAAATTTAATGTGGCTCTTGACCTGGATATCTCACACTCAGCCTATCATATAACACCCACTCAGCCTGTCACATCACATACACACTCAGCCTATCAGCACACACTCAGCTTGTCACATCACACTCACACTCAGCCTGTCAGCACACACTCAGCCTGTCACATCATACGCACAGAGCCTGTCACATCACACTCAGCCTGTCACATCACACTCAGCCTGTCACATCACACTCATATTTAGCCTGTCAACCAACACTCAGCATGTTACATCCCACTTACATTCAGCCTGTCACATCACACATACATTCAGCCTGTCACCCCACACTAAGCCCTTCACATCACGCACACACTCTGCCTGTCACAGCACACTCAGCCTGTTACAGCACACTCAGCCTGTCAGCACACACTCAGCCTGTCACATCACACACAGAGCCTGTCGCACACACACTCAGCCTGTCACATCACACTCAGCCTGTCACATCACACTCAGCCTGTCACATCACACTCATATTTAGCCTGTCAACCAACACTCAGCATGTTAGATCCCACTTACATTCAGCCTGTCACATCACACATACATTCAGCCTGTCACCCCACACTCAGCCCTTCACATCACGCACACACTCTGCCTGTCACAGCACACTCAGCCTGTCACAGCACACTCAGCCTGTCAGCACACACTCAGTCTGTCACATCACACACACAGAGCCTGTCACACACACACTCAGCCTGTCACATCACACTCACACTCAGCCTGTCACCCCACACTCAGCCCTTCACATCACATACCCACTCAGTCTGTCACCCCACACTCAGCCGTTCACATCACACATACACTCAGTCTGTCACCCCACACTCAGCCTGTCACATCACATACCCACTCAGCCTGACACACACTCAGCCTTACACTCTCCCGGATTGAGGTTTGCTCCGTGCAGGCGGAGCAGCCTTTCAGCAGATCAGCCAGTGGCGGCTGGTGACTTTTCAAGTTGGAGGGGCGACAGGGCGAAACATAGCCACTCCCCCTTTTTCAAACCACACCCATTTTTATAACTCCTCCCCCCTGACGTCATAATGACCTTTATAAGCCCCGCCCAATGACCTTATGCTTGTAAAGCCCATTGAAATACATGATCTGCAATGCAGAAATGTCAAGAAGTAAAGTAACAATGTGTTAAATTCATTGGTATACAATATAGATTGAAAAAACTCATGTGACAAGACTACAGCAATATCATAATTGCACCTATACGTATTAACAGAAAAATTAAAGGAGTGACACCTACCTTTAGTCGGCTCTTCTTCTCAGGGTATTCACGTTCATTAAGTTGACCAATGAGTAGAAACAAATCTGCAGCCACATAGGGTTTGCACCTGGGGTTGAAAGAAAACAAGCAAATCAATCATACCATTCAAGAACAAAACCATACTTAAAAAACATTAAACGACCAAGGGGAACCATATAGGCCCCAAACATACCTTAGAAGACCAAGTGTGACTATATAGGCCCTAAACATACCTTAGAAGACCAAGTGTGACTATATAGGCCCCAAACATACCTTAGAAGACCAAGTGTGACTATATAGGCCCCAAACATACCTTAGAAGACCAAGTGTGACTATAGGCCCCAAACATACCTTAGAAGACCAAGTGTGACTATATAGGCCCCAAACATACCTTAGAAGACCAAGTGTGACTATATAAGCCCCAAACATACCTTAGAAGACCAAGTGTGACCATAGGCCCCAAACATACCTTAGAAGACCAAGTGGGACCATATAGGCCTCAAACATACCTTAGAAGACCAAGTGTGACCATAGGCCCCAAACATACCTTAGAAGACCAAGTGTGACCATATAGGCCCCAACCGTACCTTAAAAACCCTAAATAACAAATTGGGACCATATAGGCCCCAACCGTACCTTAAAAACCCTAAATAACAAATTGGGACCATATAGGCCCCAACCGTACCTTAAAAACCCTAAATAACAAATTGGGACCATATAGGCCCCAACCGTACCTTAAAAACCCTAAATAACAAATTGGGACCATATAGGCCCCAACCGTACCTTAAAAACCCTAAATAACAAATTGGGACCATATAGGCCCCAACCGTACCTTAAAAACCCTAAATAACAAATTGGGACCATATAGGCCCCAACCGTACCTTAAAAACCCTAAATAACAAATTGGGACCATATAGGCCCCAACCGTACCTTAAAAACCTTAAATAACATATAGGCCCAAAAAAAAAAAAATATATATATATATATATATATAAATATATATATATATATATATATATATATATATATATATATATATATATATATATATATATATATATAAAAATTGATATCAATATATCACAATAAATAAATATATATATATATATATAATTGTTATATATATATATATATATATATATATATATATTTATTTATTGTGATATTTTGATATTTACAAAAAAAAATTACACATAAATATACATAAACATATACATACAACAATATATATTAATTGATATTTATTATTTGATTAATTGATGTTCTTTATTACATGGTATATTATATTGTTCATGCATTTCTATTACACTTTATTTGTTATACATATTACAGTGCTATTTTTTGGCTATACATGTTACAGGATATTATCCTGTAACATGTATATCACATAAAATAGCCCTGTAATATGTATAATACATACAGGGTCAAACAAGTTCACACTAACCTTTTTTACCCTTACAGGCTTCCATACCTGCTTGCTGATTTGCTAATTTTTTAAAGACTCTCATTGGTTGAAATCGATGTCAATCAAAAATTTCAGCCAATCAGAGTCCTTCAAAAATTAGTATATATAGCAGACCGTGGGAAAAAAACAATTAATCGCGGGAGGGGCTCCTTGTAGGAGGAGCTCTTTTTAGTGTGTTGTTTTTTTTTTTTTAGAGCGTCGGTTTTTTTTTTTGGAGGCCTCTTTCAATGGGCCAGAATGGATGGATGGACAATGGCTTCAATCAAGATTGGATTATTTTTGATCATTGGCTTCAATCAACATGGATTATTTTATTTTTGATCATTGGCTTCAATCAACATGGATTATTTTATTTTTGATCATTGGCTTCAATCAACATGGATTATATAATTTTTGATCATTGGCTTCAATCAACATGGATTATTTATTTTTCATCATGACTATATCCAGAGAGGACAGAAGGCCAACGCTGGAGGGGTCAATTTTACAGGTAAGTATGTGCTGTTGTTTATTTTATTTTTTATTAATGTTTGTTTAAAGCTGTTTATTTTTGTATACAATGTGTTGTGTTACTAACTGTACTAACAATGTGTGTATGTGCTGTTTATTTTATTTTTTATTAATGTTTGTTTAAAGCTGTTTATTTTTGTATACAATGTGTTGTGTTACTAACTGTACTAACAATGTGTTTGCTTACTGTGTGTTTAATTGTAATAATGTTGTTACTGTATTTTTTTTTTCCCTTCCCTTATTTTTATTTTATCTTTAAAAGTGACATGCACATATACATGCCTGTTACTTCTAAAAATGGAATAAAAATAGGGGGGGGGGGGGGGGTTAGGTAGTTGGTTAATGGTTCATCCAGGGTGGGGTCGGTCACGGTCAGGCGCCCATCGGTCGCCCATAGGCCACGACCAGGGGTGGCACAGGCCTCATGGGGGTGAACATCCACCCCCATGTGGCCTGGTCAACCCCGCTCACTGCCCGAATACCCGGGGTAGCATAGGCCGCATCGGGGTGGTGCCGGGGGCCCAGTGGTGATCGGGCCTCGGGGGTGGCATACATGGAGGTCATCAGGGGTGGCACAGGCCTCATCAAGGGGGTGATCCGATCACCCCCATGTGGGCCTGTGCCACCCCGCTCACCACCCGACTACCCCGATCCCGTGATCGGTGTAATCCGGTGGTGGCATGATGGCATAGCTAGGCTAGCATAGGGCAGGCCTGATCGGGGGTGGCACAGGCCACATGGGGGTGATGGCTGGGGTCGTCGGTGGTAGTGGGTGGCTGGGTAGGTGGCACTGGCAGGCTAGGCAGGCATAGTGGGGGACTGGGGGTAACTGGTCACCCCTAACTTTTATTAGGGGCTACTAGGGGTTTTGGTTTGGCCAGGGGCAGGGGCAGGTGCCAGGCAGAGGCAGGTGTAGACTTACTGTGTTAGGCAGGCAGAGCAGATGAGTAGATTCAGCCAGGGAGGTCTCTCAGTCTCAGCGTGACCAGGGTCAGGAAACAGAAAGGGGGAAGGGACAGGGAACTGGTGGTTTTATTGACTGTATCAGTCAATCAAAATCAAACTCAAGGCTCTATTTGCTGGCGGGCGCTCAGGGCTAACGGTCTGGGTGGGTTTAGATTGATCACTTAGTAACTGGACAGCCTTCCATCATTGATTGGTTAATGATGGAAGACTGTCATTTATTAATTGATACATTTATGACCGCCCATGCATATCGTCACTGTGATGGTGGGCGGCATGCATTAACGGTCAGTGGGCCAGGCCAGGACTCATTGAAGAGAAGAGAAGAGTCTAAAGGTTAGTGTACACAGTGTAACTATTGTAATTTGATCACACAGGGTGCAGGCAGGGGGCGATAGATACACAGCATTAGTTAATGTAGCGCAAGGGTTATTTTAAAGTGACAGTGTCCCTTTTCTAACTTTAATTCATTTTAATACTATTTAGACTTGAAATGATGATGTACACCTTATATTTATTTGTTTTTGGGTTATACTAATACATTGTTGTGTTTTTTTTATTGCAGGGTGAAGAAAATATTTGGGGGGGCGTTTGCCCTGACGCCCCAATGGACGGGCCGCCCCTGAGATCAGCCCCAGTTCACAGCTCTCACTCCCCCCCCGCTACTCCATGCACCCCCAGCAGTAGTAGGTGCAGCCTCATCCTCACACTGTGATCTGATCCCTCCCCCTAGCAGTCTGTTAACCCTCACATGCTCGCTTCCCTAACCCAGCTCCTCGCAAGCACATAGTTAGAAAATAAATCCAGAGCAATAAAATATATAGATTTTTTTTTATTCAAAATTAGGCACCCCTCTAAGTAATGCGCCCTTAGCCGGACTCCTAACTCGCCTAATTATAGATCCGGCCATGCTTGTAGGGGTTTTATCTACTCTTGCAGACACACTTAAGGATTTGTCTCACTGTGAGCACTCTTAAAGCCTTACGAGAACACGTAGGATGTTTAGTAACTCTTATGGGAGCCATCTAATAGCACTTTAATTAAAAACTCCCTTATAGCATGGAACTGTTTATATGCAGTCATCACTCATAAAAGTTTACTTGTAAGAGTCTGTGGTGGGAGAAATGTAATTGCTATGTAGGCACAAGGAATACAGTGTGGAGTGAGCTCTCTGTGTAGAAGACAGCCCATCCTGTCATTGTCAATCCTGTTGCAATAGAGAATGACGTTACTGATTGGCGACCTCCCAAGATCCACTACTCAATTCTGAGATTTAGGTGTCTCACATGTACTCCAGACATCTGAAGCACTTCCGCCTTTAGTACACATGCCCCAGTGACTTTTTGTGAGCTGGTAATCATTTCAGCTAGTTTTTGTAGCTTTTATCAGGACAAGTGATACAGTAGTTTCACGTGGATATCACATGTGGATATCACATGTCACCCAGCCACAGCGATTTACCTGATAACAGACTGATTAGGTTGCAATAGGCACTATTGTTGCATATGGGTATCCCCTTCTCTGACAGTTTAAAGTTTAAACTGTCAGAGAAGGGGATACCCATATGCAATGCGTTTAAACTTTAAACGATCCTGTTCCTATACATTCCTGTTTACAAAGTATTTTGAAGAATTACTCTTGATAAATAGGCTACGTGTAAAATAAAAAAGTACATCCTTTAGTTTAACTATTACATGTAAATAATATTAACTGAGCAGCCATTGCCTTTTTTGAGCTGCATTATTAGCAGAGATGGCATATGCAAACTCTTTCTTTGTTCTATTGAATGCATTGCCACTAAGAATTGATATGTTTCTAAAAAAAATTCTGCATTCAATGTTTCCTCCTACCTGTAGACACAGATAAGCAGAAAAAGTATGGCTGTTCTCACTGCTTGTTTTTGTTTAGTGGTTCAGTCGTGTCCGACTCTCTGGGACGCTATGGACAGCAGCACGCCAGACACATTTTGACTCTGGATGTGCTGATCCATAAGGTTACTTGACAAAGATACTGGAGTCAGTTCCTTCTACAGTGGACCACAATTTGTCTGACCTATCTGCTATGACCTGCTCATCTTGGGTGACCTTACATGGTATAGTGTTCCTTTAATATGTTCCTCCCCAATCTACAAAAAATATTATATAAAACATGAGAGTTTATGAAGCAGTGGAAAAGTCAATATATATTCCTCTGGTTTTGGTTATATTTTGCTACTTGGACAGACATTTATAATGCCTATAAAGAACAGAGCAGTATATAAAATATCTTTAATTACTATTCTTAGCATAAAAGCTGTCATAAACTACATTTGAGTGCTTATTATTATTAAGACCAATAAATAGCTATCTTTTATAACCAGAAACCTTATATTCAGTATAACTATATTAGCTTTTCTGATTGTGAGGCTATTTAAAAATGACTCAGTAAAGCTTTTTCTTTGTTTATGGAATCAGCAAAGGCTTTAAAAAAGGGATTGGTGTATTAGAGAAAATTTGCTTTTCAGATGTTGTATGATTCTGTAGAAAAACACAGGGAGTAAGCTTTATTCCATCCGTAGAATGACTAGAGGTGTACAACAGTGGATGCTAGGGAAGGTCCTGGCTTTTCTAATAAATAGTCTCTATGCAATTTCCCTTCTGCTTACAAGTACGTCCAAAAAAAACAATATAAAAAAATAATTAACACGTTAAGTCCAGTCTGACCCTTTTGTACCTTGATCAAAGTCTTTTGAGCATGATTAATCATTGACCTACTTTTATATACATGTTAAGCACTGTGTCACATTATGTTCCCTAACGGTTTTATAGTTTACTGTATTTACACTTGGGGCATCATTACATGAATCCAGAAAATTGTTTGTTAAATGTGTTAGTTAGCTAGTCCTCGAGGGTTGATATTATACAGCATCTTCAATATGTTTTCTGAGTCCAGGTGGCTCAATCAGTAGCTCGATAATTTTAAGTTATGCTTCTGTGGCCTAGTTCCTGCTCTTGAGGACTGAAGTTTGGCAACTGTACTTTAGAGAGAGATTTTTTAAAGGAATAATTCTTTACAAATTAACGAAAACTTAATGCTTGTGAAGTATACAATAAACGAACACAATTAAAAGCCTTTTGTAAGACATAGGCATAAAAGCATAGTCATTTAGTAGACTCTTCTAGTGCATTGAAGCTACCATGACAGGGGTCTTGTAAGTATTTGTTCAAGCCCGCTCAACTGAGCCTATGGGAAGTCGGGAGGAGGCATGTGCTTAAATCTTTGAAATGTTATCTGAATCTACCAGTGGTAAATAGTGATGTTGCGAACATAACATTTTCGGTTCGCGAACCGCGAGCGCAAACCGCCGCAAATGTTCGCGAACCGGTGAACCCAGCGAACCTCCTTAGACTTCAATGGGCAGGCGGATTTTAAAACCCACAGGGACTCTTTCTGGCCACAATAGTGATGGAAAAGTTGTTTTAAGGGGACTAACACCTGGACTGTGGCATGCCGGAGGGGGATCCATGTCAAAACTCCCACGGAAAATTACATAGTTGATGCAGAGTCTGGTTTTAATCCATAAAGGGCATAAATAACCTAACATCCCCCTCCATCATCATCCTCCCCTGTATCTCTTTACCCCCTCCCTCATCCTCCTCCCCTGTGTCTCTTTCCCCCCTTCCTCATCACCCTCCCCTGTGTCTCATCACCCCTCCCTCATCATCCTCCCACCTCCCTCATCATCCTCCCCTGTATCTCTTTACCCCCTCCCTCATCATCCTCCCCTGTGTCTCTTCCCCCCTCCCTCATCATCTTCCCCTGTGTCTCTCCCCCCCTCCCTCATCATCCTCCCCTGTGTCTCTTCCCCCCTCCCTCAACATCCTCCCGCCTCCCTTGATGATAATGGGGGGAAGAGACACAGGGATAAGTGTGAGGGGTGTTAGGGTAAGGGGTGTTAGGGATAAGGGTGAGGGGGTTAGGTGTTAGGGTTAGGGGTGTTAGGGCTAAGTGTGAGGGGTGTTAGGGTGAGGGGTGTTAGGGATAAGTGTAAGGGGTGTTAGGGTGAGGCATGTTAGGAATAAGTGTGAGCGGTGTTAGGTCTTAGGGATAAGTGTGAGGGGTGTTAGGGTTAGGTGTTAGGTTGATGGGTGTTATGGATAAGTGTGAGGGGTGTTAGGGTTGGGTGCTAAGGTGAGGGGAGGATGATGATCAGGGGGGGAAGAGACACAGGGGTGTCCTTGCAGCAGAGATCAAAAGAGTCCTTCAGGACTGTATTGCACACTGTGTACAGTAGCCTAGCTATGGTTTTCCCTATTGATGCAGTATCACCTACACTCAGCCTCCTCTCAGTAAGACTGCAAGTTAGTTATGATTCCAAAATGGCTGCTGTCCATGAGTTAGAAGGGTCTGGAAGGCAGGGTATGATGCTGATTGGCTGGAATGTGTCTGCTGACTGTGAGTTGCAGGGTCAAAGTTTGCTCAATGATAAAGTATAGGGGGCGGGTCGAATATCGCATAAGTTCGCAGTTCGCTGCGAACGGGAACATGCTATGTTCACCGGGAACAGTCCGCCGGCAAACTATTCGCGACATCTCTAGTGGTAAACAAATCACCTTCACTCCCTTTACACTCTTGAATAGAAAACAATCAGGAGAACATGTCTGCTCAGTGACCAGGCCAGCAGGAAATGTAGGACAGATAACATCCTTCAAGCACAGGCAGTGTGTCTACTGATATTAAGATTTCATCTAAGAATACAGATACTAATCTTTTTACTTTGTTACAAACTGCACAAACCTTAAGTTATTTTCCAGTCTACATTGGTTCTTGAACTTTGAATGTCTGCCAATGGCCTGTCAGGCATTGCAGCATACTTACTATTCACTAAGCTATGTTTGCCATTTACCTTCACACGTCTTCACATCCCTTTCTTGGTATTCACTAAGCAGTACTCCTTTTTTGAACTGGCTGTGAACCTTCTCTACCACATCACAACAGCAGCAGCTGTCATCAGACCTTATTATTAGGAGGCATTCCTAAACTTAAAAGACCACTATAGTACATTTACAAGTAGAACTCATATATTTGTTTGTTGGGCATAGGCTATTAAATTAAAAAAAAATCTTACTTTTGACTGTGCTTGTTTTCTCCTCACCGAGAGCTGCTTATTTTCTGCTACCTGTGCCTATCCAAGGGAGTATTGAGCTTTGCCTGGAAGCACCCATCTGACCAGTCTATTTCTGGTTCAGACTGAGCATGCTCAGTAAAGATGGGAGGGCCTATGATGAATCAGGCCCTGCCACTGGACGGTCTATTGGGCAACTGCAAGCAGGGTACAATACAGTTGTTACCTCTGAATATATAAGCAGGGCAGGACACCAGTGCATGCCAATTTTAGCAGCACCTTTTTGTTCTTGATGATATTAATTCCGGGAGAGAACCTGGTAAGAAAAAACATTTATAATCGTGATTTTTTATATTGAAAGCTTCACATTGCAACTATTAAGGAATTTATGCAGTGAGTGCTCTACAGGTAAACATTTTCATAATAGATTAATATATTTAGCCCATTAATGTTTATGGACATTTCTTGCTTGCTGAACTATTTAGAAAAGTGAACTTTGGTTTCCTACTTGGTGTTGCTCTAGAAATGAGACAGTCTTAATCGTATCATTCATTTTCCAACCTGCTGCCTTTAACTGTAAATCTTTATTCTCCATAGCTCTGCAATTAAGTGTGTTTGTTAACTGGTACCTTTTAATTTGAGGCTGAAGACTGAGATCCAGTCAAATAAGTCGTAGAAAAAGGAATCTGATATTTTAACAGGCCTATTTGGTTCACCCCCTAGTCTCTATTTGTTAATACACAATTCAACATGTTGGAAAAAATGGTTCCATTGTTTTAATCATACTTTGGTTAAAACACGTAACTAAAATGGAGACAAATGAAATTTAAGAAAGTGACTAGTCTAACAGACTTTCCTTGTAATCAAAGAAATGAAATGCTTAATTTTGGTGAATATTAATGTGCTCATATTCTTTTATTTCTGTAAATTTACAATGCTTTGGAGCTACTGCAAAGTGCTTCACTGAGGTAGAGTGCAATTTTCTCCATAGAATAATAGACATTGCAGCCTTCAGTGAAGCACTTAGCAGCCCCCATAAAGTTTAGTAAAAATAGGGGAATGTGTCCAGATTCAAATCAATGTCTTAAAGTAGTGAGTTTGGGGCTCTTATTTGGGTTATTCACATATGTGGCACAATAGCTACTGTCATCTATGTTTTAGCTTTAATTTTAAACAAAGTTCACTTTAGTATTTTTATAAATAAATTCCTTGTAGGACATATAGTAACTTAGCATCATTTACTGACAGTAAGATTTTTCTTAATTATATTTCAACTTTATAAATGATCAAGGCCTCTAAAAAGAAGGCGTGTATTGTTTCAAGGAAAGCACCTAGAAGTCCACCTGCATACTGATCTGTGGTACAGCTGCTACCTCCATGAAAAGCCCCTATGTTGCTTTTTTATCCCATCTTCATAATTCAGAATTAAAGACCAAGACAGATAAGACAGGTGCATCTTAGGCAGATGCACTAAAAACAGCGGTAAATTGTGGCAAATGCTCATAGTCTAACCCAGTGTCTAACAGAAGCCCCCTTCATAGTAAAACACTTAAAAGGACCACAGAATTCAATGGCATATTTCTGCTTATGCCCATGAGATCTAGGCCTAGGACAGCAGGCTGCCTGAAGTCGTGTCAGCCATGTGTCTGTGTCATGGAATGGTATGGAGAAATGTCTACAGACTTATGCATTTTTATCTGTATTACAGTACCTAATACTTTCTGACATATATAGACACTTATGATTTTATATAAAGGTGTGTGGGAATCTTATGACTTGAGTATAGGGATGGAAAAAAAAAAAACCTAAATGTAGCATAAAACCTAAATGCACCCCTGACTGAAGTGTTTCATTTTTTCATGATGATGTGGTTAATAGCCTTCCAACAAAATCTATAGCATGAGTTAGGTACCAGCCCCACACTGATGAGATTCATTCAAGAACGAAACAGTGACTGTCTGTGGGTAGGTCACCTAACTTGTGCACTATCCATTTCATGCTATGCTTTAAAGCTGTCTAATACAGCAGGCACATGCTTAAAAGGAACCATGTTTTTTTTACTGTTCTGTAGTACTGGGTATGGGTTCTCTGGCGGTCCAGTGGTTAGGATTTAGTGCTTTCACCTCTGTGATCTGGGTTTGATTCTAGTCAGGGAACCAAGAGGTCAAATCACCCTGAAGCCATGCAGGGTTGGGCCACCTAGGAATAACAGGAGCTGTATGCTGTGGCCCACTGGAGAGTGAACTGGCAACCCACTCCAGTATCTCTGCCATGAATACCAAGTGGATCAGCATGGTGTGTTGCGGCCCATCAGGACTGAGGGACGCAAACAAAAAAGTACTGGGTATTTTGTATTTGTGTGTAAATGCTTGCTATAGTGGTTATATTCATGTTAAACATGTCTGAGATTTGTTTATATTTTTTGATAAGTAGTTTTGTGAAAATTTTAAGTAATACTGCGTGACCGGGTTTTGGAAGTGTAATAAAATTATTGTTTGCAACAGCAGATATAAGAGGTCCTTTGTGGAGTTGAAACTATGCTTCAGAAGGGAACACTATCATAGAACGCTTCTTTTGGTTAGAGGCAAACAACCAGCTTACTAAAACCAGTCAAATTTTTTGCAACATCTATGAATAGTTAAGTTAATTTGGCCTTCTGATTTAGTGAACTTAATTATGTTACCAAGTGGTATTGCTTAGTGGCACCACTGTTGAATTACTTTTAGTTAATGTGTTTAGTTTTTATTGTCCCCTATTCAATAGAGAAATCTTCTGGTTAACACTTAAGGGATGGAACTATTCTCTTTTACTGGATGCTGGGGTTTCCATGCTCTGTTTGTGGCTGTCTGATCTAATGGAAGGCTACCAACATTCTGCTGTGTGCACCAGTTGGTGAGGCGTTGAAAGGAACCCTGGGCACGTGTGGAGTTTACCCTGTGCCATGACAACCAGACTAATGTTAGACTGGTAAAGCTTTTCCAGTACTCAAAAGTCTATACAACCCCTACATCTTGCCATTGTAGAGATAGATAGATATAATTAGGTCTGAGATGAACTGGGCCAATGCTCAATGCAGAACTGTGTATACACCCCCAATCCACCCCCTTAGGATAAGTATAACTGCTGGTTTCCTTATGGAACCCGTGGCACCTAATATTAACCCATTACCATTGGAGACCTTCTGAACCGCCAAGGGTAATCAAATTTATAACCATGGAGGTCCTTATGAACCTAACATTAACCCCTGTACCATGAAGGTCCCAATTGATCCCCACTACACCTACTATTACCATGGGAACTAACATTAACCCTTATACCAGGGGGTCCCTATCCCCAAATGGGGGTTCACATGGATGCCTACAATCCCTAACACAACCCCCCTTTAAATAAATTAAATAATACAATTTTAAAAATTACTTAAAAATACCAAAAGTCTATAAAAATATTTCAAAGGACCACTGCACAATGAAAATAAAACTTTAAGTCTGACAGAGAGCTTAATTAAGTAGTAAAAAAGTCATACATATGCAGCCTTATTAAATTGCGATTTGGCCAATTGATTAGGGCTCTAATTAAGCACAGAGCATTCTTTTTTTTACAGAAGTTTTTAGTTAGTGAACTTCTATCCAAAAGCAAGGTCTTCACTAACTAAAAACTTCTGTAAAAAAATGCTTTGTGCTTATATAGAGCCCTTTAGATTTGGCCGAATTACAATTTAATAAAGCTGCTAGTTTTTAATGAAAAAAATATTTTTTATGCATCTACAGTACTCTGCAGAGATCCATGATATATTGGAAGTTGTGTGTGAGAGAGGGGTATTTATATTTCTGGAGAGCTATTGTTGTAGTGAATGATGCAATGAGTCTGCTTCCGGGCCAGTGTGAGATAATGGGCATTGTGTCTATTTCAATTTTATCCAATTATTTTTACAATTGTACCATCCTTCCCCACCCATCTTTCCACTGCCAAACACACACCCTCATGATCAAGTTCTGAGGAAGTGATGTAACAAACACAAAATAGATTCCTGTACTTATAAACAGATGTTTCAAAAATATATTTTATGTCCATGGCTTACACGGCTGCTAATATTATTAATTTGGTACATACTAGACAAACCAGTGACTTTTTTTTTCTTAAACTACAGTATAAGTAGGTGATTTATTTGTATTGCGTTCAATGTAATTGTCATATAAAATGTACTCATCCCATAATTCTAAGAGGCCTCCAGAATGTCCATCTGGATCTTGCCCTTTCAGCTTGTTCTCTCTCATGTAGGAAGTCATGTCTCGCAGCTGCAACCTAAGGCCATAAACACAGGGGGAAGTGCTGCGCACTACCAGTGTCTTATGCTGCTGCTGGTAGTGTGAACCCTCTTCCCTGAGAGCCTTAGATCACAGCTATGAATTGTATATAAAAATTGCATTAAGGTAGATAAAATTAATTAAAGGACCATTGCACAATGAAAAAAAGAAATTAAATATATGTTTGAAAACACTGACTAAGAGCACAATAACTAATAAAATCAACAATTTGTAAATGTTTTTGATGATATTTCTGGAGAGCCATTGTTGCAGTGAATCTTGCAAGGTATCTGCTTCTGTGCCAGTGAGGGGGACAGGGCGTAGTGTCAATTTCACTCTTCACCAGTGATTAAACAAAAGTTCTGGATTTCCTCCTGGGAAGTAACAAACATAAAATGGATGCCTGTACTCATAAACAAAGTCTTCAGAAACTCAGATATTCTTTAAAGTTATGTTGATAGCTTACACAGCTGCTAATGTTAACTTGATACATACTTGTCAAACAAGTGTCTTTTTTTTCTTGAACTGTAGTGTAATTTATATAAAACAAATAAATTGCCCAACTAGTCCCTTTAGTCTCCACCCATTTTCTTACTTTGTTGTAACTGAACATTCTGGATCGAATATTATAATTTTTAAGTTATAGCTGACCGCTGGATATATTTATCAAACATGATAAAAAGAACAAAGTAAAAACAGATTAAAACACCATTTTAGTGAGCATGCAATAGACTTTAATAAGTTTATTTAATATTTGGTCTTGGAAGAAAAAAATGCAATATAACTTTATGCATAGTAGATCTGCTTGTTTGGATCCCATATTAGATTCCTTAGGGGTGGGAGCAGTTCAGCCCAGAAATCTGCCTGCAGGAAGTCTTTATCTGAGTCCTTCACTGCAGTAGCTACAGCAGGTAACCAGACTGAACGTAGACAGGTATGGTCCCATTCCCTAGACACATAATAGGGGTGGAGAGAAGCAGAACTATAGTGCAAATGCATGTTTTAAAAACTACATTGGTTTTGTTACTTTAAATACTGATTTTATTGTTAATCCTTTATTCAATAAATAAATAAAATACTATTATATTAGCACTAAAGTGTCCCTTTAATCAGAATTGAAATTAAGGTAAGCGTGCCACATTTGATAAACAGACTCTGTAGATCTACTTTAAAAAGTTTGCTTAATTAATCTTCAGACATGCTTGAATTTCTTCACTATGATAATCCCTATTGAAGAACTAGCCTTTTAATTGGCAAAATGTTTTTAAAAAGTACAACAGATGAAATTATTCTGTAGTAATTGTTGTTGTGTACATTTGTTCACTATGGACAGGACTTTTGATGCAGATAAGGTTTTGTTTAGTTCTGTGCAAAATGCTTGAATACAACTGATATACAGTCCAGAGCTTCAAATCACAGTTGCTTATTCCATGCCAACATTTGAACCACATTTGAATATATCTAGATGGGCTGCCTAACTTTGATATATTATCAAATTAGCAATATTATCAGCCTTATTAAATTGTGATTCAGCAAATTTAAAAGGGCTCTATTTAAGCACAGAGCATTTTACAGAAGTTATTAGTTAGTGAACTTCTATACAAAAGCAAGGTCTTCACTAACTAAAAAACTTCTGTAAAAAAATGCTTTGTGCTTATATAGAGCCCTTTAGCTTTGGCCGAATTACAATTTAATAAGGCTGCTAGTTTTTAATGAAAAAAATATTTTTTATGCATCTACAGTACTCTGCAGAGATCCATGATATATTGGAAGTTGTGTGTGAGAGAGGGGTATTTATATTTCTGGAGAGCTATTGTTGTAGTGAATGATGCAATGAGTCTGCTTCTGGGCCAGTGTGAGATAATGGGTATTGTGTCTATTTCAATCTTATCCAATTATCTTTACAATTGTACCATCCTTCCCCACCCATCTTTCCACTGCCAAACACACACCCTCATGATCAAGTTCTGAGGAAGTGATGTAACAAACACAAGATAGATTCCTGTAATTATAAACAGATGTTTCAAAAATATATTTTATGTCCATGGCTTACACGGCTGCTAATATTATTAATTTGGTTCATACTAGACAAACCAGTGACTTTTTTTTTCTTGAACTACAGTATAAGTAGGTGATTTATTTGTATTGCGTTCAATGTAATTGTCATATAAAATGTACTCATCCCATAATTCTAAGAGGCCTCCAGAATGTCCATCTGGATCCTGCCCTTTCAGCTTGTTCTCTCTCATGTAGGAAGTCATGTCTCGCAGCTGCAACCTAAGGCCATATACACAGGGGGAAGTGCTGCGCACTACCAGTGTCTTATGCTGCTGCTGGTAGTGTGAACCCTCTTCCCTGAGAGCCTTAGATCACAGCTATGAATTGTATATAAAAATTGCATTAAGGTAGATAAAATTAATTAAAGGACAATTGCACAATGAAAAAAAGAAATTAAATATATGTTTGAAAACACTGACTAAGAGCACAATAACTAATAAAATCAAAAATTTGTAAATGTTTTTGATGATATTTCTGGAGAGCCATTGTTGCAGTGAATCTTGCAAGGTATCTGCTTCTGTGCCAGTGAGGGGGACAGGGTGTAGTGTCAATTTCAGTCTTCACCAGTGATTAAACAAAAGTTCTGGATTTCCTCCTGTGAAGTAACAAACATAAAATGGATGCCTGTACTCATAAACAAAGTCTTCAGAAACTCAGATATTCTTTAAAGTTATGTTGATAGCATACACAGCTGCTAATGTTAACTTGATACATACTTGTCAAACAAGTGTCTTTTTTTTTCTTGAACTGTAGTGTAATTTATATAAAACAAATAAATTGCCCAAATAGTCCCTTTAGTCTCCACCCATTTTCTTACTTTGTTGTAACTGAACATTCTGGATCGAATATTATAATTTTTAAGTTTTAGCTGACCGCTGGATATATTTATCAAACATGATAAAAAGAACAAAAGAAAAACAGATTAAAACACCATTTTAGTGAGCATGCAATAGACTTTAATAAGTTTATTTAATATTTGGTCTTGGAAGAAAAAAATGCAATATAACTTTTAAAATATACATTATGCATTGTAGATCTGCTTGTTTGGATCCCATATTAGATTCCTTAGGGGTGGGAGCAGTTCAGCCCAGAAATCTGCCTGAGGGAAGTCTTTATCTGATTCTTTCACTGCAGTAGCTACAGCAGGTAACCAGACTGAACCTAGACAGGTATGGTCCCATTCCCTAGACACCTAATTGGGGTGGAGAGAAGCAGAACTATAGGGCAAATGCATGTTTTAAAAACTACATTGGTTTTGTTACTTTAAATACTGATTTTATTGTTAATCCTTTATTCAATAAATAAATAAAATACTATTATATTAGCACTAAAGTGTCCCTTTAATCAGAATTGAAATTAAGGTAAGCGTACCACATTTGATAAACAGGCTCTGTAGATCTACTTTAAAAAGTTTGCTTAATTAATCTTCAGACATGCTTGAATTTCTTCACTATGATAATCCCTATTGAAGAACTAGCCTTTTAATTGGCAAAATGTTTTTAAAAAGTACAACAGATGAAATTATTCTGTAGTAATTGTTGTTGTGTACATTTGTTCACTATGGACAGGACTTTTGATGCAGATAAGGTTTTGTTTAGTTCTGTGCAAAATGCTTGAATACAACTGATATACAGTCCAGAGCTTCAAATCACAGTTGCTTATTCCATGCCAACATTTGAACCACATTTGAATATATCTAAATGGGCTGCCTAACTTTGATATATTATCAAATTAGCAATATTATCAGCCTTATTAAATTGTGATTCAGCAAATTTAAAAGGGCTCTATTTAAGCACAGAGCATATTTTTTACAGAAGTTTTTAGTTAGTGGACTTCTATACAAAAGCAAGGTCTTCACTAACTAAAAACTTCTGTAAAAAAATATGCTGTGTGCTTAAAAAAGAGCCCTTTTAAATTTCCTGAATCGCAATTTAATAAGGCTGTATATTATTACTGTTAGTTTAAGCTGTTAATGAAGAACTTGGTACCAGGTACTTTATTAACCAATGATTTTTTTCAGATATTTCCTCCATGTGCTTTTTTTTTTGTAATGTTTTACCAAGCTGCGGTTTGGTTACGCTTGTCTCAGCACGGTGTACTGTAGGTCAGAGGTAGTCAATTAATTTTTACACAGTTCACCAAGATCCAAATATCTTTGTTAGAAAGAAGTCAAGGTCAAAAATCATATTTTTTATAGATGCTTTAAGATATTTTTACTACAATGGCATCAAAGGGACACCATAATGAAATTTGCGTAGAGTAGAAAACTTAGGGAATAAACACAATTGAATGAATATTTATTGGGAACTAATTAATTTAATTTGCCAGTTACTGATCCATGCTTGAGGAGATTGTGGTTCGATGATTAATTATTTTTGCAGGGGCTGCAATGTGTTTTGCTCTTGCTATTGTGCTCTATCACAACACAATAGCTTTGCAATAGCTTAGTGAATCTCCCTCAATGAGCTGTCATTAGAAAACAAATGAGGTTTTCTGTATCTATTTAATACTATTCTAATAGAAAATATTACATATGCTCCCTAAATCTTGTGTTTGTCTGAGTCTTCTCCCATACCCTGTGTTTGTTACACTTTTCTTGTAAAAAACAGATATTAAATGAGCATGTTTAGCTTTTATGAGTCCTTAACATAGCTAATTGTCAGTTAATCAATGTCTAGTTTTGGCCACAATATAAAATGACACAATATAGGAACTTTAAATTAAATGTCCAATGTATGATGCATATGTGGTGAAAACAGTCTATATCTGTTAGCAGAAAAACATAAAAATATTAAATGACTGTTTAGATTTTGTGAAATTGTTGAAGTAATAATAGTGTATTTCTTGGTAATTTGGGCGCCTTCTATTAAGACAAGTCCAATTGTGTTAATTATAAGCAACACTGTTGGCTTAAGTATCTTTACGCAGCTCGTTTTAATATTAATAATTTCCAAAGGCCATTTAACACCTTGATTTCTTTGTCAAGTCGTCCTTATAATAAAAACAATTTTTCTGTCTATTATAACAATAAAATAATGACATAAAAAAAAATAAAGCAAATTCTGTTCCACATAAAATTCGGAGCTGTGTAATGTTGGCACAAAAGATCAAGAGCCGATCAAACCAGCTGAAATTCCAATCTTTTAATCTTTTTTGTATTTTTCTGTAACTCTCATCACCTGCCTCCTTTAATATGCAGTTAAATGAGACAGTGGCAATCCAGTTAATTTTTAGTTAGATCATAGGACAAAACAAACAGGTTGTAAACTGTTAGGCATAGGTATAAGACAAGTATGCACTTCAGTGCATTAACAGTGAAAGTCAATCGTTCCCCTGCTACACAACTTTAGATCATCACTCTTTCTTCTTTTACACCACATAAATGATTTCCTCATAAAGACCTGGCACAGGATAAATCATATAAGTTATTCCACCATTCTTCAAACCGTGCCAAACATGGCACACTGATAAAAGCTTACTGTCACAAATAATATGTAAAGAGGTCAAAAACTTGCTGGTTACACATTCCTATCCACTTTGTGTTCTTTGTTAACAAGCGCTGTTATGTTGCATCTACTTGATACTCTGAGATAAACAGACTCTCTTCTTGTCTAATTTATGGTTATCCAATATATCAGACTTGCAACAGAAGAAATGTGATGTGTGGGGAGGGGTGTGAGACTTTACCCAAATAATTTAACCTCTTGCACATAAGTTTACTTGCTTGGGGAATTAGCAAAGGTTATAACAGTGTTATCTGCACAAGTAAAAATCATCACAGGAAAATATGTCTAATAAACAGCCTGCTAGGTAATTATGGTTGAAGTATACAGTTGTGCTCAAAAGTTTGCATACCCGTGGTGAATTAATAATATATGTACCGTTTGAGCAGGCAAAACATATTTCTTTTATCTCTTATGGAATTCGTCGGATTGTAAAAGTTGTCTATGAGGCCCCTAATTCTTGCAGGTGGTATAGCTGCCCATTCATCTTGGCAAAATGCCTCCAGGTCATGCAAAGTCTTTGGTCATCCTGCATGAACCTCATGTTTGATATCTCCCCAGAGTGGCTTGATTATATTAACGTCAGGAGACTGTGATGGCCACTCCACAACCTTCACCTTTTTCTGCTGTAACCACTGGAGTGTCAGGGTCATTGTCATGCTGGAAAGTCCAAGAGTGTATCATGCGCAGACTTCGTGCAGAAGAATTCAAATTGTCTTCCAATATTTTCTGATAACATGCTGCATTCATCTTGCCATCAATTTTCACAAGATTCACCGTGACTTTAGAGCTCACTACTCCCCCCAAACAACATCAGTGAGCCACCACCAAGCTTTACAGTGGGGATGGTACTTTTTTCACTATAGGCACTTTTGACACTCTCCAAACATAGCGCTTATGATCCTGGGGGGTGGCAGTGCGCAGGAAGGACAGGCCTCAGGGTCAGAGGAGGGAGTGTAGATTCCCTGTCCACAGTCGGGAGGACAAGAGGGTCGGGGAAGACACAGGGGCCCTAACTACACAAACGAGGAGATGGTGGTCCTCCTCCATGCCATCCATGAGCGCCCCACTATCCTTGAGGGGGGAGGGAGCGAGACCCGGGCCCACGAGATTTCAGTGCAAAGTGAAAACAAACATTATTTCTGATTTATTGTCCTAGAGAGCGGATTGTAGTTTTTCTGATAAGCTTTAGGATTTGTGTCTTAACCTTGAAGTTGGCAACACGCCTAGAAAGAGAAAGGTTACGAATATAATGTTTTTTTAGGTTGAAAACAAACAATTATTTAAATTAACAAGAGTCTTTCATAAGTTTTAAAATGGCGCCTGGGATGCAAAATGGCCCCTCCCCAAGGAATTTGAATTGGCCCATTGCTAAATGCATACTTTGCAGATAAATATGTATTTTAAGGAATACAGTACCAGAGAGCAGTCATTTAAGAGTCAGAGGAAAAGAGTGTTATGTTTTTTGGTTGAAATGATTTAATGGGTGAGTTAATTTTACTAAAATTATGCTTTTATAGAAAATATTGTGTATTTATCCCCATAGAGTGTGATATGCAATGTGAGAAATTGGTTTTATGTTATATACATATTTTTTTAGGTTTGATTCTTTTGAAACCATTATATTTAAGGTAAATGTATATATATATATATATATATATATATATATATATATATATATATATATATATATATATATATATATATATATATATATATATTATTTGCTAAGTTAGTTGTTTTTATTTAATATTTTTTATTTTTTTTGGTTCTTATGAAGTGATTTAAAAACATTTATGCACATGTAAATTTTGTGAGCTCACAATTATGTAATTGTCTGTATTTGTCTAAATTCTGTGTTTATGTTTTTTTTTATCAGCAGATTTTATGCCGGCAAGAATTTTTTTCTGTAGAAATTATGTTTTCCAAATGGACAAAGGGGGAGCTTAAAACTCACTTAAGCCACTGTGTTAGGTGTCGGTGATGGAGCTTAGTGAGGAGTACATTGAAAAGAGATCTGTACTCTTGAGGAACAGTCTGAAATCAAAAGGAGTGTTCAAACTAGCCCCATCCAAGTGGGTGAAGCTTAGTGACGTGGAGAATGTCGTGCCTAATGACCCACCCACTCCTTCCGACTCCACCCCTGACACCTCAGAGCTTCTAGAACAACAGCTGGTATAAAGAGAAAAAGGGGATCTGGTTTAAAGTGTTCAATACAGAGTTTAGGAGATGTTCTGTATATGGATTTTTTCTATATGATCAGATACTGTGGTTGAAGTGAGTATGAAGTAGAATTCATTTAGATATTTTAGCAAGTAAAGGTGTTAGTTATTGAGACTAGATTAAGAGATATTAAAGAGATGTTGTACCTGATGAGGTATTATTTTAAGAAGTGCTGTAGATTTTGATTAAAGTAGATATAGCTTAACAGAGGAGTTGCCTTCCTTAATGGCGAGAATAGGTGTGCCTACCTAGATATGGCAATAGGGTAAATAAAGGAGAATACAGGTGTGCCTCCCTAGAAAGGCGAATACAGGTTTACTTTACCTAAAAGAAGTGGAGAGGTTTGCTTTATCCAGAAAAAGTGACAGGTGTACTTTACCTATATAAAAGGTGCGAAAGGTTTACCTTACCAAAGAAAAGGTGGATATGTCTATAGACAGATTCTTGATTATTGTGAGTGTGAGTACTGAGTGTGAGTACTGTGAGTACTGAGTGTCAGCACCATGTGCAGGGAGTGCTGTGTGAGAAAATTAATAAAAAGGAAGATTGGTCCTGTGAGTGAGGACATCATGTATGTACTGATTGTCATGTGAATTTGTGGTGTTTGAAAGAGAGATCTATTGTTGATCTCCTGGAATGGTGTATGATGAATATTGGTATTCATATAGGAAAATAGTGCGCAAATTATATCATTGCACTTTTGTGCAAAGAGTGACCATTATATCTGATCGACAGTATAATAAAATTGCTTATAGAAAATATATAATCTGAAATCTGATGAATTTCAGATTAATATTTTTGTTTTAATATTTTTATTTTTTATATCGTCTGCCATTTTGGATAATCAAAATTAAGGTTTTATTAAAAGAGGATTCATTAATTGTGTTACATTTTTTAAGGTTAATATTTGAGAAAATTAGTTGCAAGTAAATACAGTTATGGGTAAAATACTGGGTTAAAAAAAAGGAAAGATTTTTAAGATTTTATTACACTTAAAAAACTGTTTAAAAAGCATATAATGTGCAAATTATATTAAAGTCAGTGAAGCTGAACTATTTATTCATTACACTGACACACTGCCAAGATTCAATGTTTATAAAACTGTTAGTTCTAATTCAAGGTCATATATAGAAAATGTTTTGATAAGAGTGAAACTGTTTTGTTTTTGCCAGAGAATAGATTGTAAATACCCAAAATATCTCGTTTGAGATAAATTGTAGTAGCGCAGTACAATATTTTAGTGATACAGCAAACTACCCGTTATCCGGCTCCGACGGGGACTCCCTATTGCCAGATAAGTGTAGTTGCGGGTAAATCGGGAGTCCCCAGAAAAAAGGGTTTAAACAACCATTAAACACCCCAAAGCCCCTCCAAATGCCTTTAAAATGCATTAGCATCTAAACTGGGCTATTTAGGCCCAGAAAAAAGAGCTAGAAAAAAGTTAGTATTTTTTTTTTTGCAGTCTCGAACTGCCGGATAGTGCCGATAGTGCCAGTTATGCCGGTTTGATTAAGTATATCACTGTAAAAAAGTTCCTTGGTGCCTAACACCTTAACAATGGTAATAATAGTAGAAAAAATATATATAGGAACTATAGGGTTTGGAATGGATGATTCCTATAAATGAGCTACTAGCTGGTATATTCTTAAGTTCCTACAGTCTTCCCTCATATGGCAAAATGAATTTGCTAATCCTTGGGAGGACAAAAGTATGAAAATATATAAATAGTGTTTAGCTCAAAAAAGTGTGGTTAAAACCAATGTAGAAAAAAGCGCATGGAAGTACTTTACTGGTTATGAAAAAAGGTTGAGGAGGGTTTATAAAAAATATGTAAAAATAATGTGTTATAGCATACAATAGTGATGCAACTCCTGTTTGCCTGAGACTACTATATGTCATTAATGCTGACTGGCAATTCACAGTAGTCACAAGGAGTAAAGTAACACAGGCAAAAAATAGCTCAAACATATATAAACCTCTCTTTTGTAATCAATAAACCAAATAACCAGAGTACTTGCGCTTAGATGATAGTCCCGACGGTCCCGTTTCACCCCTTCTGGGGCTTACTCATGGGCTACTCGTTATGCCGGTTTAGCAGGAGTTTTGTTCAAATGGGGAATTAATGCCGGTGCCGGATAAATGAGAGTACCGGTTGGTTAGGTGTCGGATAACTGGGATTTTACTGTATTTAGGTGCAAACATATCTGTTCAATAGAAATAATTATTTTTTAAGGTTTAAAAGGTGAAATAATTTTATGGGTTATGATAAGCATACAGGATGGTCAGGAATGTCAACATACTAAGAATATATATATATATATATATATATATATATATATATATATATATACATTTTAATTTTTTAGATGTTGTGTTTCCTTATTTTTTTCTTTAGAATTTGCTATGATTTTTATTAATTAGGATTTTTGTATGCTTATTAAGTTATCCTTGTGTTGACATTTCTCTCTATTGGTATAAATAGGGATTGTGCACTGTCCCTGTCTACTAACTAATGCACAGGGAATGTACACATATCAATAGAAATCAGTGTATGATATCTTATCTGTTTACAGAACATTATCATACCAATTCTGTATTATTTTATGTGTGTTTCGTTTATCCATGTTGGATAAATACTGTGATCCTGTGACCGTTATTCTTCCAGGCCATCCCCAGATCAGATGATGGTCATAGTGCAAATGAATAAACAATTATGAAAATCTTTTCAAGGTATTTCTAGGTCTCTAAGACAGAAAAATGTAAGAGGTGGATTACATTATGAGCTAAGAAAAGATTTTAGAACTTTATTAGTAAATGTATATTGACCGTAATGAAATTAGCATTTTCCTTTTAAATATAGAAACTGTTGCAAGATAAATTAAGTAATGTCTTATCACTTATAAGGACATAATTAGTAGTATTAAAACTGTCCTAATGATAATTTTTGCTACTTTAGCAGGAGTAGAAAATAATGGTTCATTATATATTTTACAAGTATTTAATATGGTTATTAGCTTTTAATAATTTACATTATCACTTAAATTTTGTTTCTACCACCCCATGTTTAATTTAGAGTTATGCATATGTAAAATGTATGTTACAGTTAGGGAAATTTTAGAATAAATATATATAATGTGAAAATGTCTAGTTATAGGATGTAGGAAGTTTCTTGTATGTTTGTATTCTGTCACACTTGTCTACCCCATGACAGCAAGTGCATGCTTGTAAAGACAAAGAACAGATAAGCGTGCCCTGATATATGATGAGAGAAAGTATCTACCAAGTAGTTATTGTGATAACAGCAGATAAAAACAGATACAGAGTTTGCTAAGAGACTCCTTATACAGAAACACCTGAAGCCACAAACCTAACCTTTACTGAAGATCAGACAGGAACAGTACAGTTTGACTTTTGTACAATCGTACCCTGCAACGAGATAATACCCACTGGGAGTAATGACTTTCCTGATGAGTGGTTTGCTAATTATACTACAAGGAGAGCAGATGTGTGGTGGTACTATGGAGGACTATATCTGAGACAAGTGTTCCCACCCAACTGACAAGGAACTTGTACATTAATACAATTTGTGTTGCCTTTTACCTGCTTCCTGAAAAAAAACTAAGTTTTACTGCAACACAAATCTACAAAGGCCTTGACCCGGGATGTTAACTGGACAAATTATACCTACTATAACCAACAAAGATTTGTGAGCTATACAAGAGATGCGGTACAAGGTTTGACTGAACAACTAGATAAAATAAGTCTGATGACATGGCGAAACCGCATGGCACTGGACATGCTTCTAGCATACGAAGAAGGTGTTTGTAAAATGTTTGGCACTGCCTGCTGTACCTTCATCCCTAATAATACGTCACCTGATGTGACAGTTACCAAAGCCCTGGAGGGGTTGACACCTCTATCAATTGAACTAGCAGAAAATTCAGAGATGGAATGGCCCTCTCTGTGATGACTTCAATCGATGTTGCCATTTTGGACACTTGTGATTCCCTGTGCAAAGAGACTGATACAGAAATGGATTGATACAACCATCACACAGAAATAATACCTATATGAAACTTTGCAATTCTACACCGCAAGCTTGCCTACTGACATGGAGGAAAAGGAATAGGACAATCATGCCTAATATCCAGGCCCATCCCCATGAAGGACATATTCAAACTCTTGCTCATTGACATTACAATATGCTAATAGAAATATGGACTTTTATATCTATCGCACGCTATCTGGACTGTCTCTTGGAAACATACTGTATAACATCATATGTTGAGGTTTTTATCCACCCCATTGGACTTTTCCTTGTTATATGGATTTCATCAAACAGGTGCTCACTTGTTTTCGTGGATCTATTGTTTTACCATCAAGATTTCATCTTTTCTTACTCCCGCTTTATAATCACTGATTATAAAGCTTTCATTCAAGACTATAATATCTGGACTGTAAAACTTCTGCTATGGATTCCATTATTGAAATATTTTTTTATATATTTTTCCATGGATCATATCTGATTAATAAACTTGAGATTTTATAATGTATATATTGATGTTCTATTTATAACTATTGTGATGGTGTGTCACCAGAGGGCAGTAGAGAGCCCTAGAGTGAGATGGTTAAGAAGATCCTTAAAAAGCTTGGCTGTGGCTACAATCAAGAGCGGCTGCTGTTTCCAGATGGAGAGCTGTTTGAAAGTGCTGGAGTGTTGTGGAAGTGTGCAGGGCCGACGTCAGAGGCCGCACTGAAAACTAATGGACCAAAGCCAGAAGCTTTGAAGAGCGAGCATGCAGAAAAGAGGAACAGAAAGTCCCTGAAGGTGATGACCGAGGGAGGGATCTGCTTTGGAAAGAGAGGCTGGAGATACAGAGCCTAAGAGAGAGGTGAGAGGGAAAGACACCTCTGCTACCTATGTTTGTACTGTATGTTTGCACCTCTATGTAAGATAGTAAGGGAACTACAGTTTAGTTATGCAAGGCTTCAAGGAGAAGCTAGGATTTATTTTCTGTTTGGGTTATTTTCTGTTGTATGCTGACAAATAAACAGCACAAATCTGCTAAACATTTAAAGGGCTCCTGCTTTCTCCATTTTGGTTCTGGATATTAACGCACAGATCCTGAGAGTGACTGTGAATCTGTCACACTATGTATTTTTTTTAAATGTTCTTGTTGTAAATGTATTAAGGTAAAAGGTGCAAAGGACTCTGTGAGATAAGATCTAATATTCCCATGTTGTAGGAAACTCATCTGACTGATATTTTTTGAAACCGAGAGTCTATTTAAATATCAGTCTGAAGATCTTACCTATACTTCTTAATAACTTATCATTTATTTTGTTTAGCTATATGTGTGAGATTTATATTAAGATTATACCCTCTCATATTTGTATTTTTTCCTTTTGATGACAATTTTTATTGTCATAGGGGGGAGTGTTGGAAAAATTATATATATATATATATGTGTACAATTAGAACTCTTTTCAGTTAGTGCGATATTTGATTGGGATATAGGCTGTGAACCAGTATTTTACATTTTTTATAACATATTAGGTATGAAATAGTTAAATACATCTGACCCATGACTTGGCTGTTTAATTTAGAGACTAGCACACAGGTTTTATGTCATAACATAATATGTTTTCTCTCTCATATTCAAGGACATAATTTGCTCTTTGAGCAGAACTTTAGGAATTAAGTATTTCTGCACATCTATAGTGACGTACCATGACATTTTTGATAAGTCTTGATCACGTGTGTTATAGCTTATTGGATATAATATATAAATAAAATGTAATTGGCTGTGTAATGGATTTTTTTTCATTGTCTTATGTAAACATTAAGGCTGTATCTGGATATTTTTTCAGTAGTTGTCAGTTTTTCAGCTGGTCTGCAGCAGCTATGTTGGGTTTTGTCTGCTGACCTTTTTCTAAATAAACTCTAATCATGAGAAATAACAAGAGGACTCTGTTTTTTCTTGGTGTCATGCCTGTGAGAGGGAGATGGTGTAAATATGAGCTATTTTCTCCAACAGCAAGAGGAGGAAGCAACAATAGGAGCCGAGGGTTCGCGATATGAGGAGGAGGACCCAATCATCTTGGCAGTGGGGTCACCTGTTGGATCGTCAGCCACACCCTTGACATTTGACCCCCACTGCCCCCTTCTCCAACAACTTGAGTCATCACGGAAACCTCCTTTAGGACTGATTCCCATGATTTTCCACCGTCTCCACCTCCCAGCAGCGCCACAACCTGGCTCCCGCCACCACCACCACGCCCACCCCCACCATGAGTGAGCCAGACCCTAGCCCCTCCTAACTGGACCACCACTCCTGTCACCTCACCAAGGACCTCCATCCTAGGGTCCACTGCCAGGGGCTGCCCAAGGGGAGATGCTAGCCTTCACGAGTAAGCTCATGGAGAGTAATCAGGGGATCCAGGCCAGTATCTCCTCCAATCACGCAGAGATAGTGGGCATCCTGTGGAGGAAGCATAGGGAGGTGAGGAGACACTAACTCATAGTCAAGCTGTACCTTGCGGGGCTGCTCCAGAACTCGACGAACCAGAGCGCACTAATCCAGGTGAACATTCATACTACATGGCACGCTCTGGTTTCCAGCACTGCCTCCTCCACCCCAGTGGTCTCCCCCGCACAATTGCAGCCTGGTCACTCCTCACCTCCCGCAATACCTCCACCACCTCCTGTGCTGCGGCCTCCTGGGGGGATGCTTCCCCCTGCAACCCCCCTCAACTTGGGAGAAGACAGCTGCCCACAGAGGGTTATGGCCCTGTGGCAAGGCGGAGGAGGATGTAGGGACTGCACATATGTTTGGATCTTCTCAACAGCACTCCTCAGTAACAATCTATTGGTCCAAATGTTAACGTAATCTAGCCTGGCTGCAGAGTGTAAGATCATGGCCTATGTGATGGTGCTAACACCTGTATACCAAGCATTCATTGTGAGATGACACATCATTATTAATGGTCATGGCTAGTGATATATCATGACACCCACCTAATGGTTAGTAATGCTTCCAGATGAAGATAAGGTAAGTTGGTATATTGTTACAGTTACAGTATTTAGTACTGTAATGTACATGCAGTTGTTTTTTTATTTTTTTATCCACTTTTTTTAGATTTTTTTGCTATGCAAATTACTGGTTACTTCAATTAAATGGAGTGATTTATGATCCTTTTATTCATGAGATTCTGGTTGAAGTGCTGTATTACCCACATTTGACCCTAGTAGTTGCTATGCATCTTCATCATTATTATGCAGTATTACATTTCATCCTTTAGGTATCCCCTTTTCCCAAAAAGCCTCTTGCCCTTCAGGGATCCGCCCACACCCGATATTAATGCACAGTTGTATACATTTCTGAGTGTGCTCTGTGTATATAATAAAGTTTTGTTATATACGGTCTTCACTGTTTCTGTTTTCAATGGTTATGGTTTTGGGACATCCACATAAATTACATGTATTTTACAAACATATATATCATCTTCCTGTATACCCAAGCGGGGAACCTCTCCATTAATAGATATAAGGCCTGTAATCTACCCCTGTGGTGTAGTAACCTAATCATCAGGGGAAGTTATGTTATTCTGGGTTGTTGACCTTATAGTAGTACGTCAAGTAGGACAAACATATTTTTTTAAAGAAGTTTTTACTTAGTAAACATCTATCCAAAAGCAAGGTTTTCACTAACTAAAAACTTATTTTAAAAAAATATGTTATGTGCTTATTTAGAGCCCTATTCAATTGGCCAAATCGCAATTGAATGAGGGCCTAGGAGAGCATTAGTCTGGTCCTAGATCACAACCACTTCTAGGAGATAAGGTCAGAAAGACTCTAGTACTACACTGCTGAAAAAGTCCTTCTTGCCTTCTTTACCTGTGTGGTGCTTGATGCATATACATATTTATTTGTCCTATGTTCTGGGCAGGGGCAGATCTACCTCCTCTGGGAGGGGGGGTCAATTGCTGTGTAAACATTTTTTGTAGTGAGGCCCCCACCCCAGCCTAACACCTTGGTCTGAAATTGGTGTGTGCCTGTTTCGACTGAAACTCCAAGAGGTGGCAGTTTGGAGCAGTTCAGCACACAATGGGGATGTGTAACAGGGATGAAGGTAAGGGAGCAAGGGCTGCAAAGTACAGGGGGGATGGGTTCTGTGAGGGAGGAAGAAAGGAGATATGGATGGGTGCTCTGTGAGGTGGGTGCTGAGAGGGGTTGGGTGCTGTGCAGTGATGGATGCTGACAAGGGACCTCATTCAATTGCAATTTGGCCAATAGAATAGGGCTCTAAATAAGCACATAACATATATTTTTTAAAGAAGTTTTTAGTTAGCAAGCATCTATCCAAAAGAAAGGTTTTCACTAACTAAAAACATCTTTAATAAAAATATGCTATGTTCTTCTTTAGGGCCCTATTCAATTGGCCACATCGCAATTGAATGAGGCCCCAGGACTGGGTGGGGATGGATGCTAAGAGTGTGTGGAGGTGCTATATATATGTATACATATATATGAAAGGAGTGTTTGGGTGGAGCAGCAATGGGTTGGTCTTGGGAAGGTTTGCTGTGGAAGGGGACTTAGGGAGCGGAGTAGTTATGGTAAAGGGCCTGGTAGAGAAGCACTGAGTGATTTGGTTCTGGCCCGGGCCAAGCGAAAACATTTTTTACAACCCCCCAGAGGAGGGCCCAAACCTTTTTTTTGCACCAGGGCCCTTCATTCTCTAGCCTTGCCACTGGTTCTGGGTGTGTGTAGGTCACATCTCATTATGTGACCGGCACATATAATGCATTGTCAGTGTATTTTTATGATCTTGGAGGGCAATCTAATTTTCACATTTCACATTTTTTTCTAATTTTACAGTAGTTCTTAAGCACCCATAATTCCTAGAGGAATTGGATCATAGTATCTACCCCATTGATCAATAAACCCTCTTTAGACTTGTGGCTTCTTCAGTGCCACACCAAAATCCCACTAGAGCCCACAGTAATCAAATGTGTTACTGTAGCAGCAGATGAAAATCGACCGTGTTTACCATCTTATGAGATGGCATGGGAACCATAGGAGTCTAACTTACAACACCTCACTATCAGTTCTTCTGCGCAAACTAAACAAGCTGCTACATCTAGTTTAGGCATATTTCTGGGTGACCCCTCCCCTACAGAAGTATGTGACATAACAAACAAGTAACATTGGAACCGTGAAAATTAAGGTGGTCTCTCTATCACACCACTAACATATTGGACCCCTTCTGGATCGCTACCTTGTTGGTGTGAAGGGGCTTGTGTACTTCAATGAAGCTGTGAGCTATATCATGTAGGGTCAGCCAAGATGGGCAGGTCATGGCAGAGATGTCAGACAAATCACGGTCCACTGGAGAAGGAACTGGCAACCAACTCCAGTATCTTTGCTAAGAAAACTTTATGGACAGGCACAACTGGAGACATAACGATATGGCATCGGAAGATGAGCCCCTCAGGTCAGAAGGTGCCTACCACATTACTGAGGAAGAGCAGAGGGCAAGTACAAGTAACACCAGATCTAATAAAGTGGTTGGGCCAAAGCCGAGAGAACACTCAGCTGCAGATGTGTCTGGAAGGGAAAGGAAAGTTTGCTGCAGCAAAGACCAATTCAGAATAGGAAACTGAAATGTTAGAACTATAAACCAAACTAGATGTGGTCAAGAATGAAATGACAAGGTTAAACATTGAAATATATTTTACTGTGGTCAAGAATCCCACTGAAGAAATAGAGTAGCCATCCTAGTCAATCAAAGAGTGCTCAAGGCAGTGCTCAGTTACAACCCAATAAATGACTTTGAATTCAAGGCAAGCCATTTAATATCACAGTGATCCAAGTCTATGCTCCAATCACGGATGCTGAAGAGGCTGAAGTTGTCCAGTTCTATGAAGACATTCAACACGTCATAGATATAACACCAAGAAAAGATGTTACTATCATCATAGGAGATTGAAATGATAATGTAGGGAACCAAAGGACACCTGGAATAACTGGCAAATTTGGCTTTGGAGTACAAAATGAAGCAGGTCAGAGATTAGTAGAATTTTGTCAAGATAATTATCTGGTCGCTCTTCCAAAATCCTCTGAGACAACTCTACACATGGACATCACCAGATGGACAACATAGAAATCAGATTGACTATATACTTTGCAGCCAAAGATGGAGGAGCTCTATACAATCAGAAAAAACAAGACCTCGAGCTGACTGTGGCTCAGACCATGAGCTTCTTATTACAAAGTTGAAAATTAAACTGAAAAAAAGATGAAAAACAATCAGACCAAGTAGGTACGATATAAATAATATCCCTTGTGAATATGCAGTGGAAGCAAAGAATAGATTTAAGGGACTAGACATGGAAGATAGAATGCCTGAACAACTTTGGACCGAAGTTTGCAACATTATCCAGGAAACAGCAACAAAGAATATCCCTAAAAGAAAAAAAAGAACACAAACTAGCTAGGCTTTGAAAGTTGCCCAGGAAAGAAGGAAAGCGGAAGGTAGTGAAGATAGGAAAAGATTTGTCCAACTGAATGCAGAATTCCAGAGGATAGCAAGAAGAGACAATGAGACATTCTACAATGAGTGATGTAAAGAGTTCAAAAAAGATAACAGAATGGGTAAATCAAGAGATCTCTTCAAGAAAATCTGTGACCTCAAAGGCACCTTTCATGGAGTGTAATATTCTGTATTTGAATGCCTCTGTCTTAATGCAGAATAATGTATACTCCCCACACTTTTGTTTTCTCCACCCCTTAATTAGCACCCTTGATCTATCATATTTTTTTACCAAACCCTTTTTGGGTTCTAATTTTTAGTTCAGATAGTATGAAATTCCAATTATAGTTAAAAAATATGTTTTGTATTGTGGAACAGTGTTGTGATTTCTCACTCTAAAAAATAAGGATGAGATGACATGTGAACTCTTTGATGAATGCATTTGGGAGCTTGGCCTTGTGTTGCCCAACACTGAAAATAAGACAGAAATATTTGAGAGATAACAAAGTGCAGATTTTATGACAAAGAGGAAGAGCCATGAAAGAAGCATAGAAAGTTGAATAAAAAAAAAAAGATGCTGTTGCACAGAGGGCGAATTATTAGGACAGAACTGTCTCTGTTTATTTTGTAGTCATTGTTTCCTGATGCTTGGGAAAACCTGAATTATTGGTCAAAGCAAGAAAAGTGACTTTAAATGCTCCTGTACAAGAAGAGATTACTTCAAAGCATGGTTATATTGTGCCTAATAAATGTATTTGTAGCAAAGACATATTCTGTTATATATAATGTACTGGCAGATTATACTGGATTTTGTATGGGACCCTCTAGAGTACCCATTATATCTACATAAAAGCCTGCGTTAAAGGGCCACTTAATTCAGCACAGTTTGGACCACATCAAAGAAAATATTTCTTAAAAACATGTTGAAACACTTTTTGAATTCTTTAAATATGTTTTTTTTCACAGAGAAATGTATAAATAAAATGTCTATTTATATGGAGGACTCTGACATGCCCCCAGATACACTCACAGCAACTGCAACTCCTTGCAGTGAGCACAAGCAGACAGAGTGTTAACCCTTCACAAATTCATCTGTGCAGGGAAGTGACTGCTGGAATCTACTAAAAATTCCAGAATTTCAGTGAAAACTATACATTTTTGTGTTCACAAGGTGCCAGCATATGTTGTTAATCAAGGAACAGTCAACAGTGTGTTTGTAAACAGACCTAAGACCGTAGTTTTTTAGGTTGTTATTAGTGTAATTAGAAAAAAACAAAAAAACTAAATTTTAACATAGAACCTTGTGCTCTTTCGCTCATTCGCTTATAGTCAGGTACATGGTCATTTAACTAAACCACAGGGTAGTCTTTGGCTTACAGCAGGCATGCTTAAAGGCACATTTAAGTTTGCTGGATTATGAGTGCATCTGATAGAGGAGAATCAGTTGTGTATGAAAACATTTTTTTTTGCATGAACAAATACCAATAGAAACATTTAAACACTTACCTTGATGATATCAAATGTCTTGCAATTGATGACAGTTAACAGCTGTTTTTTAGGAAACATTTGAAACCCAGGAAACTTACTGATATACCTTTACATTTGTTTACTGTGCTTGACCCAATCTCTGTAACTGGAAAACTGTTTCACCTCTACAACCTTTCTGTAAATGAGTACTTTTGTATATACCCCAAATCTTTCACTTTCCAACTTTGTTTTTGAACTCTTCTACTTGCTTTCCTGTTTTTCTGGCAGACACTTCTCTCCTGAACTTTATGAAACCCCTTCACATATTTGAAGATTTAGATCAGTGGTGGGAAGCCCTTGGGCCAGATGCAGCCCCCAGGCAGTTCCCATGTGGCTCTTAGCCTGTTCGCTGCCCCTCTTCAACAATACTCAATTATATCTCTATAAAACTAGCAAGTAATACTGAATTTTACTTCTAAATACTTCTCATTATCTACACTTCTGTAACCAATTAATTCCTACAGAGATTTTATCATTTTGCTTTGGGTAAAGTAAAACTGTGAGGCTGTTTTAAGAATTAAGGGATGGCGTTTGATGTCCTACAAGTGAAACAGGTTGCTGGTCAGTAATTTAGATCATAAAAAAAACTGATGAGATTTGACTTTATAGCCTACAATTGTACTGCAGATACCTTAACTACTACTCTATCTTTCTGCAAGAATACACCAATAACACAGAAATGTTACGAAAATGTAAGGTAAAATACAGCAGTTTGGCAAAACCCCCTTAACCTTAAACTTTCTTGGTACTAAGGAGAATCCAGAGACTAGCCCAACAGGGTGCATCATCACATAAACACCTGCTCACTTACTAAAATAATTAATTTACTTATTACTTTCAGACAATAATACCCTACCAAATACAATACCACCCCTTCCTATGCGTCGGAGGTTTGGCATGTGGGGGATAAGCAGTTGTGACACATTTTTTTAATATTTTAGGCATTATTTTTTAAGTACAATGCACATTACTACTTATTGTTTAGCCATTTTTAAATACATATATGCTGTGTTTAGAACCAGAGTCGTGTATGTTTAAGACTTTGGAATATGTGAACATAATGGGCAATATTTAACTGAGGTTTTGGGCGATCCGGTAGCCAATAAGTGAGGTTAATTTGCTATTCAATTGGCGTCTTTTTGCCTGCTCCAAACGATTTCCGAGTTACAACCTTAAAAAAATGGCGATGGTTAAAATCCTAACTTACAGCCTTCCGAAGCCTTTGATCTCTCAAGGCCGCAAGACTTCTGATCAGGAAAATCGCTAATCACTATTCAATTGCAAAAATTGCTCAACACCGCAGCCGCAATCCAGCTCGCAAACGCCAAATGGCAGCCCAAAGCCCAAAGCGTTCCAAATAGGACCCGTAAAGGGTTTACAGACTAGTTGGTAACACTGAAAATGGCAATATAAAGACACCAATACACTTTAAAACATGGGGAAAGCAATAGAAGGCATCACAATTACTTGCACAACAATTCCCAAGTATTAAAAATTGCAAAAAATACAATACATATGCCAATATGAAAAATCATGCTGCAACATGCTGAAAACTATTACACATTACCTCATTAAATTACAGTGGCCCTACATGGTAAAGCTCACAGCTTCATTCAGGTACACATGCCCCTTCACCACCACCATTTTGCAAACCACAAGGGGACCACACTAATCTACTCTAACCCATCATGAAGGGCTGCAGAAACACATGGAGGCTGTGCAGGGGCACAGGGATCAACATCCAACTCACCTCCGGGGTAATCTTTGCTACGCCCATCCTGGAAAGTCCCACGCTATTGCTGGTAGCCATGTGCTAAGATGTATACCCATTCCCATTTAGTGACCTCCCATTATGTTTTGCTACTCATCAATTTACATTAGTGTGGTGTATGTTCCCCTGGTCCCCTTCTGGATTGCTAAGTGGTGGTGGTGAACGGGCTTATGTACCTGAATGAAGCTGTGAGCTATACCACTGTAGGTGGGCACGTCATAACAGAGAGGTCAGACAAATCACAGTCCACTAGAGAAGGAACTGGCAACCCACTCCAGTATCACCTGTCATATTGTTAGCCCTCAGGGGAATGTTGATATTCCACAATATAACTAATTGGACATTTGCATGTGTATTAAGCCTTTATGTTGATTATATATCATACAGTATATATTATTATGATACCTAATACTATTATGACTATTATAATTGTTGTATGTATTGATCTATTGCATAGTAACTAGTAACTAGTCTAGAATAAGCATGATGCATAGCACCTACCAGGGTCACCTGTGGTCACTACGCCACTGCACCTGGAATCTGACAAAAAAAAGGATCATCACAAATTGCTCCATTTAATTTAAGAAACTATTAATGTGTATAGTACTAACAACTTGTCCAGATCTGCTCAATGAAACAGATGATTCAACATCTGGACTGTGTAATCCAATCCAGTTTGGTGAAAAAAAAGAAAAATCTGAAAAAAAAGGCAGAGGAGGATAAAAAGAAAAAAATCAGCATGCATGTACAGTACAGTGCTAAAGACTGTAACTGTAACAATATGCCAACTCACCTGATTCCCATCTGCAAGCATTACTAACTATTAGCTAGGTCTCGGGATAATCAGCAATATGGGAAAATACCCATTAATACTGAGATGACACAAAGGTCAGCTGCCAGATTCACTGTTACTTACATCAGACCCAAGGATCTGTTCTCAGACTGATATTGAGGTCAGGATCACAAGCTTCACTAGTGCATATATTAATGCTGGCTATCATTATCATGCCTTGTGAGACTTTGCAAGTCCACCACCATAGCGGTATTAGTCTACATTTAAGCTAACAACAATCATGTCTTAGATATCTGGCTATATGATAGTTTTGATATTCTAAGAGCTACATGTTAAGGGGGGAGGGGCTGTCATTGATGGAATATCTACATGAGAGGCACTGGGAAAACCTTACACCTCATACATTTCCTTCACAAAGTTTGCAGATGTAGGAAATGCCTTCATGGACCTGAATTATACATAAAAAAAAAAAAAGGAAAAAAAAAAAAAGACAACACCTACAAAATAAGGCCTTAGAAATCATAGGGACTGCAGCATCTCTTCTCAACAGCATTCCTCAGTGACCATTAATTGGTGACATGTTCAACAGAGCCCTACGTGTCCACAGAGAAGAGGATCATGGACCATGTGATGGGGGGTAGCCACCGTATACAAAATATCCCCATCACATAGGCCAAAAGACTCTGTAGCCAGGCTAGATTAGGTTAACATTGTGACCAATAGATTGTCACTGAGGAATGCTGTTGAGAAGGCGCAAACATATGCGCAGCCCCTATGTCCTCCTCAGCCTAGCCACAGGACCCACATCCCCCATGGCCAGCTGCTGTCTCCCTGCTGGTGGTGGTGGTGGGGGGCAGGGGGAGGCAACCCCCCAGGAGTCAGCAGCACCTGCAGTTTCGGTGGTGGAGGCATGGTGGGAGGAGAGGAGGTGCCTGGCTGCGGGTGGTAGGGGATTGCCTCCCGGTTGGAGGAGGCGGGTCTGGGGACCAGAGCGCGTTGCATTGCTTCTGCTGTTACTCCCTGGAATGCAATTTGGTCCGCCCTAATCCTGAGCAGCCCGGCCAGGTACGACACAGTCATTAGCTGATGCCTAATCCCCTCCCTATTGCGCCTTTCCAGTCTGCGCATGACCTCCGCATGATTGGTGGAGATGCTGGCCTGGATCCCCTGGGGCAATTCCACCTGCTGTCGCATGAGGGCCAGCATCTCCACCTGCACAGCCTGGACTGATGGGGGTGATGGAGGCCTGTGGTGTGTGACCAAAAACTGGCAGTGGTGTGGGTGGGCCCGTTGGTGGTGGTGCCGGCCAGTCCAGCACACTGCTGGGTGGGGGGGGGGGGGGGGGGGGTTGGCTGCTGACATCACTCCAGTTGGAGGGCCCTGGCAACAGGCTCAGTCTTTGGAGGAGGGGGATCGTTGGGTCAAATCAAGGCAGTGTGGCCGGAGGGCCGGATCATGACCACGACAGCTATATTATATCCTCCTCCTCCTCCAAGCTAGGGTCCTCGAGTCCTCTTCCTTCTTCCTACCCCTTGCGCTGGTTTCCCCTGGCCGTGGGCTTGCTTCTCCACTTCCTGCTTCTATGGAGCCAATGCCCCCGCCTCTGGCTCGCCACTGGACCCAGACCTCCTTGATGCTGAAAGAGATAAATGAAAGGTATATGTCATTAGTATAATGAATAATACATTGTTATGTTTTCATTCCTAACTATCTGACATCCAGGCTTGAACCTGGGCAGATCTCCTAATTGCAACTCAGATGAGTTATCATTTGCTTGATATGATCTATTCTTTGGTTCATGGTCTTGATCGTTCTTGTATCCTAAAGCTATTGTGATTCCATCTGAGTCTAGTAACTGTATAGGCTGCAGTGGGTACACCAATAAATGGACTCTCTATTGCTTGATTACTGTTGTTGTGCCCAGGAATAAGTGATTTGTCTGCTTCATGGATTTTATGATCCATCCATCTATCCCTTGTTAATTCCATGGAGCTGACATGCCAGTGTCCTTGTTGGTCACCATGTACATGTGTAGTGTGTGTGATGCACATGTGGTGGCAGGTTGGTGTTTGTGATATTCACATGACATGGTGGCTGGGTCCTGCTGTGCCTCCTGGCCTAAAGCTCCAGCGGCGAGCACCTGTCTCAGAAGGTCCCTGGCAACCCTCTCACACTCATTATAGGTCATAGTCACATTCCTGTCCTCCTTGGCCATCATCCTCCTCACCTTGACCCTGATGTCGTCAAACCGGTGCTTGACGGACCTCACATCCCTTGGCGCTGTGCATACTGCTGTCCCCTCAGCTGCTACCTCCTTCCATGCCTGAGCCCTAGGCCCTGGCCTCACTTCCCTCCCCCCTGCAAGAATCACGGGGTGGCCACGGATAGCACCATGGAGGACTACATTCTCCCAGTGCGAGTAATTGTGGGCCCTGTGCTTGCCCTTAGCCTCTTGCCCTCCTGACTGTAGACGGGGATCCTTGCCTCCCTGACCTGTCCTTGAGCCCTGTCCCTTCCCCAAACTACCACCCCCTCTGTGATCAGGCTTCTTCCCCTCCTCTTCCTCTCCACCACTACTCCCCAGGGCCACCTCTCTCTCCTCTCTCTTCTCCTTGCTTCTCCTCTTCTCCTCCTCCCCACCTCTCCACTCCTCTCCCCTCCCCTCTCTCCCTCCATCATAATCCCAAAAATAAAATAAGGATAGATAAAAATAATTGTGTGTATTATGTGTATTTAGTAACTGTTGGGGTGATGGGGTGTGAGGGATGGGATGGAAGTGTGTGTGTATGGAGTGACCCAACTGTATGTGTCTCTATGTGTGTTGTTTAAACTATGTGTATGGCAATTATGTGTAATCTGTAAATATGTGTAATCAAGGATTAAGTGTAAAATCATATGTAATCGAATATAAATGAATAAAACCCCAAAATACTTCTCTGCAAACTCTCCTTCTCTCTTTCTGACTCTCAAAACCCACCAACTCTGGGACCTGGGTGCTATTTTGAAAGAAAATACAACACAGTCAACGCATGGGCGGGTGGAATGCAAATTTATAATCTTCCTCTGTCAATCATCTGCAGCTAGACCGATTTCTATTGGCTGAGAGGCCTGTGTCGCATTACGTTATACGTAATTGTATCGGCCGACTGCATCTCAGCCAGCCCCTTAACACTTTGCAGCCCCGGGAGGGATTTACGGGCTTGAGGCTTCAGCTCATAACTTGCACCCTTGCTCAATTGAATACCATCGCAAATGGAGGCGAACTGGAGCCCGCAACAATTACTACGAGTTTCTGAAATGTTCTGATATTTGAAAAGTGTTCTCACACATAATAGAAAAGAAAATTCTTGCAAATTTTTAGATTTGTTAGAATTCTGTCATATTATTGCTATCAAGGGTAAGATGTTAAGACTTAACTATTTTTGATTGTACGTGTTTAAAGGGATACTCACAATGTGGTAATTACATTTTAAACATTACAAACATTTAGGTTTGCATGAAAAAATCAGGACACCTATTTTTTTGGCAGTCACACCTTCAGCCACTAGAAGGAGTAGCAAATAGTGGGATTGTCACATGACCGGAATGATTGCTAAAGCAGCGAGGCCAGATAAAAAACATTCTTAAAACAGAAAAAAATAAAGCAATAAAGTGGTTATGCATGTGCATTATTTAATGACGTGTGTCTGCTTATCATCTATCATTGCAATTCTGTATTGAGAGAAAAGTCATGGGGGTCTGTATAAAGATGGTATGTAGAAATTATATATAGGGAATACAGGGAGACTTTAAATACTTATCAGTAGCGGGAGGGTAGATTTGATAACAGATCACTCTGTAATTTTGCAATTATTTTATACAATATATGGCTCAAACACACAGAACATTATTACACTACACATCATATAGGTTAGCACCTTCATCTGTAGCAGTGCAAAGCTGAATGATTAGTTTATTCATGGTTCCAAGAAGGGACTACTCAGCCTATAAAGAGACTTACTCAGACATCTTTGCTTTCATCAAAATATGCATTGAAAATCACAATGCTTGCTATGTATACATATGATAAACCCACTGCTTATTTTTTTCTGGTGATGCCTGCCTGGTCCAAGGAGGTTGCATCCTAAGATCAGTACTGGCCCATCTGAAGAGCCTAGCTGGATATATTCATTGCCTGCAAATAAAGCTAGATTCCACTGAATTCCTCAAATGTTTGTCTCCAGTGTGGGAGTGAACCTTGAACTGGTCTGTGATGGATAAACAGGTAAGCATATTGAAGGCTTGACTATCGTGGCTAGATTTTAAGAGCTATTGAAATGTTTATCCTTTTGGTTTGCAACAAGATCAGATAGTGATAAGTGCTTGTTTCTTATGTGAGGAGAAGGGGATAACCAGGTTGCTTGAGTGTGATCCTGTGTCATCAATGAGCTTGTTTGATCTCACTCATCATTCACTTGGTGGTGAGTGAGAGCTCTGAGCACATCAAATTGGGGGGCTCCCAATTGTCTCAAAACTGTGGGAAGTAAACCGCTAACTCTATCTCTGTAGGAAGCTTTGCTACTGGAATTTGGAAGTTTTATGCTCATATGATCAGGGAAATATCTAATTACCTTTTATAGCCCCCATCTTTGATGCATCCTTCCACTACGCTCTGCTCCCAAGAGTGAGGAGTCGCATGAGAAACACACACATTCTTCTTCCTTCTACATTTATTCAGTGAAATGAGACAATTTTGTTTTTCCTTGTTCGGTTCACATAGGGGTACATGGGAGAGATTGCCACCAACCAGTGTTTATAGGCTGACTGTGGCTAATTTGAACTCCAAAAGTTATTTGGTGGGGGTATGTGAGAGAAATGAGCAGGTTGACCAATCCAAATATTTTTATACAGTGCTAAACTTCTAGAACAGTAATTTCCCTCAACCCTTTGCTGGGATCCTGAATGTATTCAAGAAAATTATAGAGACTATTAAATTGCATGTATTTTTTAAAACATGTTTTATAATGTATTCCAAATATGCACAGATTTTTAAAGTTACCACACAGCTTTTTTTTAAAGACAGAGGGAGAAATGGTACGGAGAGGGTGGGTTAGAAAGGGAATGAGATAGATATATAGAGAAGAGGTAGGATGAAACATGAAGATACAGAATGTGGTATAGGAAGGAGACGGAGAGGGAGTATGGGAATATGGAATGGAGATAGGAAATAGGTTATGGGATATGTGAACTAAGGGAGGGGAGAAAGCACAATAGATACTCCTAGTGCAGATTACTTTGTGCCTCTTAGTAGTTGTCTCTCACCTTTGGTGACCTCCAGAAGTAGGTGTCGGAAGTGATGCATTTTATGAGATAGGCTATTTATATTCAAGATTAATACTGTGCTGTACATTACAATTTCAAAATATACATTTCAATCATCCCCTGAAATATATAATGTATCTGAAATGAGCAGGTTTATTAATTTTACTTGTAATTATTCTTAACTAAAGTCACTAGACCCCATAATCCTATGTGTTTGTTTATATATATATATATATATATATATATATATATATATATAAAATATATATATATACATATTGCATTTACTTTTTATTTATCTATTGGGTGACAGGCCTATTGTAGATAGGGAGTGAGCTAGATTTCTTATTCACCTCCAAACTGAAGAAAACCTTGAAGGCTATGCATTATGATATGTGTTATATTTAAGATCATTTTATGCTACTCACTATCCCAAATTTCTCTGATGGAATATATGTGGAGCAGATATATATTTTCTAATCAATATAGAGTTGTTGTGGATTTATCTATTGGGAATTGTGTGGATCTGTCTATTGCTGTCTTGTTTCCCATTTTACCTTTTGCTGTTGTCCATTATTTAACCTATTTTAAATGACCCATTGTGGTTTTGATTTTTATATTTTGTGAGAGGTTTCATCTTCTTTAAAGACACACTGCCACCTCAACAACAAGCATGAACCTGGCTATACATTGTATTGTAAGAGTAAATATCAAAGTATTTACCAGAAAATATCTGTCCCTGTCCAAATTATCAATATCTATATAGTGTGCACACTGTAGAGAAATAATACACCAACACAGAGTTCTGGTATAAAGTTTCTCCGTACTGTCTTTATTAAGTCAGTCCTCATTTATATAGTTTTTAGTAATCAGATAAAAAGTTACATTAAGTAAAACATCAGGTTTATTCGGTGATTCATTGGTTCTGAGAAGTCTGCTTCTACAAGGTTACGATCAGACATTGGGTTAAAAACATTAAGGAGTCTCCAAGACCCATCCCACAAGAGGATGGGTCTTACTCTCATTGGTAAGAAGTTGAAGACAAAGACAAGATGGTGTTTCTCCTCCTCGTGTCCTGTGTGTGTTAAGACCCGTCATCCTTAACAGACCGGAAATAGTGCTGTCTCCATCTTGTAAGAAAAGGGGAGTGTCAAATCCTCCATTTTAGAGTCTCCCAATGATTCAGCATTTATTAGTAAAACTTGGTTATACGATAATACTGCAAAGATAAGATATATAAGTAGGTGTACGAATACATTTATGCATTTTGTACTGATCCTTATCCATAACAGTATTAGCCATTTCACTCTACAACAAGTCATTCCCGAGATAAACAAAATTGTTTAGGTGGCTCCTTTCTGTTAATTTGCAACTTTAGAGTATTTGATGGGGGAGGATATTTAACTACATTATAACACTGGGGGACATTGTTTTGGCTGCCACAGAGACAGACAGAGATATGGTAATAATTAGCACATCATAGTTAGAATTTGGGAGCTGATCATTTGCCTATTATTGCAGCTCAACCAATGCTAAATATCTCAGGAATGGTTTAATTAAGTATAAAATGGCTAACACACTATATAGTAAGTTTTTCATTCTCTTTAAGAATAACATGAGTTTGGGGTGACAGGTAATAAATAGATTGTATTGGTGTTCAGTCATACTGAGAAACCTTTCCCTGGAACCAACTATACAGCATACCAATTAGTCTTGTCATTGGCCAAAATTTAAAAAAAATAACTAATTTAAAAATGTAGTTATTAAATATTACATGCAATTATTATTTACTAGCGACTTGGTGTTTTAAGATCCTTCGGCGCTCATTGCGATGCTCTTGGTTGTTTCTGTGCTATGAGCAGCGTTGGTGTTTTTTTTTGTTATGGCAATGAATAATTAATAAAATAAGAAATTAATATACTTTACCTATTGTGAAGTAATATATGCAGGAAGCATTGTGTTGAAGAGCTGGCAATCTGTTTTCATGTTGCTGCATCATCAGTGCTGTGGAGCTGCTGTGTAAGCGTGATGAATGTGTGCAGTGTAATAGTCTGCGTGCGCGAGGCAAAACCTTTAGCGTAGTTGTGTACTTCCGGATTGTATAAGTTATTGTTCTAAAATGGCGCCTAATGTGTGGTATGCGGCTGTGGCTGATTTAGCGTCCTTGTTTTCGGATGTCGTCCGACTTTTTCGGAATATCCGTAGGTGTTTGGTGGTGTTTTGCGTGTTTAGGGTCCTTTAGCCTCATTTTCGTTTTGCGGTGGCCATTTTTTCTCTCGCTTAGGTGTTTTTGTCGGGTGTCTAAACTCTTATTTGGAGTTAAATTCAGGAGTAACTTCAGTTTTTGAGGTCCTGGGTGCCCCCCCTTGCTATAGGTAAGCTTTTTATGTATTTGTTGTGTGTATTTATTGTGTTTTTCATGTTTTCATGTGCTCGGGTTTCCAACGTTTTTTGCGAGGTCATAATGGGTCATAACGTGGCTCATATTTTGCTTTAGAAACTCCGTAAATTGTTTGAGGTCCACAGTTGCTGGCAAGGAGCGCCGAAGGCGCTCCTTGCCAGCAACTGCGGCCCTCGCGAAGCTCCTTGCGAGCCCGCAAGCGTTAGCAACAGCCTGCATGCTCACAACTATATCTGTGATTGGAGTGGAGTGTATATTCGCTTAGTCTGTTAGTTCACTAAGCGGGTCTAGGAGGGAATCCCCCATTCCCTGGGTTCCTGTGGTACGGTGAAGGCATATTTTGAGGGCTATGCAGATGAGGCGAATTGTAGCCTGTCTGTCCATGTTTAATATTTGCATAAATAAAGCAATTTCCCCTGGCTAGAGTTATTAAAAATTATATATTTTTTCTATATTTCCTTTTACAGAACTAAACTTGAGAACAAGCAACATGCTTTTAGAGTAAAAACAATATTATAAACTCTAATTACACACCTTGCCTAGACACACTCCTATTTACTTTTTATATGCAATTATGATGCTGCAGTATCTACCATTTTGTTTTCTCTTGATTCATTGGTAGGAGTAGACTTTGAATATAGAAGAAGACTCATTACTGTAAACGGACATACACTCCTCAGAAAGAAGTAGGCAGGAACCCTGCAGTAAAGAATAATTACATATACAATTACATATGTAAAAATTGTGTTAATTGTTTTACATTCTATATTTTTTTACATTCTATGAACAGTTTGCCCATTATAAAGTAATTTATTCAAATGATCATGTAAAAAAAGACACATGGCTGTCAAGCATGTACTGAACAAAAAATATTAGTAGCTGTGTATATCATGGACACAACATTTTGGGGGAAAATCAGATTTTTTTAAGATGCTGTTGATGTTAATTCACAACCTAAGAACTAGATGATGGGAGGTTGATTTTAGAGATCAGTGGGGGGAAAGGAAACCGGTAGATTTCCAGATCATTTGTTTGATAATGGGAAACTTACACCAATCCCTTCCCCCTCAGTGGCCCAGAAGGAGACACCTTGCATCATTCAATGCAACCACAGTTCTCCAAAAATGTAAACACCCCTCTCTCACACAATGTATCTTGGATCCAAACAGGGTCCTGCCGAGGCATTTTTTCTTATTATAAATGGTGGTGGTCCTTTAAAGAAACAGTATGGGGAAAAATGACCTGGATCTAACAGTTTACTAGTGGCAAAATATATATTCTACAGCCCAGACTTTTCAGTGGTGTATTGTAAAGTGAGCTGCAAAGATGAGAGCAAAGTACATTTTGAACCTGACTCAGAGATGTAAAAAGTGTTTGGTTCTCTAAGACTCTGACGAATGAAAGTCATCCATGTGGAAAAAGAAGGTCAGTCTCTAAAGTAAAGCACAAATATGTCTAAAGGAAAGTAAGCAAAGCAGACTTAGCAAGCAGAGCAAAGGAAAGCATAGCAAATACACTATTTCAATAGAGCATATAAACACACATACATAAACATATATATTTTAATACTTCTATTTGTTTCTCCTGTGGATTTTCTATAAAGGGAAGAGATAGAAACGTATACATTAACTCAGGCAATGAGCTGCAGTTCCATATAGAACTTCTGCGCACAATTGAAACTGGAACCCAAATATACAGTATTTTCCTCTATGCCATATTTACCACATTTCTCTTTATCTAAATATACCCAAAGGAACAACACAAAGGTGTTTATAATAATAACAACACATAAGCAAGATTTATGTTAGAAACAGATTAACTTTTTGTTAAAATAAATCAGAAAGACTTCATTAACTAAATTAGACAATGGGATCGGTTTACTAGGCTATGAAAGGTTTGAGAAGTAGTACAATTTTACCCATACTTATTTATGGGTAAGAAAGCTAAGAAAAAGGGGGAACAGGTGAAGGAAAGGGGAGACTGGGAGAAAAAGGGGAAAGGTGATGGAGAGGAGGGGTGGGAGAGGAGAGTTGAGGGATATAGGCATCAGTGGGTAGGGATGAGAAGAAGAGTCAGGGGAGGGCTATTTGGGGACTGCAGAGGACTATAAAGGGGGAGGGCCATTTGGGGACTGCAGAGGACCATAAAGGGGGAGGGCCATTTGGGGACTGCAGAGGACCATAAAGGGCCTTGTGAGAAGTGCCAGAGGCCTCCCTGAAGGTGAGAGCCTTGTTTCAGCTGCACCACTTGCACCAGTGGTAGCTCTGCCTCGGCTCACATTCTATGATACTATTATACAAGCCCTGGACCAAAGTACCATATTCAATATCTCTTGTTTTAAGCATAGATTTGCATACTAAACTGTCTGCCATGCATATATAATAAATTAAACTGAATAAGTAAGAATAATTAAAATAATAAATTTATCAAATAAGTATTATGTGTGTTCTCAATATTGTAGTAATGTAGTAATGCTATATCCTATATTCACTTTGCATGGACTGTAGAGAGTTCACTGGTGGATGACATTATAGCCCTTCTCAGTCATTCACAGCTCCAGTGATAGCGGCTGCTCCAATTAAGCTCCCCGCTGGCTGCAAGGGTCCCGATCGTGACCCCTGCAGTGTCCCCACATTGTCCCTACATCACCCCTATAATGCAGGGGTCCGAACGCGACCCCTGCAGGGTGCACACATTAACTCTATAATGCAGGGGTCTGATCGAGACCCCTGCAGCGTCCTAACATTAACCCTATAATACAGGGGTCCGAACGGGACCCCTGCATGGTGCACACATTAACCCTATCATGCATTAACCCCTTGCCTTGCTGCAGAGGGTTCCGATCGTCACCAATCTCTACCCCTGCAGCCTCTACAGGATTTCAAATTTCCCGTCACGGGCTTGAATTCAAAATTCAAGCCCGGGGAATTGCGGGGTTAGAATCTCCTGTCAACATAGGCCTATCTAACCATAACTGGGCCTATTTAATCCTAACTGGACCTAATAACCCTAACTGGGCCTATTTAACCCCATCACTTATGGGGTCTATACAGACCCCCATAATCATCCACCTAACCCCTTCACTTATGGGGGTCCATACATACCCCCATAAGCCTCCATTTAACCCCTTCACTTATAGGGGGCCATACAGACCTCCATAATCCTCCATCTAATCCCTTCACTTATGTGGGTCCATACAGACCCCCATAAGCCTCTCTTTTACCCAATCAGTCCCATAAGGGTCTATGAAGACCCTCATGGGACAATTAGAACCCTAATATTAACCCCATAAGTTCCATGAGGGTTCTCCAAGTACAAACGCTACACTACCCCCCCAATAAACCATTAATTCTAAACTAACCTACACTACCTACCCCCTATTAAACCCCCACCCCACTAATTAAACAAAATAAAAAAAGCTAAGTTACAAAAAAAACATTACATCCCCACTACAAAAAATAAAAAAAAGAACATTACAACCCCCCACTACAAAAAATAATAAAAGGCTCACATTGTTGTGATGCTTAAAAATGTTATGCTGTCATTTTTGATGGGCAAGTCACTAGTTTAAAATAAAACATAAAAACATACAATTTTCTAGAAAAAAATAGATTTTTGAATACACTATTTATGTTTGTTACGTCACATCCTGAAAGCTGGATGATTGGGTTGTGGGTGGGTTATACAAGTGGAAGCTACTGGAATCAAACATAAAAACATTCATACAACAGCACACTTATCATACATCAACAAACTTTGCTTTGAAAGTAAGTGTAAATCACATATAATAGTTGTAATTGTGAGTTTGTCTGTAACACTATGTTAAACGTTACGGGCTTGCGCATGCGCAATGAGAGACACTCATCGCAAGGCCTCCTTGACTTTCCTGCAATGAGCACTGAAGGTGGTAGGCCTTTGGAGCTCAGCCTGAGGCCCACAAGGCTTTGAAAATAGCTGACACTGAGCGCCGAAGGCACTCATCGTGAGGCCCACAAGACTTTGCAAAAGGCACACGATGAGCGCGAGGCACGCAACACTTTGAAAAAAAATACGACTTTAACGGCTGCCATTTTTTTTCAAGCCCATATCTCAGACGCCGTCGGAAGACTGCCAAAAGACGCCAAATACATAAAAAAAAATCATTGGTGTTTTTAGGAGATCGAAAATCGGCTAAGCGATGAAAAAAATGGTGGCCGTAAACCTGTAAATATTTGGAAAAAGGCTAAAAATGAGGCCAAAGGCAGTAACACTTAGGCGCTCATTGCGAGCCTCGCAAGACTTTGAAAAAAGAACCAATGGCGCTCATTTTGAGGCACGCAAGATAAGAGCAGGGAGAGAGAGGAGAAAGACACAGGGGAGGGAGAGAGGGGACAGGGTGGAAAGAGACACAGGGGTGAAAGACGGGGGAAAAGAGACACGGGAGAAAAAAACAGGCAGGGAGGAGGGGGGGGGGGGGCGGAAGAGAGGGTGCAACAGACACATGGAAAGGAGAGGGGGGAAACTGACACTGATAGTGACAGCTCTTTGTGACAGCTCAGGTGTGTGTTATTCCCTCATTATCCCATTTACAAAGAGCAGATCCAAGCACCAGTGTTCATTTCAAGTGTGCTATTTGCATTTGTTGCTGTTAACTCTCAATATGAGATCCAAAGAGCTGTCACTATCAGTGAAGCAAGCCATCATTAGGCTGAAAAAACAAAACAAACCCATCAGAGAGATAGCAAAAACATTAGGTGTGGCCAAATCAACTGTTTGGAACATACTTAAAAAGAAAGAACGCACCGGTGAGCTCAGCAACACCAAAAGACCCGGAAGACCACAGAAAACAACTGTGGTGGATGACCGCAGAATTCTTTCCCTGGTGAAGAAAACACCCTTCACAACAGTTCGCCAGATCAAGAACACTCTCCAGGAGGTAGGTGTATGTGTGTCAAAGTCAACAATCAAGAGAAGACTTCACCAGAGTAAATACAGAGGGTTCACCACAAGATGTAAACCATTGGTGAGCCTCAAAAACAGGAAGGCCAGATTAGAGTTTTCCAAACAACACCTAAAAAAGCCTTCACAGTTCTGGAACAACATCCTATGGACAGATGAGACTAAGATCAACTTGTACCAGAGTGATGGGAAGAGAAGAGTATGGAGACGGAAAGGAACTGCTCATGATACAAAGCATACCACCTCATCAGTGAAGCATGGTGGTGGTAGTGTCATGGCGTGGGCATGTATGGCTGCCAATGGAACTGGTTCTCTTGTATTTATTGATGATGTGACTGCTGAAAAAAGCAGCAGGATGAATTCTGAAGTGTTTTGGGCAATATCATCTGCTCATATTCAGCCAAATGCTTCAGAACTCATTGGACGGCGCTTCACAGTGCAGATGGACAATGACCCGAAGCATACTGCAAAAGCAACCAAAGAGTTTTTTAAGGGTAAGAAGTGGAATGTTATGTAATGGCCAAGTCAATCACCTGATCTGAATCCGATTGAGCATGCATTTCACTTGCTGAAGACAAAACTGAAGGGAAAATGCCCCAAGAACAAGCAGGAACTGAAGACAGTTGCAATAGAGGTCTGGCAGAGCATCACTAGGGATGAAACCCAGCATCTGGTGATGTCTATGCGTTCCAGACTTCAGGCTGTAATTGACTGCAAAGGATTTGCAACCAAGTATTAAAAAGTGAAAGTTTGTTTTATGACTGTTAATCTGTCCCATTACTTTTGGTCCCTTAAAAAGTGGGAGGCACATATACAAACTGTTGTAATTCCTACCCCGTTCACCTGATTTGGATGGAAATACCCTCAAATTAAAGCTGAAAGTCTGCAGTTAAAGCACATCTTGTTCGTTTCAAATCCATTGTGGTGGTGTATAGAGCCAAAAAGATTAGAATTATGTAGATGTCCCAATATTTATGGACCTGACTGTATATATCAACTGAATGGGGTGATGTATTCTCTTATGCAGAACCTGAATTGGTATCATGCAAAATGTTGTTTACACAGTTCAATAAACAGCAATGACTTTTAATTTGAACTGCTGGTTTCAATTTTGCTTTAAAGGACCATTGTGCTCATATAGATAAAATATACAATTTTTAAGAACTACACTTGAAAATATGCAAAAATGTTTTTGCACTGAAGAATTAAATAATGCAGCTCCAAATAATTGTTTTCTAAGTACGGTAATTATTTCTGTGGGATTAACCTTTTTTATTTTCTACTGCTCTACTTCCTGAGGTGGGAAGTGACAATGGGGATATTGAATCTACAGCTGCCAGTGTATCCATTTGGTGTAACAGAATGCTCCTTAGTTTACAAACACACACCATATTAAAAAAGCAGTAGGCAAGTTCAGCTAATAAAATATGGATTCCTACAGACTGAGGGCCTCATTATATTAATGGCTGTAGGTGATGCTTGCGGCCGGCACCCTGTTATCCCTTGCGGCCACCACCGCCGCAGGAAAAGCCTTTGATCTTACGCGGCCGCAAGAGTTGCAGCCGCAAGAAAGCCCAGGTCGCTATTCAAATGCTACACGAACCCTTCCGTCAAGGCCGTAATTCGCTAAAACCGAGCCACAGCTTACTTACACCAAAAAGGTCCCGCAAGGCTCTTACTCTCTTGTTGAGACGTAAAAGTCATTGTAGGTGTTAGAATTCATAGCACAACATTCCCCTACACTCAAATCTGAAAATATTTTTTTTTGTAATTCATGTTCAATTTCCGTGTCTGAGTCCTACGGGCTGGGAGCATATCAGATCCGCAACCGCTGTGGGATTATCCTCCGTCAAGTCCATAAATGGGTAAAATAGACCCACAGGTTGCTTGGGCCACGGAGGTGTCGCAAAGATCTTACTTACAAATCGTAGCACTAATTAAGCAAATAGAAAAGACATCCCCTACTTTTATTTTATTATTTTATCCCCTACTCCCAAATCTGCAAATAGAGAAATTTAATTTCATGTTCAATCTTCGTGTTCTATCTATCATGCAAGTCCCACAGGCTTGGAGGTCAATCACCCTCCAAACCCGTACCGGCTTGAATAACGAGCTACGGGCTTGAAGCCTGTGGGACTTTGGACGGAAATTAAACCTAAAATCAAAGATTATAACTTGGCGATGGGCTAGCTTGAGAATGTTTTGCACATTGTGTTCCCCATCATTTACAGTGCTTTGCAGTGCTGGATTGAATATATATTTGCTTCTACAATGCTTTGAGTTTGCGGCCTTCAACCTCCAAACCCGTACAGGTTTTGACAACGATTTACTGGCTTTGAGGTCATTGAAGCCTGCGGGACTTGGGACGGAAAATAAACCTGAAATTAAATATTGGATTTGGGCCATGTGCAAGCTTGAGAGGGTGTTGCTATTAATCCTCATGTCCCCCATTACAGTGCCTTACAAAAGTATTCACCCCCTGGCATTTTTCGTGTTTTGTTGCCTCACAACCTGGAATTAGCATGGATTGTTTGAGGATTTGCATCATTTAATTTACAGAACATGCCCACAACTTTGAAGATGTTTTTTATTTATTTTTTATTGTGAAGCAAACAACAAATAGGACAAAATAACAGAAAAAGTAAATGTGCATAACTATTCACCCCCCTAAATTTAATAATTTGTAGAGCCACCTTTTGCGGCAATCACAGCTCCAAGTTGCTTTGGATAAGTCTCTATGAGGTTTCCACATCTTAACACTTTGCCCATTCCTCCTTGCAAAACTGCTCCAGCTCCTTCAAGTTGGATGGTTTGCGCTTGTGAACAGCAATCTTTAAGTCTGACCACAGATTTTCTATTGGATTGATGTCTGGGCTTTGACTAGGCCATTCCAACACATTTACATGTTTCCCCCTAAACCACTCAAGTGTTGCTTTAGCACTGTGTTTGGGGTCATTGTCCTACTGGAAGGTGAATCTCCGTCCTAGCCACAAATCAAGCACAGAGTGGTACAGGTTTTGCTCAAGAATATCCCTGTATTTAGCACCATCCATCTTTCCCTCAACTCTAACTAGTTTCCCAGTCCCGGCTGCTGAAAAACATCCCCACAGCATGATGCTGCCACCACCATGTTTCACTGTGGGGATGGTGTTCTTTGCATGATGTGATGTGTTGGGTTTGCGCCAGACACATTGTTTTCTTTGATGGCTGAAAGAGCTCCTTCCTCCATACATTTTGGGAGTCTCCCGCATGCCTTTTCTCAAATTCAAAACGTGCCATTTTGTTTTTTGCTGAAAGTAATGGCTTTCTTCTCGCCATTCTGCGATAAAGCCCAACTCTATGGAGCGTACGGCTTATTGTCATCCTATGTACAGATACTCCAGTCTCTGCTGTGGAACTCTGCAGCTCCTCCAGGGTTACCTTAGGTCTCTGTGCTGCCTCTCTGATTAATTCTCAACAACATTGTCCCTTACTTGTTTGGAGAGTACCTTTGTCTTCATGGCAGTGTTGGGTTAGTGGTGCCTCTTGCTTAGGTGTTGCAGCCTCTGGGACCTTTAAAAAAAGGTGTGTATATGTAATGACAGATCATGTGACACTTAGATTTCAGACAGGTGGACATAATTTCACTAATTATGTGACTACTGAAGGTAATTGGTTGCACCAGACCTTTTTATGGGCTTCATAACAAAGGGGGTGAATACATACGCACATGCCAATTTTCTGTTTTCTATTTCTAAAAAATAGTTTTCTGTATATATTTTTCTTATTTCACTTCACCAACTTAGACTATTGTGTTCTGATCCATCACATACAATTCAGATTAACAAAACATTGAACTTAAGGCTGTAATGTAACAAAATAGGTAAAAAGTCAAGGGGGGTGAATACTTTTGCAAGACACTGTATGTTGCCAATCATTTACAGTGCTTTACAGTGCTGTTCTGAAGTAAGGTATGTTTACATTTTTAAATATATTTTACAGTAGTCTTTTAGTTGTTATTTTTTTTAAATTGCATTTAAATCACAAAACAAAAATCAGTTACAAAGCATGCTCACTTCATTATAGATGATCACTTGCATTGTAATTGCAAAGTATATATTTTTCATTAAAGTTCAGAGCAAAGCCATCATAACCCACATCACAGTATATTTTGGAATCTATCAAATCCCCTCCTACACAAACAATAGCTCAGAAACTTGCCAATTAAGGATAACTCACTCATATGAAAGGAAGCCAATCCAACTCCCCTTTAGTTCTCTTTAAAGTTTCTATTTAAAGTCTTTTTAGTTTTAATAATTATCCTAAAACACCACTACAGTCAGTTAATTTGAGGATATATATGTGATATATATATATATATATATATATATATATATATATATATATATATATATATATATATATATATATATGTTTGTGTGGATATTTATACTATATATATATATATATATATATATATATATATATATATGGTGGGCAAAAGAGCGATAGAAGCCCTCCACCGTACAGTAGTACAGTATATAAATAGTACATTTGTGTTCACATTTGGACGTCTAAAACAAGTTAAAAAACCTGTTTCCTGCCCAGAATTCTGAGAAATATAGTTATTACAATGCACTCTAGGAAGCTGAGGCTTCGTTTTTCAATCCATAACCATTTTAAATAGGGCTTCCTTTATGCTTATGCCCGTTCATTACACAGCTTTTATGCAAAGCCAATGTTGGATTATACACAAGATGGGAATCCTACCCACATACAGCCGTTTCAAGGTTACTGCCTATCATCAGCTTCCCAGAATGCAGTGTAATAACTGTATTTCTCAAAATTCTGAGCAGGAAACAGTTTTTTTTAAAACTTATTTTAGACATTCAAATGTGAACACAAATTTACTATTTATTTATTGTACTACTGTATGATGGAGGGTTCTATTGCTCTTTTGCCCACCATATATTAAATGATTGTTGTGGTAAACTACCTACTCATAAGGTCCACAACACAAGCTGGGATCCCGCCCCACGCTGATGATAGGCAGTAACCTTGCAACGGCTGTCTGTGGGTAGGAAACCATGTTTAAAATGGTTATGGATTGAAGAACGAAGCATTTGTGGGCACATTTGCATGCTCAGCTTCCCATAATGCAGTGTAATAACTGTATTTCTCTGAATTTTGAGCAGGAAGCATGTGTTTTAACTTGTTTTAGACATTCAAATGTGAACACAAATGTGTGTGTGTATATATATATATATATACAGTATATATATAGTAAATAAATAGTGCATCTGTGTTCACATTTGAATGTCTAAAACAAGTTAAAAAAAACTGCTTCCAGCTCAGAATTCCAAGAAAATAAGTTATTACACTGCATTATGGGAAGCTATGCTGGGACATGCAAATGTGCCCACAAATGCCTCGCTCTTCAATCCATAGCCATTATCAAACATGGCTTCCTTTAAGCTAATGCATGCTGTATTACACAGCTTTAATGCAAAGCCAAGGTTGGATTAAACACAGGCTGAGTATCCTATTCATGTACAGATGTTTCAAGCTTACTGACTATCATCAGCATGGAGCGGGATCTCAGCCTGTGTTGTGGACTTATATATAGTATAAGTATGTTTAGAGAAGATAGAAAAGATCCCTAACCCAATCTCTTCTAAAGGGAGTACATTACATTAAAATGTAACCTTTATTGACATAGTAAAAAATGATAATATTACAAATTTGAAACAAGGACACTGTATCAGGAAAGTAACTAATCAAAATCTGTATTCACGGAATTTACATTTTATAGGTTACTAGAAAGAGGATATGGGTCTGACAGTGCACCAATGGATAATTTAGTGCTTCTAAAAAGTGCTAAGTGCTATGAAGAATAAATCCACAACTATAAATTATTAATAAAATGCTAGTGAAAAGTTAAATAATACACGGAAAGTATATGTTTAATAATAAAGTGATAGTTGTAGTGCTGTTTAACTAGTATTGGACTAGAGTATAAGGGACACTTTTAGTGGTCTCTAAAAAATAGTTATATTGAGTTTGATAATAACTGTGCATTTAAACTATTTTTATCTCCCTATGGTGCATAAGCTTCTGATCTCTCCACCATTTGAATGTGGTATTGTCTTTGGAGTGGGATCGCCCAGGCAGTAGTGTAAAATGAGCTGATAGCAATGTACACAAATACACTTTCTAGTCACATCAAACTGCAAGTATATATGTCTGTTTGGAGAGCATTCCCCTCCGGGCAGCTCCGACTCCGGAGACAATAAATCATTCAGGGGGCGGAGAGATACGAAGCACACGATGAGCGCGAGGCATGCAACAATATTAATTAATATTGAATCTGCATAATGCAGATCAGAGGAGATCTTAAAAGGTTGAACTTGATGGACTGAAATTCTTTTTTCAACCCTAATTACTATGTAACTATGTAACAGTTTAAAAAAAAAATACGACTTTAATGGATGCCATTTTTTTCAAGCCTCTAACTTGGAAGCCATCGGAAGACTGCCAAAAGATGCCACTTACTTAATTACTTAAAAATTAACTTACAACCTGTGAGTGAGGTTGCAAGCTAATTTGAGATTTAATTGTCGTTTTTAGGAAATCGAAAATCTGCTAAGAGGAAGGCGCTCATCGCGAGGCCCGTAATGTAGAAGGGGGGGAGAGGCTCACAATGAGCACCGAAGGTGCTCATTGCGAGGCATGAAAGTGTTGGGTTGGCCGAGGTCTGCAATAAGCGGCAAAGCCGCTCATTGCGGGGCTTGCAATGAGCACCAAAGGCGCTCATTGCAGTGCCCGCAAGTTAGAGGGGGAGAGCAAACTTCATTGCCAGCCTTCAAATTTTATTGCCGTCATTTTTGACGGGCAAGTCACTACTGTTAATATATCTATAATAGAATGTGCTACAGTTACAGACTCCAGCCTTATTATGTGTGCAGGTTCTTGTGGGAAATTTTCAAGGGCTAAACTAAAATGACAATATCCAAGTCAATTCTTGATTAGTTTTTAAAAATGTAACTTCCACATGATTTAACACCCTCTAACTGATGATGCAGAGCGTTTATGGTGACTTTTGTGGTTCTTAAATTATGCTCTTAGACTTAAAGTTATATAAATATTTGTCATTATGCAGTGGCCTTTTAAAGGAACACCATGAGCCCTATTAATTTAGAAGCCTGTAAGTGCAACGTGAGACCTGCAACGGCTGCGTGCTTGATACGCAAATCCGTAAACCATTTGTTGAACGTTGGATGTGCGGCCATGAACGTGATCAATTAATCAAACCAGTAGTTACCAACACAACAGAGATTGTCATCTTTGCGTCCCTGAAAAATGGGGGTGGGATTTCAAAGTCTTACGGATTTCAATTACGAGTTACGATCTGACCCACATTCCAGAAATAATGCAATATTGATAAAGCCGTAAATATGATATTCTATTACATGCGAGTTACATTATATGTATTAACACATTGATTGCCAGGATCAATATAACACGGAATTTGAACATATCACATATATAGTTTTGAGCATTCCAGGTTGTTGCTAACGCTTGCGCGCTCACACAGTGAGCCTGCCGCAATTGCGACCCTCGCAAAGCGAGGGCAGCAGTTGCAGGCAATGTGCGCCAAAGGCGCTTATTGCGCTGGTGGAGATGAGCGCCGTAGGCGGTCATCCCTTTCGACCCTTGGGGCTATAGATCAACAGAAATCTCAATTATTCAATTCACAGTTGCGAGCCCAGTAGCAGTTTGAAAAAATCGTGTTAAAAAATTACGTCCCGTAACACTTTGCAAAAATCCGGACCCAGCAAAAATACAAGTTTAGCAGCCAAAACGCGCAAATCGAAAAACACGAAAAACACAAAAAAGAAAAAAAACTCACAGCACGGGGGGACAGCCAGGACATGTGGGAGTGAGGTTGTACGCAAATTTAAGCCGAATTAGCCGAGTTTCGGCACTCAAAAACCCCAAACAAATGACTGCTGAAAAAAACGAAAGCACGGCTACACGACCCTTAACGCGCAAAACACAGCCAGACACATAGGACTTTTACCCAGGAACGTACGAGGTACAAAATACACTGTTAGGAGGGATGGAAAATCAGTTACTTGCAACTAATAACATTACGATTCTAAAATGGTGCTTTACCCAACAAAACAAACGGTTTAGCCTCGGTCACGCAGCTTATTTACACTGCACACTTGGCACATTGCTGACAATTTCTCCTCAGGTCAGCAACAGTCCAACTGTATATTGTATGCTGCAGGAAAATCAAAAGAGGTTGTTAGCTCTTCAGGATATTGATTGTTGGATATATTAATTAGAAATAGGTAAATATATTAATTTAATAATTAAATCATTCATTATTATAAAAAATAAAAATATATATAAAAAATAAAAATACGCTAGATAGTATATTTTACACTGACGTTAATACATTAATGTTTTACACTTCCTAATACATTTATTCATTACTAATTCATTATTAACGTACATTCATTTAATAATTATTAATTAGTAATATAAAATAAAAATGTATAATTTCCACTGCACTAAATTTCTTTTACATTTTACACTGCACTTACAGTGGATATAAAAAGTCTACACACCCCTGTTAAAATGTCAGGTTTCTGTGCTGTAAAAAAATTAGACAAAGATAAATAATTTCAGAACTTTTTCCACCTTTAATGTGACCTATAAACTGTACAACTCAATTGAAAAACAAACTGAAATCTTTTAGGTGGAGGGAAGAAAAAAAGAAAAGAAAAAGAAAGTGGTTGCATAATTCTGCACACCCTCTTATAACTGGGGATGTAGCTGTGTTCAGAATTTAGCAATCACATTCCAAATCGTGTTAAATAGGAGTCAGCATACACTTGCCATCATTTAAAGTGCCTCTGATTAACCCAAAATAAAGTTCAGCTGCTCTAGTTGGTCTTTCCTGAAAGTTTCTCAGTCGCATCCAACAGCAAAAGACATAGGGCCTCATTCTATTAGCGGCCGCAGCCATTGCGGGGCCGCAAGGACCGGCCGCAAGCTATTCTGCTATTCTATTCCCTTACGGCCGGAGGCTCCGGCAGGCTTGCGGCCGGTGCCTTGCTATCTCTTGCGGCCGCTCGCGCCAGAGGAAAGCCTTTGATCTAAAACGGCCGCAAGAGTTTTGCAATTCAATTGCTCCGGGAAACCTCTCTGCAAGGCTAAAAGCGAGCCGCAGCTTACTTGCAGGAAAGAGGTCTCGCTAGCACCAATTAAGCACATAAAATAGCTCAAATAAAGCCATCCTGCACTTTGAGAAGACTATAAAGGGATTTTAGGTGTTAGAAAAAATAGCACATAATTATCCTATACTCAAATCCGTAAAATATTTTATTTTTAATATCCGTAAAATATCCATGTAAAAAGTCCAGAGTGCTTGGAGCACTTCAGACCCGCCCACGCCGCAGCCGGAAAATAAACAGTTAATTTGAACTCGGGTTTGGGCTGATGTGCAAGCTTGAGAGTGGGTTCCTTTTAATCCTCATGTCCCCCAATATGATCCCTAGCATTTACAGAGCTGTACAGTGCAGGCTTGAATTTATTTTTGAGTTTTTATATTTCACAGCTTACGGCCGGTTCCAAGATATGCGGCCGGTCGTAAGAGGAGATCCTTGCGGGGCAGTATAATAGAATCGCGAGTTAACAGAACCCCCGCAAGGAATCGCAGCCTTACGGCCGATTTACGGCCGGTAATAGAATGAGGCCCATGGTCCACAGAGAGCTTCCAAAGCATCAGAGGGATCTCATTGTTAAAAGGTATCAGTCAGGAGAAGGGTACAAAAGAATTTCCAAGGCATTAGATATACCATGGAACACAGTGAAGTCATCATCAAGCGGAGAAAATATGGCACAATAGTGACATTACCAAGAACTGGAGCTCCCTCCAAAATTGATGAAAAGACGAGAAGAAAACTGGTCTGGGAGGCTACCAAGAGGCCTACAGCAACATTAAAGGAGCTGCAGGAATATCTGGCAAGTACTGGCTGTGTGGTACATGTGACAACAATCTCCCGTATTCTTCATATGTCTGGGCTATGGGGTAGAGTGGCAAGACGAAAATCTTTTCTTACGAAGAAAAACATCCAAGCCAGGCTACATTTTGCAAAAGCACATCTGAAGTCTCCCAAAAGCATGTGGGAAAAGGTGTTATGGTCTGATGAAACCAAGGTTGAACTTTTTAGCCATAATTCTAAAAGATATGTTTGGCGCAAAAACAACACTGCACATCACCAAAAGAACACCATTCCCACAGTGAAGCATGGGACTCTCAATGAGCGCTGAAGGCGCTTAGAGGAGCAAAAGTACACAAGGGGAGAGGCTCGCAATGAGCACCGAAGGTGCTCAGAGGAGTAAAAGTACACGAGGGGAGAGGCTTACAATGAACGCCGAAGTTGCTCAGAGGAGCAAAAGTACACGAGGGGAGAGACTCGCAATGAGAACCAAAGGTGGCAAACAACATTCCCAGCCTTCAAATTTTATTGCCGTCCTTTTTTGACGGGGAAGTCGCTAGTTATTTTATATTGGTGAGCTTGAGAATGTTATGCTATTTACTTCAATACCTAACATCACTTTCCATTTTCATATAAGTACAGTAGTGTGTATATTTGCATTTAAAGTGCTACAGATAGGACTTTACCCCCCTTGCGGATCTTCTCTGGTACCTGTTGGCTTCTTGGCTACATTTGCAGTTAGGGGGTTGAACGCCAGTGAATTTGTTGCAATATAACAGCAAAATTGAAAAGTAGCAGTTACGGGCTTGACAGATCAAAGGATTTGGGGCCTCGAAGTTCCATGTTCCATGTCCCGGAAGGCTTTTTTCGCTCTTCACCCACTGGGGGGCCTGGGGGGCATGATAATAATTATTTAAAGTTTAAGAAACGGTTGTTTCTTATCAGGCCCTTCCCAACTATCCTTTAGAGAGCTATTTAAAGGAAACTAAAGTGACCCGAGTATGCAGGCACAGCTGCCAAGCTGTGACAATAAACAAAATGAATAGACAACATTTTAAATCAAAGCTAGAGGAGTGTGGCATGTTGACAGGGAAAGAGTAGGAAGGAACACTTATATAACCATTTAAACCCACCCTCAACTTAAAATGAGCCAATAAAATGCTCCTATAGTTAACCATATTCCTTCCCTGGCATGCTGCCTCATTTGAGCTTCTTTAGTGTCAAATTGAATTTTCAAATAGATTAGTAAACCTTTTTGGCTTTATTCCTGCATTGCTAATGTATAAAATCAGATTACAACAATAACACTGGGATTCTTGCTTGTCTTGCACTGCAATAATGGTAATATGATTGTTATGGAGGCAGGAGTGCCATCTCTCCCACTTCTTCCTGTTAATTGCTGTCTTTATTGCTTTTCCCACGGGACCTGGTGAAAGTGGTTTCCATGGAGACCTGGTCCTGCTTATGCTTCAAAGATTTCGATTTGTCTGACAATGCTGGCTCTCCTTGAGATGCCAATAAAAAACAAGACTGGGAAGATGTCCTGATGGTGTTCCTGGATTATCACAAAACACTGTATTTCACTTTTTTTTACTTTGTGAGCTTAACCTCACAAAGGAAATAAGTGACAGTATCATATAATTTTATGTTTCTCTCTCTTTCCTTCTCCCTCTCTCTCTTGTCTCTCTCCCTCCTGTCTCTCCATCTCCTGTGTCTCTTTTCTGTCTGTCTTCCTCTCTCCTTATGTCCTGTGTCTATTTCTCCTATCTCTCTCTCTACTGCACGTGTCCCTCTCCCTCCCTATGTCTTGTGCCTGCCTCTGTCTGTCCTGTCTCTCTCTCTTCTATCTCTCTCCCTCTCTCCCTTTTCTATCTTTGTCTCTCACTCTCCTGTCTGTCTCTATGATGTCCCTCTTTCTCTTGTATATCCCTCTCTCCCATCCCTCACTCTTTTCCACCCTCCCTTCCCATCCACTCCCTCCCACCATGATGCAAGCATAGTCTTCCAAATGTAATATTTTCTCTAAAAAAAAAAGTATGCTCATTGCTCATATGGCTGCTAATTTTCTTTAGTTCGTTACATACTTCACATACATGAAAATATAGTGAAAAATGCATTACTGTGAGTATTTAATAATCCAATATAATAGTTTCAGCAGTAACACCTGTTACTCAAGGAGGAAGTGTTTTTGCTGCTGGGGCTTTCTCTTCTGTTTAGTTCTATTTTCTCTCAAACAGACTGAACAGAAATCTTATCAGAATCTTCACTTCATCCTATTCCCATCAGGATTATAATCCCGTTAGGAAAAACAGAAAATGTCTGCTGCCACTAAAGCAAAAAAAAAAAAATAAGATAAAAAATAATGTTTGTTTTTTTTTTAAAATTTGTATAAACATTTTGTCCACTTTCAAGTTATATATCTATACTAGCGACTTGCCCGTCAAAAATGACGGGGCAATACAATTTGAAACCATGGGTTATGTTTGCCACACAATGTAAGGCTTTTGCTCCTCTGAGGACCTTCGGTGCTCATTGCGAGCCTCTACCCTTGTGTACTTCAGGTTTACTACTTTGCAAGGATCACCTTCGGCACTCATCACGAAGACAGATATATAAGTACAGTGTAAAATATAAAATGTGTTTAGTATAGTGAATTAATTAATTTTATATGAATTAATAAATTAATATACTTTACCTATTTATATTTAATATGCAGCAATCAATATCCTGAAGAGCTAACAATCTCTTTGAATTTCACTGCATCTGAAAATGGACAGTTGGACTGTTGATCATCTGAGGAGAAAATGTCAGCTATGTGCCAAGTGAGCAGTGTAAATAGGCTGCGTGCGCAAGGCCAAACAGTTTCTTTAGGCGTGTAAAGCACCATTTTAGAATCGTAATGTTATGATTTGCAAGTTAGTGTTGTAAAATGGCGTCTTTTTTCTATGTATTACTTGGCTTGCGAGCATTTTGCGTCCTTTGTAATGGTATATTTTGTACTTCCTAGGTTTCGTCTGCCCTTTTTTTTCTCGCTTAGACGATATTCGAGTGACGAAACTTGTCAATTTCGGCTTAAATTTGCGTGCAACCTCACTCACAGGCATCCTGTTGTTCCCCCCGTGTTGTCTGTGTTTTTATTTATTTATTTATTTTTTCGTGTTTTTTCGATTCCCGCAGTTCGGCCGTTAAAGTCATATCTTTGCAGATTAAATGAATAGCGGACACAAAATAATAGACAAGTTAAGAGAGAGGGCTCACAAGATATATATATATATATATATATATATATATATATATATAAAATATAGAGAATTTAAACAAAGAAATACATTTTTCTGAGGAGCACTGCAACAATGAGTCCCCTCCAGAGTAGGGCCCTGGTGCCTTGAACCAGGAGCACCTGAGGTAGATCCTCCCATGCTTCCTCTCCTGGAAGTAGAGTTGAAAAATCCCCCCCAGATTTTTTGGGCTCCTAAATCCATGGCTCCGGTGCAAAAAAAAAAAGTTTTTGCTGGCCCCCCTGGTACCAACTCCATACCTACATTGGCCTACTGATCCTACTGATTAGACAGGCAAGGACTGCAAACCATGGGCTATCTGAGATCACTGAGAGGGCTTTAAAACAGGAACAGATTAATAGGGAATAGAGGACATGTTAGAGAAGGGGATCCAGCCATTCAGGGTCAACTGACCTTTAATTGTAAACTGGGCCTGTCCTCAGCATGGTAATACCTGGAAGCTCTTTCTCCTATACTGGTTATGCTTAGTTCCATTTATATATTTCTGTGAATGGGCAGGGTGCCAATTAGTAAAGGTACCCCCATACACTTTATTACCACTGATCCCCTGATAGTCGAGTGCTTCAATATAGCACACGTTACAACAGAATAAAAAAGGACTGATAGGTATGGGTGAACACGGTTACCCATATTCAGAAGTTTTCACCCCTCTTGCATAGCTATCCTCCAGAATTTTACTCCAAGTTAGAGCAAAGTATATTATAGTCTTTTACACAGTTCTTGGCAAACTGGAACAACAGCTAAATATGGTATTTTTCAGATGACAGGAAGGGATTCTGTCAGGGAGATTGTGACACTTTCTCAGACAATGTTCAGCCAAAATATCTTGGATGTCTCCAAGGACCAGCAGAGGCTTCAATCTCTATTTAATTAAAAAAAGCTACCTTTATGAAATTCGTCCACCAATCTTACCCAGACTCAACTTAATCAAACACATATTTTTTAAGTTATAGAGTGGTCCTTTACAATACTACTGTAGTTATATATTTACAAAATCCTTGTTTGAAGAACTGCACTTTATAATGGCCAAAATGTTTTAACAATCACATATATAGTTGTGAGCGTACGAGTTGTTGCTAACGCTGCGGGCTCGCTACGCGAGCCGAGGCCCTCGCAAAGCGAGGGCACTGCCCGAGGGTCTCAGTTGCTGGCATGGAGCGCCGTAGGTGCTCCATGCCAGCACCTGAGGACCTCGCAAAGCGAGGGCCGCAGTTGCTGGCATGGAGCGCCGAAGGCGCTCCTTGCCAGCAACTGCGACCCTCGCAAACTTCACGTCGCAACCCAAACACTACGACACACACATTACGACACTCGCAAACAACATACGACACACGTTCACACACATTACGGACTCGCAACACTCGGACGCAACTCGCGAACATTACAAAATGTAAAACACAATACATACACACACCACATACATAAAAAACTTACCTACACCAAGAGGGAGCACCCAGCACCTCAAAAATACAACTTACACCTCGATTTTACTTCAAATAAAACAGTTTAGAGACTAAAAAAAAAAACGAAGCGAGAGAAAAAATGGCCGCCGAACAAAACGAAAACGAGGCTACAGCACTCTAAACTCGCAAAACACCACAAGAAACTCGCAAAACACCACAAAACACCTACGGATATTCCGATACAAACGTATAACACACATTACTCGCCATTTGACGCCAATGCGGAAGTACACGACAACGGTTTGGGTTTGGGTGTTACACTGCACACATTCAGCACGCTTACACAGCAGATCCACACCACTAATGCTGCAGCAACATCAAAACACATTCACAGCTCTTCCACACAATGCTTTAAAATAGGTAAAGTATATTCATTTATTAATGTATTATATATTTCATTATTACACACTAAACAGCATTAGCTACCTTACAATTTCATTGCCGTCATTTTTTGACGGGCAATTCGCTAGTGTAAAATATAATGCAGCATTTAATTTATTACAACTTATATGCAACCATACTGCAGTAGAACTTATTTTTGATCTATTTCTGCTGGTGAGAGGAGTTTTTGAATCAAGTTGCAATGAGGCAAATTAATATGAGCTTCATTCAATTACAGACTCATAACTCCCCAAAATATCAAATTTCAATTGCAAATTATTTTTTTCAGTAATGTAACACATGTATTCAATGCTCCTCACACGTAATAATATTTAGCTCATCCACATCTTGTAAACCCAAGCCTTGTAAGTAAAGTTACAAGGCTTAGGAATATGAGAAAGGCTGTGTTAAGTATTATTACTTTTCTCAAAACTCACTGCCACCAATGAGAATCCTTGGGGTTTCCCTCCATCCACCCACAGATCCCCTTCTCCGCTCACACCTGATCAACCCCTTCCCTGCTCACACCTGATCCTACCGTTACCAGATCACCCCCTATCTACACAACTATGGGAGTCCATTGAGACCCCCATGACACCTAAATGCTAACCCTCACAACAGGAGTTCTAGAAGGACCCCAGTGGCATGATCAAACTAATAAACCATGGAGGTCATAGACCTAAATTGGCCCAAATTTAAACCCCAATGTCCTAGAGGTCCTTAAAGGAACTATGTGTCACTATTAATTAGCTCTTGCCTTTAAGGTCCTTCAAGGACCTCCGGGGCATCTAATAATTATCCCCAGCTGCAGAGGTCTATATAGTCCTCCATGGTAACCTAAAATTAACCCATGAAGTCCTCAACTCCATGGCACTCTAAGTATAATACACTAAATGCTATTAAGTAAAAAGAAAATACATTACAACTCCCAATAACTTACAAAAAATAAAATAAAATATCACATTAAAATAAAAAGTACTACAATCAAAACAAAAAAACAAACAAAAAAACATATATAACATTCCAAAAACATTACATTAAAATAAAATAAAAATTAAATCTGTAAAATTAAATAATGTTAATAATACTTACCTACACAAATAATCATCCTCACTGTTCTGCCATGGACTATACAGGCTATCCAGGTTGATTGGAGAAGATCTTGTCCTCTTTATTCTTGATTAAAGCCAATGGTCCTCACTTCTGGGTCAGGAAAGGACCCTCCAAATAAAAATTCAGCAATCTATAAAAACAAATTACCGTATTTAAACTATCAAAGCTCCTCCTAGAAGGAGCTCCTCCACCCCAAATTGCCTTTTGCTATGCTCTCTGTGGCTTAAATATATATATTTTGCTGCATTCTGATTGTCTGAAATTGATGGCCATCATAGTTCAGCCAATCAGAATGAGTTTTTAGATGTCACCCTGCTCAATATTAATTTTAAATATAAGTGGATTTTAGGCCCATCATTCTAAGCAATCTGATTGGTCACTGGGTTAATAGTTTTGGACACTGGGTTAATTGTTTAGGTGCCATGGTGGTCTCAATAGACCTCCCCTCTATGGTTATGTAGATCGGGGGTGATCTGGTAATGGGGGGATTGGGTGTGAGCTGGGAAGGGGGTGATCAGGTGTGAGCGGGGGTGGGGATAGCAGCTGCAAAGGCATTTTATGCCATGGCGAGTGCTATATAGTTCTTGTAATAATTTTACCCAGATCAGGATTATTATGAGTTGTGAGTAATTTTAACTAATTTGCAATTGAATATCAATTTTGTACAAAAGCAACTAATAATATTACTGATGTAGGCAGATCAATGGGAAAGCAAGGTGTAATATTGCGAATAGAGGTTATGGATGCAATATTGCTCTCCAGAAATGTAAACCCCTCTCACACACACAACTTCCAATGTATCACGGATGCCTCCATGGTCCTGCAAAGGCATCAAATTATGTTTTTGTAATGAAAACTAACTATGACTTTACTACTGTACTAATTACTGTTAAAATGAAAGTACATAAATAAGTATACTTGGTTTATAATGTTTAAACTTTGTAAGGCTAACAGTTATACTGGCCGATGTGCTGTGCTGTTTAGCTGCACCCTTTTGTATAATTATGGGCAGTACAGTGCTGTGGTGTCTGACTGGCGTAGATCAGAACAAGTGGGAAGAGGTCCATGGTGGAAGGCATTTATACTATACTAGCGAATTGCCCATCAAAAAATGACGGCAATAGAATTGTAAGTCAAGGAATGTTGTTTGGCACAGGCAATATTTTTTGTGGTGGTCTGAAATCTCGGCGCTCATTTTGAGCCTCTTGGTTGTTGTATTTTGTTTTATCAGAGGCGCTTTTGGTCTGCTTTTTGCGCTTATTGCAAGGCTGGCCCTCCGGTGTAGTTTGTGGGGTATGAGCAGCATTGGCGCTCGTGAGGCACTCAGTGAATGTGTTTATCGTTTCTTGCGATAGTGTTTTTTTTTGTGTATATGTTTTTTGTGATGCTAATGAAATGATTAGTAAATTAATAAATTAATATACTTTACCTATTTGTAAGTAATACATGCAGGAAGCATTGTGCTGAAGAGCTGACAATCTTTTTTCATGTTCCTGCAGCATACAATGTAGGTTTGCAGTGTTGTGGAGCTGAGGTGTAAAAGTCAGCAATGTGTGCATTGTGTAGTGTAAATAGGCTGTGTGCGCGAGGGGAAGCCGTTAGGGTAGATGTGTACTGCCGCATGCTGTAAGTTAGTGTTGTAAAATGGCGGCAAATGTGTATGTGGTAGGCTGGTTTGTATGATTTAGCGTCCTTGCTAATGGTGTATGTTGTAGGTCGTACGGGTTTTTGTAAAAGCCGTATTTGCTTTGTGGTATTTAGCGGCTTTAGGGGTCGTGTAGCCTTATTTGGGTTTTTTTCGACAGCCATTTTTTCTCTTGCTTAGGAGATTTTCAAGTGGCTAAACTTTGTAAATTGGACCAAATTCGAGGTTTGGTGTGGGTAAGCTTTTTATTTTATTTTTGTGTGTATTTTTGTGCTTTTTAATGTTTGGCGCTGTGCGAGGGTTGTCCGTTAAGGTTGTATTTTTGCCAGTCCGTAATGGATTTTTTCTAAGTCCCGCGGGTCGTGATTGTTTTTATGTAAGTCCGCAATTTTTTTCTTAGTCGAGTGGCTGGTATATTTTTGTTTAAGTTCGTAGTAAGTCATTGCGTGCTTATGTTTTTTTTTTGCAAGTCCCGCTTGTGTAGTGGTTTGTAACATAGAGCCTCCACCTCCACAAATGCGGCCCCTTGCTTCCAGAGGTTCCGCATTTGCGGCTTGCAATGAGCCTGTGGCTCATTGCAGCCGACGTGGGAGCTTCCACCCCTGCAAATGCGGCCCCCTTGCTTCTCGAGGGTCCGCATTTGCGGGCCGAAAGTCAATGTTTGCAGGCTTCTAAGAGAATAGGGCACTAGGGACCACATTTAATTCCAAGCCCGTAACTCAATTGCAGACTGCCGCATGTTTGCGAGTGAATTGGGGCTCCCGTTGGTCTCCGTTTGCAAGGCTATTCAATTGCTTAAGCTCGCAAGTTGCGGGCTTGCAGCGGAAATTGTAAACCTTCCATTGTGTCTGAGCAGTTGGGGGTGGTAACATGATCAATTAAGCAAGCCCGTAACCTCCCATTTTGAATAATAGAAAGTGAGACTGTCATACTTAAGGCAGTAAAACATGGAGTTTACATGTCATTCAATTAGATTTGGGGGTCCGAGTTACGATCAGACCCGCAAAAAATGCAAAATAAAGAATTGAAAATGAATGCCAATACTGTTCTAGTCCATTCGAGTGGCCTGATATGTATTAACTCATTGATACCCAAGATCATTTTAACCCCGAAATGACACATAAAATAAAAAAGGAATTTTCTGCCGATTTGTGGGTTAGAGACTGTTGTGCAATTAATTCTAATGTCAGTCATCTCTTATACCCGTTATTTTCAGTGCGGAATTGATCTTTTATTTGTATTTACAGTGCTACGAATTGGTGTTTAACCCCCTTGCGGGTCCTCTCTAGTACATGTAGGATTTTCTTCTTCATTTGCGGTTTATGAGTGTGATTACATTTGCTAGCTTGGGGAAATTGAGCAATTGAATAGCAATTTTAGCCTTGCGAAAGTAAGAGATCAAAGGCTCCTGGAGGCTGTAAGTTACGGGTTTGACGGGCGCAATATTTTCAAGCCCGTACCTCGTAACCCTGGAGCCCGCAAAAAGACGGCAATTAAATAGCAAATTTGCCTACAGCCTCACTTATGGGTTCCCGGGTCCCAAATACGGCCAATTGAATGTAGCCTTATGTTTGCAGAACCTTTGAATTTGGATCATTATCTACCCCATAGCAGGAAATGTATAGACTAAACCAATACTGTCATATTGTTTGTAGAAAGAATAATTCCTCCTTGCTGTAGGTCAAATGTATGCATGCCAATGTCCCAAACATAACAGGAAGAACATTAATCCACAGCACATCCTGACTTATAAACGTCTAACAAAGCAACATTTCAGGTCAGACAGGACCCTCAATTGTGTCATAAGTATACATACAATCAGCTGAAATATACATATATTTATTATGTCACAAAACATGGTAGTTTGACTAACAATTGTGAATGAATCAAACATATCTAAAAATAGTGAACTAAGGGCTAAGCACTGCGTAATTTTCTCCAGTGGCATTAAGCCATAGAGAGCACTCTAACTGGATTGACCACCAACAGCCTTATTAAATTGCGATTCTGTAAATTTAAAACGACTCTATTTAAGCACACAGCATATTTTATTTACAGAAGTTATTAGTTAGTGAAGATCTTGCTTTTGGATAGAAGATCACTAACTAAAAACTTCTGTAAAAAAAATATGCTGTGTGCTTATATAGAGCCCTTTTAAATTTACTGAATCACAATGTCTCTAACTTTTGACATATCAGCACCTACTGGTGACACTCCAAATTACATTTCCTATTCAAAGCAGATAAGATAGAATCCTTTACAATAAATTAGATTTCTCATAGTGTATTTTCATACCATAAAATTAATTTTGTATCTAATTAAATAAACATAGTATGACACATGATAATCTTGTTTAATCCTCAACTTGAAGTAACAGAAATACACAATCACCAGGACTTAATTAATGTATACATAATTTTGTTAACTATGTGTGAAATCTGAAAAAAAGATACAAATATGTTAGGGGATTTAAATAAATAAGGAATCACAAGAACAAGAGAAGATCGTCATCTTTATTTAGACTCCTATTGCAATGAAAGGGCCTCATATGCCGCCCCTGGGTCGCTGGAAGGGCCTCACGGTCTGTGAAACCATTTTTTTTACCCAAAGTAGTAAAGTCACTTTAGTAAAGGAATTAGATGTATACTTAATGAGAAGAAGTAATGAGGAATACAACTGGGTATTATTTGCTCGTTTTAGAGATATATAATAGACTGTCACATTGCTTCAATTACCTGAAAACATATAGACGAGTTAAACCTCAGTCTCCATCTTTCATTATTAATAAACAACTTTTTGCCATCTTGCCATTCAAGAGAATGGATATGGTCATCACAGTGAGATATCAGAAATCAAGGTGAATATGCTATATCATATTTGTAATTACCAGACTGAATGGTCAGCTGATTAAAAATGATCTGAAACTGCATGATTCATATACCTAGTATGGATATTGGACTTATGTTTATGCAATTTATCCTTTACCCTATGGTTGGTTTTCAAACAATACATACAAAGATACTGTAAAATGTCCTATGTTGTGTTACATGACAAAGACCTTTTGTCTGTGGAGCTGTGAGTGAAGTTGGATTCCTTTGTCACTGGGTTACAACGGACAGTTTGGTTCAAGGGATTGTGCCCTTATTTCCAGAAGGTAAGTACCGTAATTCACTTTTTCACTGTTTAGAGCAGTGATTCTCAATAGCCTGTCCTGGAACTCATTCTTGTCCTTGAGTCCTTATCTGCTGTTTCTCAAGCACAAAGAGATGAGAAGGAAATGTAATTATTTATAAACATATTATTCATTAATGTATCTGCAATTAAAATGTTCTCTATCTGAAGCAGCACAAAACTGTCAGCCCCCACCCCCCAGGTTGGTTTACTGGCAAGTGGTCAAGAAAGATTATCCCTAGGAGGTCAATAGGTCAAGCAATTAAGCAGACAGCACCCAAAGGGATACTCAGGTTCACTGTCAATGGTCAACTATTGGTAATCATTCATAATCAAAGAATCACACCCTTGGTCCATAAATCCTTGCTCTGGTGAGAGGTGACCAGACTGACACTCTTTAGTACCTGCTCCAGTCCTGGTACAATTGATGCTTACTGTGCCAAACTCACTTCTGTCACCTTGAGATGAAGCTGTGCCTTGAGTCAATAAGGTGGATCATCACCCTGGACTAATGCACAGGGTAAGCAGATGTGATGACACTTCTGAGTATGGTGTCCAGGAATAACAAAGGTAGTTGAACTGACCCTTAAACTATCTCTCAGATTACTTGGCCTTTTAAGACACAAAGAACTTTACTGAAGCTCTTTAATTTGAAGATGTATGATAATGTATTGTTATTTTACATTAACTTACTAGCTAGCTATATTATACTCTGTAACAAATTTACTCAGTTGCACTTCTTCCTTTCCTGTCAATCGTATCTAACATCCTCTCTTTTCAGTTTATTTACTCATTTTGTGTAGCCTTTCTTCAGTTACATTCTCATCACAAACAATTTATCTTGACTTTAGGTTTGAGGGCCAACTTTGGTAGTTGTATGATTTGAGTTGGACATCCCTTCTACCGGTAATCCCAGGATGGCCTCTTCTGGTCTCATGGGATAGCAGTGACCCCATAGTTTCTCCAGGGTTTTGTAGGTGTCCACCCATGTGTGTCTAATCATAGGGCATTCCCATAATTTATGGATTAGAGTCCCTTTTTGGTTGCAGCCCCTTTCGCATATGTCACTAATCGTCTGGTTCCCTATGTGCATTCTTACTGGGGTTAGGTACCACCTCATAATAACTTTATAGGAGTTTTCTTTCATAATTACGTTAAGTGATGTGTTTTTGGCTTGTTTCCGAATACTATTCCATTGGTCTCTGTCTAAATTTATGTTGAGGTCAGCTTCCCATGCTGATTCATAGTGTAATTTAGGGGGTGTGACTAACTCGCTTAAATGGTTATATATTATGGAGATGTTTCCTTTCCCTCCCGGGAATTTAATGCAACATTTTTCGAAAAAGGATATATTTTGCCCTCCTTTATTCTTAGTGATGTGATTTAATCTTTGGTTTATAGCGATTAGGTTAAGCCATTCCCCCGGAGGAAGGGGGTTGTCTTCTAAGAATGCGGTGGTGGACCATTTTTGATTAACAACCGGTAAATCTGCCGCAATTGAGCAATTATTATCAATCCACCATCTGTATTGAGCATTAGAGTTTATTTTGGGGTTAGTTGAAAGTGGCCATAGAGTCTGTTCCTCTTATTTATATCTTTCCATAGGGAAATTGAGTGCCTCACACTTGATGGAATTGATTGGGGTAACTTGAAGCCCTGCTGGGTTGAGAGCCATAGTAACTGACTCATGATTAAATCATTGGACCCTAGTGTGTGTTTTTCTAATTGAACCCATACCGGGGGGGAGTCCCTGACATACCACTTAACTAGGTGGGCTAATCTAGCAGCTTTAAAGTACCTGGAAATGTCTGGAAATCCGAGCCCACCATCCTTCTTAGTCGCAGTAGTTGTTTCTCTGTTTATTCTAGGTTTTTTATTGTTCCACAGAAAACTCATTAGTAATTTCTGTATTTTTTTCAAATCTATCGCTAAAATCGAGATAGGTAAGGTCCGAAAAAGGTAGAGCAGTTTGGGGAGTACGTTCATTTTGACGGCATGTAGCTTTCCTAACCACAAAATCTTTAGTTCTGACCACCTGTGCAGGTCCCTAGTTAATTGTTTAATGAGAGTTGGGTAGTTTGCTTCATATAGGGTCTTAGTTGATTTTGTAATTTGTATGCCTAGGTAGTTGATAGAATTCGGGGCCCATTTTATTGGGAAGTTATTGGCTAGTAGTTTTTCTGTGGTGGGAGGAAGTGATATATTAAGGGCTATGCTTTTACTTGTGTTAATTTTGAATCCTGACAGTGGGCCAAATTTAGACAAAAATTTGAATAGATTAGGTAGACTAACCAGGGGGTTTGATATTGTTAGTAGGATGTCATCAGCAAAAAGGCTAATTTTATGATCTGTCGGGCCGACCCGTATACCCGATATGTCAGTGTGCTGACGAATGGCAATTGCTAGGGGCTCTATGCTGAGGGCGAACAACAATGGTGAAAGAGGGCACCCCTGTCTTGTCCCCCTTGTGATGTTGAATTTTAGTGAATTGTGTCCTTGGTATGTAACTTGTGCGGTTGGTTCCGAGTATAATGTCGCGATGCTTCGCAGAAAACTTTCCGGAATTCCGAATTTGTTCAGCGTGGCGTTCATAAATGTCCAATCTAACCTATTAAATGCCTTCTCGGCATCAAGCGCCAACACCATAGCGCGGCCTTCATTACTTTTGGTTATGTCAATAAGGTCAATAATTTTTCTGGTATTGTCTGGCGCTTCCCTCCCCTTAATGAACCCTACTTGGTCTGGATGTACCACTTCAGGTAACAGATTCGCTAGTCTTGACGCTAAGATTTTGGTGTATATTTTTAAATCTGTGTTGATCAGAGATATTGGTCTATAGCTAGCACATTGGGATGGGTCTTTGCCCAGTTTAGGAATCAGTATTATTTTGGCTTCTAAGAATTGTTTGTAGTAGAGGTTGGAATAGCCATCTGGCCCTGGGGCCCCGTGTGCCCTTGTGGACTTGATCGCATCCTGTATTTCTTCGACCGAGATGGGCTCTAAGAGTGATTTGGCTTTGGTAGAGTCTAATTGGGGTATATTTAAGTTATTTAGTGTATTTTCAATTTCTAGTTTGTGGATTGGGGTGCCTGATTCGGGTGTTTTGCTGTAAAGGTCAGCATAAAATTGTCTGAATTCGCTTACTATTTGACCTGGTTTAAAAACTGTCTGCCTATTTTTGGTGATTATTTTGGCTATGAATGAGTTTGCTCTTTTTTCTTTTAGTCTCGTGGCCAGCATTCTATCGGGCTTGTTTGCGTATCTCAAGAATTTAGCTTCAGTTCGCTGTAGGATATTGACCATTTTCCCTCTTAAAATAGTGTTTAGTTCTTGTTTGTAACTTAGTATCTTCTCATGGGTATGTCGTGATTTATCTTTAACAAATAGTTTCTGTGCTTCTGCAATTTTCTGGTTTAGAAGTAAGATTTGTGCTTGGTCTTTTTTCTTTTTGATTGAACTAATTTGTATACAGACTCCCCTGATCACTGCCTTGTGAGCTGCCCAAATTCCATCTATGTCTATCTCCCCTACTGTATTGAGGTCAAGATAATCTACGATTGCAGTTCTGACCTTATCTCGTGTGATAGGGTCGTTCAGTATACTGGGATTTAATGACCACCTCGGGTTATTTCCTTTCGGTAGGAGATTATTCATGGAGATTTTGACTAGGTCGTGGTCCGACCATGCTATGGGGCAGATAGAGGCCTCAGTTAGGTTCCCTGTAACGTTCTGTGGGATCAGGATATAGTCTATTCTGGAGAGCGAACCATGTCTGGCGGAAAAAAATGTGTATTCCCTTTCTGTGGGGTTCATGTTTCTCCAGGTATCAATCATGCAGTTTGATTTTAGGAGTTTTTTGAGAGCTTTAGTCGCTGTGGGGATTTTTTGTGAACCTAAATCATTTGACTTGTCTTTGAGCGGGTCTAAGACCGCGTTCATGTCTCCTCCTATTATCTTAAGCCCGTCTTCCCAGCTATCTGTGAGTTTCTGTATTTTTTGAAAGAATGGCGTTTGATCTGTGTTCGGGGCGTAAATGTTCAAGAATGAAACCTTACGTTCATGTATGGTCCCATGTACTGCTAAAAACCTGCCATCTTTATCTTTTTGAATTTTACTTAACTGAAAGTTGAGTCTTCTGTGGAACAAAATCGTGACTCCCTTTTGTTTGGTATCTGCGGTCGAATGGAATGCCTGAGTAAAGACTCCCCCCCAATATTTTGGCAGTGCTTGTTTTCTAAAGTGAGTTTCCTGATTCATTACGATATCAAGATTTAGTTTTTGGTAATTTCTCAAGGCTACCCCCCTCTTGATTGGTTTGTTCAGGCCATGAGCGTTATGTGACGCAATGACAATGTCCATATTTCTTATTGAGGTGTATGACCTTTTGGTGTGTCTAAATGGCTATCTCACCTTTCTGGAAGCCTGTTACTTCATTATCCTGTGCCTCCTGCTGGTTTCCGCCCGAAGACTGCTCAGCAGCTGGCTGTGTGGGAGAGTATCTGTACTCAAAGGAAAAGAGACAACAGAGTGTGAGCCAAATTGCTTATACTTAATCCTTTGGAATTATAAAAACCTGGCTCAGTAATTAAGCAAGTTCCTACTTTTCCTCTAGTGGGGATCCCTAAGGTAAACCTGGGTAAGAAGTCGTGAGTCTGTTTGTGTGTCTTACTGTTGGTCAGGAAAGCTCTTAGTATGTTTGAACTTAATTGTGTTCCTTACTTAAATAAAGTGTGGTAAATTAAACTACTATGAGGAGAGCGTTTGCTCTCCTCTTCGTATTTTACTGGTGGGCCAGTTAGTGTCTCTAAACTGACACTGAATTGGTCCGCCTAAACTTTCCCTACTGTGGGGTTTTTTGGAAGTCTACGTGTTAGCGCCCGTAGGGACGCCTTCTAGGTGTGTGTTGCTTTTGCCTTTACGGCCTGGGTTAACTGTCTATAGTGTGTATTAGAACTTTCACTGGTGTGGGTGCTACCTTATTGAATCTACCCGCTTTCAGATTCAACTAGCTTTGGTTGTCAGATTAGCATGAAAACAGGGAGAGAGAGAGAAGAAGAAACAAAAAAAAAAAAAAAAAGCAGAGAAACAAAGTAAGTGACAACTCATTGTATTAAGTATTTTTCTCCGTTCATGGGAGGACTCCTTCCTCTCGGGTTTTCTGTTGGTTGTAACTGCTCTCCGACAGTGACCTTGATGTTCCATTCCGCCAGCAAGTTAATGCCTTCCTCCAGTGTTCTGATAGTGAAGAATTTTCCCTCTTTGGATATATTGAGGCGAAAAGGGAAACCCCATGTATACCTCCATCCTTGAGCCAGGATACAGTCCAGAACCGGTTTCAGTTGTCTTCTTTTGGCAAGGATAGTGGGGGCTAGATCAGAAAAAAGCAGCGGTGTGTGCCCCTCGATGGGAGGGATGCCTTTTCTTGCGGCCTTCATGAACAGTTCTTTGGTGGAGTAGTAGTGGAATCTGGCAATGATGTCTCTTGGGCGCTCCTGTGGAGATGAACGGAATCCAAGGGCTCTGTGAAACCGATCCATTCTCAAGTTTTCTGGATGTATGTTTGGGAGGAGAAATTCACATAGATCGTTTAGGTATGCGTGTAGGTCCTTGACAGACTCCGGCACATTCCTCAGCCTTATGTTCTGTCGTCTAGATCTGTTTTCTAGATCTTCCTGTTGCAACTTTTGTCTAGATTGTTCCTCCTTCAAAGCCAAGATTTCCTCTGTTAGCTTGTTGTTATGTTGCATTTTGGTTTCCAGTTTTGTTGTTTTATCGTCCACCTTTTTAATTTCTGTGGATAGTTCTGTTGTCACCTTCCGGATGTCTGATTTGACCTCCTCTCTGAAGTTGGATATTAAGTCTTTAAGGTCCTTGATGTCACTTTTAGTGCTAGGCGCTGACATTTCAGAGCTTGTTGCTGCGTGGACTGCGGCTAAGGGTGCTTTATTTGTGGGAGAGCTTGCTGAAGATTTGGGTAGGCAGTAAGATTGGATCCCTTTATTGTTCTTTCTCGTGGCAACACCTGCCATCTCAGTGAGAGTATTGTAGATCAAGTTGTTGCCAGAGACCTGGTTTCACTTGGTTTGTCCCAGAGCAATTGTTAGCGTCCCTATATTGCTGGGCTCTTTGCTAGTTACATCTTTTTGAAATTATTAAAAGTTCTTGAACCGAAATGGTCATAGCTTAAATGCTTGTCCCTTTGCTGCAGATTTTGTTATCTCAAGACACAAATCCAAGATTGCCACCTACTTGCCATACCAAGCCCAATAATCCTGGATTTTAACCCAGGCCCCCCATAAAATTCAGGTACAATGCTTACGTCTACAGTCCATGGAAAAGCCAGCTGCAGCCTAATATCCACATTATATAACTGGTTCAAGAAGAGCCTGGATAATTCCTAGCATTTGTGCTTGTGTCCTTTCTTCCATGACACAATTTTCAACTTACCCGCTGACATGTCAATGTTTGGACAAAATATTAGCAGACAAACTTTCTATTTACAGTATATCCAGCTCTTCTACAATGATATTCGCAGTGAGCTTCAGGAGCATAAACCTCAGCTATGCATTAAGCAGACAGACAATCCCAGGGCCTCAAACAATAGGATCCAGAATCAAGGAGCATGGGTAAGACTGACCAGTGGCAGACTCCTTTACCTGGATGCAACCCAACTGAACAAGCTTATAGTGATGAGTGGTAAGATACCACTTCTCTACTTACCAGAGACCCAAAGACAAATAGCCATAAGAACATATTATGCTATGCCAGTGAGATCCATTCCCTCCAAACATATATTTATATCTAGGAGCAGAGTATTTTTTTGCGCCTGCAAACAATACTGAGATGCTACAATGAACAGACCGGATCAATCTCCAGATTATCATCAGCACTACACTCTACATCCCAATACTCTGCAATGTACTAAATTTGTCAACGTCTGGTACAAATACCTACCATCACTGCATAATCTATATATATATATATATATATATATATATATATACCATTCCTCTTCCTCTGGACAGGCCCCAGTGCATTCAATTTCATTTTTAATTTGCCTTTGGGTAGGTTCCCAGGCTCTCTCACCTCGATCCCCCAAGATTAGACTGCACTGGGCACTGCCAGTGATGGTAACCCACTCTGAGATCAGCCGCTTTTAGCTCACTTGTGCCCTTCACATGGAGAAATATCCTTTATTATACATAACCCACTCTGAGAGCAGCCTCTTTTAGCTCATTTGTGCCCTTCACATGGATAAATATCCTGTATTATATTAGTCTGGTACCAATCAATAGAGTAATCCAGCCCCAAAAATACTAGGAATTTCTACCTTGAACAGGAGAAACAGCAAACCCCATACATATGTTTTGGCCTTAATTGGTACTTGTCATTGGAGTGTAGCTGAACTCTAGCCATTGTCAATTAACTGGTAGCCATTGTCAATGGCATTACCATAGCAGGGCACGGGGCAATCGCTACACTCACCAACTCTTTACTGAAGCTCTTTAATTTGAAGATGTATGATAATGTATTGTTATTAATATTAACTTACTAGCTAGCTATATTATACTCTGTAACAAATTTACTCAGTTGCACTTCTTCCTTTCCTGTCAATCGTATCTAACATCCTCTCTTTTCAGTTTATTTACTCATTTTGTGTAGCCTTTCTTCAGTTACATTCTCATCACAAACAATTCATCTTGACTTTAGGTTTGAGGGCCAACTTTGGTAGTTGTATGATTTGGGATCTCTGTAAGTTTCTAGTTGCCTTTGCTGCAGATTTTGTTATCTCAAGACACAAATCCAAGATTGCCACCTACTTGCCATACCAAGCCCAATAATCCTGGATTTTAACCCAGGGCCCCCATAAAATTCAGGTACAATGCTTACGTCTATAGTCCATGGAAAAGCCAGCTGCAGCCTAATATCCACATTATATAACTGGTTCAAGAAGAGCCTGGATAATTCCTAGCATTTGTGCTTGTGTCCTTTCTTCCATGACACAATTTTCAACTTACCCGCTGACATGTCAATGTTTGGACAAAATATTAGCAGACAAACTTTCTATTTACAGTATATCCAGCTCTTCTACAATGATATTCGCAGTGAGCTTCAGGAGCATAAACCTCAGCTATGCATTAAGCAGACAGACAATCCCAGGGCCTCAAACAATAGGATCCAGAATCAAGGAGCATTGGGAAGACTGACCAGTGGCAGTCTCCTTTACCTGGATGCAACCCAACTGAACAAGCTTATAGTGATGAGTGGTAAGATACCACTTCTCTACTTACCAGAGACCCAAAGACAAATAGCCATAAGAACATACTATGCTATGCCAGTGAGATCCATTCCCTCCAAACATATATTTATATCTAGGAGCAGAGTATTTTTTTGCGCCTGCAAACAATACTGAGATGCTACAATGAACAGACCGGATCAATCTCCAGATTATCATCAGCACTACACTCTACATCCCAATACTCTGCAATGTACTAAATTTGTCAACGTCTGGTACAAATACCTACCATCACTGCATAATCTATATATATATATATATATATATATATATACCATTCCTCTTCCTCTGGACAGGCCCCAGTGCATTCAATTTCATTTTTAATTTGCCTTTGGGTAGGTTCCCAGGCTCTCTCACCTCGATCCCCCAAGATTAGACTGCACTGGGCACTGCCAGTGATGGTAACCCACTCTGAGATCAGCCGCTTTTAGCTCACTTGTGCCCTTCACATGGAGAAATATCCTTTATTATACATAACCCACTCTGAGAGCAGCCTCTTTTAGCTCATTTGTGCCCTTCACATGGATAAATATCCTGTATTATATTAGTCTGGTACCAATCAATAGAGTAATCCAGCCCCAAAAATACTAGGAATTTCTACCTTGAACAGGAGAAACAGCAAACCCCATACATATGTTTTGGCCTTAATTGGTCCTTGTCATTGGAGTGTAGCTGAACTCTAGCCATTGTCAATTAACTGGTAGCCATTGTCAATGGCATTACCATAGCAGGGCACAGGGCAATCGCTACACTCACCAACTCCTGACTCAGGCCTTTTATTGCCCGGAGTATCACAAGATGGCACTAGTTTCTGTGCCTCCTGTGATACTTGTCACCACTTGGTGGCTGTAGATGAGTGCCCCCGACTCCCTTGCAGTCCATGCCCATTATAGAAATTCCTTTCACAGAGTGGCTCTAGATATCATTGGCCCCCTTTCCAGACCTAGTATGTCAGGTCAGAGATACATCCTCACTGTGGTGGTTATGACACCTGGTATCCTGAGTTGTAACTCTTAGCCACATTACGCCAGCCACGGTGGCTAATGCCTTGGTAGCCATTTTCACCTGGGTTGGGTTCCTGAGGGAAATTTTGTCAGGTCAGGGTACCCAGTTTATGGCTGATCTGACACAGCAGTTGCGGTAGAAGTATGAAGTGACCCACCTGGGGTCAACCCTCTATCATCCCCAGACAAATTGCTTGTGTGTGAGGTTCAATGGCACCTTGAATAGAGCCTTTGTGGATTAGGAGAATGGTTTGGAAAAGTTGCCTCCCTACCTCCTCTTTCTCTACAGAGACTACTCTCAAAAGTCCACTGGGAACTTCGCCTTTGAACTCGAGTGAGGGGGCAATTTGTATCTGTTACAGGAGTTTTGAGAGCCCACCATGGGGAAACTCCCACAGTGCCATATATGGTGCGGCTCCGAGATAGGCTGGAGACACTGATTAGGCTAGCCAAGTATCATCTGCTTGCAGTCTAGGGCCATCAGAAGTGTTGGTATTATCCGAATGACAGGGTTAGGGAATTCCAGGTAGGCCAGCAGGTATTAATGTTCATAATAAATCCCCAGAACAAACCCTAGGCAATTTGGGTGGGTGTCCAGAAACTAGCTATAGATTCCCATGAATGAGCAACAGCTGATGTAAAAGGTGAATCCTTTGAATATGCTGAAACCATGCCAGAGTCAGAATTCCCAAGTAATGGCCATATTCCTAGCAGAAGGGGAAGATTCTGAGGATGCTACAGACATATTTGCCCCTGCTGACCAGTCCCCTGTTTCCCTTATCCCAACCAACTTGTCATCTAACCAGTGACAGCAGCTTAAAGGGGTGCTGAGTCACCACTTAATTTTATTCTTGACCTGACAGGGTAAGACAGACCTACTGGTCCACAAGGTCCTTATTCCTGACACCTCCCCACTGAAGCAGTCCTGTTATAGGGTTCCCAAGACTTTGAAATGGAATATAAGGAAGAAGCTTTATCAGATGTTAAAGGTAGGGGTCATCTAGCCATCCTACAGTCCTTGGGCCTCGCCTGTGGTATTGGTCCCTAAGAAAGACGTGACCACCCACATTTGTGTGGACTATAGACATCTAAATGACAAAACAACTACTGAGTAGATAAACTGCTAAATAGGCTAGGTTGGGCAGTCTACCTAACCACTTCTGGGTTATCCAAGGGCTACTGGGACATCCCACAGACTGAAACCCCTGCAGAGAAGCCGACATTCACCACCCCATTTGGGCAATATCAGTTTACGGTTATGACTTTTGGGATGAACAATGCCCCTGTTCCAAATGCTTATTGACCACCTACTACTTGGGTGCCAGTATTTCATATATGTTTTATGGCAGGAACATGTGGACCACTTAGCCATGGTCCTGGGTCGGATCCAGCAAGCAGGGTTGACCAATCTACCTGACAAGTGCTAGTTTGCTAGGGGGAGGTGCAGTACCTACTGCACAGAGATGGAATGGGAGGATCCAGCCAGAGCCAGACAAGGTAATCTTCATAGATCAGTGGCCCACCCCAGTAAGAGGCAGGTGCGGACATTTCTGGGTAGTGCAGGGTACACAAATTAGGATGCCCCGGCTGGTACAGTGACCCCTGAATGGGAGAAAGTCTTCCTGAAGGCAGCCCTAACATCCAACCCAATTTTTATTTTTTTTGCAGGGTGAGGAGCATTTCATTGCATACCTGCGCTGCAAGATGTTGCCCCGAGAAGTCAGCTATGTGGTTATTGAGTAGGAGTGCTTACCTTTTTGGACAAGAAGGTAAAGAAAGGTGTTGCAGGTTGCCATGGTAATACTGAAAGTTGTAAAGGGAACTTTAGCTGTTTTTTTCAAACTAAGTGCTGTTTGAGCTCAGAGAAGTTGGAATACCTAACACCAATATACACTTGCAGAGGAGAGAACCTAACAGGTTGGAACCATTAATTGGCCGGTCCAGCTGGTACCTCTTCTTGGCAGCCAGTTTCTCCTCTATGTTTGTGGAGAGTTCAATCTGTACTTTTAAAAATGGATTCCTGTCACTAAACTCTGTGAGCTGATTGGGTCAAAGTTTAAGTGCTAACTCAAGCCAATCAGACTGCATCTGAGTTATAAGCTGTGACAGTTCCAATCAGGTTCAGTGTTTTTCAGCAGCTCACATCACCCTAATAAACACAGGTCTTGTAACTATAAAAGGCATGTGCTGAAAAGTTTACACATATATTTGAACTGCTGTATGTAAATTTGTTCATATAAGTGCAACTTGTGTTTAGGTGAATCTTCCCCTTTAAGACATGGTGCATTTAAAACAAATCATACTACAGGACTGCTTTGGAACTGAAGGTTTTTAACAAACTAACTGCATATGTTTCCTCAGGAAATAACAGATAAATAATTATTTATTGAGGAAGTAATAGAAACCTTTGAGCAACTACAATATACACGAGTACAGAGTAGAGTACACATATTAAATGTATATACCCATAAAACCTGGACATAATTTATGGTATGTGATTTAAGGGGCTAATTTGTAGAATATAGCTTGTTCCTTTACAATGAAGTCTCTTTTTATATGTCTCCTCTACGGGCAAGACATTTTGCTGAGAAAGAGGCTGGCACATATCCTACAGAAAAAGGCATGGTTTTGTATAACACACCAAAAATCAGTAAAGAGAATACAAATATTACCCCTTTAATAATCTGTTAAACATTAATGATAACTAAACACAATTTATTGTATTAAAATAGTATTATTAGGGTAATTACACTGTAGAAGCTGCATGAGCTCACTCTTCTCCCACATATCTCTATATGGAATACAATCCAATATTATAATACATTTGTGCATGGCAATCTTTGCCTAGAGGAGACTCGGGTGTAAATCTGGCTCTGGAGAAGCAAGTTTCCATGGAATATCATAGAGTCTGTCAGGTCTCAGCTCTCCAAGAGGAAGCTCTTGTCATAGCCTACTGCCTTTTGTTATCAATATAATGATAGAATATTGCAATCAAGTGCGTGAATTATGATCATCACTTTGGCAATGTGTGTAAGTGACTATTTAAAAGGACTCTTTTTAGCTTTTTCTTCGGTTTGTATAAATGTTTTAACTAGGTGACTTAATTAATGCTATCCACTGAGCGCCTTCGGAGCTCATTGCCAGCCTTTTTCAAAGTCTTGAGGGCCTCGCGATGAGCACTTTCGTTGCTGCAAAGTCATTGCCTTCAGCGCTTATTGTGAGGGCGCAATAAGTGTCTTTGCCGTTCATTGCGCATGCGCAAGCCTGTAACTTTTAACATAGCTGTAACGGAGTTGGAACACGAATCCAATATCTCCGCTGGTATACGGTAAAATATCCAAGAAGCACTACAGTCTCAGCATCCCCAACCTCCCATATTGGACAACACTCAATTGGGAGTCAAAGAAATACTTTCTTTATTTTGTTGTGCAGAAATATATATACACATCTCTTCCCACAGGCAATACACATCCCCCATAGTTGGCCACACAATACACATAGAGGGACAATAGGTGTGGTCACACCTCCCTGAGGCTACCTGGCTACTTTGATACAATCAGACATTGATTAGATCATCCTTCCCTTTGTTCCATCTTCACAATGTGAATACTTCACACAATGGACCTCTCTTGCTTATGAGGAGCCCTTGTAATAGGATTATCTATTATGCCAAGGTCTGCAATAGTCTGGGCTAATATTCTGCAGGTCATAAACCAACATACATACAGTATAACAGTAGGATCATATTTTAACCATAATAATTAAATAACCATAAAACAGGGTAAAACAGTGATGGGTTCCGTTACACACCTCCCCCGTGACCATAAGCCGGCATACACGGTCTGATCCCAACGGATCGGCCTGGGGATGTCCGGACAAAAGTATTTGTTGGTCAATTCTCTAGTTTGACAACCCATCAGCAGTACTACAATTCACCTTTACTCACATTTCAAGAACAAAACAAACGCACACTTCATACAGTATTCACAGCAATAAACATTTCAAGGAGAGGGAAAATACATTTTACAAACAGGTTTTACAGAGGCCTCTGTACTGGAGACAATGGGGAAAGTAATCCAATTATCCAGGAATAGAGGCAGACTCCATTGAGCACATGGTTACAAAAAAACATAAACCACTTTAAAATACATAAAGTCACCTTTTACACATAACCCACAGTTCATTTGCCATGTAGCTAAAGTCTTTCCCATAGTCTTTCATTATATGAATGGGCTCCATGGCTTTGCTATCTGGGGGTATCACCGCTCACACAGGGCAAGTACCGAATGACCCCCCTGTATTTAAAGGGGCCAGAATGAGGGACATACACTCTGGTATGGCCAAATACTGTTTTTAAAGGGCAATATGTCCCAGGGCCATAGTCGCAGGGCAGGAGGCTGGCAATAAGTCCTCTCCAGGACAAAGTGGCGAAGGGCACTTCGTCACACATCTCCCCTTTGGGGGGAAGTCTAACCAGGCACCTGGATATTTCGCTGTGGTGATGGGGCAACACGCTGAGGGGACTTGAGGGGCAGAGGCCAGCGGCACTCTGCCCTGATGCCAGCTCTTCTGCTAGTGTAACCTGCAGGACATTCTGCTCTGCACAAGGGACAAAGGGAGGGCAGAGGCCGACTGCACTCTGCCCCGCTGTCAGCTCTTCTGCTGGGGTACTTGGGACATATTCCGGCTCAGTAGCCAGGGAAAGGTGGGGGTCAGTGGGGGTTAACATTTCCTCTGTTAACCCTGGGGCCACTTTAGGAGTTAGCTGGGGAGGGGAATTTGTACTTACCCCCTCCTCTGGTTGTCCCAGTGAGGGTAGTTGGGGATCTGGACAGGCTGTCCAGCATCCCGGTAGGTCAGGCACAGAGACCATGGTCCCATCTGCGCCGTCTGGGAGATTGGTGTCTCCCCTTGTTAGGGTAAGCTGTCGCTTTGGGGAGAGGGCGACACCTTCAGCTCCCTGGGGTTCACACTGCCGCTGGGGGGGAAGGACGACACCTTCGGCCCCCTGGGGTACACACTGCCGCTGGGGAGGAAGGACAACACCTTCTGCTCCCTGGGGTACACACTGCCGCTGGGGAGGAAGGACGGCACCTTCTGCTCCCTGGGGTACGTACTGCCGCTGGGGGGGACGGATGCACCTTCTGCTCCCTGGGATACACACTGCCGCTGGGGGGGAAGGACGACACCTTCTGCTCCCTGGAATACACACTGCCACTGAGGGGGGGGGGGGAGGACGACACCTTCTGCTCCCTGAGGTACACACTGCCGCTGGGGAGGAAGGACGACACCTTCAGCTCCCTGGGGTACACACTGCCGCTGGGGAGGAAGGACGGCACCTTCTGCTCCCTGGGATACACACTGCCGCTGGGGGGGAAGGACGACACCTTCGGCACCCTGGGGTACACACTGCCGCTGGGGAGGAAGGACGGCCCCTTCTGCTCCCTGGGGTACACACTGCCGCTGGGGAGGAAGGACGGCACCTTCTGCTCCCTGGGATACACACTGCCGCTGGGGGGGAAGGACGACACCTTCGCCCCCCTGGGGTACACACTGCCGCTGGGGAGGAAGGACGGCACCTTCTGCTCCCTGGGGTACACACTGTTGCTGGGGAGGAAGGACGGCACCTTCTGCTCCCTGGGGTACACACTGCCGCTAGGGAGGAAGGACGGCAGCTTCTGCTCCCTGGGATACACACTGTCGCTGGGGAGGAAGGACGGCACCTTCTGCTCCCTAGGGTACACACTGTCGCTGGGGAGGAAGGTCGGCACTTTCTGCTCCCTGGTATACACACTGTCGCTGGGGAGGGGAATTAGTTGGAGTATTCCACGTGGAGCAGTTTCTGTTTCTGGGACAGTCTCTCTGCATGTGGCCCTGCTGGTTACACGTGTGGCACCTGAAGTATCGTGGAGGGGTTTGGTAGTTCCCACCACCCGGACGCAGTGCTGGGGGGGCGGGGGGGTTAATGGTGGGAGGTGGGTTAGCAGCTCCCAAGATGGACTGCTCCCGTGCCCGCTGCTTTTCCATTATGTATTTGTGGACATCTGACATTAACCATTCCAAGGTTCTTGTGGTAAGCGTACCTGGGAAAAAGGCCAGTCTGCTTTGGAGTTCTCTTCCAAACTCAGTCTGTGTGCTGTCCGTAAGAGGTGCTGTAGCCGCTGCCCGGTCTCCCTCCATGAGTTAGTTTCTGTCTGTATCCCTGTAGTCTGCGGCCGCCTACTCCTCCTCATCATGGAACGCTGTCCAAAAACTAGCCGGTTCCATCCTGCTGTAGCCAGGGGCGCTGTACGGATACTAGCGTTGCCCTCAATTTGTAACTCCATGGAATGGTGTCTCCTGTAGCTGTCCTTCTGACCGTGGGAACAATTCCGCCACTTGCCACCAAATGTAACAGAGTTGGAACACAAATCCAATAACTCCGCTGGTATACAGTAAAATATCCAAGAAGCACTTCAGTCTCACCATCCCCAACCTTCCCATATTGGACGACACTCAATTGGGAGTCAAAGAAATACTGTCTTTATTTTGTTGTGCAGAAATATATATACACATCTCTTCCCACAGGCAATACACATCCCCCATAGTTGGCCACAAAATACACATAGAGGGACAATAGGTGTGGTCACTACCTGGCTACTTTGATACAATCAGACATTGATTAGATCATCTTTCCCTTTGTTCCATCTTCACAATGTGAACACTTCACACAATGGACCTCTCTTGCTTATGATGAGCCCTTGTAATAGGATTATCTATTATGCCAAGGTCTGCAATAGTCTGGGCTAATATTCTGCAGAGCATAAACCAACATACATACAGTATAACAGTAGGATTATATTTTAACCATAATAATTAAATAACCATAAAACAGGTTAAAACAGTGATGGGTTCCGTTACAATAGCGTTACCAACAAACTCACAATTACTACAACTATTATATGTGATACAATTATTATTTACCACAGGCAGTCATATCGTTTTTTCAAAGGAGTACAGTATATTGTAAATATGATCTTAGAGTATTTTTAGAATGAGATTGGCATGGTGTTGAGAAAGCAACAACTGAAATAAATCAAGATTTTTCAATGATCTTAAAAACTAGAGCAATTTAAATATCAAAGGACCAATTTAATGAAACGTGTTTCATTCCAGACATAAATGCATGGTGAAATGTATTCAGCAGTGACCATCAACTGATAAATTGGTCAAGGCAGCTATTGTAGAAAGAGGCTTCTCAGTGTGACTTTCAGGACAATAAAGTTTACAGTACGGATTCATTGTGTTCCCCTGAACAACAGCAGAGCGACAGTGTACAGGTCAACCTGCATTGCCCAGATAAAGATGAGTCAGATGAAACAGAATACACAGCAAAGAAGACAGCTGTGCAACAACCTTTTGTGAGACACATAATTGTTCTTGTTACTGTAGACTTTCTTTGGATGGTCTGTCCAACCGCTCTCGGATTGAAAGGATAGCCTAGGGAGGTCTGATAATTGGAATGAGAAAATAGCATATGGCGTGATTTATTCATCTTGAGAGAATGTTTGCTTCGTTTTATAGAAACATTTACCAGTCTGTGCTTTTTGAAGTTTAATATAATTTTTTTTTTTGCACACACACACAAAAAAACTCTCCGTTTGATTTATAGGCAGTATGGTATTTAATCACTTTGCTGAAGTTACTGCACTCTGTCACTGATTTCTTCTTTTAACTCCCCGATATTAAATATTATAATATATTATAATATTATAAATATTATAATAATAAATGCCAATCTGAACATAATAACAATTTTCTAACTACCGGTGGCACATAAGATACATCATTTTCTGTGCTTTCTAGACTTCACCTGCACTGACCTCTCATATATAGTGATCAAATAATCTTTTTCAAATATATCACATATTATAAATGTCGAACTGTGAGATGTAGTCACACTTTGCGTTGTGCGTACAACTTTGGCGATGAGCGCCATAAACATCCAAGATAAGGAAATACACAGCCTCATTCAATTTCCAGCTTGGGACCCCCACATTAACCCTTGAAGTGTGCCCACATTACCCGCAATGTCCCGTGAACCCCACTGCATTTAAAAGGTGTAAATTCCTTAAAGGGCCCACGGCACACAAAGAGTTAAGGCTTGCAGCAGGGGTACTGTAAATACCCCCACTGGCACCTAAAATTAATTCCCATGCTGTTTTCCACATTAGCATGCAATCAGGGACCCCCGCTACAATCAAAATTCAAATTTCCTGCCTTGCAGGTCCTTTAAGAACCATAAAGGTCCTTCAAGGACCCGCACTAAATAAAATTTAACCATATCACTCATGGGGCTCTATACAGAGCCCCATGAGCCCCTAATTAACCCTGTCACTCATGGGGGTCAATACAGACCCCCATAATCCCTTAATTAACCATGTCACTTGTGGGGGTCAATACAGACCCCCATAACCCTTTAATTAACCCTATCACTCATGGGGATCAATACAGACCCCCATAATCCCTTAATCAACCCTGTGCCTCATGGGGGTCAATACAGACCCCCATAATCCCTAAATTACCCTGTCACTCTTGGGTTCCAATACAGATGCCCATAAACCCTTAATTAACCATGTCACTCATGGTGGTCAATACAGACCCACATAATCCCTTAATTAACCCTGTCACTCATGGGGGTCAATAAAGACCCCCATAATCCCTTAAATAACCCTGTCACTCATGGGGGTCAATACAGACCCCCATAATTCCTTAATTAACCCTGTCACCTATGAGGGTCAATACAGACCCTCATAATCCCTAAATTAACCCTGTCACTCATGGGGTCCAATACAGATGCCCATAAACCATTAATTAACCATGTCACTCATGGTGGTCAATACAGACCCCCATAATCCCTTAATTTACCCTGTCACTCATGGGGGTCAATAAAGACCCCCATAATCCCTTAATTAACCCTGTCACTCATGGGGGTCAATACAGACCCCCATAATCCCTTAATTAACCCTGTCACCTATGAGGGTCAATACAGACCCCCATAACCCTTTAATTAACCCTATCACTCATAGGGATTCAATACAGACCCCCATAACCCTTTAATTAACCCTATCACTCATGAGGATCAATACATACTCCCATAATCCCTTAATCAACCCTGTGCCTCATGGGGGTCAATACAGACCCCCATAATCCCTTAATTAACCCTGTCACTCATGGGGTCCAATACAGATGCGCATAAACCCTTAATTAACCCTGTCACTCATGGTGGTCAATACAGACCCCCATAATCCCTTAATTAACCCTGTCACGAATGGGGGTCAATACAGACCCCTATATTCCCTTAATTAACCCTGCCACCTATGATGGTCAATACAGACCCCCATAAGCTGCTAATTAACCCCATCAGTCCAATAGGGGTCTATATATATATATATATATATATATATATATAACACATGTAATAACACTATAAGTACCATGAGGCTCATCCAGGACCCTCATAACACAAAGTGTAAGCACTACACTATTAACCCTAACTATACCCCATTAACCCTATGCTGGCACTATTTAATCATAACAGTACACAATTAACCGTAATAGTACCTAACCCTAACTGGCCCTATTTAACCCTAACTGGGCCTTTTTAACCCCATCTAAGCCTATTTAACCCTGTCTCTTATGGGGTCTTTACAGACCCTCATAAGCCTCTATTTAACCCCATCAGTCCCATAAGGGTATATAAAGACCCTCAGGGGGCAGTTAGAACCCTAACATTAACCCCATAAGTGCCAACACTATACTGCACTATCCCCCAATAAACCATTAAATTTAAACTAACCCCCCTTTACCTTAACCTATTAACACCTGCACTACCTACCCCCCATTAGACCACCCCAATCCACTACTTACCGAAAATAATAAAACCTAGCTCACAAAAAATAATAAAACCTAAGTGACAGAAAATAATAAAACCTAAGTCACAGAAAATAAAAAAGCTACATTACAGAAAATAAGAAAGCTACATTACAAAAAATAAAAAAAGCTGCATTGCAAAAAATATAAAAAAGCTACATTACAACTCCCCACTACAGAAAAAAAAAAGTATTACACACCTGGGGCCTCATTCTATTACGGCCGCAGCCGCTGCGGGGCCGCAAGGACCGGCCGCAAGCTTTACGGCTATTCTATTCCCCTACAGCAGGGGACTCCGGCAGGCTTGCGGCCGGCGCCTTGCTATCTCTTGCGGCCGATCGCGCCGGAGGAAAGCCTTTGATCTAAAACGGCCGCAAGGAAATCGGCCGTAAGAAAAGCCTGGTTGCGATTCTATTGCACCGGGAACCCTGTCTGCAAGGCTAAAAACGAGCCGCAGCTTACTTGCAGCAAACAGGTCTCGCTAGCACATAAAATAGCTCAAATAAAGCCATCCTGCACTTTGAGAAGACTATAAAGTGATATTCGGTGTTAGAAAACATAGCACATAATTACCCTATACTCAAATCCGTAAAATATTTTATTTTTAATATACGTAAAATATCCATGTAAAAAGTCCAGAGTGCTTGGAGCACCTCAGACACGCCCACGCCGCAGCCGGAAAATAAACAGTTAATTTGAACTCGGGTTTGGGCAGATGTGCAAGCTTGAGAGGGGGGTCCTTTTAATCATCATGTCCCCCAATATGATCCCTAGCATTTACAGAGCTGTACAGTGCAGGCTTGAATTTATTTTTGCGTTTTTATATTTCTGAGCTTACGGCCGGTTCCAAGATATGCGGCCGGCCGTAAGGGGGGATCCTTGCGGGGCCGTATAATAGAATCGCGAGTTAACTGAACCCCCGTAAGGAATCGCAGCCTTACGGCCGATTTACGGCCGATAATAGAATGAGGCCCCTGAAAAGGAAATACATACAAAATATATACATCACATTGCAATACAATACAATACAAATAAAATATAATCCCTTCTATCGAAAATGCAATAACCCCTATCTAAATACAATACCCTCTATCTAAAATACAACCCCGCCTATCTAAAATACAATACCCTCTATCTAAAATACAATACCCCCTATCTAACATACATTAAATCCTATCTACATACACAAACCCTAAATCTAACCTAAAATAGATTAATTAAGATGACTAACCTTTGTAGATGTCTCATTTAGATCTCACCCCAGGAAAAAAAGAAACATCAAATTAGTACATAACAGTAGATTGCAAAATGTAAAAATTTTAAATATGCTAAATATTCAACTCACCTTTCCAGCATGTCCCCGTCCTTCTTATTGTCTTCTCTGGCTCGGCCCCTGTTAAAAATAAACATTACATTACTACACAAGAATACACACATAAAATGAAATAAAATAAACATAATATGCATTCAACTTACCTCGAACTCATGGAGCTCCCCGAAGCTAATTAGGCCCCTAGAGCCTCTTCCAGAAGAAAATTGGCAATGGAGCCTTTTGATTGGCTGAAAAGGATGTCAATCAAATTCCAACCAATCAGAAGGCATCAAGGTTGGCTAATGGGCCTGTCAATATTTGTTTAAACCAATCAGAAGACTCTATTGCCTTCAGCCAATCACAATGGCATACACCCCCATGGGGTGATTGGCTGAAGGCAATAGAGCCTTCTGACTGATTTAAAAAAAGATTGACAGGTCCATTTGTCAATCAGAAGGCTCTATTGCCTTCAGCCAATCACAGTGGGATACACCACCATGGGGTGATTGGCTGAAGGCATCTGCACCTTCTGATTGGCTTCAGTCTGATTGACAGTGACAACAGACAATGAGAAGGCACAGATGACTTCAGCCAATCACCCTGTTTTATTTTAGGTTAGATTTAGGGTTTGTGTATGTAGATAGGATTTAATGTATGTTATATAGGGGTATTGTATTTTGAAATGTAGGGTATTGTATTTAGTTAGGGGGTATTGTATTTTAGATAGGGGTATTGTATTTTAGATAGAGGGTATTGTATTTAGATAGGGGGTATTGTATTTTAGATAGAGGGGATTGTATTGTATTTGTATTGTATTGCAATGTGATGTATATATTTTGTATGTATTTCCTATTTAGGTGGGTAATACTTTTTTATTTTCTGTACTGGCGTGGGGGGGGGGGGGTTGTAATGTAGCTTTTTTGTAATGTAGCTTTTTTATTTTTTTGTGACTTAGGTTTTATTATTTTCTGTGAGAAGTGGGGTAGGTAGTGTAGGTGTTAATAAGTTAGGGTAGAGCGGGTTAGTTTAGATGTAATGCTTTATTGGGGGGGTAGTGCTGTGTAGTGTTTGTACTTAGTGTCATGAGGGTCCATTGAGCTTATGGGGTTAATGTTAGGGTTCTAACTGTCCTATCAGGGTCTTTATATACCCTTATAAGACTGATGGGGTTAAATAAAGGCTTATGAGGGTCTGTACAGACCCCCATAAGAGACAGGGTTAAATAGGCTTAGATGGGGTTAAATATGGTCAGTTAGGGTTCAATAGGCCCAGTTAGGGTTACATAGGTACTGTTAGGGTTAAATGTGTACTGTTAGGATTAAATAGGCCCAGGGTTGGGTTATTGGGGTATAGTTAGGGTTAATAGTGTAGTGCTTACACTTTGTGTCATGAGGGTCCTGGATGACCCTCATGGCACTTATAGTGTTATTACATGAGTTAATTAGTGTCATATCAGTACACTCCCACACTTTGTGTGACAAACAGCATTTCAACACTTTTTTATGAAGTCACTAGTATATATATATATATATATATATATATATATATATATATATATATATATATATATATATTTGAAAAACTTGAGTCTGACTAAAAGCATAATTAGGTAGAAAAGTTATAAAACATATTTTTAATGAGGTAAAAATAACTAATTCTTCTACTGCTCCCAGGAGGCATCAATGGCACTTTGGTGAAAGCTGTGTGTGAGAGGAGCAGTGGCAAAGCTAGTAAATGGAGAGCTTCAAGGGAAAATAATTTGGGGTCCTAATACAACTTCTTTATACAAGGTAGGTTTCTGTAGGGGTCAATAAAAATACATGAACATGGTTGAAAAACCTTTCTGTAAATATAATTATATGACTCTCTCTCTCCTAATAAATTAAGAGACCCTCTTTACCCCAGGTAGCAGATGGTTGTTACCCTTGTGCAGGACATGTGAATAGGTGTCAAATTCTGAAAATCTCAATGCTTAACAAAGTCACCTTCTTCCTACCCCACCCTTATTGCCACTGTTGAGATTTGCACACCCCTCAGTCTTCAAGTAGCTAGAAAGTAGTGAAGCCAGACAGATGGAAGATGTTAAAAAACATGAAAATAAAATAAAAAATGTTTTATGTACATGGGGCCTCATTCTATTATCGTCCGTAGGAGATGCGGGGCCGCAAGGACCGGCCGCAAGCTATTTGCCTATTCTATTCCCTTCCAGCCGGGGACTCCGGCAGGCTTGCGGCCGGCGCCTTGTTATCCCTTGCGGCCACACGCGCCGGAGGAAAGGCTTTGAACGTAAACGGCCGCAAGAGTTTCGGCCGCAAGAAAATCCTGGTTGCTATTCAATTGCTCCGGGAACCCTCTCTGCAAGGCTAAAACCGAGCCGCAGCTTGCTTGCAGCCAAAAAGGTCCCGCAGGCACACAATTAAGCACATAACAACATAACAAAGCCATAATAAAGCCATCCTGCAATCTGAGGAGACTATAAAGTGATTGTAGGTGTTAGCATTCATAGCACAACATTCCCCTACACTCAAATCCGTCAATATATATTTTTTAATTTATGTCACATATCCATGTAAAAAGTCCAGAGGGCTTGGAGCACCTCAGACACGCCCACGCTGCGGCCGGAAAATAAACAGTTAATTAAATCTTGGATTTAGGCTGATGTGCAAGCTTGAGAGGGGGTTGCTATTAATCCTCATGTCCCCCATTATGATCCCTAGCATTTACAGAGCTTTACAGTGCCATCTTGAATTTATTTTTGCTTTTAAAGTTTTCTTAGCTTACGGCCGGTTGCAAGATATACGGCCGGCTGTAAGGGGATATCCTTGCGGCGCCGTCTATTTGAATTGCAAGGTAACGGGAGCCCCACAAGGAATTGCAGCGTTGCGGCCGATTTACGGCCTATAATAGAATGAGGGCCATAGTTTGCACAGTTGTATTCCCCACTGATCAATTATAACACCACACAAGATTGTAGGTAAAAAAGGTCTCAGCGTTTATTGTGAACAAATGTAATCTTTAACACAGTGACAGTAAACCCCACGCCTTGAACCTGTGCTCAGGGCCTACTTTTATGGAACATCCATATCACCATAGGGTAGGGAAAGATCCTATTTACCATTGACCCGGGCAACTACCCCAACCCTGACACTGTGTCAGTACAGATAACAACCATTAAATTGAATAGAAATACTTCAACATTTTAGGTAGGGAAGGTTGTTAGAAATATTTTGACATAAGTTTTCAAAATAATTTGAATAACAATTTTTGAGTTCAACATGAATTTATAGAAAAATATTCTCTTTTTATAAAATTACATTTATTGATAATAACAAAAGCAAAATAATCCAATTATAAAAGTTATCAGAATAATTCACAGGTATCAATGACCTGATATGATATGAAATCTTAATAATATAGCATATTGAAATCTGTATAATGAAAATATTCTGTATAATGAAAATAATAAAGGACCAATATTAGATAAATAGTTAAAAACATATAGCAAATCTGAGAAACAAGAAAAACAATATAAGCTAATAATGAAAATCACCAATACAAAAGTAACCAGATTATAATGATAAAGATTATATATAATACTGTATATATATTATATAATATATAATATAATATATATCATGATACAATAAAATGTTATTCAAATTACATACAATTATACATTTTCTATGATATCTAATGTTGGTACATGAATCCTGTAAAGTAATTGATAAAAATATAACTAAAATAAAATCAATTTATCTATATCAGTCAAAATATATAAAGAAATCCTTTGGATTACAAATTATTTCCGGATTATAATTCAGAAATTCTAAAATAAATTCATATATTTTTAAATTAATACAAAAATTAAGAAAATTAAGGAATTAAGTAGATAGAAAATAATAAATATTTCAATTATATCATACAATTATAAAATAATTGAATTAATACTTTACCAATTTGTTTTAGGCTTCAGATGTATAATCAGGATTTTTTACTTTTTTGAAGTGAATATTTCAAGATGTCTGCTAGGCCCCGAACTTTCTTTGTTTCCAAAAGAGTTTCCTGTCCTATAATGTGTGTAGTCAGATGAAGAAAGTAAGTCTTCTGGGAGTGACCTATGGTAATGTGATCCTCTGAGTCTATTTCTCTTAGAAGCCTCCCCTAATTCCTATGTCCTACCCCTAATTATACTCAAGCATAGTGTCTTTATGAAATTACTAATCAAATCACATGATTTCCTTAACCAATAGGAATCAACTATGTTAGAGCTATCCAGCCAATGAGAAACTTACATATGGTTACTTTGAATCAAATGGAATAAAACAATACCAATTTTTATCTTGTAACATTAGATGGCACCTTTGTCCTTTCAAATTACAATATGAAATAAAAATAAAATCATCCATAATCTTTTTGATCTTAAACAATACATAAGCGGCTTGATGATATTAAGGTCAGGAGACTGATAGCCACTCCACAACCTTCACCTTTTTCAGCTGTAAATACTGGAGGCTCAAATTTTCCACTTCTTAATAAGGGATTGAACAGTACTGACTGGCATTTTCAAGGCTTTGGATATCTTTTTATATCCTTTTCCATCTTTATGAAGTTCCATTACCTTGTTACGCAGCTCTTTTGGCAGTTCTTTTCTGCTCCCCATGGCTCAGTATCTAGTCTGCTCAGTGCATCCACGTGAGAGCTAACAAACTCATTGACTATTTATACACAGACACTAAATTCAGTTTAAAAAGCCACAGTTGTGATAAATTAACCTTTAATTGCCATTTTAACCTGTGCGTGTCACCTTGTGTGTCTGTAACAAAGCAAAACATTCAAAGGCATGTAACTTTTGATCATGGCCATATGAGTGATTTATATTATCATTATGATATAAAAAGGAGCCAAGCAACTATGTGATAATAAATGGCTTGATATGATCACTATCCTTCAATAAAATATTTTTTTTGCATGATCAGTCATATTTTCAAAATAAATGCCAAAATTTCACAATTTCTGCCAGGGTATACAAACTTTTGAGCACAACTGTATACTCAGTGGCTATCGGATAGCTATTGAATCAAAGACACCCTCCCCAGCAGAATGATCTCACACACCAGAAATAAACACACATAACTTGTGTAAACTCACATGACTGTTGTTATGTTCACTTAGTACCAATGCACACATTGCTGTGGACATGCATACACCAATTATATGTTAATTAAACCCAGTACTTATACATGAGTTAATGAAGGATGTCATCCTCTTAGTAATATGAGACCAGAATCATGTATCTGCAGTAATTTGTAATCATTAAGGCTGATGATCTTTATTTTCCATCAGTATTAATGTGTTTAGAATTTATCACATATATAGTTGTGAGCGTACGAGTTGTTGCTAACGCTGTGGGCTCGCGTAGCGAGCCTGCGGCCCTCGCGTAGCGAGCCCGCGGCCCTCGCGAAGCGAGGGCACTGTGCCAGGTTCTCAGTTGCTGGCTTGGAGCGCCACAGGCGCTCCATGCCAGCACCTGAGGACCTCGCAAAGCGAGGTCTTCAGTTGCAGCAACTGCGACCCTTGCAAAATTCACAAATTCCCAACCCAAACAACTGCGAATCTCACAAAGTTCACGTCGCAACACATTACGACACTCGCAATCAACATACGACACACGTTCACACACATTACGACACTCGCAAATAACATACGACACACGTTCACACACATTACGGCCTCGCAACACTCGGACGCAACTCGCGAACATTACAAAATTAAAAACACAATACATACACACAGCACATACATAAAAACCTTACCTACACAAACAGGAAGCACCCAGGACCTCAAAAATGCAACTTACAACTTAATTGCACTCAAAATAAAAGAGTTTAGACACTAAATAATTTGTTAAGTGACACAAAAAATGGCCGACGAATAAAACGAAAACGAGGCTACACACGCAAACACCATACGAGACACGTTACCACACATTACGACCTCGCAAACATCGGACGCAACACGCCGACATACAAACATTTAAAACTTAAGAAAGACACACAACAAACACATAAAAAGCTTACCTACAGCAAGAGGAACCAGCCAGCACCTCAAAAAAACAAGTTACACCTACATTTAAATCAAAATAAAACACTTTAGACACTAATACCATCGCTAAGCGAGAGAAAAAATGGCCGACGAACAAAACGAAAACGAGGCTTCAGACGTAACTACACTACACTTACTCGCAATAATGAAACACATACTATGCGGAACGTATCACAATCATATTAAACACCATTTTGAACAGTAATACGCAGAAAATGGCGGATGGAACGCAAATTGTAAGCTGGAACGCAAATAGCGCATGCGTATTGCGTTCTAACGGTCTCACTTTCCAGAACTTTCTACAAGTTTATAAATACTGCCTATTTCAAACAAAAAAATACATTTCTCCTCAGGTGATCAACGGAGTGACTTCTGAGATAACTGCTGCTTTTACTTGAGAAGACAATTCTTTACTAATTTACTACTTTGCATTGTGCAAATTACAACTGAGAGGTAAGCTATAATATATTACATTTTATTATCAGGACAGGTCAAACAAATAAAAAAATAAACTAGGATTTATGTAGTGACATATATGGCACATTTATGTGTATAGGCTCACAAAAAAAATACGGTTCATTTAACAAAAAAACAAAAAAACATAATTCTATATTAAACAGAGGTTTATGTATAGTGACGACACGCACATATATGTGTATAATGTATAGTGACATCTGACACGCACATATATGTCTATAATGTATAGTGACATGTGACACGCACATTTATGTGTATTGCCCCTGCATAGTGACATGTGACACGGACATATATGTGTATCATGTATATTGACATGTGACACACACATTTATGTGTATTGCCCCTTCATAGTGACATGTGACACGGACATATATGTGTATAATGTATAGTGACATGTGACACGCACATTTCTGTGTATTGCCCCTTCATAGTGACATGTGACACGGACATATATGTGTATCATGTATATTGACATGTGACACACACATTTATGTGTATTGCCCCTTCATAGTGACATGTGACACGGACATATATGTGTATAATGTATAGTGACATGTGACACGCACATTTATGTGTATTGCCACTGCAACAAAATTAGCTTAAAACAAAATCAGTAAACAACTACATTTAAATGACATTATATGTCATGTATACTGATATGTCACACGCACATATATGTGTATCATCTATAGTTACATCTCATACACAGACATTTATGTGTGTTGGAAAAAAAAAATATAAGGTTCATTTAACCATTTAAATATGAGTCATGTATACTGATATGTCACACGTACACAAAATAATTACATTGTGGAATGTGCTTCATGTATGTGACATATGTGTGTAGCCCCCACCAAAAAAATAAGGGCAATTGAAAATAATTACAGAAGTATATTTAAATGACATTAATTTACTGCAATTCAATAGATCATATAAAGCTGAATCTTTCGATTTCTTTTAATATTCAAACAGACTCTGCATCAACAGCGTCACTCAACAATTTGCACCGTGCACTGTGAAGCACAATCCCTTTTAAAGAACACCAACAAGGAAGAAGAGGTAAGATACAACAAGACATTACATGCTCAAAAGGCAATGCTTTGCTAGATGAAAAATTATAAATATACAAATAACTATTTCAATTTCTTTTTCAAACAGACACTACAAGAAGACCGGCGGATTAAGATTGGCAGGAGGGGACCCTCTGTCATTCGACACTTCAATCAAGGTAAAGTATTTAAGTATAAAAAAGAAAAAACCATGAGCCTTATTCAATTGCGACTTGCTCAATTGAATAGGGCTCTACATAAGCACATAACATATTTTTTAGAAATAACTTTTTAGTTACTAAAAACTTTGCTCAATAAATATGTTATGTGCTTATATAGAGCCCTTTTCAATTGGCAAAATTGCAATTCAATGAGGACCTATATATCTTTAATGGCCGAGGGCCTCACTCAAATGAGATTTGCCCATTTCAATAGGGCTCTATATAAGCACAGAGCTTATTTTTTAAAGGAGCTTTTTATTTAGTGAACACGTTGCTTTTGGATACAAGTTCACTAAATACAAAATTCGGTAAAAAAATATGTTCTGTGGTGATATTGAGCTCTATTCCATTGGCCAAAACACAATTGAATGAGGAGCTGACAATATAACAAATGCAGTAACCAAAGGCCCTCATTCAATTGCTATTTTGGACAATTTAATATGGCTATAAATAAGCACTCTTAGGCCCTTATTCAATTGCCATTTTGCTAATTCTATAGGGATCCAAATAATCACATAACATATATTTTTTAAATAACTTTTTGTTAGTGAAAACTTGCTTTTAGATAGATGCTTAATAAGTAAAAACTTCTTTAACAAATATATGTGATGTGTTTATTTAGAACTCTATTCAATTTTCAACATTGCAATTCAATGACGGCCTTAGAGTACTATGGCCCTCATTCAATTGTGATTTGGCCAATTGAATAGGGCCCTAAATAAGCACATAGCATATTTTTTTTAAAGAAGTTTTTAGTTAGTGAAAATCTTGCTTTTAAATAGATATTTACTAACTAAAAACTTCTTTAAAAAAATATGTTATGTGCTTATTTAGGGGCCTATTCAATTGGCCAAATTGCAATTGAATGAGGGCCTATTACATTATAAAAAATGCAATTGAATGAGGGGCAAACTATGCAACATATGCAACATATGGTACACACAAAGGCCCTCATTCAATTGCAATTTGCACAATTGAATAGGCCTCTAAATAAGAACATAACATTTTCTTTTAAATAAGTTTTTTGTTACTAAAAATCTATCCAAAAGAAAGTTTTTCACTGACTAAAAACTTCTTTAAAAAAATATGCTATGTGCTTATTTAGGGCACGATTCAATTAGCCAAATCGCAATTGAATGAGACCCAAACTGCTACACACAAAACAGAATTGGAACAAACTCACACAAACACATAGCAAAATAAATTAACTTTCTTATTCAATGTTTAACAACCTATAAGCCTTACAAAGAAGCAAAAATAAGAATAACAAAAGTGTTGCGCACCTAATAGCATTGTACAAAAAATCACACAAACACATAGGAAACTACATTCTTCTTTAATGTTTAACAACCTATAACCAGTACAATCAAGAATAAATAACTTTTGCACAAGTGGTGCGCACAAAACAGGATTGTCAAAAACGAACACAAACACATAGCAAACTACATTAATTATATTATTTCATGTTTCACTAACTATAACCATCCCAATAAAGGTTAAATAAGTATACCACAAGTGGTGCGCACAAAACAGGATTGTACAAAAACTAACATAAACACATAGCAAAATAAATTCATATTCTTATTTATTATATCACAACCCACAAGCCTTACTAAGAACCTTAAATAAGAATAACAAAAGTCGTGGGATTGTACAAAAAGTAAAAAAAAAAAAAAATAGAAAAAAATAACCATAACTGATACAATACAGCCAAATTCATACATTTTTAACTTATTTAAAAGACATTTCACTCAAACAACATTTTCTATTTTATATTACAACAGATACGGCGTGAAGATAATCGGACGAGGACTTTCTTCACAGGACCGGACCATCGGACGAGGACTTTCAACACAGGACCAGACCAGCGGACGAGGAATTTCAACACAGGACCAGACCAGCGGACGAGGAATTTCAACACAGGACCAGACCATCGGACGAGGACTTTCACCAAAGGACCACAACATCGGACGAGGGCTACCGTCACAGGACCACAACATCGGACGAGGGCTATCACCACAGGACCACACCAGTGGACGAGGACTTCCAACAGAGGACCACACCATTGGACAACGATTTTCAACCGAGGACCAACAAACATTCGGATTTAAATCACACTTCAACCAAGGTACAGTATAATAAGTACTAAAGTATAAAACTAAAGAAACTGCTTTCAGTTGCATTCGTGTCAACAGAAAAATAAAAAAAATAATTTACTATCTCCCTTATTCTATTTAAATTGCTACTATGCAATACATAGCTCAATAACCACATCACTTTTTTTTTTTAGCAAAGAAGTTTTGCAGTTGTAAATATCTATCCACAAACAACATTTTTAATAAATAAAACCATTATTTTAAAAAAATATGTTACATGCTTATTTACAGCAGTATTCTATTGGCCAAATTCTTAGCCAGTGAGGACAGGAATTATAATTTTAAATAAATATAAATTATACATTAATGATTTCACTTTTATTTCACCAATTGTGCACAAGAATCTTTAACAGGAATTACAAATTAAAATATACACAATTACATTTATTTTTTTTTCCTTTACAGATTAATATGGCTGATAACGAGACCAAAGAAGAGAAGAAAAGACGTCAAACTAGAGAAAGACAAGAGAGATGGGCCGCCCAGCAGACACCGGAGGAGAAAGAAATTCGACGAGAAAAAGAACGCAAAAGACTTGCAAATAAAAGAATATCAGCTGCAAAAATGAAAGATACAACCAAAAAAAATAAAAAGATAATAAAGCATTTACAAACTGTTCCTAAAACATCAGATGACATTTTACAAGATACCAGTCAAGACAGACCAAAAAAAGCAACTACAAAAACAAAGCATTTACAAACTCTTACTAAAAACTTACAGGACATTTCAACAAAACAAGGAAAACATATACCAATAAAAGCCACAAAAAAAACTAAACATTTAGAACCTGTTGTTGAAACATTTCATGACTTTTCATCTGATGAATATGAAAGTCAACATCCAATATGCTTTGCAAATTGTCCTTTACTCAAGTCTTTAGCAGTAGAGGTTCATAGTTGTGGGGACATGAGTACTCAATGTCAATTTTGTGAGGCTTATTATTTTAAACAGGAGAGACCCAGAGATGGACAATTTATTAGTTGTTGTCAAAAAGAAAAGTTCAAACTTCCACAAAGGAAACAATTTCCAACCTATTTACAAAACATTATGACTGAACCTACTTTTCCAAATTACAAAAATTTTAAGACAAACATAAGATCCTACAATAGTGCCATATCATTTGCATCTATGGGGGCAACATTGGCTGCTAATGTACCAGGACATGGCCCTTACTGTTTTAAAGTCCAAGGACAAATTTATCATCAGACTTCACATTTACATCCAGAGGAAGGAGAGCAAAGAAAATTCGCTCAACTATATGTCCTAGATACAATGGAAGCTGTTGACCAACGTATGCAGATGGAAGAAAATAAAAAATGCTTACCCAGTGTTTTCATAGAGCTAAATAACATTATGGACAACAATCCCTACAGTAAAGCTTACAAAAAATTGGCAGAAGTAGAAAATGAACAACTACTTCATGCACAAAGACATCAATTACCCATGCCAAAGGTTAATATGGTGCTTAAAAGAGACAGACATACTGATAAACGTCGTTATAACTTGCCAACATCAAATGAGGTTGCAATGGTCTTTCAGAATGATGAAGGAGAACCACCATTTCAAAGAGACATTAGAGTATATCCCAGAAATGAGGAGCAACCATTTATTAATATTAATATCTTAAGTCCAAATTTAGATCCAATGACATATCCCATCTTTTTCCCACATGGAGAAGCAGGTTGGCAACCAAAATTAACCCTTCCCAGTTACCCAAATGCTAAAGCCAGAATCCGAAATAATGTTTCTATGCTTGAATTTAAAGTAGCTCAAATTGCCATTAGAGATGAATTTAATCCAATTTTATGTGGTGAAAAACTAACACAACAATGGATTATTGATTCATATTTGCAAGTTGAGGCAAATAATTTAAACTTTATAAAATATCAACAAGATAAACTACGTGTAGAACAATATTGTGGACTCATGGACTATGTTGCTGACGTGGCTACAAGCAGAGACATGACAGCTGGCAAAGCCATCATTTTACCATCTTCCTTTCAAGGATCTCCTCGAAATATGAGAGAAAGATACAATGATGCTATGGCTATTGTGACAAAATTTGGAAAACCAGATTTATTTGTGACATTTACATGTAATCCACAATGGCCAGAAATTAATCAAAATCTACTTCTTGGACAAAGTGCTTCAGATCGACCAGATTTAGTAGCCAGAGTTTTTAAGATCAAATTAAATGAATTAATACGTGACTTCACTATAAATCAGTTATTTGGCAAATGTCTTGCTTATGTATATACCATTGAATTTCAAAAAAGAGGCCTTCCACATGCACATCTTCTCATAATACTTCAAGAGAAAGATAAATTAGATACTTCGGACAAAGTGGATGCAGTCATAGTTGCTGAACTACCAGATCCAGAACTATATGGTAGACTATATGAGATTGTTACTCATCGCATGATTCATGGACCCTGTGGAGACCTTAATCCACAATCACCATGTATGGAAAATAATCAATGTTCAAAAGATTTTCCAAAAGATTATAGAGACAAAACATATGCAAATTGTGATGGATATCCACTTTATAAAAGAAGAGAAGGAGATAGTGCCATTATTCGTGGAAAAAAAGTGGACAATAGATATGTAGTACCCTACAATCCACATTTACTCATGAAGTACAACGCCCACATCAACGTAGAAGCCTGCACTTCCATCAAATCCATTAAATATGTCTACAAATATATTTACAAAGGTTACGATGCAGCTACTGTAGTCGTCAAAAGTGCAGACAACCCTGAAAGTAGTGAGTTAGTACATGATGAACTTGCATCTCATGTAGATGCTCGCTATGTCAGTGCGCCAGAAGCTATGTGGCGGCTTTTAAAATTTGAAATGCATGATAGATCACATGCAGTATATAGGTTAGCAGTACATTTGCCACAACGACATTTAGTCTATTTCCATGCTGGAAATGAAATGAATGCATTGGCCCAAAGTGAAGATCGTCACACTACACTAACTGCATGGTTTGCATTAAATTCCACTGATGCTGAAGCAACACAATACTTATATATTGAAATTCCATATCACTATGTTTTTGTGAATGGATTATGGAGAGCAAGAAAAACCAGAGGCAATAAAATAATTCCACGAACTTACACAGTCAGTCCAAGAGATGTTGAACGTTTTTGCTTACGGATATTACTTTTAAATGTTCCAGGAGCACAAAGTTTTGAACAATTAAGAACTGTTAATGACATTGTATATGAATCCTTCCATTTAGCTGCAAGACAAAGAAACTTACTCGCTGATGATACAGAGTGGGAAAGATGTTTAGAAGAAGCAGCACAATGTCAAATGCCACGACAGATGAGAGAACAATTTGCTTTTATTTGTATCTTCTCAAATGCTCCAAATGCATTAGCTTTGTGGGAGACTTTTAAAAGTAATATGGCTGAAGACTTTATGCGACGATACAATGAACCCATTGCACACTTAAAAGCGTTAATGGAAATCCAAGAAGTCTTTTTAACTCATGGATTAAGTTGTGCAAGTTTTAATTTGCCTGATCCAGGTCTTATAGATGACATTAACTTTGAAGACTATCACATTCAACTACAAGCAGAAAGAACAGAAGAAAGACTTGCAACTTTAAATACACTACAATTGCAAGCATTTCATGCCATTAAAAATGCTATAGATGATGACATGGTGACAGAGCGTTATTTCTATCTTGATGGACCTGGCGGATCAGGAAAAACATATTTGTACAATTTATTAATGAGTTCAGTACGAGCACAAGGAAAAATAGCAATGGCGTTTGCCACTACTGGAATTGCTGCACTTTTATTAGAAGGTGGAAGAACTGTTCATAGTGGATTTAAACTGCCAGTGCCTATTTTAGAAAATTCTGTGTCAGATATTCGCATGACATCCTTACAAGCAAAGAAATTGAAAAAATGTAAATTAATTATAATAGATGAGGCCACAATGATGTCATGCTATGCCCTCCAATGTATTGACCGTTTGCTTCGTGAAGTCATGGATAATATTTTTCCATTTGGTGGAAAGGTAATGTTGTTGGGTGGCGATTTTAGACAAACATTACCTGTCGTTGTACATGGAAATCGAACTGACATTATCGAAACATGTATAAAGTCAAGTACAGTATGGAAACATTTTACCCATCTTCAACTGCAACAAAATATGAGATCAGAAGGCCAAACTGATTTCAATGATTGGCTTATTAAAATTGGAGAAGGCAGAACAGAAAAAATACTACATTTACCTGACGACACTGTAGAGATCCCACCTCATATGATTTGTCAACAAGATATTATATCGGCTATATTTGAAGGGAGCATAAATAACGAAGAATATTCCGAGCTTGCCAACCAAGTTATACTGACGTGTAAAAATAAAGATGCATTAATACTCAATAATGAAATCTTAAAAAAAATTAATGCACCACAAAGAAATTATCACAGTGCTGATTCTGTACTTGCTGATGACAATGAAAGTCAGGCTAACTTTTCAACTGAATTAATAAACTCTTTAACTCCTTCTGGAATGCCACCACATATTTTGCAGCTAAAGAAAGGTGCAATTATCATGTTACTGCGAAATATGAACCCCAAAAAAGGCCTATGCAATGGCACAAGATTAATTGTTCAACAATTAAAGGACCATTTTATAGATGCTGAAATTTTAACTGGGACCCATAAAGGAGAGAGAGTTTTCATACCAAGAATAGATTTAGCACCAAGTGAAAGTAGTCTCCCTTTTATACTTCAAAGAAGACAATTTCCCATTATTATGGCATTTGCCATGACCATTAATAAATCACAAGGTCAAACTTTCAAATCTGTGGGTATTTTCTTGGAAGAACCAGTTTTTGCACATGGTCAATTGTACGTTGCGTTGTCATGGTGCAAAAATCCACAGGCTATTAAAGTTTACATTGAAAACAATGAAAGTCAAGGTGATTTATTAGAAGATGGACGTATTTTTACTAAAAACATTGTCTACTATGAAGTACTATAACTTTGCAGGATACAAACTAAAGCCATGCAAACATTTTGGAAAAACATTCAAAAATACAAAACAATTGGTTGTTTAATTCAGTCATAATTAATGGAAGTCATGTTTATGGATAATTCGCCTCACAAAATACTTGCCTTGCATTTCTATGAAAAATTATGTTAAAATGTTAAGTCACTATGTTAATGTTTCTAATGTTACAAGTTTAAAAACAATATTTTCAAGTTATTTCATTCAACATATTACAAAGTTCATGTTAAGAGCTCAAGCACCTTTTAAGTCACAATGTAAATATTCTCTGTTATCTTAAGATTACTACCTACATTATGTTTATTGCCAGTTTATGTGCTCAGTAATGAATTACTTTAATTATGTACGGTTTAAGGAGAGTTTTTACTGTATGCCTTCCTCTACATTCAATGTATATTAAACTTAACAATTATTCTGATACAAATTGCATGTTAATAATGATTAATTTAAAGTTAAACTGTTTTTACATTCAAATGTTAATACTTTTAATTCAAAATTAGGTTACAAAATGTATTTACTATGTTCCTGTTTATAATGTTCAAAATTACACAAATGTTTTGCAAAACTTCCAAAGTTACATAAAAAATAAAGTTCAATTTTAAAAATATATACTTTTAAGGTTATTGCTTACATATATTTTAAACTTCATGTTAAAATTCGGGACGTTTCAAAAAGTCTTTTTACTTTTTACTTTCCTCTGGATTCTATGTATATTAAAGTGAACAATTCTTTAGATAAAAATTTCATGTTAAAAAACCATTACATCAACATTTTACAAAAATACATGTTCATATCACAATACTTACAAGGGTCAAAAAAATATTTAAATAACTAAACAACTTCACAAACATATACATCACATTGCCGTCATTTTTTGACGGGCAAGTCGCTAGTGATATAATAACAATCAGTTACAATCTGATAATACAGGTATACCAAATACATGTGATATCAATGTGGCGAAATAATATCATATAGATATGGTGATAGTACTGAATGTGGTCACAGCTAATCATTCCTTATGCTAATGGTCATGACAAGTGATCTTTAATGATACATACAGCATGGTTGCACTGCTCGGTAATGAAGATCAGGTAATTAGTTCATTGTTACAGTAACAGTATACATCACTGTACTGTACATACAGATATTGCAATTTTCTCCTTCTCTGTCTCTTTTTAAATTATGACCATTTTGTATTTGTTTTTAATTTTTGTTTGTTAGGTGTTCACCTCTATTATGGATTAGTGCCCCATTTAGCCACAATCATTGTCACCCACTATCTCTCTTTAAGGCCAGAGGCTGCCCATGATGAAATTGCTCACGTGCCAGTGTATCACACCCAACAGTATTGTTTAGATGACATACCTTCCAATGGATGTGATGATGTGGTCAAGATCCATATTGTTTATGTGTATTTTTTTGGGGAGGTGTCTATGCCTATAAAAGTCAATGCATTGAAGCACCTGTTGTAGATTATGTGGGTTTCCTGATTTGTATTACACATCTTCTGTAATGGGTTCTATGTGTTATGTGGAGGTATATTATTTTTTCAATAATTGATGTTCTGTGTACTGACTCAAACATAATAATGCCATATTTGTGCTTATGGGACTGTTACATATTAACTTCTAATACAGTTCCATGCTTTTGAAGGTCTCAGCAATGCTTTTGATGTTCACAATATGAATAAAGGCTCAAACATAAAAATAGAAAAATGTATATTTTTATATTGCACATTTGTGCCTTTGAGACTCTTAAGCATTAAACTTTTTTTAAAAATCATTTTTATAATTGGGAATAAAAGTCACAACAGGGAAAGATGTACAGTACAAGAACAACATATATGGTATTCAAATTACATTAGAAAAGGCTTACGTCTACTTTTCCCAATTTTTTAGAGTTTTGTTGCATAAATTCAAAAATTACAATTAAATTTGTCATATTATGCCAGTACAAATTAAAAAAAAAGAAAAAAAGATAGAAAAGAGAAAGAAAGGAAAAGAGTTTGGGGGAAGATGGGGTGGGGAAGCTTTGAATAATATTGTCCCTGAGGTCTGTATATGTATTACCTTTTTTTTTTTTATTCTACCATCCAATTCGTAGTTCCCAGATGTCCCAACAGGAAGCCCACTTTTTATAGTTGTCATCTAGTTTGGCAGAGATCAAGCTCATTAAATGTATGTGTTTAAGTTTTATCAGTACTTCCCCAAACACAGGAATGGATGTCTTCCAAGCATATGTTTTTTACAGAAGTTTTTAGTTAGCGAAGACCTTGTTTTTGGATAGAAGTTCACTAACTAAAAACTCCTTTAAAAAACATATGCTCTGTGCTTATATAGAGCCCTATTCAATTGGCCGAATCACAATTTAATAAGGCTGTTAGTGCTTCACTTTTAATGGAGTTTACTTTAATATTCTAGAACAATTTTGCAGCAGGTTTCAAACATTTTGGGGAGGCTTGTTAATGGTTCTGTGATGGTAAGCATGATGTGGTCAGCAAATAGGCTTAGTTTGTATTCGTTGTCCACTAATCGGATCCCCTTTACATTTTGACTGTCTCTTAAGGCTAGAGGTTCAATTCATAGGGTGAAAAGTAGAGGGTGTTGGAGAAATAATACAAATATTCTTAATTTTTTTGCGTATATATATATATATATATATATATACCATAAGCACTTTTTCCAGTTAGTGTGATATTTGCCTGGGATATAAGCATTAAACCAGTATTTTCCATTTTTATGAGATATTAGGTCTGAAATAGTTAAATACATCTCACCCATGACTTAGCTATTTCATTTAGAGACTAGCACACAGGGTTTTAGTCATAACATAATATGTTTTCTCTCTGATATTTAAGGACATAATTTGCCCTTTGTGCAGAACATTAAAAATTAAGTATTTCTGCACATCTAGAGTGACGTACCATAACATTTCTGATAAGTCTTGATCACGTGTGTTATAGCTTATTGGATATAATATATAAATAAAATGTATCTGGCTGTGTAATGGATTATTTTAATTGTGTTATGTAAAGAGATATGAAAGCTTGTGTCTGCTGATTTTTCGGTAGAAATTCAGTAACTGAGTGACTGGTGGCAGCCATGTTGGTTTGTTACTAAGCCACATCTTTTTTCTAAATAAACTCACCATGAGAAATAACCAATGGACTTCGTTTTTTCTTGGTGTAATTGCCTGCGAGAGGGAGTGGGAAGTCGGGTGAGTATGAGATAATTTCCCCAACAAGGGAAAAGGAGACACCCTTGTCTAGTCCCTCTTAGTTTTTTATACAGCTGAGATCTAAAGTCCTGATAGGCCACATGTGCTTTCAGGATCAAGTAGAGTGCTAAAATGCCTCTCCCTATACCTTTTGTTCAGTTTAACCTTTCATAGGATCTCAGACATGTAAGCCCAATCAATTTGAACGAAAGCCTTTTCTGCATCAAGTGAGAGCAACATCATGGGAATCTTTTTTGCTGACGCAACATCTATGACATCTATGTTGTTGTCCGGGGCTTAACTACTTTGGATAAACCCCACTTGGTCCGAGTGTATTAACTGGGGTAGCAGATAGGATTATCTATTTGCTATAATTTGGAAATATATTTTAATATTGTTATTGATTAAGGATATGGGTCTGTAGCTATGGTATTGGGATAGGTATTTGCCCTCTTTAAGTATAACAATCACATTAGCTTCTAGGAATTCTGTTCTCATGGGTTTACCTGATAGAAATTTATTAAACAGGGACTGAAGATGAGGTTAAAGGGTGTCCACGAAATGCTTATAGTAATAGTTAGTAAACCCATCTGGACCATGAGCCCTTTGATGTTGGTTTCTTTAATGACATTTTTAATTTCCTAAACGGATATATGGGCATTCAGGGATCAATTTTGTTGCTATCAATTTGTGGAGAGGAATTTATTAATTTGTTCTTTATGTCTAGTCGAAACCGATTGGGGGGTTGCTGAGTATAGTTTAGTGTAATAAGATTCAAATGCTTTCGTAATTTCTCCTGGTTGGTAAACAATATTACCATCTTCCATTTTAAGTTTGGGGATGAACGAATTTGCTCTTTGCTGATTACGTTTTTTTAGCGAGCATTTTGTCATGTTTGTTAGCAAATGTGAAATACTTAGACTAGACTCGCTGTAAAACGGTCACAACCTCCTCAGAATCCCACTCAAGTCCTTTTTAAGTGAACATATTTCCTCCCGGATCTTGGGCGACCTCATGGATGCTGAGGATTTTTGGAGGGTTAAAACTTTGTCATTAAGTTCTTTGATTTGGGATAGGTCTAGTTTTTTGGTGAGAGAATCTGGAGGCAAGTGCCTCTTAACACTTCTTTGTGTGCTGCCCAAACTCCTGCATGATGTACTTACCTCCCACTATTTAGGTTGAAGTAATCTACTAACTCTTTATGAATGTTTTCCCTTGATTGGGTGTTATTAAGAAGAGCTGGGTTCAGGGCCCACGTTGGGGAGCGTCCCAATTCATGGTCTGATCAGGAGATGGAGTGAATTACTGCATCGGATAAGTTTGATGCTAACAGTTGTTGTATTAAAATATAGTCAATACAGGAATATGAATTATGTCTATCTGAGTAGTAGGTATATTCTCTCTTGTTTGGATGCATTTCCCTCCACAAATCGAACATACAGTAATTTTTGAGTAGTGACTTAAATGACTCAGTAGCAGTGGGAGTCGTGGGAGAAAGGGTGGTACTAGATCTATTTTTGTGAGGTTTAACACTGAGTTCATGTCTCCTCCCAAGATCCAAGCGGAATGTTGCCAGTCAGCCAGCAAATCTGAAATTCTTTGGAAGCTTAATTCTTTTTATGTTTTTTAGCACTTTACTGTCTCTTTAACTGCTTTTTGCAGGTCCCAGCGATCTTTTAAGACCATTTGCGGCTGCTCTTCAGTTCACGTAAATATTTTCTTTCAAAATCTGTAATATTAAGAATTACGAGTCATCCATACTTTGCAAGTGATCAGTAAACTTCCAATTGAATGGCAACTTAGTGAAAATATTTGAAAAAGTAATCTGCAATATTACGGATGTGTTGAAATCAATGGGAAAGTATTCCATAATTATTCGAAATAGGGAAGTGAATGGGGCCCTTTGTTATGGGATAGTGTATAAGGATTCTTCAACATTTAAGAGTTAAACCATTTAAATTTTCATAGCAAGAGATCAGCACATAACCAGTAAATAAAAAAGAACATTTGCAAAACGGAAACTCTGCTATTTTACTATATATAAACATTTGACAAGTCTAAGGCTCCCATTCAATTGCAAGCCAGTAATTACATTCATACAGGCCCCATGTCTGTGGGTTAGAAATGTTTATTACAATTCCGGCTGTATTCAATTGACTCAAGCCTGCAATTGAAGGGATAAAAGCCTAAAACTGTAAACCATGAACCTGTAAGTAGCAATAATTCCGGGCATGATCATGATCAATTAAGCAAGCCTGTGATTTACAATTTAGACAGAGCCAATAGTAAATGAGACCGTCATCATGACATCAGTAAAACATGGAGTTTAAACTACAATCAATTAGTGTTTAGAAGTACGATATGCGATCGGACTTGAAATACAGCAATGTAGAAATCAATAAAAATGAATGAAGAAATTGTGCTAGTCCATGTGGATGGCCTGAAATGTATTAACTCCTTGATTCATGGTATTGATATAACAAGGAAATAAAGCGTAAAAAAAAAATGTTATTGCAAATTTGCGAGCTTGAGACTTGTGCAATAAATTCTAATGCCTTTAAATACTTTCCCAGAATATAAAATACAGTAGTGTGTTTATATTTGTTTTTACAGTGTTACCAACAGGTATTTAACCCACTTGTGAGTCCTATCCAGTACCTTAATAAAAAATCATTTATTTTTATGTCTCATTTCAGGGTTATATCGATCTTGGGAATCAATGAGTTAATACATATCAGGCCACCCACATGGACTAGAACAATATTGGCATTCATTTTTATTATTGTGTATTTTTATTATTGTGTACTTTGCGGTTTACGAGTCCGATCGCATATTAGACCTCTAAACGCTAATTGATTGACATGTAACCTCCATCTTAAACTGCCATAATGATGATGGTCTCATTTTCTATTGGCTGTTTCAGAGCATGATCACGTTCACGCTCTGAAATGCTACATACGAGTGCATGTTGCACCGTTTCGGCTTTCGGCCCATAACTTGCGGGCTTGTTCAATTGAATCGCGCTGTACTTGTAACAGAGTTCAAGACTGCAGCAAGCCAGCAGACATACAACCTGTATACCTGCCTTTGAGTTGTGGCCTTGCAATTGAATGAGGCTCCTGGTTGTGTGCAAGTACCTGCAATTAAGCAAGAGATTTACAAGCCATATTTTATTTAAATGGAGTAAGCTTGATTGTCATCATAGGCAGCCACAGGGGGAGCAAGAGGTCTACCAAAACCATGAAAATCCATGACAAATGCAATATCTGCTAGTTATTTCACACTCAAATTTGATAGTTGTTGAGTTTTCTATCTATAAATATAACATTGGTTTCGTATGCACTAATCAACATACATTGTGTCAGTTTATTTTACTAATATTATTTAAAGGGCCACAAAAGTAAATTAAATTAGATCAATTAGAGGACCTAATATTGTGTAGGTACATTATTAAAATTGATTCAGAAAAGGCTTAAATATTGTAATTTTAGTTTAGACCTTGAAGCCCTCCCACTAGAATCTGTATAGACAATAGTGTCTGGAAATGTTCTATTCTAGATATATTACATTTCTACTTACTTCGAAAGTATGCTGTTTCATTAAATTTTTTCATTAGTAAATAATTTTGTTGTTCTAATGTAGTTATTTATTTCAAAATATATAGGTATATAATAGATATACCTATACATAATTTTTGTCTTAAATCAGTCAATAAAAAAAAATAATGAAAGGAATTGGATTAGAACCAAAGACTTACTAATGTAAAATAATTTTATGAAACAGCACACTAACCACTACCCCTAGCACACTCTGCTTTAAAAGCAAAAACGTTAATATATCTAGCTTATTGACTCTCACTCTATTATTTGCGGGTTCATTGTAGATATTTGTATGTTTTTCAGCAAGTATTAGTATCAGCTATTCAAATAACAACAAGTTAAGATGAAGTCTTTGATATTATAAATGACAAGATCACATAATTATTCCAATCATTATTTTAAAAGCAAAAAACAAACAATTACCTCATATTAACATTTGCTTTATTGTGTAATCTAAATACATTTTTTGACTTTTAAGCAATAAAAAATAGTCTGCAAGAGGACTTGAATCGGGGACTTTTAGCTCAGATTAATCTGTTATGCTATTTACCCTGGTGCACAAGGAATAGCTAGAATATAAGTAATCAAATCACTTAGGGCCTCATGTAAATATCAGAAAAATAGCGAACCCTACCTAGCTATGTTAATCACCCACCCCTAAAATAACTGTGGCAAGCTGCAATTTCCAATTACGGATAACTTCTCCATTGACTTTTCACACTGCCTATAGGTTATAAGTTGTTCTGACAGACCATCCCCCCCAACACCCATGCTAATCAGAAATTACAGATAGCTCACAAATAGGAGCACTGCCATAAAGGTTAATATACGCTGTTGTGGGAGGCATATAGGGAGAGGGCGAGGGACTAGCCATGGCTTGGGTAGGGACTTCCAAGTGGTGGTTCAATGAAACGACAGCATCCAAAGTGCATTGCGCTAGGTCTATATTTGTGTTATGCAGCACACTCTTGTTATGCATTTCATTAAACCGCATTTGCTGCAACCACTCCATTTGGAGTTTGTGCCAACTCCTCTGCCTATTTGCACTCCTCAGGATATTGTTGGTGTTGAGGACCTCGGCCCACAGGGATGTTTGCTGGTCTACCATGTGGGATAGGACGGGTTGCAGTGCGGTATCAATATGTTGATAGTTGGATGTTGTGTGACAGGCGTTGGAGATGTTGTCGGAATTGTTGTTGGAGATTTTGGAAGTGGGGCAAGGGCCCAGAAGGAGACTCATCGAGATGCAAGAGGAAAAAAATAAGCTCCTTCTCTCTCTCCTCCAGATTCAAGAGACAGCTGATATGTCACCATCAACCTCCTGTTCCACCTCTTGATATGGTTCCACAATGGTGGCAGTGTAATCAGGATCAACATCAGCCAGCATCTCCTTCTTCTCCTCCTCCCCTGGAATAAACATTGCAGCAGGGTTAGGAGGGGTGATGTTTACTCCCTGGGTGCTGAAATTAGAAAATGATGTGTGAGATAATGATCATGTTTGATCATGTGATCAAGATCTGATCCTGTATTACCAATTTGTTATATGTGTAAATGAGGATCCACATAGTGAATTCATTAGGAGGTTTTGTATTACCATGATGATCATTGTAGGATTTGATATTGCAGGATTGTTTATGGCTCATGGCAAGAAAACAGACATTGCTATGGTCTTCCATCTGCACCTCATGTGGACACTTGCTCAGAAGAAGCTGTTGTGCAGTATGTGAGACTGGTCATTCAGTTAACATGTCTCAGCAAGATATGCTGCTGAGCGTTTGTCGCTGATAGGCTAGTACATTACAGTGCACGTGCAGCCCTCATAAGTCTGCATCTGCATATGCTACAGTGGCCACACCCATACAGGGAGAGTATTGTTAGGTTTGATATTTATAAATGAATCTATGAATTAATGAACCTTTATTACTGTCATGCGGATATCTTGTAAGAACATTTGGATCTGTCCACTTTTGAGAGTGATATTTGCACTGTGGATACATTTCACATCTTGGCCCATGAATATCAAAACAGCTTACACATCCCTTTCATAGTTGCACTATATTTCAATTATCGGTGTGTTATCTATGTATGTGTGTGGATTAGATGTATGTGTCTGTTGAGGTATGATGTTGCATGGGATATTCACCTTCGAGTGTGCCTTTATCCAGCAAATTCAACAGGCCTGGTAATCCCACAACGACAGCAGGCGAGATCCATTTATTCAGCATCCTCTCCCACTGATTATATTGGATGTTGACTGAGGGTCCACCAACGGTTGCTCTTGCTACCCTAACCTCCTCTGCCCTATTCTTCTTGACTTTAGCCTGGCTATCATTGTATCTGTGCCTCATCGATTTCACATCCCTTACAGCAAAACCTCTACTGGGCCTACCCCCCCCTACTCCCTCTCTCCTGGGAGCTCCCTCAACCTCCACTCCCTCTCTCCTGCCTACCCTCTCCCTCAATTTCTTCTCCAACTCCTCTCCACAGATGCTCCCTTCACACTCTTTTTATCCTCCTCTATGTGTATAAATACTCTATGTGTATCTTCATTATCTGCTATGTGTTTTATGTGTTAAAGAATTTAAGTGTGTAATAATTCACCTTGATAAAATGAAAACAATATGAAAAAATAAGCTCCTTCTCTCTCTCTCTCTCTTGCTCCAAATTGATGCGTGATGACTTGCTCAGTTTCAACACAGTCAAATTGCAAGCCTTTAGACAAGCCTTTTAAAGGCTGTACCTGGTAGTTGATTAGCCCTTTTGCGGGTCCCATTGGTTCCTATGGCTGCTTCACAGCTGTTACTTGTGTTAATTGTGAGCGAGGCAATGGTTTTGGCGGTTCCTAGAAATCTCAGCCCCCCTTCACAGCTAAAGTAGATTGCATGGTTTACAGACGTCGGCTGAGTGAGGCAATTTACATCTACGTGTAAAAGGGCAAAAAAAAAAACAACCCCTGCAGACTTCTTACGGCAGTGCCGTAATATAGAGCACCTGGGTCCTTTCCTGTTAAAACAGCGCAGAGCCTGCACGACCCTGCCTCACATGCGAGGGCGCCGCCATCACCAAGCGAGCGTGTGTTGTGCATCTCCACCTGCCAATCAGAATTCGATACTACACGCGCAGTTTAAAATGGTTTGCTCTAGGGGAGAGGGGTTAGAGTTTTATATTGGATTGCTCCAGGGGAGAGGGGTTAGGCTTAGAGTTAGGGGTCAGGGTTAGGCATAGGGTTAGGGGTTAGGCATAGGGGCAAATGGTTAGGGTTAGGCATATGGTTAGGCTTAGGGTTAAGCATAGGGTTAGGGGTTAGAGTTAGGGTTAGGCATAGGGTTAGGTTTAGGCATGGGGTTAGGCATAGCATTAGGATTAGGACTAGGAATCAGTGTTAGGGTTCAGCCATCACTTCTTTATTTTTACTGTCCAAATTGCAAACACTGTGCCTACTGTAGCGCATTCCTGACACTAGGTGGTGCTGTGGGGCATCCTTCAGATACAGCACAGCAGCACATTCCTGACACTAGATGGTGCTGTGGGGCCTTCAGGCGCGCTCACAGTCCTGAGAGTGATGTGGTACTCATAACAGGAAAGATCCAGCACCTGATTTACATGAGGCCCTTAGTTACTATCTGATTCAAAGCCTCTATAGCTGATTCATATTTAATATTCATTACATTCTGCATGGTACAGAGCTCATTACTTATTCAGGGTGAGGCAACACACAGACATAACCTGACTAATATAGATAAGAACTCCATGAATTCAGCGTCATTTGTCAAAAAAGGAAAACACTTTTTTCTAATGCTTTTTCACACTCTAATGGTGCAGAGACATTTTTTTAACTTCAGTGGCCCTTTGATGACTTATATATAATGTGTTCTAAATGCTGCTTTATACTGTGACAATGAGAGAGGCTACATTTGTATTTTTGCATGTTTGAATTGTTTTTGTTTAAAAAAAAATAATAATGGTAAATTTCAAAACTTTATGGTGAGGGCCAGCAACAATTGATCTCTGTTCCCTCAGATTTATTGTAGATCTGGGCTTGCTACAAATAAGTTTCTTTTGAATGAAAAAACACATTTAAGAAGCAACATATCTATATACAATATATGGCCACTTACTCTCTCTTTAATATGCAGTTCTTCGAAGAATAAGAAATAATGGTAGCAGTTTCCATAATCTGTATGTGCATTTGTACAGATTTATTATATGAACCCCTTGCTTTTAGGAATATTACATTATACAAAAGGTATATTAAGCCAGTCTACTTAAAATAACAATTACAATAGCAGAGTAAACATACAGCCTTATTAAATTGCCATTTGTTAAATTCTAAAGGGCTCTATATAAGCACAGAGCATATTTTTCTAAAGAAGATTTTAGTTAGTGAAGACCTTGCTTTTGGACAGAAGTTCACTGACTAAAAACTTCTGTAAAAACATATGCTCTGTGCTTATATAGAGCCCTTTAAAATTTGCCAAATTGCAATTTAATAAGGCTGTATATAGTGTGCATAGTCATAATAACAATGAATCATAAAGATATCTGCAACTTGTACAGCAGTTATGACTAGAAGTATCATTGCGTACTATTCATGAAGGTTTGCCAATTTCTGATGATTAGAATATTTATAATCCCAGTTATACTTGCTTTTAACTTTTAAACTATAGAAAGAGAAAGGTAGAGAAACAACTGTGACATGGTAGATTATGCTCTGTCCAGCAAATCCAGATATATACATAAAGAATTACAGAGACACGCATGGCGAACCACATGCAATCATTTAAACTCACATAATATTTATTAACTGGCAAAAGCATGTTCTGTGCACTGTGTGATTATTTATCTAAATACCACAAAGTTTTAAATTGTCATCAGATCCAATTATCTAACAACACCTGTTGATCTCTCCCTGTCCTTCTCAACCACTCTCCAACTTAATAGATGATTAAGCTCTCAGGAAGTGATGTACCAAAGTAAAAATGTAAAAAATGGATTCCTCTATTCATAAACAAGTTTTTGAAAATCCTGATTTCCCCAGAAATTGTTTTTGTGTTCATCATTACACAGCTGCTAATGTTAGTTTCTTTTGTTACTTCACACACAAGTGCTTTTTTTTCTTGAACAACAGTGGTCCTGTAAAGGCACACTGACATATTGGATACTTGTAGTCTGCACTAGCAGAGGACTGGTAATTTAAGATAGTCTTTTGTTTCTTATAAATCCACTTATTTGATTTAGACACTCCTGGCCAGTGATGGGATATTGTTCCAACTGAATCCAAGCTGTGAGTGTTGTCATCTCCAAGGACATAACTGACAGCTTTACATTTAGCACAAGCATGTTGCCTGCGTTAGCTTCATTATAGCTTGACTGGGGTTCCATTCACAAAGTTCCAGTTGTAACAAATATGTTCTTGCATGTGCATCTGCTCATTAGTATCTGACTTGGGCTATTGCCAAATATTTGTGTTTGAGTCTTTTGTTGAACCAACAAAGCCATGTGTGTTTCTCATTGCATAAGTACTTTAATTGTATTTACTGCAAACTGTATCTTGTCATTACGTTGGGGCATCCCTGTGTAATGAGTTCTGATCGTCAATGTTATAATCTTTATTGAAAATTAAGCATTTAAAGAGGCAGACTTAAGACAAAGAATGTGTATTAAAGGGCATCTGCCTAACCTGCTTACTGATAAATCTGGTCTTGGCCATCCCAATTAGTTTCACATATAATCTATGATATGATTTTTATAAATAAGAGAACTAGAGTCATAACCCGTCATAAATGACGGTATGAGTTAATTTTACTGGAAGGTTAGCTGCAAAATAGAAATTATAATTAAACGAACATTCATTGGAACGTGAAAATATAATTCAATACAATCTTTTATTTCTTTTTTCTTTTATATTCTTCTTTATTTTTTCTCTCTTTCTCTCCAGGGGACTCATTCAATTGCAATTTTGAAGTTTTTAGTTAGTGAAGACCTTGCTTTTAGATACAAGTTCACTAACTATGTGCTTATATAGAACGCTATTCAATTAACCAAATCGCGATTGAATGCGGCCCCTGGTTACCTGGATTCACTTCTTGTCTCCTCTGCTCCCCCATGTCTGGTGGATGAGAGGCTATGTGACGTGGTGAGGGCTGGGCTCCAGAGCATAAAAGGACACTGGCTTTTATATATACCCACAGAAACTTTCAAGTACTTGACTCAGAAAACATTTCCATTGTGTTACAACCCATTCTCAGCCCCCTCACTGACCTGACCTGTCCTGACATTGCCACCTTACAGTACAACACGACTCTTACTTCCACCCTTTACACTCTTGTCCCCATAACACGAAGTCAACCTCACACTCATCCACAACCACTACACAATACAATACATTCACAGGTTCATTGGAGGAAATCTCACACTTTAGCAGACTTCCTCCACTACAAGTTTATATTGCGCTCCTACTTCTCTGCCCTCAACCTTGCCAAACAGCACTATTTTACATCATTAATATCTACTATGTCCTCTAACCCCAAACATTTGTTTGACACTCCCCTCCGACCACCACCTGCCATCCCTTTCTGTCTCACTGCTGGAGATTTTGCCAGTCATCTTAAGCTTAAAACTGAAAGCATTCACAACGAACTCTCCTCTGAACGTGGATCACACATACCTTCCTTCCTTTCAACTAACTGATAACACCTAGCCTTCCCCCAGTGATTATGCACCCCTTTGACCTTGTAACAGAGGATTAAGTCTCCAGCCTACTATCAACCTCTCGCCTTACTACCTGTCCTCTAGATCCTATTTCATCACAGCTTATCCCTCCCCTCTCTACTACACCTACCCCTGCTCTCACACATCTCAAAGTCCCTAAATACTGGCATGTTTCCATCATCTTTAAAACATGCCATAATTACACTCATTCTTAAGAAACTCTCATCTGATTCTGATCCTGCATCTAACTATTGCCCTATCTCTCTACTTCCCCTGGCTTCCAAACTGCTTGAGCAGCTTGTCTACAATTTATTTCCTCCAACTCCCTTCTTGACAACATCCAATATGGCTTCTGGCCCCAACACTCCCCTGAGACAGCTCTCACAAAAGTCACGGATGAGTTGCTCACTGTTAAGTCAAAGGGTCATTTTTCTATTTTACTTCTACTGGATCTCTATGCTGCCTTTGATACAGTTGACCACTCTCTTCTAATCTAAATTCTCAACTCCCTTGGAATCTGAGATACTGCTCTCTCGTGGTTCACATCATACCTACAAGATCGAACATTTTGTGTCTCCTTCTCTGACACTTCTTCTTCTTCACCTCCTTAACCTCTGTCTTTGGTATACCCCAAGGGTCAGTCCTAGTCCCCCTTCTATTCTCCATCTACAAATGCTCACTTAGTACCCTAATAAAGTCTTTTGGATTTCAGTTTCATCTCTATGCAGATGACTCAAATCTACCTCTCAGCACGTGACCTATCCCGCTCTCTTCTAGCACGTGTTTCTAACTGCCTCTCTAGCATATTCTCCTGGATGTCCGACCACCATCTCAAACTCAAACATGTCTAAGACCGAAATCCTAATTTTCCCACCATCTACTACAGTGTCAATTCCTCACATATCTCTCACTGTCAACAACGCCATCATCCCTCCTACCTCCCGAGCCCTTGTCTTGGGGTTCTATTGGACCCTGCCCTCTCTTTCATTCCTTACATACAGTCACTAACAAAATCTTGTCTTTTCAATTTAAGAAACATTTCCAAAATATGTCACTACCTTACACAATACACAACTAAGATTCTTATACATTCTCTCATCATATCTCGTCTTGATTACTGCAACTTGCTTCTTGCTGGCCTACCCACCGCTACTGTACTTACTACCATCTACTGTACTTACGCTCAGTGTCTGCTGCACCTCTCTGTCAATCACTCCACTGGCTTACTGTAGCCTCCAGAATAAAATTTTAAATCATTACCCTAACTTACAAAGCCCTCAACAACAGCTCACCCCCATATATCTCTGCTCTCATCTCCAAATATTCCCCCACCCTCTGCACTCTGTTAATGACCTTCTTCTTTCATCCTCTCTCATGATCATCCTCTCACTCCCACTTTCAGGACTTTTCTCGTACTGCCCCCTTTCTCTGGAACTCCTTGCCTCGCTGCACCAAAAAGAAGCCTATAACCTGCCGCCTTAACATGCACAACACATCTATCACCCTCCTGTACCGCACCCAAACTCTTTAGATTGTAAGTCTGCGAGTGCTTTGGGAATGTACATTGGACACTGGATTCTAAGCTCAAAGATAGGGCCCTCCATGTTTTGCAATGTGTTAGCATTGTTTTGCTTTGAACACAATGCTTGTATAGAATATGTTGGCGAGTTACAAATAAATGTTCATAATAATAATAATAATAATAATATATAAGACTAGTAACTTGCGACAGGGGGCGTGACAGGAAATGGAGTCATGCTAGCTTACAGCTAGCTTCAGGGTGGTAGGGAGACTGCAGCACTGCTGAGATGAGGAGCTGAGCCAACAAGCAGAGAAGGGGAGACTGCACAAGTGCTACCAGAACGACGCCACTCTCTCCATAATTGAGGGTAGGACCCCCGGCAACGCTGCCAGTGATGATGGGGGAGCGGTAGCCATACAGAGTGAAACATAGTGTGTGATGCGCAGGGCCCTGGCACTCATAGAGAGCCGGAGCTCCGAAAAAACGCGCCATTTTTAAACACACCGGAGACTGGTTCCAGAACCACGCAGACGACCTGAGCTCTCCCTGGCGACTGTTACAAGCCCCAAGATAGCCTAAGATCTGGGGAGAAGTCCGTGGGCTCCTACTGACGCTGATGACAGGCAGCTGGAGACAGCCTGGGAGGGCAGGAAAAGCTGGAGGTGCTTTTGTGGATAATGCCTGACCTAGGAGGTGCTTCACTTACACTGGTTCAGTGATAAAATATACATGGAGGGAGTTGATGTTCCTGTACATATTGCCCTAGTGGAACTCGGAATATAGTTGGGAACGGTCAGTCTGGATGCTGGAGGGTAAGGTGAAGAAATTGGAACACAGGAAACAATCTGGACATTTAAGAGGTATGTTATACTTATATAAAGAAATTTCCAGACTCCCTGAGACACCTGGGGGCCTGTATCAGTGAGGTAATAATAACTCTCATGTCTTCATTTTATTGGTGAATTGTCAACTCCATATCAAGAGCGATATACATAATGATATGGGCCAAAGGCCATACAGACTAGATAAAGGAGGGAGAAAAGGAAAAAAGAAAGGCTAAAAGGTGTACGGACAAATAAGCAGAAGTTTTTCCAAATCTTAAAGTCCTTAAACCTCCAGCAATATCTTAAAATATGGATATTATACATAAGACAACAAGTTTCCCAAACTAAAAATAATTATTAAAGGGCGGATGTTTACAAACAACAATAGTTTTATCGGCTCCACAGCGCCCCCTCCCGCTCCTAGTTATGTAGGCTAACAGCTATGCCCATGGAAAGCAGTTTCAAGGGGAACATTAGCCAATAGTCAGTTTCATAGTAGAGTATAACTGCTAATGGGAAAGGCAGGGCGCTGCAGCTGAGTTTTGGAAATTGCGCCTTGACACTAGAGGACACGCCAGGTAAACTGAAGTCTCCCCAGTAAATTCTCAGTTAATGTGTTTTCTCAAATTTCTGGTGGAATTTATCCTGATATACGCAGGCCTACATTTAAAGGCAAACTCGCAAAGATGCCGTCTAAAATGAAAGCAAGAGACAAAAGAGCTGAAATTTTAAAAACACAGAATATTTTTTCTCCCAGGAGCAAAGGTGCTAATACCTCTAATACTGAGAAAGAAACTCACCTTAATGAGGGGGCTAATCGCTCGCCAGAAAAAGCCTCCCAAACTGTGAGCACGGGGAGCTCCTTTTCTGATGAAGAAGATATCCTGACATGCTCAAAAATGAGAGAACTATTTCAAAACTTTCAAACTAGCCTTGTGGCAGACCTGACCAAAAAAATCACCGAAAATACACAACTCATTAAAGAAGTTAAGGAAAGAGTGGAATCGATTGAAAAAGTCTGTGACAAATTAATCTCAGATAATAACAGCTTACTAATATACACTACGACTCTAGAAAACAAATTAGAGGACCTGCAGCTAAAAATTACTTCAATTGAAGACCGCAGTAGGATAAATAATCTGCGTTTAAGAGGCATATCGGAGACGATACCAGAGAACAATTTGAAAACTTATGTGGAGGACTTATTGGGGAAATTGGTCCCAAATACTTCAAAATCAGAAAATACTATTGACAGTATCCATAGGCTGCCTCTAGCCAGACACATACATAAGTCCTTACCCAGAGACGTTATCCTGAGACTGTACTCTAGATCATACAAAGAAACAATTGTAAGGGCCTCATATGAAAAGAAAGGTCTACCCTCCCCATATGAACATATCAAAATATTTACAGATTTATCAGCTCAGACACTAGCTAGGAGGAGAGAATTCTCAGAAATAACCCAGATATTAAGACAGAGAGAAATTAAGTATAAATGGATCTCTCCAATGGGTATTTCCGTATATAAGGATTTAAATTGGTATAGGATTAAAACAGTCCAGGAAGGTATAACATTGCTGAAAGAATGGCAGATTGATATAGGTAAGGAGGTTAAAGGGGCTGAAAAAATGATACTGTCTGCCAGTAACTTGACCTGGCATACAAGGATAAGCTAAAAAATTTAAATGTACCCATATACAGAAGGGGACAATGTTTCTAGACTTATTAGGAATATATTGTTAGTTCATTAGATAGATTAGAAGAAGATTTTCATAGGGTATAAAGTTGAAAAAGATCTCCTCCCATATGTAATTTCTCTGTTTCTTGTCTCCTATGCCTTTCCTCTCTTCTCCCCAGATCCGTCCCTGTTCTCTCTCATTACTTCCCTTCACTATATAATTGAGAATTCCCTTATAGGATTATATGATATAAGTTTTTTTTTTTTTTTTCCCTTAGCCACCTTTTTTTTCCTTAGCCACCTTGGTTCCCCAATTTAAAGGGGAATACCTCATAATAATTTTTATAGCACATATCTGAATTTAGTATATAATATGTAGTTTCACATTTAGAGGTTAATGCTCATCCATTAGAAGCAGGATGTCTTACACTCTCACTACCCTCTGGAAGGGGATACTTTCTTAATACAATATCACGTCACCTAAAGAGGATAGGGAGGAGGTGAGATGGGGGAGGGGGATGTGGGCAACGGAGGTAGAGCTGGGAAAGAAAGTTAAGTACTCCGCCCCCCTTATGGGAGGAGTGTTAAGGGTTATTATATTCTTCTAGAAGTTTATAACCATCTACATTGGTTTTGGAAGGGCATATATGCTTGCTTAACAAGCAATCTCTTCAATGGTATCTTCTCTCCTCTATTTTTTTTGGATATTTTTTTTTTTCCTTTCTCTTCTCCTTTCTCTTTTCTTGTTCTTTCCTTTGCTTATCTGCAGATCTCCCTACCAAAGGTGGATAGCCACCCCTGACATTTCCCTATATCAGGCTATCGCCCTGTTAACCAGAGTCCAGGATGTTAGTTGACTTAGGTTCAATATGTATGAATGTTTATGTTGAAAGAATGATGATTGTATTTTGGAATTATCTGAGGCAATGTAAAGTGGGAATTTTATTACTTATGACATGGGAGGAATCTAAAAACCTTGCCAATGGGTAAAGGATTAAAAATCATCTCGCATAATGTAAATGGTCTGAACTCAGTAACAAAGAGGAAAATAGCCTTTTTTGAATTATAATAAGATTCAGGCGGATATTCTCTGCCTTCAAGAAACCCACCTAAAGAGGGAGTCAGTGCAATATATGTCCAATAAATCTTACCCAGCTAGAATTGACTCCACATATAACAACAAATCAAAAGGAGTCTCGATCTTCTTTAACAAAAGGTTAGTGGTGGCTGAAGAATTTAAAAAAATAGATCCCTTGGGGAGATATATAATATGGGTTGGCCTTATAAACAATAGATTGATAACCTTGGTTAATGTCTATTTGCCAAATAAAAACCAAAATAGATATCTTAAAAATTTACTAAGAGATATTTTTAAATTTAAAAAGGGATTGATTATGTTATGCGGGGACTTTAACCTGGTAACTAATGTGCTAATGGATAAACAGAGGTCCTACAAAGTCAAGTCGGAAACCCATATCAGTAAAGCCGCCTCTGAGTTCTCTAGCTTGATTAAGAGCTATGAACTACTAGACTCCTGGAGGGTGTTCCATCCAGACCAAAAAGAATTCACCTTTTTCTCTAATCGCTATCAATCCTATTCTCGTATAGACTATATTTTTGCAGACGCAAGCACAGTACGAATGATAGAACATTCTGAAATAATTTTGGCACCTTGGTCAGACTATTCTATTAACAGTATTATCTTGGAAGAGACAAATAAGGTGTTGCCTAAGAACAGTTGGAAAATCAACCCATTGCTACTTAAAAAAACCGAATCTGTTTCCGCTATCAAAAGAGATATACAGGAATTTTGAAATAAATAAGGACTCAGTAAAGTCAGCAAAGACATTATGGTGCGCCTTCAAGTCATTTATCCGAGGGATACTAATCGCTAGAGCAGCCGAAAATAAGAGAAATCTGGGTAAGTCACTAAATCTCCTTTATATAGAATTAGAAAAGCTACATCAGGATAATATGAAGAACTCAAGTAAAGAACTAAGAGGAAAAATTAAGGAGATACATAATCAAATCAAAAAAATTCTCCAGTTACAAGCTGATAATCTCCTTTGGAGATATCAGCAATCCCACTTTCTATACGGTAATAAATCCTGTAAATATCTTGCTAACAGACTAAAGAAGCAACGTAGTCAGAACAGGATCTTAAAAATCCGAGATAAAGAGGGTAAAATTCATCTACATCCCGATAAAATTAATGTAATATTCCAGGACTATTATACCGAATTGTACAATCTAGGAAATGATAAGCGGTTTAAACTTCCTGGCAAAGAAGAAATAGAATCCTGCCTATGTAAGATCAAGTTTCCTAGGGTTTCAGAAAAGGATTGTGAATATTTAGACAGTGAGATAACCATCGAGGAAATCACTGAAACAATTAATAGCGGCAAATCCAACAAATCCCCGGGGGTAGATGGATATGACTCTCTGTTTTACAAATCTTTTGTGTCTGAACTAAAGAGTCATTTATGCAACCTATTTAATGAAATAAAACAAACAGGGCATATCCCCCCTGAGATGTCAGAGACTAAAATAATCAACATTTTGAAAGAAGGTAAAAATCCGGAGCAGTGCGGGAGTTACCGACCAATATCTCTGATCAATTTAGATATAAAAATCTACGCCAAAATATTGGCTAATAGACTGAAAACTATAATCAATCAGTTGATTCATAGAGACCAAACAGGCTTTATTCCTGGTTGCCAAGCATATGATAACTCTAGACGAATGATTGATATTTTAAACTATGTGGTAGAACAGGATATACCCTTATTGGCCCTGTCTTTGGATGCCGAAAAGGCATTCGACAGGGTCAACTGGGAATTTCTTCAGGCGGTCCTGAGGAAATTCAGATTTAACGATTTTGCTTCAAGATCCGTTAAAGCCCTGTATGCCAATCCTATGGCATATATTGCAAACCCTGACCGAGTCAGAAAAGTTTAAAATTGGAAATGGCACTCGGCAGGGATGTCCCCTATCCCCTCTATTGTTCATCCTCTTTATAGAACCTTTAGCTATCTATATTCGAGAGTGTAAAGCTATAGAGGGTGTAATTATTAATAAGGAGGAATTTAAATTTATGGGTTTCGCAGACGATATTGTCATTACCATGACCAACCCGGAGGAGGCATGCCCAAAATTACAAGAAATTATTGAAGAATTCGGAAGACTATCATATTTCAAGATAAATAATTTAAAATCTAATACCTTAATGAGAGGATTTAAACCGGAAGTTATAAATAGATTGGAAAAATTATCCTCGTATAATTGGAAATCCGAATATATCGTCCATTTGGGCATAAAAATGTCATTTGGAGTTAAGGATATCCTTAAATCTAACTTGGAGGATATGATGAAACAAATTAGACCTATTCTATGTAACTGGAGATCTCTTAACCTGCCCTGGTCGGCGAGAATCGCTGCAACCAACATGAGTATTGTCCCAAAAATTACCTATTGCTTAAGATCTATACCTGATAGAATATCAAATAATTATCTGAAAACCATTCAGGATATTTTGGATAAATACATATATGGTGGGAAAAAAAGTAGAATCATGAAAAGCGTGGTCAGTAAGAAATATGAAAAAGGAGGCTTAAATGCCCCTAGTATAAAAGACATATATCATAAAATTATCATCGCGCAACTTATAAATTGGAACACCCTCCAGGAGAAACCTAGATGGTTTGCCCTTGAAGAGGCTATTCTTTGTGAATCTTCTATAAAGAACCTATTATGGCTACCATACTACAATAAGAATTCACTGGGTAAACTACCCAAAAATATACAATTTCTAGTAAAATTTTGGTATAAGAATAAAGAGAGAATGCAAATAACACATTATCCATCTTTAGCCACCCCTATTGAATTGGTATACTCCATAGACCCCTCCGTAAACCGTTATCTTTTGTATAGAGGAGGCATTTCCTTGGTATCAGAATTATATTACAATAACAATCTTCTGACATATTCAGAGTTAATGAAAAAATATAACCTGGAAAAACTCTCATGGCTAAATTACGAAAGCTTATACAAGCTTTAATGTCTTGGGGATTTAAAACCCTAGAAATAAATTCACCTACTAAAATAGAAGAACTAATTATAAAGAGAAGGAATCATCATATTATTTCAAACTGCAATAAGATTATAAGCGAGATTACTCCGTTTATTAAAAGTAAGGGAATCATAGGCTGGGAACTAGATCTTAATATGGCTCTTGATGAAGACAATTGGAGGGATATTATAATGTTGATTAAGAAATCCGCCATAAATCCAGCTTATCTGGAACTCTTTTTTAAAATCTTACACAGATGGCATTTAACCCCGGTTAGAATGTCAAAATTTAATACAAAAGGGGACGCCCTTTGCTGGAAACAGTGCGGTTTTCTAGGAGATGACTCCCATGTCTGGTGGAAGTGTAAAAAGATCTCAGATATGTGGTTAGAAATTTGTCAACTTCTAGCTAGAGTTTTAGATAAACATATTCCTTGTACCCCTCAAGTGGCCATCCTCCATAGAGGGTTGGAGTTTCTCTCCCCAGTGGAAAGGAACTTGGTTTCGCATGTCCTTTTGGGGGCCAAATGGCTGCTAGTAAAATACTGGAAAACCCCAGATATACCTACAATTAGAGAGTTAATCAACACTATTTGTTATAACAGAGACCTATATCTCAACGCTTATAGTTCGGCTAATGCAAAAAACAGAAATATGATAAATTGGTCTAAATGGGACAACTACATCAAAAATAGTACATTTTAGCCAGAGGGCAGTGGGAAATAGTACTTACCTTACTATTTCTCGGGTGTAACTCCATTCGGACCTAATTCTCCTCATTGGCCCATGTGTTTAAAATGTTATCTGCCTCGAATCTGAGCGAATGCCAGTATGGATGTACACTGTACCTTTTCAATGTATTATATAATCTAGAAAACCGTTCTACTTTTAGAGTATATCGTTGGTACAATGTTTTTTTGTTATCCCTGTTTGTTTTTGTGTATTGTATGTTTATTATTCTTTTTCTGGTGATGTAATATATTTGTTAAAATAAAAAAAATAAAAAATAAAAAAAAAAGACTAGTAACTTGCCATTAATACATGGTGGCATCATAGAATGTTATATTGAATTGTCTGTGCTCTCTCTCTCTTTGCTTTGTCTCTCTGTGCACTCTCTCTCTGTGCACTCTCTCCCTCTCTGTGCTATCTGTGCTCACTCTCTTTCGTCACTCTCTCTGTCGGTGTGCGCTCTTTCTGTCTGTGTATGCTCTCTCTCTGTCCTGTATCTATCACTCTGTCCTGTCTCTTTCTCCTTTCTCTCTCTATCTGTCCTGCCCCTCTCACTCTGCCCTGTCTCTCTCTCTCTTTCTCTCTCTCTCTCTTTCTCTCTCTCCAGTCTCTCTCTCTTTCCTGTCTCTCTCTTTCTCTCTTGTCTCTCTCTTTGTCTTGTGTATCTCTCTGTCCTCTTTCTCTCTCCTTTCTCTTTCTGTCTGTCCGGTTTCTCTCACTCTGTCCTCTCTCTCTCTCCCTCTCACTCTCCTATCTCCAGCCAGGATTACAGTTATTAGTTATATCCACTTCAAACTCACTTCGCTCTGAATATTTCTGTGTTATATCAATTCCGGCAATCAATGTGTTAATACATATAAGGGAACTCGCATGGACTAGAATATCGTATTGCATTATTTCTGGAATGCGGGTCCGATCGAAACTCGTAATTGAAACCAGTAAGGCTTTGAAATATAATCTCCAGTTTTCAGTGCTGTAATGATGCCGATCTCTTTTGCCATTTGGCTCCGTCTAAACCTGTAACTACGGGTTTGAATAATTGAACAGGTACACAGCCGCACATCCAACATGGCAAGAATGGTTTACGGCTTGCGTCTATGGCCCGTAACTCGTGGCATTATTTCATTTAATAGCTCAGTAAAGCAGCCGAATTTCAAGCCTGCAGTTTTTGCGGGTGTGCCAATGCCGATACGGGCTTCAAATTTAATGGGGCTGCTAAAGTATTATAAAGGGTGTTCAGTATACTTTCTTTTAATTGCTTTTTGGTTGTTTTTAATTTTATGAGTCGTCTTTTATTGAAGAATAATAAAATTAGTTAATATATATAGTACCTTGCAAAAGTATTCACCCCCCTTGGCATTTTTTGTGTTTTGTTGCCTCACAAACTGGAATTAACATGGATTGTTTGAGGATTTGCATCATTTAATTTACAGAACATGCCCATAACTTTGAAGATGTTTTTTTTTTTTTATTATTGTGAAGCAAACACCAAATAGGACAAAATAACAGAAAAAGTCAATGTGCATAACTATTCACCCCCCTAAAGTCAATAATTTGTAGAGCCACCTTTTGCGATCACAGCTCCAAGTTGCTTTGGATAAGTCTGTATGAGCTTTACACATCTTACCACTTTGCCCATTCCTCCTTGCAAAACTGCTCCAGCTCCTTCAAGTTGGATGGTTTGTGCTTGTGAACAGCAATCTTTAAGTCTGACCACAGATTTTCTATGGGATTGAGGTCTTGGCTTTGACTGGGCCATTCCAACACATTTACATGTTTCCCCTTAAACCACTCAAGTGATGCTTCAGCAGTGTGTTTGTGATCATTGTCCTGCTGGAAGGTTAACCTCTTTACTAGCCTCAAATCACGCACAGAGTGGTACAGGTTTTGCTCAAGAATATCCCTGTATTTAGCACCATCCATCTTTCCCTCAACTCTGACCAGTTTCCCAGTCCCGGTGATGTGATGTGTTGGATTTTGCTACAGACATAGCATTTTCTTTGATGGCAGAAAAGTTCAATTTTAGTCTCATCACACCAGAGCACCTTCCTCCATACATTTTGGTAGTCTCCCACATGCCTTTTCGCAAACTCAAAACGTGCAATTTTGTTTTTTGCTGAAAGTAATGGCTTTCTTCTGGCCACTCTGCCATAAAGCCCAACTCTATGGAGCGTACGGCTTATTGTTGTCCTATGTACAGATACTACAGTCTCTGCAGTGGAACTCTGCAGCTCCTCCAGAGTAACCTTAGGTCTCTGTGCTGCCTCTCTGATTAATGCCCTCCTTGCCCGGTCCGTAAGTTCTGGTGGGCGGCCGTCTCTTGGCAGGTTTGCTGTTGTGCCATGTTCTTTCCATTTGGTTATGATAGATTTGATGGTGCTCCTGGGGATCATCAAAGATTTGGATGTTCTTATAACCTAACCCTGACTTGTACTTCTCAACAACATGGTCCCTTACTTGTTTGGAGAGCTCCTTGGTCTTCATGCAGTACACATGTCTTACTAGTTACGGGTTTTAAAAAATGCCAACTGTAATCTGTAATTTTTTCAAAATCTTGCTTTTTTGCAAGTTGTGCAGACCTCGCGATGAGTGCTCATCACTATGAGTGCCTTTGGCGCTCATGGCGAGCCTCTCGTTGCAAGCCTTTTTCTAAGTCATGCGGGCCTTGTAATGAGCACCTACGGCGCTTATCGCAAGGCCTGAAATAAGTGCCTTTGGCGCTCATTGCGCATGCACAAGCCCGTAACTTTTAACATAGCATTACCGACAAACTCGCAATTACGACAACTATTATTTGTGATGTAAATATCTCTTTCTCCTGCTTATTTTCACAATTTGTTGATACTTACTAGCGTGAGGCACTTTCTTTGGGAGGTTTTATCTCCTATAAGTCTTTTTAGTATTTCCCCAATCCAACCATTAATGTTTGAACCTACAAGTTGATCCCCAACAAGAGACTCTTTTGTTGTATAGGAAAAAATAGCCGTTTCGTATAAATCCCATTTTACTAATTGCAGATAATTTTCAAGTATTACCAAAGTGGCGTAGCTAAACCAATTACCTATATCCCTATCATTCAATCTCATATATTCAGATACCACCACTCTTTGCCTAAAATGCTTATCAAAATGCCACCAAGCCATTCTTCCATAAATTCTAAAAATGTTGATGAACATTTTTCGGGGGATTTCTTACCACTAATGTTAGCCATGAAAACAAATGCTTGTATTATTAGTTATTATTTTTTTTTCTATACATTCTTCATTCTCTTTTTTGATTCCATCCTTCTTTCAATCAACTTTTAATTCAAAATAATTATCAAGTGAAAGAAGGGAAAATAATTCTATATACTCCATATTTTTTTTTTGTTTCATTTGTTTCATTAATGTTTATTTTCACACAAACAATATATATACCAACAATGTATTGTGCATTCATGTAAAGTTTTTGACAGTAAAGTATAAGTTTTCAAAGATGCACATAAGCAATAAAGTGTGAAGTACCTCTCAACATTTTCTGTTTATAACAGATCAAAGAAGGGGAAAGGAAGGGATGAAAAGTGTGAGTGTGTGGGGGGCAGGGGGGTGGGGGGTGGGGGAGGGTGAATCCCTGTAAAGGTTTGGAAATCATTAAGGGTGTCAGGTATTTTCTTGGAGATATGAAAATGTGTAAACTTATGTTCCAGTTTGGTCCCCAAGGCCAGCTTCAGGTCCAAAGCTTCCCAGCCCACGCCATCTCATGTTTTCTTTTTCCCTTTTTTTATTATTTTTCTTTCTTTGAGATTTCAAAAGACCTCACTGCAAGGCAATGCTATAGGGGGAACTCAGCCAGGATCCCCAAGTCTTCAAAAAGGAGGGGAAGGCATCAGAGAGTGTATGTGTTAACCGTTCGTTAATCATGATATAATTTATCTTGATAACGATTTCTTGGAAGTTAAGATTTGTGTCTTTCCATTTCCTAGAAATATGGCTTTGGTTGCCAGCATAATCAATTGGAGCATTTTTTTTTAGCATTTGAGAGAAAGGTGTATAAAGAGCCCAAAAGGCATAATTCAATCGTTGGAGGAGTTGGAGTATGGAAGAGATTAAATGTTAATTGTGTGACATTGTTCCAAATGAATTGAGTTTCGGGGCAGGACCACCATGTATGTTGAAATGTGCCTAACGTTGGACAGCCTCTAGAACAATAAGTACTTTCAGTGGGTTTCAATTTCTGTAGCCTATCTGGTAATGTATGTTCTATGGAGTATTTAGGGAGGTTTCTAATAAACTGTAATTCAATGAACCCTTAGCTAAGTTACTTTGTTTTTATTTTTATTTTTTTCATTTCTCTGTTTCCCATTCTTGGCCTAGATCAGAATCCCATTTACTCATAAATATGGATTTGAGGGTGCTGGGGGGGAGGTGTTGAAAATTGTGTATAACGAGCCTAAAGTACCCTGAGTACATCTTTGCAAATGCAGGATAGCCAGCTCGGTTTAGGAGGCCCCCAGGTCTTCACTAAGGTCTTAATGTAGTGTCTAATCTTGCAATAATTAAATTGTCATTAGTAAACTAGAAGTCTAAACTGTCCAGGCCCTTAGGTGTCCATCACATTCTTCATTCTGCAGATAAGTCTTTGAGTGTGGGGTAAGAGGGGATAGCTCTGTTGTGAGATGAACCCTGAAGTTGGCCCATTTCCAGCTTAATAAGGAGAGTTTGCTCATCGGGTTAAGATAATTTGACTGTGAAAGCAGAGTTTTTGGGAGCCAGATTATCTTATCCCATGAAAGGGGCCTCATTTGATAGTTCTCCATGAACACCCAGGCCAGTTGGTGATTAGCCGAATTTGCCAAGGGTAAGAAAGAGATTTGGGCCGCCCTGTTTGGGGGTTTATTGCGCCAAATAAATCTAAGAATGTGTTGTTTTTCTAGGTCTTTATTTGCTACCGCAATTGGTAAGAATCTAAAAAGGTATAGTAATCTGGGGAGAACATCCATCTTTATAAAGTTGATGTGACCTGTCCAAGAAATTTGATGTTTGGTCCACTTGTTCAGGTCTGCTACCAATTCTTTTAAAATAGGACTGTAGTTAACCTTATATAAAGTTAAAACCTTGGTAGTAATGTTTATTCCAATGTAGTTTATATGTGTCTTGGGCCAGGCAAAGTTGTATTAAGTATAGCAATCCAAGAGCCTCTGTTTTCTCAAGGTTGACCTTGAGGCTTGAAATCTGAAAATTATTTAGCAGGTTAATGTAAGTTGGAACGGATGTAATTGGTCAAAGTTCACAAAAAGATCATCAGCAAATTAGAAGCACTTATAGTGATGGAGGCCTACATTAAAACCATGAATTTCCAAAGTGGACCTTTTTGCTTGAGTTAATAGATCAATCGCCAGAGCAAAAAGAAGTGGGGAGAGGGGACACCTTTGGATATTCAGGAACTCTTTATTGTGACCAGGTAGTTTCAGATAGGCTTTGGGAGAATGGTAGAAAGTCTTCATAAGGTTTAGAAAGTGGTCCTTGAAGCCAAATGTGGACAGTACTGCATATAAGTATAGCCATTCAATGGAATCAAAAGCTTTTTCGATGTCCAGTGCTAAAGTACAGAACGGGGTGTTGGAGCTCTGGGCTAGGTGAATAATATTCAGGACCCTAGTTATATTGTCCCCTGTCTGAGTGAAATAAAGCCTACCTGATCCTTATAATTGAGCCAACTGTAGGAAGAAAGTAAGAGACCCTTACAGCCATAATTTTGGTTAAAATCTTCAAGTCACCATTGAGCAATGATATTGGATGGTAATTCTTGACCACCAGCGGGTCCCAGCCTGCTTTCAGAAAGAACACTAAGTCAGCTTGATTCAACTCTGGAGGCATTTGTCCACCTTTCAGAATTGCATTACATAATTTTACCAACTGGGGGATAAGGAGGTCTGCCAATTTCTTATAATATAAATTTGAGAAGCTGCCTGGTCCTAGAGATTTGCCTAATTTCATAGCTTTAATGGTATCTCTGACTTCTTCAGATGTTATTTCTGCATTAAGTTGAACGAGTTCCAGTTCATTCAGGGAGGGAAGGTTCAGCTCATCTAAGAAATTGTGTACCATAAAATTACTAATGTGGGAATGCAAAGAGTAGACACCCTGATAGTAGTTAAGGAAGGTCTCTTGGATCTTAGTCTGACTCCCCGTGATTAAACCTGCAGCCGTTTTCTCCTGAACAATCTTAGATTGGCTATCTGTAGAGTTTAGTCTATCTGCAAAAATGGAACTAGGTTTATTTGCTTGGGGAAAAAAAATATGTTGGGTCATTCTGAGGGCTTTCTCAGTCCAATCTAACAATATATTATCCAACTCCAAGCTGATATTGTCAATCCTTTGCCGAGTCAAGTTTGACTGAAAGGATTGATTTTGTTTTTGAAGATCGTTTAGTTCTATAAAGAGTTCTGTCTCTCTACGTTTCAGGTTTTTTTTGCAAGAGGAGGCCAGTCGAATACAAATTCCTCTTATAAAAGCCTTATTAGCGACCCATTTCCAGCCTATACTTGTGTTTTGATTAGTGTTTGTTGCAAAATAGAGATCTAATTATTTGGTGATTTGCTCTTCTAACATTGAATTAGATAACAACATGTCATTAATCTTCCATGAATTCAAGGTTTTTGAATTGGGTTCTAGATTTAGGATTAGAGATACTATATCATGGCTTGCCCAAGGACAAGGGAAGATTTGAGAGCTTTTAGATTGGTCGAATAAAGAGGAAGCAGTTAAAAAAGTGGCAATCCTCGAGTAAGATTTGTGTGTAGGGGAGTAACATGTATATTCTCTCTCAGCTGGATGGTGCCCCTTCCGGACGTCTAAAGGTGTCAATCCTACAGTAAGATTTGTGGGTAGGGAAATAAAAATGTATATTTTCTCTCAGCTGGATGGTGCCCCCTACTGGCATCTACCAAGCCGAATTTGAACAAAAGGGTTTGTATTTGTTTCATTTTGACAGAAAAGCAATTTCCAGTCATCCGCTTGTACCTGTCTAGTTCTCGGTTTAGAACTAGATTGAAGTCACCACCCACTATCAATTTGCCTACCTCTTGGGATTTGAGGGATTTCAATAATGTAATCAAAGCAATTTATGGGGTGGTTGTAGGAGCATATATTGAAACTAGGGTGAGTTATGTATGTAGCAGAGTCCCTGTTAGAAGTATGTAATTGGCCTCCTTTTCTGTTTTTTTTTACGGTCTACTTTGAATGGGAATTCCTTATGCTACAGGATAGTTTTTTTAGATTTTTGTCTGGTTGTGTAAAAGTTAGGGTAGTCTTTGTGCAAAAAGGAGAGGGTTTTGTTATGGACAAAGTGAGTCTCTTGCAGAAAGAGTACTGAGAATCAGATTTTTTTTATAAAACTTGAGCTGGAAAAGGTATAGAGAAGGGCTACAAAACTAACAAGGGGAATGAAGGGGCTAAGTTATGAAGAAAGACTAACCAAATTAAACTTATTTTCTCAAGAAAAAAAAGAGGAGATATGATTACATTATATAAATTCATCCAGGGTCAGTATAAAGCTTTGTCAAGTGAGCTTTTTGTGCCAAGAGGGTTTCAACTGACAAGAAGACATCCTTTGAGGTTAGAAGTAAAAAGATTCCACCTTAAAGAACAAAAAGTTTTTTTCACAGTAAGGGTGGTTAATCTGTGGAATTCTCTACCAAAGGAGGTGGTGACAGCAGATTTGACTGGATATATTTATAATTAAAAAGGGTAATCATGGTTATCCTGGTTAATAAAAGAGAGAGTATTGATCCAGAGAGGAGTATGATTGCCATTATCTGGGGTCAGGAAGGAATAAAACGTTTTCCCTTTTGAGACAATTGGCAAAGTTTCACTTGGGTTTTCACTTGGGTTCTTTTTCTGTTTGCCTTCCTCTGGATCCTACTAATCTAATCCATATATTGCAGATAAGAGGAGATCTCAAAAGGTTGAACTTGATGGACTGAAAGTCTTTTTTCAACCTCAATTACTACATGTAACTATGTATCTATGCTTGGGTGAAACCTGCTTACTGGCAAGTCTCTCTGCAGGTTCCTGGGAAGTATTTCCCTGGTTGTCAGGTTGTTTCCCCGGTGCTTATTTTTATGGAATTCTGTCCATTCTCTATTGGGTCTGGAGGCATTGAATTGTTCCTGGGCTTTAAAGACTTCATCTCTGGAAGCCAAGTTTAGACATTGGAGAAGATTGGTGCTTTCTTTCAGAGAATGGGATGAATAAGAAGATCCATTAAGTTGGAAAATAAGAGCAAAAGGAAATCCCCATTGATATGGTATCTTATGTTTGGAAAATAATTGTGAGAGTTGATTTCATCTTGTCACCCTTATTAATGTAAGGCTAGGGAGCCAGAAAGATTGGTATTTAAGATCGGTTATACAATTACCCTGCAGTGTAAATGGTGTTGCAGTTTCCTTTAAATAGCAGTGCAGAGTTGCTTTTAAGTATTCCTTGTGCTAAGAAAATTTCTTACTAGTTGCGATATATATAAGCTGCTTAAATTATGGGTTTCTCCCCTTGCCTTTTGTTAGTCTTGGTAAATAATACTCTTTCCTGGTGTGTTCTATAGACCTATGAGTTTACAAGTCCTGAATAGGTCAAGATACAGTAGAATATTTCCCCCTTGCTCTGGTTGTTAACCTTGAAGCAGCTATTGTATATTACATTTGCCCTCCTTGAGAGGCTATTTGGTGCAAGAGGATCGTGCACCTCCACACGTGATATGGCGTCTTTAGGACCAAATGGCTGTCCCTCTCCTATTGCAGTGCTGCGCCTGAGACAGAAGCCCCAATCTCCGGCTTGGGACACTCAGCTGCCGTGGGAAGTCTTTTCTTACATCACCCACGCCTCCGGTTTGTGGTAAAATTATCAGGGTCAGTCGCAAGCCCTGTAGCTGGAAAGCAGGATTAGTAATTAGCTCTGTCTGGGGGGAGATCTGTTTTCACCTGTTGAAAGGTTTGGGCAAAGTCACACAAGGGTCTCCTCTTACAATAAAGGGACTATCCCAACTTTAAATTAATTTATTTGATTAATTAGAAAATGTAATCCCGGAGCTCGTCCTGCATGAGTCTGCTCGGATCGGGAGCTAGCTCAGCAGCCCCTTCCCAAGTATTTTAACGTTACACTGAGTCTTCCATAAACATTAAACACTTATACCTACTCCATATTTTTTTAATCAATCGGAACAAGCATTCCTATAGGACCTAATTGACATAAAGATGGCTCAGAACATGCTGTATCGGCTACTATTAACAAATCCCATTTATAAGTTTTTGTAGGAAGTTCAGACTTATCCAAAGAATCTGACAGACTTTACTGCTGACATGATTGGATTTGAGAATGCAGATGTCATTTGTGTTGATGCTAAAGGAAACACTGTATCTGCTGCTGAAGATATAGTAATAGGTATATCACCAGAAGTTAAAGCAAGTTTAGGCAAAACTACTGACTTCAATGAAATACAAGATTGTACAATAACAGTATAATTCATACCATTATTATTATTAAGAACAACATCATCAGAATTGGTCAAAGAATCACCCCTGGGTCCTAAAGTAGAACCTTTAAAGGATGTCTTTACTCCTGTCACTGCTGGAAGCTCAGGTAGCAGTAACCTGTCCTGTTGCATGAATGTGGGAAGATCTAGATATTTTTGATTTCCTAGAATGAGCGACAATATGCTCTATTTTCCCAACATTAGTTCTACTCTTTCACATGTCTCATCTGAAAAATAATTATTTTTATTACATTGTGTATGATGTAATTGGTAACAGTCCAAGTCAGGTCCATAAATGGACCCTCTGCTTCTGTTTTGTCATCTGGAAACTCACCAACCGTCTCTGTCATTAGACCTACAGTATATTCAGTAATACCTAATCCATGTTCTCTAGATCTGGATCTAAAATGTATTCCTTGCCCCACTCTGTTTATAGAAGGGGGTGTATATTTAATGCCATGAATATTACTTAAGTCCTTAAGCTTTTCTTCTATAAGTAAAATGTTTCTTTTCCATTATAATATATATATATATATTCATCTATACCAGACCTCTCTCTTTTAGTAGACATCCAACATTTTTGAGGCTTCATGCTATCACCTACATAATCTGTTTTTGTTTTGTAATTCTTTTAAATCTTTTTTTCGTACAACTTTCTCACCAGATGTACCCTCATCAGGATCAAATTCACTATCCATACTACTATCAGATGATTATAAATTAATACTCTGATCAAAATCAGAATTTACATTTAAGTACTGTATTATTGAAAATAAGACGTCATCATGGTGAATGAAATAAACTGTCTTCACATACTGAGGCTCTCCAATTTCTTCATATTCTTTATTACATTTATTTTCAAATGATCCATATTCAAATCCTTTTTAATGACATATGTTCTGTATTTTAAATTTTCTAATTTTCCTTCTATTTACATTCTCATCCCTCATTGCCATATTTACAGCCATTTTCAATTCATCATGATTTTCTTGGCAACTTGTGCCTATTTTATTTTATTTTTTTATGCTCTTTGCATGCATATATTTACGTTATCCTCTGTACTATTAGTATCACCTTCATTCACCACCGCAAGTCTTATTACCTCCACCAACTCCTTATCCATACTAAACTAGAACAGGGTGCAGGTAAGTGAAAACTCTTTTAGTTGGAGCAGGGGAAAAGGGCTAAGCTTCTCAAGTGGGACAGATCTCCTTGCAGGCCTTCTAGGGGTATTGGGATCAATCTTAGCAAGCTGACTTGAATTATCAATATCTATGATATTATCTTTGGTTGAATCAGGTATTAAAGATGCCAACCATGAAGGGCCATGATTAAAAGCTTCTTCTCTTAAGTGAGCTAGTCAATGTTCCATTGTAGCAGGAGCCATCAGGTAATTCCGTGCTTAACAATGATGTTGCTGAACTGTTAATAATCTGTCAGTTACCTGTTGTCAAGTGTCAAATACTGTATATTCCACCTACTCCACCTATCTCCAAGCCAAGTCAAACTGCCATTCTCCTTCACTAGGTTCAGTCATTGCTTCTTTTATAGTTAACGAGAATTGAGGCTTTGACTGTTAAATATATTATATATTTTAACTTTGATTTCTTTACTTACACATGTGGAGAAGTAGGTCAGTGGTAGGAGTAACTGCTTCTGTTATAAGAGGTTGTGAGTTCAAATTCCAGATACTCTTTTGATATAAATATTGCAATAAGGGAATGTTGGATTTTATATCATATCCTCTTATTTACAGTTTAAATATGTTCCAGAGACCTAATAAAGTTATTAAAGTATTAAAGAAATCTTGTGGGATTTGAACTATTAACTTTTCATTCAATTTGAGATCCTTACGATATTACATATTTTCAATTGCAGGAGCTTTGTTTCACTAATGTTACACGTATTCAATTGCCGTCACTCATAATTTTAATTATATCACTCACAATATGTAAATCCATGTCTTGTCTGTAAAATGCAAGGCGTCAGGGAGTGGGCTCTCCTGAACTCCGCAAGCAGGGCTCTGTATGGCACCACTGTCTCACACTCATAAATTTGGCTACAGGTGTTTTTTTTAAATAAATATTTAGATGTATTCTATTGACTCCAGCGACCTCAAGGCTGAATTTGTAAACTATGCCTTTTTAAGTCATTTTTCAGGGGGTATGATCATATGATCTGACAATATTTAAGCAAGCCCGTTATTTACTTCTTAGACACAACCAATAGTAAATCAGATCGTCATCATGAAAACATGGAATTTAGATGTAATCTGCAATCAGCAATTATTGTTAATATGTAATATTTGCCGATCAGGCTTGCAATCAAGCGATCTAGCAATCTATAAAATGCATTAGATCATCTGTTCTTGTCCATGCAGGTTTCATGAAATAACATTTTAAAATAATATCTTTTAAGTGCATATATGTGGAGTTAATTGAAAAAGCACTTGTGAGTCCTATTTAGTACTCGTAATATTTTTGACAGAAACGTGATACTTTTTTCAGTTGCGGGTTAGACATTATTTGCGAGCTAGAGCTACAGGTCTAATAGAATATCATTTTTGTGGCTCGTAATATTCGAGTGGTGCTAAAACCAATGCAGTTCTAAAGCCAGTTTGGCTTCCTATAGTGATTGTGGGCGGGTAACTCGTAATCGGATTGCAAGTAGCTAATTGAATATGTGGCAATATTAAGAGCAGTTTTAAGTGTGTATAAACTCACTAATTTGTTGATAGAATAGGGCCCTTTGTCACTCAGAATATGTAGCTTAGCTTGGTTAAATACTTTGTAGTAGCCAATGCAACTCATTATGTATATGGCAGATTCAGTGTTGGCTATCCCTAAATCTGAATCAAACCATCATTTTGAAACAAATTTAAATGGAAAGGATGTTTTCCACATGCCTTTCAAATGGCTATTTGACATTACAGAACACATCTTAAGTGACCCTGTAATAAGTTATATATGCTTCATATGTGCCCATATATAAACATGATGTGGTCTGTGACTTTAGGTAAGTAAAATACCACCTCAAAGCAAAATAAGAAGCAAGGCTGTGTATGGATATCTGCTTTCTTCAGTCAGGCTTGAAAAGGCTGTTATTGCTAAACCGACCCAGCAGATCTTTCAGATTCTTTTTGATCCCTTAACCAAGACAGCTGGTGTCTCTAAAATCCCCTTGCATTAATACATTTTAAATGTGAGCACACTGTCCCGGCATACAGGATACTTCATCTGTACAAGTGGTGCTGGAACTGCTTTAATTGCTGTTGTAATTAAAAAATTATTAAATATATGTATATTTAAACTGTCAAGGACCCCTTTTTCCAGTTACTGGATCTTAGCCAATTAAAGGACAGAAGGCTTAGCTACAGCCACTCCATTGTATTGTATTCTACTCTGGCCCTTTTTAGCAAATTAAGTTAATCACATCTGCCATGTACTCTATCTAATTCCTGGACCACTCAGACACAGAGACAGCAGGATGTGTATTAGAAGGTAGCCCTATTATTCTCAAGTGCCAGCCATCAAGGTACTGCTAGACCCCATGTGGGGTCATCTTCTGTAATAGTCTGCCACACCCTCTCATTGTTACTCCGTGTATAACCCCCTCTGTATCTAACTGCTATAAATATTGTTTGACCAAAATAAATCAGTTCCCTTTTGAGGCTTATAGAAATCATATGTATCTTATTTTGCTCCTGTTCTCCTGGGTGACTGCAGGGAGGTACTGAGAGACTCTGTAGGATCCTGCTTGGGTAGGTTTGACTGTAACAAGTATTATCAAGCCCCCTAAGATGAAACAGATATAGAGTCTCTTGGTAGCCTGGAACTGCTGATTTCTGATGCCAGGACCCTGACCGATACAGAAGCCAGATATCAGGGTGCTGGTGCCGAGATTTCAAAGAACCCAATGGTCCTTGTGGGTAGTTAACCTGTAGTCTATAGCAGGTGGCCCTGGGCTTGTATAATCCCTACCCTCGGATTGTCACATAAACTGATATCATTCTGTAATAGTCTGTGAGTCTAGGTTTTGTATGTGTTGCTAATACAGTCATTGACAATATTCAATGTTCACCTACAAGGCATCACAACATCATCTGCATTGATTGTACAGGAACAGGGCAGCTACTATCTTCTCTAAGGATTTTTTAACCCCCTCATAAACTGATTATAACTGAACATACAGCATAACATACAATAATTAACATAACATAACAATATAATAAATAACTAAAACATTTACTGAGCCCAGTCTCTGCCTAGGTGGGTCAGACAAGGTACAGTTTCCCATCCCACAACCACATATTCCCAGGAGGCTGTCCTGATAGGAGTCATTATGAGTCCAGAATAATGGCTTGCCTCAAAAATCCCAGTCCATTCTGTATGGATCATATGAGTCCATTGTGGTTTTAAGGTAAATTAGAGTAGTGAGAACACACAAACACATTCATCAGTTGACATTTAAAAAAAAAAATCTCTGTATAGGGTAATATTTATAAATATATGGGGCATTTTTGGGACATAATAATGTTTTTTTAAATAACATTTTGAATTGGTGTCTGGTGGGATAACATGATTTGTTGTTTGGTGAGATCATAGGATTTGATGTCTGGTGAGATTACATATTTGGCGTTTGGTGGGATGACATGATTAGGTGTCTGGTGAGATGACACGATTTGGTTTCTGATGGGATGACATGATTTCGGTCTGGTCGGATGACATAATTTGGTGTCTGGTGGGATTACATATTTGATGTTTGGTGGGATATCATGATTAGGTGTCTGGTAAGATGACACGATTTGGTGTCTGGTGGGATGACATGATTTCAGTCTGCTGGGATGACATGATTTGGTGTCTGGTTGGATGACATATTTGGTGTTTGGTGGGATAACATGATTAGGTGTCTGGTGAGATGACATGATTTGGTGTCTAGTGTGATGACAGGATTTCAGTCTACTGGGATGACATGATTTGGTGTCTGGTGGGATGACATATTCGGTGTTTGGTGGGATAACATGATTAGGTGTCTGGTGAGATGACACGATTTAGTGTCTGGTGGGATGGCATTATTTTGGTCTGGTGGGATGACATGATTTGGTGTTTGGTGGGATGACATGATTTGGTGTTTGGTGGTTCTATCTCTCTTCTAGGCAAACATCATTGTCTGCACTAACATGATTTTGGGAATGTAATGTCATTGCCTCTGACACTCTTTTTGCTGTAATATTGGATCTAATTATTTTCTGTTCTGTTCTTTTTCACTGAATCATTCATTGTTTACTTTTCTAAGTCTCCTGTATTTATTTCACATAAATTAGCACTGCTCGAAACTCATATGTACATTTCTTTTCTTGTTTGTTAAATCTTAGATAATGTCACCTTATTAGACTTTCAAATAAAAACCATCTGTCTGTTGCTAAGGAAAAAAAAAACATAGCTAACACCTGTAAGTTCCATATTAGCTGTGGCATTTGGTCATTTACAATTTTTATTGTGGATTAGACCAAATCATGTTTCATCAACAAAGACTTTACAGAATAGTGTTCTTTTAAAAAAAAGTACATATAAAACAAAAATATAAAATAGCAACTTAAAATACCACTGCATGATGAAAAAATATGTTTGAAAAGTTTGAGTTTGACTAAGCATAATAATGCACAGAAAATCATATGGCTAATTTTTAATTAGAAAAAATAATAATTTTAAACAGCCCTTGGAGGGATCCATGATACATGGGAGAAAATTGAATGTATAAGAGGAGCATTTACATTTCTAGAATTATAGTTTATCCTTTGATGAATTGTATCCATTTATCAAACAAAGACTCCAGACTTCTGCCTACTCTCACCTCCCCACCCCTCCCTCTACTGATAACTATATAGTTACATAGGACCTCATTCAATTGCAATTTTGCCAATTGAATAGGCCTCTAAAAAAGCAGAGTGCATATTTTTTTAAAGACGTTTTTAGTTAGTGAACATCCAAAGCACTATCCAAAAGCAACGTCTTTACTAACTAATAACGTCTTTAAAAAAGTATGCTATGTGCTTATTTAGAGCCCTATTTAATTGGCCAAATTGCAATTGAATGAGGCCCATAGTAATTATGGTTGAAAAACTTTTTTGTTTTAATTCATCAAGTTCAACCTTATTAGATCTCCTCTGCAATATGCAGATTAATTGTTAATTAATTGATCCAGAGGAAGGCAAGCAGAAAAAACCCAGATCGAAACATTGCCAATTGTCTCAAAAGGGAATAAAAAATAAAATCCCTTCCTGACCCCAGATCCTGGCAATTGGGGTCCTCCCTAGATCAATACTCTAATTATCCATGATAACCCAGAATTCCCTTTTTATTCAAAAATGTATCCAAACCCTTTTTAAAGTTATGTATCGACTACAATGTCACCACCTCCTTTGGTAGAGAATTCCACAGATTAACCACCCTTACTGTGAAAAAACCTTTTCGTTCTTTAAGGTGGAATTATTTTACTGGAATCATTTTACTTCTAACCTCAAAGGATGTCCTCTTGTTAGTTGAAAACCTCTTGGCACAAAAAGTTCACTTGACAAAGCCTTATATCGCATATGCGGATTAGTTGTTAATTAATTGATCCAGAGGAAGTCAAGCAGAAAAAAAACATTGAAACATTGCCAATTGTCTCAAAAGGGAATAACAAATAAAATCCTTTCCAGACCCCAGATACTGGCGATCGGGGTCCTCCCTAGATCAATACTCCCTCTCTAATTATCCATAACTAAATCTCGCTTTTTAGATATGTTTGTATATAATGTTTTACTTGAAGGTATTGGCATCTGTCAGAGAAATGTTAATCATATTATGTTTTGACCTCTTGAAAAGTTATTATTTATTATATGAAATAAGGATAAAATACCCTAAATATCTTAAAAAGGGCTAATTCTTGTGTGAGACTGATAAAGGGTATGCATATAACTTTTAGACAAAATGGGAATACAAAAGAAGGAGTAGTTGAGCAATAATAAATTGTAGTATGATGCAATATAACCCTTTCTCCATTCCTCCTTTTTCTTCCCTCTCTCTGTTTACCCCTTCTTTCAATCCCTTTCCCTTACACCCTTCTCTCTTTTCCATCCTATCCATTCTCATCTGTCTTACCACCTTTTCTCCCTCTCCATCATGTACCTGTCTCTACCCCTCTTTCTCACCTCCTTCTTTTTCCCTTCCACTTTCTCCCTTCTATCTCTTTCATTTCTGTCTTTCCCCTCCGCTCCCCATCTCTATCCCTTTTTTCTCTCTACTTCTCTTATTTGGCTCTATTTCTTCCCTTACATGTTGAGGGGCCTTAACATTTGTTTTGCAACAGTGCCCTTTATTCACTAGTGTTTTCATGGCTGGATCTACCACTAGGCAGAGTAGGACTCTGCCTAGGGGCACTTCTCTGAGAGGCGCACCTCCTTACAACAAAAAAATGTTTTTTCTTTTATTGTTAATGTTTCTTTAAATAATATGGGTCAGGAAAGCACTGCATGCTACATGACAGTGGGATCCACCGAATGGAAGTGGATAAACAATGATACACATGAGAAGACATCACTGAGTTGGTGTAGCAACTGCATTCTTGTCAGCATGCTCTGAGCACCTTACATTCTGCTGCTCCCCATCACTCACTTCCTGTCCTGCCTGACATAGAAATGGTCCTAACAGAGTTCCCTCACCCAGGGGCCCATCAAATAGGTAATGCAAACAGTGCCCACACAACTATAGGTTCATTAGGTTGTCATTGGTTATTTTTATATTTTCCAAGCTTTTTATTTTACAGATATAGCATAACATATTAACAGTTATCATTTTACTGTGGGATTCATATTTGCTTAATTCCTGTACCAATTTATTTTTGTATTATAACAAAAAATCACCTGTATGTTTTAGGAGTAAATGGTATATGTAAGCATTTTATTCTATAACATTTTGTAACTACTGAATGCTAAAGAACATAAAAGGATGGGTTAAGTATGAACTAAACTAGAATTGATAAACATTACATTATAAGTGTAAAAAACATGTAAAAAAGTGAGCTACACTAAAACAGAGGAAATGCTTTATGAATCATAGCTATGCCTATATAAGTGAACTAAGCATTTTTGTATATTTAAATATCTCAATTACATAATTTTCCTCTTAATTTACTTTTTTTCTGTAAGAGTTGAAACTCTGTCTTTTAGGACTGGTATTCTGTTAAATAAATATACAGGAATAAGTGCTGTTAATTTATACATATTATGCTGTTTATAAATCCTTATAACATCTAATTACATGTCCCTCTCATTCAGATCATAATTAATACTGTCATATTTCATTATGTTGCTGATATTGATTTTTAATGCTATGACTGTGCTACCTTCTATCTCTTTATACCCAATAAATTACCAGGTTTAATGGACTGAATTCAGTTTTGGGTAGTTGCCTAAACCCAAACTTTAATCAATCTAGGGCCATATTCTATTAGCTGCTCATAAATTTGTCTTCTGGTGTATTTTTTTTAAATAAATGTTTATATGCATTCTATTGACTTAAGAATTCATTAATGCCAATAAGTAATATTTGCTGAATATGTTGTAATATTAAGAGTGTTTTAAGTGTGTATACATTTGCGAATTGGGCAATAAAATAGCCCCCCTAGTCTGTAAACAACAGAATAAGGATTAGCTATTCAAAATGACATTTATAATATTCTGCATATAGCTGGAAACAAGCACCATAATTATGGAATTATCACTATATTCAATTTCTCATTACTTTTCCCTCTAGCTCTCACCCACCAGCTTCCATATTACACAAAACTACCACAGCCCTCAATTTTTCTATTCTTATCCTATTACCATAAAGTACAAAACATGAGAAAGCATAGACTAAAGATGAAGACTTTTCATGTTATCAGAGTTATGATGTTATACATGTAATCCTGTTAATTCTTCTACTACTACTATTAACATAATTGAAATACTTCAGGTTGTACATTCTATGGGCCATATTCAATTCGAAGCCAGCAACTCGATCGCAGACATCCGAATGTCTGCGAGTGTGTTGCGGGCTCCTGTTCGTCTCCGATTGTGATGCTATTCAATTTCTCAAGGCCGCAGGTTATGGGCCCAAAGCCAAAACCGTAAACCATGCACTGGTTCACAGCACTTATGGGCGGGAACATGATCAATTTAGCAAGCCTGTTACTGCCCATTTCAATTCAGCCAAAAGAAAATTAGACTGTCATTATTACAGCATTACAACATGGAGGTTACGTATCAATCAATTAGGTTTGGGGATCCGATATGCGATCAGACTCGCAAAACTGAGAATTATGAAAATGAATGCCAATACTGTTCTTGTCCATATGGGTGGCCTAATATGTATTAATTTATTGATACCCGAGATCGATTTAACCCGAAATTAAACATAAGAAAAAATCTTATATACTGCCGATTTGCGGGCTTGAGATTGTTGTGCAATTAATTATAATGTCTGTCATCGCTTTCCCCGTTATTTACAGTGCAGTAGGGATTTTGTATTTGCATTTACAATGCTACGAATAGGTGTATAATCCCCTTGCGGGCTCTCTATAGTACTCGTGGGATTTTCTCCTTCATTTGCTTTTTATGGGTGTGAAAACATTTGCAGACTTGGGGAAATTGAGCAATTGAATAGCAGTTTGCGATTTTAGCCTTGCGAAATTAAAAGATCAAAGGTTTCTGGACGCTGTACGTTACGAGTTTAACCATCTCCATTTTTTTAAGCCCGTAACTCAGAAGCCATTCAGTGCCCGCAAAAAAGACTTTGAATAGCAAATTAGCTTGCAATCTCCTGAAAGCTCAGATCTCCTGAAAGCTCAACTGAATGTGGGCCTAAGTATAGTAACCTGGACTACTATATATATATATATATATATATATATATATATATATATATACAGTATATACCATATATATGATGTTGTTGTTTAGTCACTCAGTAGTGACTGACTCTCTATAACCCTATGGAGCAAAGCACGCCAGGTCCATCTCTCAGTCACTGCCCTCTGAGCTCCATCAAGTTCATATTCATTGCTGTTTTCCCCTTCTTCTTGTGCTTTCAATCTTTTCCTAGTGCTCAGACTTCTTAATAGTCCAACTGTCACAGAAGCAAATGTACTTTAATTTCATGGCTACAGTCACCATCTGAAGAGATCTTGGATCCCAGGAAAATAAAATCTGTCACTACCTCCACTTCTTCTCCGTCTATTTGCCAGGAACTGAGATTGCCATTTGTCCTGATCTTTATCTTTTTAACGTTAAGCAGCAGGACATATTTTGCACTCTCTTCTTTTACCATCATCAATAGTTCCTCCTTACTTTCAGCCATCAGAGTAGTTTCATCCATGTATCTGAGGTTGTTGATATTTCTTCCAGCAATATTGATTCATGTTTTGGATCAATCCAATCTAGCCTTACGCATGATGTATTCTGCGTATAAGTTGAATAAATAAGGTGACAATATACAACCTTTTCCGATCTTGAACCATTCTGTTGTCCCATGTTCAGTTCTGACTGTGGCTTCTTGGTCCATATACAGATTCCTCAGGAAGAGGATGAAATGATCTGGTGCTCCCATCTCTTTAACAACTTGCCACATTTTGTTGTGATCCACACAGGCAATGGCTTTATAGTCTATAGAAAAAAAGTAAATGTTTCTGGAACTCTCTTGCTTTTTTTTTATTATACATTGCACATTGGCAATTGGATCTCTTGTGCCTCTTCCTCTGCGGAACCCGGCTTGCACATCTGGTAGTTACAGGTCCATATATTGTTGGAGTTGAAGTTGTAGGATCTTAAGCATTACCTTGCTAGCAAGTCAAATGAGTGTACTTTGATAATTGGAGCACTCTTTGGCACTGTCTTTTTTTGGATTGGGATGTAGATTGACCTTTTTCCAATCTGGCCATTGCTGAGTTGCAAGCAACACTTTCACAGCATCATCTTGTAGGAATCTGCATAGTTCAATTGGTACTCCATCAACTCCTGCAGCCTCGTTATCAGCTCCATCTCATTGGACAAACTATTGAGGTCATCAATGCTGCTAAGATCCTTCCTGTATAGATCTTCAGTTTATTCCTGCCACCTCTTCTTTATCTGATATTCTGCTGTTAAGTGCCTACCATTTTTGTCTTTTATCACACCCACTTTGGAATGAGGTGCCTTTGAGATCTCCAATTTTCTTGAAGAGATCTCTTGACTTACCCATTCAGCTATCTTCTTTGTTCTCTTTACACTGCTCATTGTAGAATGTTTCATTGTCTCTTCTTGATATCTCTGGAATTCAGTTGGACAAATACTGTATTTTCCTATATTCACTACCTTCTGCACTCTTCCTTTCCTGGGCTTCTTTCAAAGCCTAATCAGATAGCCACTTTGCCTTCTTTGTTTTTTTTTCTTTTAAGAATGTTCTTTGTTACTGTTTCCTGGATAATGTTGCAAACTTCGGTCCAAAAGTCTTCACGCATTGTATCTTGCATGTCTAGTCCCTTAAAGCTAATATTTACTTCCACTGCATGTTCACAAGGGATATTTATTTTGTATCTGCTTGGTCTGATGATTTTCCCTCTTTTCTTCAGTTTAATTTTGAACTTTGCAATAAGAAGTTCATGGTCTGAGCTGCAGTCATCTCCAGGTCTTGTTGTTGCTGACTATATAGAGCTCCTCCATCTTTGGCTGCAAAGTATATAGTCAGTCTGATTTCTATATTGTCTATCTGGAGATGTCCATGTGTAGAGTCCACTGAGACAGCTCTCACAAAAGTCACTAATGACTTGCTCACCGCCAAGCCAAGGGTCACTTTTCTATTCTACTTCTTCTGGATCTCTCTCCTGCCTTTGACACAATTGACCACCCTCTTCTTATCCAAATCCTCTTCTCCATCTATACATCCTCACTTAGTACCCTAATATAATCATCTATATGCAGATGATATTCAAATCTACCTTTCCACACCATATCTATCCCCCCTCTCTTCTAATACATATTTTCAACTGCCTCTCAAGTATATCATGACCCTAACTTACAAAGCCCTCTACAATGCTGCACCAACTTATATTTGTGCTCTAATCTCCAAATACTCCCCACCCGCCCTCTTCATTCTGCTATTGACCTTCTTCTTTCCACCTTTCTTATCACCTCCTCTTATCCCCGCCTCCAGGACTTTTCTCGTGCCACCCATATTCTCTGGATCTCCTTGCCTCGCTCCACTAAACCTTCAAATCCTCACAAAAAATGCACCTGTTTAAAGAAGCCTACCACCTTCCACCTTAACTTTCACAACTTATCTTTCACTCTCCTGTACCTCACTCAAACCCTTTAGATTATAAGTTTGCGAGCTTTCAATGTTGCATGGTGCTTTGAGAAAGCACTTTGAACACTGTATTCTAAGCTCAAAGACAGGGCCCTCAATCATTTTCAACATGTTAATACTGCTTTTGTCTTTGCCTTGATTGTAACCCATGTAGAGAGCTATGGAATATGTTGCCGCTTTACAAATAGACAATAATAATAATAATAATAATCATATAATGTATAGAACAAAATATGCTTTACCGGCAGCATATTACCTGTTAATCTAGCCACTAACAGTAGGTAATTACATTTAAATACTAATAACCCCAGAGAAACCCATTTCAAAGTGGTTATATGGTTGGTTATATGTGGTTATATATATATATGATATATATATATATATATATATATATGTTACAACAGTATTCTAAACTTTCACTGCCCTACATTAGGACACTCAGCCAGCAGCCGTTAATCCTGCCTTAGATGCAACAGATTTCTGTGCATGGAGCAGCCAAACCAAGTTTGACAGATGAGACAGAGCTGTAGGAGCCAATAGGAAATGTGAACGTCATAAATGTTATGAGTGGGATGTACAGGAACAAGCGCCTGTAACTGCCCCCTGCGATATCGCTCTCATTGATTATTAATCATTCACATTATCAAGGAAGCTGCAAGTTTGTTGCATGGTAGATTCATAAAGCTCCTCCATGATGGACAATATCAGGCTGTCTCTACTTGGACTTAGATTGATACACCACCACTCATACCCAGAAAGCAATTAATTTAACTGTGCAAATCACCAAGAGGCTGAGCTCTCTATCCTATACTTCTTTTGTTAAAAGGGTTTATTTGCTATGTAGAGCATGACATAAGGTCCTAAAGGCTTAAACATACTGATATCTAATTTTACCTGCTCTCAGCTATGCTCTGTTCTTCCTTTCAATTGCAATATAAAATTAGACTTGTGCTTGCCCATGAATCCATTTCTATTTCCTCCATAAACACATTCAACTCTTCTTCAAATGGGTAAAAATCAAAATAGAATCAGACCTGGATTTGCCTTCCACATTATCCCCATGATCATGATGTTCTTGGCTACAGCAGGCATGAAGCAGTTACATAATTTTGTCTGCATTTTGCCCCCTATGAAACGGAACCTCAACATCTCGATATCCTTCTCTTGTATTTATAATGTTTTTTTCTGTCATCGATTCTTTCTGTGTTTCCAATGTTGATCTGAAGTTTTTCACCATGCAGTGGGAAGCCATGGTTTTAGGGTGTACTTTAAGGGAATATGGTGCACAGGACTACAGTTGGCTAGCTGGATTGATATGGGACTTGTAAATACGTTTATATTCCTCATAATGCACTTCACTCTCTTGCTTTCTTTGAGAGCAATTCAGAGAGGTGGCTCTGCAAATGGATCACTCAGGGGACTCAGGCATTGCTATCTATGGTTGCCTGGTTCAGTGCTAAAGACCGCTAATTCAGTTCTCAAAGGCATAACCTTCGGTAAAATCACAATAAATGTTTGGAGCTTCTCTTGGAAAATGGGACAGGAATGATAACCTGTGCTGGAAAGAAGAACATTGGCTTTGGCCAAAACAAAATAGTTATAGTGGGTCTGTTGTCGGCTGGGCACTATGCTTCCATCCTTTTATGGAGATTAAAGCTTGGGAAAGGCTGATATTCTTATACTTGATGTCAGGTAGCTGTTGCTCCTGTGCCATCAACAAAAATAAAAATGTTGGTATATTTTTTGACACGTTCCTTCAGAAACAGCTCTGCAGTTGATGTGGTTAGACTTGCTAGGAATTAAATTGTTTCTGCATATATGCAAGACTATAATTGTAACCCATTTTCTGATCCAGGAAACCAATGGAAAAGTAATCAGGGGTCCAAAGTTAGGTGAGTTTAAAAGTCAGAGTGAGAGCTAAGGTTGAGAGTTGCCTCACACTATGGTTGCTACACCGCAGTGTCAAGCTGCATGTTTAACCATAAATATTTCTACATTTTATTAATTTCAGGGAATATCAACCCTTAAAACTGCACAAAGAATACTGTTTCCATATTTTCTATTTTTTTTATTCAGGCTTCTTGAATGCACAGTCCCACAGTTTTCTCCCTAACATATTCTAATTTTTGATAGTTTAAGCTATACCTATTTGCAGTCTTTTTTTAAAGTTTTAATTCTTTAGTAGCAATTCTCTCAGCTGAGAATTTATACTATAGTGATTTCTAAATTAGAAATTCCCTGATGTCCACAGAGCTTAATGTTATTTCTTCTTCAAGACTGTCATATAAGAGTAAAAAGGGGCTCCTGATTCTTTGAAAAAAGTGTGTTTTTCACTTTGAGAATTATAAACAGTAAACTCATATAAAACAACGTGTATGTAGACATTCTGGCCTGCTTAGACAGCCAAAAAACAGTTTATTGTCTTATGGTGTGGAATGCATTTCTGATTTCTGTTGAAGGGTTTAGGATGTATCAGCTGTGTCCTTAACATGAGAATGCGTTGAGACTTATTCGTAGGAGTGTGAGCCAAACTTATGAATATGCTGGTTGTAAGTAGTTGGGTGTCTAACAGGGGGTGATGTTTGTGTTTAGTGGCCAAGGAGTTGAAGAGGGTTTGGAGAGAAGTGAACCAGAGATTGTGGGTATTATTATTCTCATTATCTTATATTTATAATGTGCAAAGATATTCCAAACACAAGATAAAAACTAAATCAATACCGATTAAACTAATAGAGAGCCACTCTGTTTTTGAGTTTAGAATCTTGCAGATAGAGTACTTTTTCAAGCATCCTATACAATGCAGGTTATGGCAGTCAGGGATGAACAAGGGTAGTGAGGGGAAGGTGTGGTGAGGTTGATGGTTAGGGAGTGGTGTTCAGATAGAGAGCGTGGATTGATGATTAGATTGGAGGTGGGGGAGAGATTGGTGAAAATAAGGTCAAGGGGGTGTCCAGCCTGATGGGTTTAGGAATCTGTCTATTGTGAAAGTCAGATGAAAGAGGTAAGTGAAAGTAGTTTAGCGGCAGCCGGGGTGGGGGGTGGGAGTGTCAATGACAATGTTAAAATCACCAAGAAATCATGAAGGAATGCTGGAGGAGAGAAATTGAAGGAGCCATGTGGCAAAATGATCTAGAAATAGAGTGGGTGGTCCTGGTGGGTGGTAGATTACAGCAACACAAAGAGATATAGGTGAGAAGAGGAGGACACTTCAAAATATGGAAATTGGAGGGAGGAAACAGAGGGTATAGAATGAAAAGTGCAATTAAATAAATGCCCACACCACCACCTTGTTTGTTCCTAGGTCGAGGTGTGTGACTAAAGTGAAAGACGACAAGTGGGCGTGCTGCAGGGGAGTCAGTGTCTGATGAAGAGGGTTAGGTTTCAGTGATAGCCAGAAGTTCGGGGGAATTGTAAATTAATAGGTTGTGAATGAAAGTACGTTTATTGCATATAGAGCTTGAATTCCAGAGGGCACAGGAGAAGGATGGTTTGTGATAGGAAATAGTTCTTAATTTATGTTTTTTTTAGTGTCTGCTAGTCTTGGGCCTGAGCGTGGCTGAAAGCAGGAGGAAATAAATGAGGGGCCTGGATTAGGAGATATATCTCCTGCAGCTAGTAGAAGATGGAGAGAGAAAGGCGAGATGGGTGTGGCACTTACAGAAGTGTTTCTGTTTATGAGCATTAGAAGCGGGAGGATATAGTGACTGGAGAAAGGAGAGGAGCTCATGGGAGCATTAAGGAGGAGAAGAGAGAAGGGAAGGAGAAATGGTTAGTTGAAAACATGGGGTGTATAAGTTGTGGAGAAGAGCCTGAGAAAAAGGTAGGAGGTTATGAGGAAGAAGAAAGCATGGGGAAAGATTATGAGATAGTATGTAATGTAAGGGAATAATTAGGAATAGTTAACAGGAGTTGCTAATTGATCAGGTGCATGTAATTTATAAGAGTCAATAAATTAACAGTAAACAGGGGCAGGTGAGATTACCTGCAGTGGTGGAGGCATGGTGGAAGGAGAGGAGGGGCCGGGTTGCGGGTGGCCAGGGGATGCCTCTGGGGTGGAGGAGACGGGACTGGGGACCAGAGAGTGTCACATGGCCTCCGCGGTCACTCGTTGGAATGCACTCTTGTCCATCCCAATCATGAGCAGCCTGGCCATGTCGGACTCAGTCATTAGATGATGCCTCCTCTCCTCCTCATTGTGCCTTCTCAGGCTGCGCATTACCTCTGCATGATTGGTGGAGATGCTGGCCTGGATCCACCTGCTGACGCATGAAGGCCAGCATCTGTGCAGCCTGGCCTGATGTTGGGGATGGAGGTCCCTGGGGCGTGGCATGGTGAGAAGGTGGGGGTGTGGGAGTGGGGAGTGTCTTGGGCCCTGCTGGAGGGTGTTGCTGTTTTGGAGGTGGTGTGGTTGGGCCCGGTGGTGGTGGCGGCCAGTCCAGCACACTGCTGTGGTGGGGAAGAGGTGGTGGCTGGCTTGTTTCATCACTCCAGTTGGAGAGCCCTGGAGATAGCCTCAGTCTCTCGAGTAGGGGGATAGTGGGGTTGAATCCTGGCGGTGTGGCCGGAGGGCTGGATGGTGGCCCCACCAGCCATATGAAATCCTCCTCCTCTGAACCAGGGCCCTTGGCTCAGCTTCTTTCCTTCTCCCCCTGCACCGGTTTCTGCTGTGCTCCACTTCCTGCTCCGATGGAGACAACGCCCCAGCCTCTGGCTCGCAACTGGACCCAGCCCTCCTTGATGATGAAAGAGAGAAAAGAAAGGTATATGTCATTAGTATGATGTATAATACATTGTTTTGTGTGCATTCCTAACTATCTGACATCTAGGCTTGAACCTGGATGATACTCCTAATTGCAACTCGGTTTAGTGATCATTTGCTAGAAATGATCTGATCTTTGGTTCTTGGTCTTGATCGTTCTTGACTGCTAACGCTATCTTGATTCTGGCTGTGGTCTGTAACTGCATAGGCTGCAGTGGGCACACCAATACATGCACTCTCTATTGGTTGATTACTGTTGTTGTGCCCAGGAATGACAGTGATTTGTCAGCTTCATGGATTTAATGACACATCCATCTCTTGTTAATTCCATAGAGCTGACATGTCAATTTTCTTGTTGGTCTTCATGTATATTTGTAGTGTGTGAGATGTACATCTGGTGGCAAGTTAATTATAGTGACTTCCATTGCTTTCCCCATATTTTAAAGTACATTATTGTGTTTTTATTTGCTTTTGAAGTGTTAGGAACAGGCGTTTAACCCCCTGCAGGTCCTCTCTAGTACTCATAGGATTTTTGGCTACATTTGCCATTTACGGGTTTGAAGGCAATTGCGGGCTTGAATTGTTGCAATTTAATAGCAATTTGCAATTTGAGCAATTGTAACATTTGCCCCCACCAGCCATATGTAATCCTCCTCTTCCGAACCAGGGCCCTCGGCTCTGCTTCTCTCCTCCTTCCCTTGAGCCTGTTCCTGCGGGGGCTTGTTCCTCCACTTCCTACTCCGATGGAGCTGATGCCTCCAGCTGTGCCTCACCACTGGACCCAGTCCTCCTTGATGCTGAAAGAGAAAAAAGAAAGGTCAAAGGTTTAGACGGGTTGGAGTTTTTGATAACCACAGGGATTTTCAGCCTGTAGCTCGCAAATAGATTGTGGGTAGCTGAAAAGAGGCCAATTTAATAGCAGTAACTTTTGCTAGCTACATTAAGGCTTCAGTAGTTGTTATTTGACATTTTGATGCCAATTTTGCATTGATTGCTTGAACTGGATTAGAACCGTTCTCTGAGGAATCCTCAAATGTCATCTTTCCTAATGAACCAAATGAATCATGAGAAGACCTAGAATTCTTATGTACCTTCTTGCTGTCTGAGAGACACCGGATCTTGAGAGAAGGACTCTTTGAATTATTTCATTGTGCTTTTGTACTGAAACGTTCAGTGAAGTAGACTTGGGATTGAATCTGGCTCCCAAGAGGATAATTTTCTGTGATAGAAGAAGAATGTTTTTTTTCAGATATACAATCCATTCATGACACTTCAAAATGAATGTCCCAATGTCTCAGGAGAATATTCGGATCCTGATGCAGTAGAAGTATATCATCTATGTAGTGATAAATTCTCAACTCCTTTTCCTTGCAGTTATGGACAACATGATCTTTAAAAAACCTAAAGGACTGATGCTAGACCAAAGTGGATACAGGAAAACTGTAGATGCATTACCAGGATCAGGAACCTGAGAAAATATCTGTGACACGGGAAGACTGGATTATGTTAAAAAGTGTATAATGTGTATAATTGTATGAATATGTAATGTTAAATCTATTATAGGTCTCCATTTTCAATACGTTTTTTTACTTAAGAATAGGTTGGAATAAACCCACAGAAAATTCTTTTGTTGAGGAATTGGTTTTATAATGTGCAGATGCAAAACTCCAAAATTAAATTGTGTGAAGCCGTTAGGTTTTTAGGGATTCACATGAAGGTTTGACAACACCGCCCTGTTTTCTACTCTTGACAGGAATCCCAGTCTGTATCCTCAGGAAATGATTGATAGGACCCATGAATCCGAAACTGTCACTGCAAAGAGATGCAATCTTCCTCCTACTGTTGAGATGTCTCTGCTCCTGAAGTATCTCATAAGAGTATTCTTGCCCACTCACGCAGCTCAGCCTCAACATTGCCCAGCATACTCTGGTTACTAGCATCACTTCCTCCACCCCAGAGACCCCCCTTGACTTGGGTTTAGGTGTAGTGGCACAGGGGGTGAGGGCCCTGTATCCAGTCAGAGGAGGAGATAGGGCTGCACCTAGGATTTGACCTTCTCAATAGCACTCCTCAGTGACAATCTCTTGGTCCAAATGTTAACATAATCTAGACAGGCTACAGAGTAGAGGATCATGGCCGATGTGATGGTGATATTTTGTAACCAGGTGGCTACCCACCATAACATGTTCCTTGATCCTCTTCTCTGTGGACACGTAGGGTTATGTTTGTAGGCCTTCCTGAACAGCTTTAAAACATCACTGTAAACACCCTTGTCATGATATGTCCATATATGCCCATGTCCCTGTACCTATAACACACTGTTCTGTACATGCTCCATGCGATAATTCAGCCAACTGGATGAAGTGGAGACAAACTTTATTTAAGCCACCTTTACTAGGCTCCTCTCCATGTGGAGCAAGCAGTTCTGTCCCTAGAGAAGGCTGCTTAGCCGTTCAGGGCGACCCATACACCTGAACTGCCTGCATGCAGGATTGAGACTCCGGCTTCCAGTTACATCTTCCACCTGCTGTTTTGCCCCATTCCCATCGCTGCAGAGCTTGAAAAAAAAAAATATATTTTTTTTATTTTATTTTGCAAGTCATGACAATACCATACACAAAACATCATACAAATCATACATATTTTTGCAGTTAATAAACATTACAAAATACATAACATCCTTACACATTTCGAGGTAAACATATACTCCTAAATACTTCCAGCAGAGAGTTCCTCTTCTTTCACCATTTATCCTTGTCCAACCATTTTAAAGTCTCACAATCCTAACAACATTCATATGTAATGACTTCCAAAATAGACGTATACTCTCACCCTCTACCACCAGGGATTAACCCACATTCCTTTAAATATTATTATTTTGTTTATCCATATATGTTTCCCAAATAGGCCAATTGGCCATTAGTCCCTTGCAATTCACTTTCTCTAGACTGTTATTAATCATGAAATCTCTATTTCTATTAATTATGCGTTCTATTTCCTTTAAAGATGGGATGTCATCTGATTTCCAATATCTACTAAATGCCCATTTCATAACTAATAATATATGCAATAATAAAATCTTATGTGTAGGATATTTTGCTGTTATCTTTAAATGCAGGATAATAACTTCTGGGTCATAAGGGATACTAATTCCCAAAGCCTCCTTAATCCATTCTATGCCACTCTCCCAAAATGATTTCCCTTTTGCGCAATTCAACCATTGTACCCCCAGGAATATCGCACACTTTCCAACATTTCCCCATTGGCTCTCTCGAGAATGTATTCAAAGCTGCCGGGGTCCAGTGCCATTGATTGATTATTTTAAAGTACAGTTCTATATATGAGTTTGAAATTGCCGATGAATTTACTATTTTTAACGCTTCCAACCATTTTTCCTCCTTATAAGGGGATCTTAAGTCTATTTCCCATAAGACCATACTCTTTGTTTTCTCAAATTGTTCGGTCTTTACCACTATTTTTTGGCACTTAGATATACTATGTGCCATATTTCGGTTGTATACAAATATTTAAAAAGTGATTAACGGGTTAATCAGTTTCCTTTTAAACCCCAATTGTTTTAATATTCCTTTTAATGCCAGGAAACTCAACCACATACTATTCCCTAAATGATATCGATAATGTATTTGTAGCCACTCCATTAGATTTCCTCCTATATAATGGTCATTTATGTAGTTTATTCCTTTACTTTTCCGTATATCCAGATTTCCCATTTTTTTATTTAGGGATACTATCTCAATCGGAGTACCTAAAGAAGGATAATCCGATAATTTCCCTATTTTCCTAATCCTTATCCAGAATTTTAATAATGATTTTACTCCTCTCTGAAAAAATATATTTTTCATAACATCCAAATTTGGTAGCATAATGGTGTTTATGGGAATTCCTTCTCTTTTCTATTTGTTTCCAAATAGGATTAAGAAAAGGATTACTCCAAACCGTAATTTGGGATAAACCAATTGATTTGTAAATATCTCTAATACATGGAAAAGACTGACAACCTTCCTTTATACCTCTTTTTAAAATTGTCAGTGAGATCCTGGATTTCTTTCTTCCTAATATATATTTGTCCACTATTTTTTTAAATTTTCTTAACCAAAACTCTTGTGGGGTTTCTGGGATAAGTCTAAAAATATATGTCTCCATATATGTCTCCTTCCAATCTGAGATTAGCATAACTATCTGTTTAAAGCATTTATCTAAATTTTCTTTTAGAATAAATTTTATATTATATGACTGATTAATGCCCAAATGCACTATATGAGACGAATCCCAATTATAGCAGTGATTATCTCTCATAGATACTTTCTCCTCCGGTTTTAACTCCCATGTAATTATATTTGTCTTCTGCTTATTTATTTTAAAGTAGGAAACATTCCCAAAATGGTTTAATACATCCTCCAATTTTAACAAAGAATTAACCGGATCAGTAAGGGTAATTACCAGGTCGTCCGTATATAGTGAGGTTTTAAATTCCACTCCACCAATCTGTATGCCTTTTATTTGTTTCATCCTTCAAATTTTTTCCACCAACGGTTCCATAAACATAATAAACAATTAAAATAGTAAAAAAAAATCTGTGTCAGTATTAGGGCCCAAGATCTTCACCCTTGGATTATGATATAGCGTGTCCATAATACTGGTCACAAAATCTGCTAAGCCATATCTGTGAAGGACTGTCCTTAGGAAGTCCCAGTTGATCCTGTCGAACACTTTCTCTCTGTCCAGCGACAGGGCCAGCATGGGATCAATTCTTCGGCTACCTACTGATAAAACATCCACAAGCCTTCTGAGGTTGTCAGCCACTTGCCTGCTCCTCATAAATCCCACCTGGTCCATTTGTATCAGGCTAGGAATCACCTTAGATAGTCTGTTTACCAGTATTTTACAGTAGACTTTCAGATAGTTTATCAATGATATAATCTATAATTTGTTTTATTCTCTTGATCCTTACCTTATTTTGCGATGTTTAAAAGTTAATTTGGCTAGTATTTCCCCCATCTCCTTAAATTTATTATACATATTTGATAGATGTTGTATTAGGATATCCAAGAAAGTTGTATAATACAATTTGTCAAACCCATCTAAACCTGGAGCTTTAATCTCCTCTTCAATTTCTCTTGTAGTGATTGCACTATTCAACATACCTAACTCATTTTCAGATACTTTAGGGTATTTTATTCCTTTTAAAAGCGTATTTATTTATCTCTGCTTTATCTGGCTTATGAAAATTTGGCTGTAATTCTAAATTATATAGTTTCGAATACCTATATCTTTTGGATGTTTTTTTAAGATGTTATCTTCTCCCCGAAGGCCTTTAATTGTATTTTGTATACGCTGATTTTTCATCTACTTCGCCAAGATTTTCCCCGTTCTAACCCCCTCAGATACTGTGATTGCTGATATTTCCACTGCATCCTATACAATATAATTTGATGTTTGTTTTTTTTATTTGTAGCTTTAATTTATTTATAGTTGAGGCCTGTTCCTTATTTTTGTCTACTTTATTCAACATATTTGCCTTCTCTAAGTCTATATATAGAGTTCTCAGACTTTTCCCTCTTTCAATTGAATTTCTTTAGCTAACAACACCCCTCTGATGTACGCTTTATGCATGCACCAAAGTGTTGAGGGCGATGACACTGAGAGCACGTTAATCTAAAGAAAATCCTGTATTTTATATTTAAATTCATTAATATTTTCCTCTACTTTCAATAATAGCGACTCCAATCTCCAGTTTCTATTTGTCATGATCTTTTTATACCCTTTATTTTAATACCAATGGGGGCATGGTCTGATTTGGCGCTTGTATATATTTTTGCCTCTATTAAGTCATAAAGTATTGCTATTTCTCCCAGAAAATAGTCTGTTCTTGAGTTCATGAGAAACAGGTATAATCTCTATCTAAATGGTGTACCGTTCTCCATATATCATATAGACTCATGTCAACTAAGAGACTATTTAAGTTGAAAGCACTATGTAACACTGTGTTCTCAACTTTCTTTTTCAATAATAAGGATCAGTCCATAATAGGACCTAATGGGAAATTGAGATCTCCACAAATTACCGTGGCCCCCACTCTCAATTTGTTCACTATTTTCCGGCCCAAATGATGTATCTGCCTAACTCATCACATTTACAAAAATGTTCCTTCACAACTTATTTTTCACTAAATAGAATGGATACCCCCCTCGATCTACTATTAAAGGTAGAGTCCAATCTTGAAAAAGTTGATTGTACTAGATGTAGGCGTGCCCCCTTGGGCCTGCGTAATGGAGTTTTTAGGTGAAATGCAGTGTGGGCAGTACTGGTCCCACCCTTTACACTCAGCGTTCATCTGTCATGGCCAATGCAAGCTTGGGCAGTGACAGTAAGGTCCTTGAGTCATAGGTGTTATATTTGAGTGTCCTTCTCCTTATGGGGCTAACAAGCTGCATCTGCCCGGTTTTAAATCAGAGTTTTCTCCTAGGCCGGCTGCCAACCAAGGCTAAGGAGCCCAGCCTACCCATCTGGTTATATCCCCAGACATTCAGTCGCTCCATAACGTAGCAAGCTCTGTGAAAACGGGTAGGAGAGCGGCAATCACAACACCGGAAAAGGAGAGGCAATGTATTATGCATATACTGTCCCTGTGCTCAGGACAATAACTGATGTGATGATTCAAACATATTAATGTACATATATATATATATATATATATATATATATATATATATCATGTTTAATATTCACATATGTAACATATTCATTGTAATGGAGTTACATAGTTACATAGTATTTGAGGTTGAATAAAGACTGTTAGTCCATCAAGTTCAATCTTTTTAGATCTCTTCTTATCCTTTTGATGTGTGGACTATTTGTTAATCATTGTTAATTGATCCAAAGGAAGGCAAACATAAAAAGAAACCATTTCGGAGCGCTCTGGTGTTGGTGCCCGCATTCCTCGGCGTGCACATGGCGGCGCCCACATGTACATGTTCCTGATCCATTAGCCACTGCCCCTTCCTTCAACAAAGATCGCCTATTTAGAGGGGTATTCCTGTGGCCAAAGGCCGGCATTGTCTGTAGCTAAATAGACCCCCTTTTTGGGATATTCACAGCCCCTTTTGTTCCTTTCTCCTCTCCTTTCTCTCTGGCTCTTTTTCCGTCCTTTTTCTCTCTGTTTTCTGTCCTCCTTCATTTTCTCTGTCCTTCACTTTCCTGTCTCCCTCAACTCCTTCCCTCCCTTTGCCTCCTCCTCCTCCCTTTCCTTTTCTTCTCCTCTGCCTCTTGCTTCCTTTCTCCCACTATTCTCTCTCGACCTTTTCATGGCTTCTTTTGTCTATCCTCCCCCCATTCTCATTCACATCTTCTCTCTCATACTCAATTTTCTACAATGTATCTAGTACTGATATGCAGATGATAGTAATTCTTAGCCGAGATATCATGATTATGAGATCTAACCTAGAACAAAATGAAACCAATCAAAGGAAAAAAAATAAAAACCTAAACTGCAGAAAAATCATAAAACATACAAAAGAAAAATTAGAAAATGACCAAAAATGACAAAAATAAAAACACCAAAAATGCTTTGCAGGCAATATTTTCATGACAATCAACAATAAATGATGCATGTGTTAAAAAAAAAGACTTTAACTGGTGCTTATAAGAATCCCTGCTCCACTATCCTGTAATCAAGTGTCAAAGGAATGGTCACAGAAAGCAATGTAGTTGTGATGACTTATTGAGACCCCTAAGGGCCAACAAATCTGATAAATGTATCCATCTTGTTTCTCTCTGTAATAGCTTTTTCTCTATATCACCTCCTCCCCAGGTTCGTGGAATATGATCAATGACCATAGTTTTCAATGAGAAAATCAAATGTTTAGCCCTAAGACAATGTTTTGCAACACACAGTTTGGATGAACCCATGTCACAAGCTTTCCTAATTGTTAATTTATGATTTGCCAAACGTTACCTGAAGGGATAAATAGTTTTTCCTAGGTCATAAAGTGAGCAAGGACAAACAATAAAATATACTACAAAGTCACTGATGGTAAGCTTAAAATTGACTTTACATTTATGTTTTTTGTAAGGATGTTGAAACTTGCTTCCCGAAATTAAACTGTTACAGGTAAAACAATTCGTACATCTGAAGCAGACCAATTTGGATGATGGAAGCCTATTTATTGTCCCTTGTGTAGCAATGTGCAGGATGCACATTCGAAAACAGATTCCTCAAGTTTGGGGCCCTTTAGTAACCTATCCCGAGAGAACTTTATTCACAAATGGTAAACTAGTGTCAGAATTAACTAAATTACGGCTTACCAGTATCTTTGGTATACACTGTGACTATATTAATTTGTTCGTCCTTTGATTTATTAACTTTGGAATTAATCAATGTATCGTGTGTGAAACCAGTTAGGGAATTCAATTGTTCCCCCAATTTCCTCTCATAATAGCCCCATTTTATAAATGATGAATTAATCTCCAATAGCTGTAGGTCCTTCGTGACTAAATCAGAGTTATCACATATAATAGTTGTCAAACTACGAGACGTCGTCACGCTTTGCATGGTGCGTACGACTTAGGCGATGAGCGCCAAAGGTGCTCATTGCCTGCGATCCTCGCGTAGCAAGCCATTAACACGGAGCACTTAGGAGATGAGAGTAGAAGGCGTTCATCGCCTGCGAGTCTCGCGTAGCGAGGCGAGCCATTATCTCGCAGCACTTAGGCGATGAGCATAGCGAGGCGAGGCGTTAAGGCACTAAAACTCACAGCACAAAGGCAATGACCCCCGAAGTCGCTCATTGACTGCCAGCCTCGCAATGAAACATGCAGGACACGCGGCACAAAGGAGTGCCGATTGCACATTGAAACACGCGGGACTTAGCCACCAAACACTTAGTAAACACCGGATCGCCTCAGACTGCAAGCAGTTGACCAACGTGGGACTTAGAAAAAAAAAGAATTACAAGACGCGGGGCTTAGAAAAAAAAAAACAATATAGGAAAAATACGAAGTTAACGGCCGAACCTCGCAAAGCAAAAAACACGAAAAACACACAAAATACAAATAGAATACAACAAAAACATCACACACAGCTCGGAGGAACAGCCAGGACATTTGGGAGTGAGGTGGAATGTGAATTTAAGTCGATTTTTCCGGGTTTTGCCACTCGAAAATCACATAAGTGAGAAAAAAATGTCCGCCAGAAAAAATGAAAACGAGGCTACACGACCTGGGTTGTGCAAAACACCGCCAACAGCATAGCACTTTCACACAGGAAAGTACAAGGTACAAAATACACTATTCCAAATGACGGAGAATGTTTGTTAGTTGCGTAACAAATTGACAAACAACGCCAGTTTTCAACACTAACTTGCAACTAATAACATTTCAAATCTAAAATGGTGCTTTACACAACTAAACCAATGGTTTGCCCTCGCGCACGCAGCATATTTCTAATGCACAGTTGGGACATTCATTACACTTTCTCCTCAGGGCAGCAACACTACAACTGTACATTGCATGCTGCAGGAAAATAAAAACAGATTGTTAGCCCTTCAGGCTATTGATTACTGGATACATTAATTAGAAAAAGGTAAAGTATATTAATTTATTAAGTAACTAATTAATTAATTATTACTTAACAAAATATAGATATATTATATATATCTGTCATTGTGATGAGCGCCGAAGGTGCTCAGAGGAGCAAAAGTTCATGAGAGGAGAGGCTCAGCCCGAGGCTCGCAATAAGCGCCAAAGGTCCTCAGAGTACAAAAAACTTTATATTTTGTGGAAAACAGCATTGCTATGGCTTAAAATTGTATTGCCCCGTCATTTTTTGACGGGCAAGTCGCTAGTTGTATATAACCCTTTTAAACCGTGACAAAGGAATACCCCAATCAGATTAGGATCATGATCGCTGTCTACAAGGAGTATAAAGTTCTTATTAGTCTCTTTTCTAAAGCGTGTGGTACATAATTTGGATTCCATGTTGAAAATTCTCAACCCTAAAACATCCACAGTGGACCTGCTAAAAGTAAACTTAAATTTTACATGAGTAGGTAAATCATTCAAGGTCCCAAACCAGCCTTGGGAGTTTTTATTTTATGATTAATATGATGGTTATCTCTTTGAAAGATATATCTATTCTCAAAGCCCACTATATAAAGATTTGCATATGGAGAAGCCATATTAGAACCTATGGCCAACCCAGCAATTTCTGTGTAAAACTTCCTTTCAAAAGCAAAGTAATTCTGAAAGATGACAGATATCCATAGTTGTAGTAAAAATTCAATTGGTGAGCCCTTATAAAGAAACACTGTGTGCGAGAAATTCAACTCACCCTCATGTATGGGGAATGATGGATTGATGGTGTACATCCATAGTGATCAAGATGTCTGAATCCAGAAGAGACAATTGCTTAAGATCCTTAATTAAATCCATATAATCAAGCAAAAAGGCTTCAGTGTTTGTCACCACAGGTGGCAAATCGTTGTAGAAATTAATTTCTTGCAGACAGAATTGGTCTACAAGGAGGATATTGTGCATCTTTGTGCATCTTTGTTAATGTGTGCAAAATAGGACAAATAGGAAATGAAACTGTAATCTGTACTCCAAGGTATCCATATCACAAAAAAAACAAAACATTTAACAGCAAACTCCACAAAGTTATCCATCTTCATTTTTACTTTTCTTATCAGATCACCATTTATTAATTGATAAGTATTTTTATCATTCAGCTGTGAATAGGTATCTTGACTATAATATACATAGTCAAGAATGACAATAGCCCCCTCTTGTCAGCAGATATTATCACAATGTTAGGATCCCAAGATAACTGTTAAATCACTGTTCTTTCCTTTCTAGTAAGATTAAGTCTCTTTTAGTAATATCTTTTATTATTTTTGACCTGATTAGATATTGCAAATATATATATATATACACACAAACACATATATAAAAGTAAATAGGCCCTACAGAAACAGCATTTTTTTTACAAAGCAATAAAGTGAGGGAATGTAATACTGTCATACACATATTCCAGCAAAGAAAATGACTACTTATTTTGAATAAACTTTCCATATTCTAGATTGTCAAAAGATCTGCCTCTTAATTCATATTGCCTGAAATCTAGACAGCTGACAGCCCTTCTAGATTTCATTCTGCTCAAGAGAAAAAAAGGAACAAAACAGAAAATAAATAAGAAAGCAAAATAGACAGAATTAATTCTCCCTGTCCCAGAGCCTATCCATTAGTAGTAGATAGTAGAACTTACATACATATTTGTAAATATTTATATATATATATATATATATATATATATATATATATATATATATATATATATATATATACACAACTCTCCACTGGTTGCATAAAGGGGGACCCCTAATCTTAACAGCACAGACTTAATATAAAGATTCCATAAATATGCACAGTGCCTTGCAAAAGTATTCACCCCCCTTGACATTTTTCATGTTTTGTTGCCTTACAACCTGAATTTAACATGGATTGTTTGAGGATTTGCATCATTTAATTTACAGAACATGCCCACAACTTTGAAGATGTTTTTTTTTTATTGTGTAGAAGACAACAAATAGGAGAAAATAAAAGAAAAAGTCAATGTGCATAACTATTCACCCTCCTAAAGTCAATACTTTGTAGAGCAACCTTTTGCGGCAATCACAGCTCCAAGTCGCTTTGGATAAGTCTCTATGAGCTTGCCACATCTTACCACTGGGATTTTTTGCCCATTCCTCCTTGCAAAACTGCTCCCGCTCCTTCAAGTTGGATGGTTGGCGCTTGTGAACAGCAATCTTTAAGTCTGACCACAGATTTTCTATTGGATTGAGGTCTGGCCTTTGACTAGGCGATTCCAACACATTTACATGTATCCCCATAAACCACTCAAGTGTTGCTTTAGCAGTGTGTTTGGGGTCATTGTCCTGCTGGAAGGTGAACCTCCATCCTAGCCTCAAATCACGCACAGAGTGGTACAGGTTTTGCTCAAGAATATCCCTGTATTTAGTACCATCCATCTTACCCTCAACTCTGACCAGTTTCCCAGTCCGGCTGCTGAAAAACATCCTCACAACATGATGCTGCCACCACCCTGTTTTACTGTGGAGATGGTGTTCTTTTTGTGATGTGATGTGTTGGGTTAGCCCCAGACATAGCGTTTTCTTTGATGGCCGAAAAGTTAAATTGTAGTCTCATCAGACCAGAGCACCTTCTTCCATACATTTTGGGAGTCTCCCACATGCCTTTTTGCAAACTCAAAACGTGCCATTTTGTTTTTTGCTGAAAGTAATGGCTTTCTTCTGGCCACTCTGCCATAAAGCCTAACTCTATGGAGCGTACGGCTTATTGTCGTCCTATGTACAGATACTCAATTCTCTGCTGTGGAACTCTGCAGCTCCTCCAGGGTTACCTTAGGTCTCTGTGCTGCCTCTCTGATTAATGCCCTCCTTGCAGGGTCCGTGAGTTTTGGTGGGCAGCCGTCTCTTGGCAGGTTTGCTTTTGTGCCATGTTCTTTCCATTTGGTTATGATAGATTTGAAGGTGCTTCTGGGGATTATCAAAGATTTGGATATTTTTTTATAACCTAACCCTGACTTGTACTTCTCAACAACATTGTCCCTTACTTGTTTGGAGAGTTCCTTGGTCTTCATGGCAGTGTTTGGTTAGTGGTGCCTCTTGCTTAGGTATTGCAGCCTCTGGGGCTTTTCAAAAAAGGTGTGTATCTGTAATGACAGATCATGTGGCACTTAGATTGCACACACGTGGACATCATTTCACCAGTTATGTGACTTCTGAAGGTAATTGGTTGCACCAGAGCTTTTTATGGGCTTCATAACAAAGGGAGTGAATACATACTCACATGACAATTTTCTGTTTTTTATTTCTAAAAAATAGTTTTATGTATATATTTTTCTCATTTCACTTCACCAACTTAGACTATTGTGTTCTGATCCATCACATAAAGTTCAGATTAACAAAACATTGAACTTAAGGCTGTAATGTAAATCAGCCAATAACTCTAAGGGAAATTCCAGATGCGATTTCAGGCTTGAAAATTGGTAAGGCACCAGTCCCAAATGGGTTTGTTGGGCACTATTATAAATTGTTTAGTAACATCTGAGCCCCTAGAGTTCTATAGGTGTTTAACGTAATATAAGAGAAAGGCCAAATGCCAGCAGCTATAATTTCTATTCTTAAACAAAATAAAGACCCTACCAATGTTTTGAACTCTAGGCCAATATCACTCATTAACATTGATACAAAATTATATTCCAAAATTCTTGCAACTAGGTTAAAACATCTATTCCCAAACTTAATACACAAAGATCAGACAGGTTTCATGCAAAAACAGCAAGGTCCTGAGAATATTAGAAAATTAATTAATATTATAGATAACACATAACAAAATAGTATACCTATGTTATCTCTGGGCCTTGATGCTGAGAAAGCATTCGACCGGATTGACTGGTTGTTTATGGAATCAGTCTTACAAAAATATGGCTTGGGAAACTTTGGGTTCAAAGCTATAAAAGCCTAGTATTATAAACCTATAGCCCATGTGGTTGGTATGGATTTTAAGAGTGATAAATGTAATATAACTAATGGAACCAGGAGGGGATGTCCCCTTTCCCCTTTAATATTAATATAGTTTTGGAATCACTTCTTGAAAGTCTTAGAATGTCTAATGACATCTCTGGAATTTCTATAGGTAAGAATATATACAAAGTTTCAGCCTTCGCAGATGATACAATGTTAACCATAAGTAGTCCGTAAGCTTCTTTGCATACAGTTCATAAACTGCTCGATGAAAATAGCACAGTATCAAACTATAAAATAAATTTAAATAAAACTCAAACAATGTGGTCCGGAGTACAAAAATCAGAGATAGAAAATCTGAAGAGTAAATACTCTTAAAATTTTAAGAATAATAGTTTGATACATCTAGGTATAAAATTACAACCAATCTTATATATGAGTAAAGAAAATGCAATCGACCTCTTAAGAGACATACAAGAAACTTTCTATAACTGGGGAGAAAACAACTTCTCCTGGTCGGGCAGGATTGCAGCCATTAAAATGGGTATCCCGGCCTAACGGGACAGCAAGACTTGCCAGACATCAGCTCCATCCCAATACCCACTCAATCCAGGGTAATCTGCCCTAATCCCCCACAAAAAAAAAACCTTTAAACACCAGCACAAGTGTAAGGGGGTGCAGGGGAAGAGGAGTAAAGAAGAATTGCGAAAATCGGGGCTAATTAACACGCCGCATGGTTGAGGCCTAGTGCATCCGGCCTCCCCGGCGATCATCATCAGCAGCAGCAGCAGCTGCACAGCAGAGAAGTGCTGCAGGGGCAACCCAAGCAGCCCAGAAGCCCACTTTTAACCCCCAACGAGCATCACCTACCACTGGATCAAAGTAAGTGGTTGAGGCCTCCACCACCTGGTCCCCCACTGAGCTTGTGCCAGAGACTGAAAGAGGTGCCAGACTCCATTGAGAGGCTACTCTGGGAGGTAAGAGGGACACACTACACCAGATCCCTCCCTCACCATCCCTACACAAGTAGTGCATAAGCAAAAAAAAGCATAATAGAGGCAGCCTAGACCCCAACATCTAAAGTGGCACAACTCTATTTACCTAGAGAGGGCAGGAGGCCATCTTGAGACACATACACCAAGAGGGGCCCGCCCCCAGACAAGGCTCCAAAATGGGTCCCAGACAGCACTAACAGCAGCCTTTTTAAGCCCCACAGGGGAGTCCCCAACTGGACAGCCTACAGCAGCACAATTACTGCCTCCAATGCATCTGTGCAAAGATTAAGATTAAAAGGGGTTAAAAGATTTAAGAGACAGAATCACAACCCAGCATCTCTCCTAACTTAATAAACAACAACAAGTTGTGAGACGCATGTCACAAATAAGCTGGCAAGACTTATACAGATAAGTTTCACTAGGATTGTAAATATGTTACACAATTCAAAAAGCAAGATGCAATAACTCACTGAATTATGCAAGTCACCTACATGAGCCTGCTACCAGAACAGCTCTAGCCCACCTAAACTCTCATGCTCAACTAAGCAAAATCCCTAGCCTGCTTCACCTACAGCACAGAGTCAGAAGACGGCAACCTCTATAGATCACACCCTCAGGACAAGGCGGCATCATGGCGGCTCGCAGCAGCACCAAACCCAAAAAGAATCAAGCGAGTAGAAACATCCAGGAGTTTTACAAAGCTCCAAACGATGCGTCATTATTCCCGCACAACTCAAACTCGCCGGTCAGAGAGGGAGAGCCGGAAGTAGCACATGCTCAGGTGGAACTAACAGACAAAAACATGGAAAAAATAAAACTGATGTTCCAAGAACTAATGACGACTGCTATCACTGACCTGAAAAGGGAGCTGCATGGCCTGGGACAAAGAACGCAGCTGTTAGAGGAGCAAACAGACCAGATAGTAGAAGCCCAGATGCATGACCAAGAGGTAATGGCGCAACACTCCACACAGATAAAAGAGCTGACTGACAAGGTTGAAGATCTTGAAAACCGCTCACGAAGATATAACATAAGACTGAGAAATGTCCCAAGCAGCATCTCAGACATACTGCAGTACTCAAAAGCGGTCATACTTGGGATCATTCCCACAAGCAGCGAAGCAGACTGGGTTATTGAAAGAGCGCATAGGGCCCTTGGCCCAACAAAAGCTAACAACCAATCTAAGGATATAATAATAAGGTTTGCCAAACAAAGCGCAAGAGACTTGATACTCACAGCAGCGAGAAGGCTCAAAGAAATCAAAGGCCCGGACAACTCATCTATACAAGTATACATGGACTTGGCTCCGGCCACACTGCAGAAAAGGAAGGAGATGAAACCCATGCTGGAGATATTGTCCAGCAACAAAATCCTCTACAAGTGGGGTTTTCCATTTTCACTAATTTTCCAGCGGGGCGGATCCACTTACAGAGTACACACAGTAGAAGAAGCTGAGATCCTCCTGAGACAGCTAAATTTACTAGCAGAGGATAGAGACGCTGAAAGGAGAAGTCCAAGACCCAGACCCAGTCTTGCCAAGATGTGGCAAGTATCGGCCAAAAAAACAAAAACAGCAGCCTTCAGTAGGGAACCTCTCATGGAGCAAGCTACAGGAGGAGGTCTGGACACCGCTCCGTCAGCCGACTGCGAGGATCCTGATGCTGATCATTGAGAGAGTATTGAACACTTTTTTTTCCCCATGAGCAGGTTGACCCGAAGAAATTGCAGCAAATAGCTAAAATGTTTAAGTTATGTTAGAGACAGATAGATTGTTATATATAGAAATGCAGATCTAGCTGTAGCGGAGCTCTTGAGGTGACTTAAATGATTTGGAGGGATGAAGATTAAGGGGAGTTTTGAGCCCTTAACAACTCCCCAGGTAGAACCCCCAGGAGGGAGTCTTCTCCCTAAGAGGTCAAACCCAGTAATGGGAGCAATAGCTACTGGCCTCAAGGTATGGAAACAGGTAGGGAGACAGGGAAACTACCAAATTGTTAGGACATGTTTTAACCAGTTTATTGAAATGTTGAATCTAAGCTTCTGTATCTCTTTTGCTTTTCTTCTTAGTCTATCCAGTTTACAGGTGGTCTCGGCGCCCAAGACACCCAAGGGAGGTTCCCGGTGCAGGTCACGGTCCTTCAGCATTCCACATCCAGGTAACCTAACCGCCACACACTCCCCACTGAGAACATATAAAGCTAAGTACACAAAAAAACAATGGCTGATGTAGAGCACACCTTTTTAACACACAATGTAAGGGGCTTCAACTCTCAATTTAAAAGACGCAAAGCTTTCCTGTTCTATAAAAGATTCCATCCATCTGTCATATTTATGCAAGAGACCCATTTCGCCCAGGGCAAAGTACCCACCTACCTACACAAGGAATTCCCAGTATTCTACACTTGCAACCAGAAAAGCAAAAAAGCAGGCTTAGCTACATTAATACACCGTGATTTCCCATTTGTAGTCGAAAAACAAACCAAAGACAAAGAGGGTAATTTTCTAATTTTAACAGGAACCATCCTAAACCTCAGAATCTCATTGGTTAATATCTATGCCCCTACCACAGCGCCCACCAGAGCCCTCACTAAATTACTAAGTACCTTGAAGCAAAAAGACTGGGGCAGAATCATACTAGGAGGTGACATTAACCTTACGCTCGAGCCTTCTGTAGACAGATCAAGAGCAACCCATCCCACGCGCAACTTGAAACAGCTCAAAACAATTCACACACAAATGAGGGAGCTAGAGTTGATTGATGCCTGGAGAGGACTACACCCCTCGGAAAAGGAGTATTCTTATTACTCCCCAACTCACAATTCCTATTCCAGAATAGATGTTCTCCTAACTCATACCTCGCTATTTAACCACACAGTGGATGCCCAGATCCACCCTTGCCCTTGGTCTGACCACGCGGTAGTTAGCATCAAAATTCAACTGGGACTTAGTCTCACAACCCCTGGGAAGTGGAGCTTAAACGAGGCACTTCTAACGAATCCCGGATCGCTAGCTCAAATAGAACATGACATTCAAGATTACTTCACGTTAAACATGGTCCCCGAGGCAAATATAGGGTGGGTCTGGGTAGCGCACAAAGCATACATTAGAGGCACCATAATTAAAATGGCAGCTGCCAGAAAGAAACAATGCATTCAAAAAGAAAATGACTTATTTAAAAAACTGCAGTACTTGGAAAAAGCAATTCAGGCCAAAGCTCCTGGGGTCTCTAGAACCCAGCTAGACAACACTAGACTAGAACTGGATGCGGTACTAGCCGCTAAAACTGAACAGGCCCTTAGGAAAACTAGGCATAAGTTTTACGCCCAGGGTAACAAGCCCTCCCCTATGCTTGCACGCAGACTCAACCTAAAGAAAAACTTAACTCATATCACCAAAATTAAAACGGAAAGTGGAGAAATTACAATGAACCAATCGGAAATAAAAAAGACATTCCATAAGTGCTACCAAGAAATCTACTCGGCAAAAACAAAAGCCAATAACTTCACAGTGCAGGAATTCCTTAACAGCCTAGACATTCCCAAAATCTCGGAGGGGGAATTAGACTCCCTAAATGCAGAGATAACCCCGTCCGAAGTTATTGACACTATAAAAACGCTTAAAGCAGGAAAAGCCCCTGGCCCGGATGGCTACTCAAACTTATATTATAAAAGCCTTGCAAGACACCTTGCCCCACACCTAAGCAAATTATTTAATGAGATGCTATTAGGAGAGCCAATGCCAGCCGAGCTAAACCAGGCAGATGTAGTCTTTATCCCTAAACCAGGAAAGGATACTTTAAATCCAAGGAACTATAGGCCAATATCCCTGTTAAACGGGGACATTAAAATCCTATCTAAGCTAATGGCAGCAAGGGTAGCCAAATTCCTCCCCAAACTAATACACAAAGACCAAGTGGGCTTTGTGCCGTACAGACAAGCTGGGGATAACATACGACGTATTCTAAATGTCTCCCACATAGCTAAAAAGGCGAATATACCTCTCAGTCTAGTAGCCTTAGATCTAGAAAAGGCATTCGACTCCGTTGAATGGCCTTATTTACACGCGGTTCTAGATAAATTCGGCATCAGAGGCAAATTTACAAATCTAGTAAATACATTATACAAAGCACCGACGGCAAGCCTTAGGCTTCCAGGGGCTAATAGAGATCTTATAAACATCCAGAGAGGTACGAGGCAGGGATGCCCCCTGTCCCCGCTACTATTCGCTCTAGCCATCGAACCTCTCGCTCAGGCCATTAGGACATGCCCCACCATACAGGGTATTGAGGTGGGATGTCAACAAATGAAATGCAGTTTGTTCGCAGATGACATCTTGTGCACGCTTACAAAACCGGTAACCTCAATAGCAGCCCTTATGGACTTAATGTCCCGGTTTGGGAACTTGTCAGGCCTCAAAGTTAATGCAGATAAATCTGAAATAATATGCATGAGAGTGCCCTCAGACCAGGTACAAGCCCTAAAAGAGGGACACTCGTTCTCATGGCCAAAGGGAAGTATCAAATATCTAGGAGTTAACCTCACACCAGAGCTGTCAGCTTTATACAAAGAAAATTATATCCCCCTTTACAAAAAATTACAAACAGATCTACTTAGGTGGAATAGATACAACCTGTCATGGACAGGAAGAATAAACGCTTTTAAAATGAACATGTTACCCAAAATCTTATACTATTTTAGAACACTCCCGATTAGAATACATAGAGGAGATCTAGATGGCTTCCAAAAAGCGGTATTCCGATTCATCTGGCAACATAAACACCCGAGAATCAACAAGTCCCTAATGTATAGAGACAGGGAAGCAGGGGGTTTGGCGTGCCCAAATTTGATACACTACTTTAAAGCAGCCCAGATTTCTTTCCTACCACAAGCCCATTCCAGTGAACACCAACCAATGTGGGTATCCCTAGAGAACTATCAAATGAAACCCTACAAATGGGATAATATCATTTGGTCCCCGACACTCCCCCCAATAGCAAAATCAGGCTACAATAATCCAATGATTAAATTATCCCTGCAGGAGTGGAGAGGGGCGAACTCCAAGCGGCAGTTAACACATTCCCTTTCATCTCTCACGCCAGTCCTTTCGGGGTCCCAGATTATGAAGGAATTAGGGGGGGTCTCAAAAGCGTGGTGGCTCTCGCGGAAACTAGACCTGCTAGGGGCATGGTTCCAAGACGGCAACCTTTTAACCTCTATACAATTCATAAATAAGTACAATCTACCAGACAGGGAGATATTTAACTATAACAAGATATGCCACAGGGTCCAAGAACTGGTCAAATCCTCGGGTCCCCCACAGGACACCTGGTTTGCGAAAGTATGTGCGCAGAATCCCCTAGCCAGAGGCATAATTGGTACCCTTTACTCGCTTGCCAACAAGCCACTTAAAGACCAAAAGCCTAAACATGTCCTACAGTGGGAACAGGAAATGGGAGTAGAATGGGACACCCAGAGATGGGGAAAAATACACAAGACACTGACTAAAGGCTCCCTCTTCTTTAGCTATTTAGAAACAGCAACTAAAGTACTACACAGGGTATACATGACACCTGACAGGCTAAATAAGATAAATCCGCTTTCCCCTCCTGAGTGCTTTAGGAACTGCTCAGATAGAGGAACCTTTGGCCACATCTGGTGGGACTGCCCAAAAGTACAGGCCCTGTGGCGAAGGGTAACTGCAATGATCTCTGAGGTATTAGACAGGGAAATATACCCCTCTAGGGAGACATGCTTACTGGGAATGCCAGTACTGAACGTTAATAAGAACCATAACAAGTGGATACAAATGGTCATGCTGGCAACCAAAAGCCACATTGCAAAGAATTGGAAATCACCCCATTTAGACGGCCAAGAGGTTCTAAAAAAATTAAACCACATCATGATTTATGAAAAAATGACGCATTCAATAAACAACTCCCTCTACACTTTTAGTCAAATTTGGGACAGATGGGTGGAGTCGGACAAAGCAATTTTAAATTAACAAAAACTTGATTTAGAGTGGAAATTAGTACACTAGGAAGGGAAGGCGTAATTGGATGAGGCAGAGACACCAGGCCGGGGTGACGGGTGTCTTGGGCGTTGACAACTACTGGCGAATTGAGTAAACTGAAGAAGATAGACAAGAAGAAAGAGGAAAGAAAAAAAAAGCAAGGAAGATACAGGTAATAAGTTCATTGACTTGTTTATTCATTGTTTGTTCGATGTTATACTTCCCATATACTAGGTGAATAATGTAATTCTCGAGCTATGCAAAATTGAACATCTATATATATCTACATGGAAAGACAACAAGTTAGCTGACATGTAAGAATTTGACAAGTTTAGTATTGAGAAGTCAATTGCTAGGGAAGGAATAGCTAGCAGGCGTTTCCTGCAAAGTTGAGAAAACGGAAAAAGGTTATGGTGGACACATAAAGCAGACACCCAAAATTGTCAGGACAGGATAATCATTATTGACAACAAAGTTGTACAAGATATCTAAAACGATGTAAAAAAATCCTGTTTATGCAAAATTGTGTTGGACCTGCGAGTCCAACAATATTGTGTTATTGAGCACTGCTTATGTGTCAATAAAAAGATTTGGAAAAAAAAAAAAATGGGTATCCCGCCTAAGATGAATTACTTATTTCAATGTATACCATTAAAAATACCTAAGTATATTAGAAATGTATTTCAAAAGGCGATAGATAAATATATATATATATATATATATATATATATATCAAGAAAAAAGCAAGAATAAATCTTACAATAACCAAAAGGAAATTAACAAGAGGAGGATTGGCATCACCTAATACAGAAGATTATTATATGGCGGTAAGATTGGCCCATCTAGCCAAGTGGGGATCAATAGAAGAGACACCATGCTGGTTAGATATCAAAGAATCTCTTATAGGTACAACCGTATTGATAGATCTGTTATGGGAAAATCTGAATAGATATGGGATTCCTCAAAATGCTACAAGAGTAGTTAAAACTAATTTAAAACACTGGGAAGTACTAAAGAAAAAACATGATTTGTTGAACAAATCATGCCTAGCACATACTATCCTATCCCGATTAGTGAAATATACACCTGATGAAAGTTTAATATGGAAAAAATTTAATTTGTGCTATGTAGCAGATCTTTATAAGGAAAATAAAATAATTGCTTTCGAAGATATGCAAAAGAAATATGACATTCCATCCTGTTACTGGTTGAAATATAGATCCCTATTGCAAACTTTAAATAAAAATAACTATAAAACATATAAAGATTACAATCTAATTAAATTGGAAAAATCTGTTTGAATATGGATAAAAGTAAATTAATAACAAAATGTTACAAAATTATATCTAAGAAGTATGAGATATATAAAACCAATAGAATGGAAAGATGGGAAACTTGGTTTAATGCCTTTACTTTAACAACTAAAGCAATTAAATGTACAATGTACAGAGAGCTATACTTTAAAATAGTACAACAATGGTACTATGTACCAATTAAATTAGCTCAATTTAATAATCTGACATCTGAAAGGTGTTGGAAAGAATGTGGACAGCTAGGGACTCTTTATCACTTATGGTGGAAATGTCCCAGAGTTGTTAAATTCTGGGAAACTTGTTTGGCAAAAATTAAAGATATAACGAATATAGATTTATTAAAAACTCCTAAAGCAGTGCTACTGCACATCTTACCTGTAGAAATTAAATATTGAACTAAAATAAATATAGTCCATATTTTAATGGTATGCCAAGTAATTTTAATAAATAAATGTAAATCCAACCAAATACCTAAATAGTCAGAGATACAATATACTCTTGAGAAAAACAGATATAGAAATGAAAAACTATGAAATAGGCATCCCATTAAAAGAAAGAGATAATTTATTGGGATTATTGGATAAATACTATGTAAATAATTAGCTATGTATAACTTTAAGCACCTTCCTGTATCCAACAAACTTCACCACTGTAGTAAATATACTCAGAGAAATTTTATAATAAATCAATAATCTATTTATTCCGCACATTTACTTACCTTTTTTGAAGCAAAAAAACAAACAAAAAAACTGTATGATGATTGTATTGTATTTTTATGTAATGTTTTGTACTACATAGTTACATAGTTACATAGTAATTAAGGTTGAAAAAAGACTTTCAGTCCATCAAGTTCATCTAAGATCTCCTCTGATCTGCAATATGCGGAATAGTTAGTAATTAAATAATTGATTAAATAATTATTAATAGTATAGTATTGGAGGATGAATAAAGAGTTAGTCCATCAAGTTCAACCTTTTTAGATCTCTATTGATCTTTTTAATGTGGACTATTTTTTATTATTTGTTAATTGTTATTTGATCCAGAGGAAGGCAAACAGAAAAAAAAAAACATTGAAACTTTGCCAATTGTCTCATAAGGGGAAAAAAAGCAAAATTCCTTCCTGACCCCAGAAACTGGCGATCAAATTTCTCCCTGGATCAATATTCCTTTGCTAGTTATCTAGGATAGCCTTGAATGCCCTCTTTATTCAAAAATATATCTAGCCCCTTTTTGAAGTTGTCTATCGAATTCGCTGTCACCACCTCCTTTGGTAGAGAATTCCACAGTTTAACCACCCTAACTGTGAAGAACCCTTTTCTTTGTTTAAGGTGAAATCTTTTTTCCTCTAACCTCAAAGGATGTCCTCTTGTCAGTTGAAAATCTCTTGCTACAAAAAGTTCACTTGACAAAGCCTTATATTGACCATGGATGTATTTATGTAACGTAATCATATCTCCTCTTAGACGCCTTTTTTCTAGCGAAAATAAGTTTAATTTTGTTAGTCTTTCTTCATAACTTAGCCCCTCCATTCCCCTTATTAGTTTTGTAGCCCTTCTCTGTACTTTTTCCAGCTCTAAAATGTCTTTTTTATGAGGTGGTGCCCAAAATTGTACTCTATATTCCAAATGAGGACGTACTAGAGATTTGTATAGTGGCAGAATTATATCTTCTTCCCTGGCTTCTATACCCTTCCTAATACATGCTAATATTTTATTTGCCTTTGCAGCCGCTGCTTGGCTTTGAGCGCTGCTACCTATGTGGTTGTCCACTAGTACTCCCAAATCCCTTTCAATATCTGATACCCCTCGATTTGCTCCATTAAGATTATAGATTGCTTGGCTATTGTTCCTTCCCAAATGCATAACCTTACATTTATTTGTATTAAATCTCATCTGCCATTTAGCCGCCCATTTCTCTAATTTATGCAAATCCTTTTGTAGGGAAAGTACATAATTATCTGATTTTATTACCTTGCACAACTTAGTGTCATCAGCAAAAATGGAGACACTACATTCGAGTCCTACTTCAATGTCATTAATAAATATGTTAAAAAGGAGAGCACCTAATACTGAACCTTGAGGAACCCCACTTATCACAATCGGAGTATGTTCCATTCACAACAACCCTTTGCTTCCTGTCTTTTAGCCAGCTCTCGATCCATGAGCAGATATTTACTGCAATTCCTGTATCCCTTAGTTTGCTCACTAGTCTTCCATGTGGCACTGTATCAAATGCCTTTGAAAAATCTAAAAAGACTACATCCACTGAGTTGCCCTGATCCAAGTTCCTACTAACCTCCTCATAAAAACTAATTAGATTGGTCTGACACGACCTATCCTTCATAAATCCGTGTTGACTGCTACCTATGATCCTGTTCAAATAGACATATTCTTGTATTCTGTCCCTTATTAACCCTTCTAAAAGCTTCCCAACTACAGAAGTGAGGTTCACTGGTCTATAATTCCCCGGATTTGCTCTAGATCCCTTCTTAAATATAGGTATCACCTCTGCTCTTCTCCAGTCACCTGGTAGAGACCCTGTAGTGAGTGAGTCTTGAAAGATTAGATATAATGGTTTGGCTATTACAGAACCCAGCTGCCTCAGTACCCTTGGATGTATTCTATCAGGACCTGGGGCTTTATTAACATTTATTTTCTCCAACCTCTTTTGTATTAATTCCTGCGTTAACCAATTATTTAGTAAAGGTAGTGTAGCCCCATTATGTTGCGGTGTCCCAACCACTGGTACCTCCCTTGTGTATACCGAAGAAAAGAACCTATTTAGCTCATCTGCCTTTTCCTGGTCACTAATTATCAGATGGCCTGTGTCACATTGTAATGGTCCTATGGATTCCTTCCTGGCCTTCTTCCCATTAATATATTTAAAAAATATTTTAGGGTTAGTCTTACTTTCCATTGCAACTGACTTCTCATTTTCTATTTTAGCCAGTCTAATAGCCCTTTTGCAAGACTTGTTGATTTCCTTATAGTCACATAAAGCTGCCTCTGTTCCCTCCTTCTTGTATAATTTAAATGCCTGTTTCTTTTTCCTCATCATGATCTTTAAGTCATTGTTAAGCCACATAGGATGTGATTTACTCCTATTCATTTTATTTCCACATGGTACATGCTAATGAGTATGTTTATTTAGTAAGGATTTGAATGTTGTCCATTTATTTTCAGTATTCTTCCCTGTAAGTTATTTGTCCCAGTCTATATGTTGTATTGCTGGCCGTAGCCCATTAAAGTTAGCCCTTTTAAAATTTAGAGTTTTTGTTGGCCCCTTACAACTTTGTTTTTTGTATTCAATCTCAATTGAGACTGTGTTGTGATCACTGTTCCCCAAGAGTTCCCCTATTTTTACATTTGATATTATATCAATATTACTTGTGATGACTAAATCCAAGATGGCCCCATTTCTAGTAGGTTCTTGTATTACCTGGGCCAGATAATGATCCCTGAGTGTACTCAAGAACCTGCTCCCCTTAGCTGAGCTGCTGGTCTCATTTATCCAGTTTATTTCAGGGTAATTAAAGTCTCCCATTATTAGAACTTGCCCATGCTTAGCTGCATTTCCAATCTGTAACAATAATTGTATTTCCTCACTTTCAGCTATATTTGGGGGTTTATAGCATACTCCCACCAATATGCATTTAGAATTAGCTCCTCCACAATTTAGCTCAACCCACAAAGATTCAATGATGCTGTTCGTGCCAGCATAATAGTACCTTGGAGGTCCTTGCTTTAAGCTTATTCCCTAATTCTCTAAAATCATTCTTTAGAACGCTCCATCTTCCACTAACTTTGTCGTTGGTACCAATGTGTACCAAGACCGCCGGTTCGTTACCAGCCCCTCCCAATAATTTATCCACCCGATCCACAACATGCCGAACCCGAGCACCCGGGAGACAGCAAACTGTTCGATTGCTGGTATCTGGGTGACAAATTACCCTGTCTACCTTCCTAATAATAGAGTCCCCTACCACCAAAACATGTCTGTTGCTCTGCCTATTCTGCCCTCCCTCTCCTCCAGTAGAACTGTTCTGTTGTGTATAAAAGAAAAAAAAAGAAAACAAAGAAGATATTTGTGCAGGGAGCAGCAAAACCAAGCTTTACGGATAAGACAGTCCTAGGAACAAATAGGAAATGTGAATGTCATAAATCTTATAATGAGTGGGATGTGCAGTAACAACTGCCCGTAACTAGCTACAACAAGGGGACATATATATAAATATATACAGTCAGGTCCATAAATATTGGGACATCGACATAATTCTAATCTTTTTGGCTCTATACACCACCACAATGGATTTGAAATGAAACGAACAAGATGAGCTTTAACTGCAGACTTTCAGCTTTAATTTGAGGGTATTTACATCCAAATCAGGTCAACGGTGTAGGAATTACAACAGTTTGTATATGTGCCTCCCACTTTTTAAGGGACCAAAAGTAATGGGACAGATTAACAGTCATAAAACACACTTTCACTTTTTAATACTTGGTTGCAAATCCTTTGCAGTCAATTACAGCCTGAAGTCTGGAACGCATAGACATCACCAGAAGCTGGGTTTCATCCCTGGTGATGCTCTGCCAGACCTCTATTGCAACTGTCTTCAGTTCCTTCTTGTTCTTGGGGCATTTTCCCTTCAGTTTTGTCTTCAGCAAGTGAAATGCATGCTCAATCGGATTCAGGTCAGGTGACTGACTTGGCCATTGCATAACATTCCACTTCTTTCCCTTAAAAAACTCTTTAGTTGCTTTTGCAGTATGCTTCGGGTCATCTTCCATCTGCACTGTGAAGCGCCGTCCAATGAGTTCTGAAGCATTTGGCTGAATATGAGCAGATAATATTGCCCGAAACACTTCAGAATTCATCCTGCTGCTTTTGTCAGCAGTCACATCATCAATAAATACAAGAGAACCAGTTCCATTGGCAGCCATACATGCCCACGCCATGACACTACCACCACCATGCTTCACTGATGAGGTGGTATGCTTTGGATCAGGAGCAGTTCCTTTCCGTCTCCATACTCTTCTCTTCCCATCACTCTGGTACAAGTTGATCTTAGTCTCATCTGTCCATAGGATGTTGTTCCAGAACTGTGAAGGCTTTTTTAGGTGTTGTTTGGAAAACTCTAATCTGGCCTTCCTGTTTTTGAGGCTCACCAATGGTTTACATCTTGTGGTGAAGCCTCTGTATTTACTCTGGTGAAGTCTTCTCTTGATTGTTGACTTTGACACACATACACCTACCTCCTGGAGAGTGTTCTTGATCTGGCCAACTGTTGTGAAGGGTGTTTTCTTCACCAGGGAAATCATTCTTCAGTCATCCACCACAGTTGTTTTCCGTGGTCTTCCGGGTCTTTTGGTGTTGCTGAGCTCACCGGTGCGTTCTTTCTTTTTTTTTTTTTTATAACATACATTTTATTGAGAAGTTCTGGAATTGCAATGACAAAACAAAAAGAATAATGAAAAACATAGTCCACATGTTGTCTTATAACTAACATCATATTGCTAATATATTAAAACCATTCCATTTAAATAAAAACTCCATTCCAACTCTTTTTCTTTTTTTTTGTGATTCTGTCCAAAAATATTTACACTAGTTTCTTAATACTCAGCAATATATACAGCTTATAAAGTCACATTGCTCAAATTGCAGTAATTCACATTTCCATGGATGAACCTGAGCAGCAGGAGATATGTTAAAAGAAAATAAAATAGAAAAAAAAAAAAACAAGTGACATTATATAACACCTATGGTGGGGTGTCATCCCCCATTAATTCTCTGCTCAGCCAATCTTAAGGTAGCCATCCTCCCCCCCTGTACCTTTGGCGTACTGAAGAAATATCTCTCCGGGACCTCTCACCACTTCTCCCCGTCCGCTCCACACTCCACTCCCCAGCCGCACATCAGGAATGGCTTCTTTAATGTGTTCCCTTAACTTAGTTATTATATATTACTGTCTGTGAATAGAATCCAGGGTTCCCAAACCTCCAGGAAGCAGTGATGTGTATCTGATATGATATGGGTCATCCGCTCATTAATGCAAATAAAGTTTATTTTGTTTGTTACATCATGGAAATTAATATCCCTACTCTTCCATCGTCTTGCGATGGTGTTCTTAGCTGCTAGAAATATCAGTTGGGCCAGTTTATTTCCCTCCCTTCCCAATTTTGAGAAGCGTGCTCCCAGGAGACATACTGCTATTGATGGTTGGAGTGGGGTTTTGAGTATTAGCGAAATTAGATTGGTCGTCTCAGACCAAATTTTAAATACCTTAGGACAACTCCACCAAGTATGAATGAAGTCTCCCCTTCCGTGACACCCCCTAAAACATCTATCTGAGATTGTTTGGGATATCTTATTTAGTCGAACTGGAGTTGTATATGCCCGATGTAAAATCTTAAGGGAGGTTTCTAATAAACTATAATTAAGTGAACCCTTAGATAGGTTCGTTAAGGATTCAGCCCATTTATTCCCATCCCAAATTTGCCCTAGGTCCAACTCCCACCTCGATACAAAGGAAGGCCTCCAAGTGCTTGGTGGACTATTGAAGATTTGGTATATTGACCCCAAGATTCCTTTGGACAGGGCCTCACTCTTACACACCACCGACATCCAAGTTTCCCTCGGGGGTCCATGGGTTCTTTGTATCTCATCAATCCAGCTCCTTATTTTAATGTAATTAAAGTGTTCCCGGTGTGGAACCTCGAAGTTCCTAATCATGGATTCTGAAGTTCTCATAATCCCTCCCTCAAACCAAGCCCCCAGCTTATCCAGACCATGCGAAGTCCAATATTCCTTGGACTCTGCAGTGATGGTGGTTAATAAGGAGGGCGATGTAAAGATCGATGTGAGGGGAGAAACCGGGTAAGTCAGTTTGTATTTCCTCCTAGCCCAGATCCAAACTCTCAGTGTAAACTTAGTTATGGGGTTCTGTATTCTAGAGTAAAAAGCGCTTGCACCTGGAGCCCACAGGATAATACCCCACGTAAGCGGGGCCATCTGCAACTCCTCTACAAAGACCCAGTTTGGTTGAAGTGGAATGGAGTGAGCTAGTGGGATAGAGGCAAGCTGGGCTGCTCTGAAGTAACTCAGGAAATTAGGGCAAGATAGGCCCCCCTTGGATTTATGTACGTACATCGTTTTTCTCGCTATCTTAGGGGGTCTATTTCTCCATATGAACTTAAACACTTGGGTCTGGAAGCGGGCCAATTCTGTATTTTTTATCTGGATTGGCAGCGTCCTGGCAAGATAGAGCAGCCTCGGCAAAATATTCATTTTAACCGTGACTACTCTACCCGTCCATGAGATATGTCGGTTCGTCCAATTTTCCAGGTCTCGCCGCAGAGCCCTATAAAGAGGTGGATAGTTAACTTTATACAAATTAGTTAATGAGTTGGTCAAATTAATCCCTAGATATTTGATGTGTGAGGGGGGCCATAGAAATTTGTGTACTCCCTTCAGGTGATTCAAAATATCCAAAGGGATCCCAACACTCAAAGCTTCTGTCTTGTCCTGGTTTAACCTCAGGCCTGACACATTGCTAAAGACTCCTATCGTGTCCATCAGGGCGCCTACAGAAGAGCTAGGGTTCGAAAGGGTGCAAAGCAGGTCATCAGCAAACAAGGAGCATTTTAGTTGCTGGTGTCCCACCCGCACCCCCTCTATAGAGGAGTTAACTCTGATCGCCTGAGCCAAAGGCTCAATGGCCAGAGCAAAGAGAAGAGGAGACAATGGGCAGCCCTGTCTCGTACCTCTCTCGATTTTAATACAGGCCGTATGAGAACCAGGCAATTTTAGTGTGGCCCTGGGGAGTGTATAATAAGTACGCAGCAGGTTTAAGAAGTTTCCTCTGAACCCAAACTTATCCAAAGTGGCAAAAAGGAAGGGCCATTCCAGGGTATCGAACGCCTTTTCGATGTCCAATGCGAGTAGGCACACAGGGAGACCCCTAGCCCTGGCCAAATGAATGACATTTAAAGTCCTCCTGATGTTATCACTAGTCTGCCTGTTTGGAATAAAGCCTGATTGGTCCCTATGTATTAAGGCGGGTAGGAAGATCGAGATCCTCTGGGAGAAAATTTTGGCCAGCAGTTTGACGTCCCCATTAAGAAGCGAGATTGGTCTATAATTTTTAGCTTCCTTTGGATCCCGGCCCTCCTTGGGGAAGAGCGTCAAGTCCGCATGATTCAGCTCTGGGGGAGTTGTCTCTCCTCTTAGAATTGAATTGAAGAGACTACATAAATGGGGGGCCAGTATTTCCGAGAACTTTTTGTAATAGATGTTAGTGAACCCGTCCGGACCGGGGGACTTCCCTAGCTTCAGTTCTTTAATGGCATCTAAAATTTCTTTGACCGTCACATCTTTATTCAAATTTTGTAAGTCCAGGGGTGAAATTTGGGGCAAATCAAGGGAGTTTAGGTAGGAATGAATAACATTTTCTGAGGCCAATTTCTGAGTGGAGTAAATATTTTGATAAAAGTCCCTAAAGACCTCCTGGATTTCATTTTGGCTGTAGGTGAGATCGCCTTTCCTATTTTTGATTTGGGATACCCTGGCTTGAGCATATTTAGCTTTTAAGCTCCTTGCTAGTAGCTTGTCAGGTTTATTCGCCTTAGCATAAAACAAATGTTGAGTCCTCCTTAATGCCTTATCCGTTTTTATGGTCAAAATACTATCCAGCTCTAGCCTGGCCTTATCTATCTGTTTCCTTAAAGCTATCGAGGGAGAAAGCTGATGTTGCCGCTCCAATTGAGATAGTTTCCCTGATAGCTCCTTTTCTTTTAGCCTGTTCTGTTTTCTGAATTGGGAGGCTAGCTTGATAAACACCCCCCTTATGTAGGCTTTGTGCGCCATCCAGACCCAACCCGCCCCTGTCTCCCCACCCGCATTGGACTCAAAAAATTCCACCAACTCCCTCTCAGTTTGCTCCTGGAATCTGGATTGCGAAACTAAGTATTCATTAAGTCTCCAGGTATAGGGCATCCGAAATTGAACTCCCAGGTCTACCTCTAGTGTGACCGCCGCGTGGTCCGACCAGGTGCACGGAACAATAGCCGCTTTGTTTGAGCTGTCTAGAAGCGAATTACATATATATATTGTGTCTATACGGGAATAAGTCCCGTGTGTGGGGGAATAAAAAGTATAGTCCCTTCCTCTGGGGTGCAGACCTCTCCAGGCGTCAACCAGATCTAAGGAGTGCAAAAGTTTTAAGATTTGCCTGTTTTTTTTGGAGAAGCAAACTTCTTGTGAAGTTTTAGATCTATCTGCCACTTAGTCTAATACCAGATTAAAGTCCCCTCCTATAATTAGTTTGCCCCATTCTCCCCCCTCCAGGACCCTTAAGAGTCTGATCAGGGTCTTATGTGGTGCTTTCGTGGGGGCATAGAAGGAGGCTAGTGAAACTGGAGAACCCAGAATCGTCCCCTTTAAAATGATGTAATAGCCCTCCCGGTCCACTATCTTGGTTGTCATTTGAAATTGGAGGCTCTTGTGGAGCAAAATCGCCACTCCTTCTTTTTTGGAGACCTGGGTAGAGTAGTAAAAATGAGGATAATTTTTGTCGAGGTAGGTTGGGGCTTTATTCCTGGCGAAATGTGTCTCCTGTAAGAAGATCACTATGGGGTTAAGGGTCTTATAGTATAGGAAAGCCTTCCTTCGCTTGAAAGGGGAGTTGAAACCTTTCACATTATGGGTAAGTAGTGTCATTGGTGCGGTCATGGATAGACTTGAGGTGTATATTTCTGGTGCATTAATGTAGCCTTACCCTTCCGGAGGAGCGCCGAGGAGGGAGTGCAGAGCGTATTTCCCCCTCTGGGGGATAGGAGTGGTTGAGCCCGGCCAAGAAGAGGTCCAGTATGATTAGCTCTGTGGGGGGAAAAGAGGCATGAGTATAAGTAGTGCAGAGGCGGTCCCAAGAAGTCTAAGGGAGGCAGGATTATACCGGACAAGTCTGGCAGTATCTCAGAACTACTAGAACCCAACTCAATAGGCTGAAATGAGATCCGTTCCAATAGTACCAGGGGTCCTCCACTCTCTGAGGCCAGGCAACTTGGCCCACTGTCCAGCAGACAGGCCGCCGCCTTAAGCCCAGCTATGTAGAGCAAACCCTGATTTGGCTCAAAATCCCCTAAACAGCCATAGAGAAAGAGAAAACAAGAACTAGGAGGCACCAAGTGGCAAGTTTCGTTTAGGCAGTAGGGGGGAGTACAGGGGCAAGAGAGCCCATGCTGATAGGTGACAAGGAGAAGAGCAGCAATGAAGAAAACACAGAGGGAAGAGAGAACAGTTGCTGCCAAAAGGTCTGACTGTCCCAAGACCACCCGTCTTGTCTTAAACATTCTACCCTCTTGGAACCCTAGAGCCTCTGTTCCAATTCCCGCCGGCAAGGCCAAGCAAAAGTAACCTAGAAAAGTATTAAGAAAACAGAATAAAGACAGAACCATGAATAGCTTATTTAAACGTTTAACAACATAATTTTTTATCTTGACTAAAGCAGAGTAAACCTTTAGACCCGGTCCAGTAAAGAAAGATCTTGACGGACTGGCTATACTATCTGCATGCATATTAAAACTTATAGCTTTATCAGTCAGCTAACACCTGCTGAAGAGGGGAGGAAAAGCAAAACATGGATTAGTAACATTCCAAAAGTCTTTGGTAAACATGGCCCCGCTAAGGGCCCCAGGCTCCTTTGAGGACCTAAGTAAAAAAAGTAAGAAAAATAACACGTCCTGGGAAAAGGCCAGGTCAGTTCCAGGTGGCTTCCATGTTAGTCTCTACCAGGGAATTTTGATATGGTGTTTTTAAGCCCTTGTAAATCCTTAGGATGCCGAAATAAGTCTTTGCTAGCCAGTTGTCTTTTCAAGCGGACCAGCCTATTTGAAAGTCACTGGAGTTGGCAGCAGCTGAATTATTGCATTTACGAGTCCATGATCTGGGAGGGTCGTCTATGAGTGGTCTTTGAGGCTTGGTCAGTGGGCCTCTTGTGCCTGGTCACTTCAGACCATTGCCTTTTCGGGAGAGGTAAAGCTGTTGATGCAAGTGATGTCGAGGTCGGGTCCCCCCCAGAGAGATCCAGACTCTTCAGAAGTTCTTGGCAGTCTTCTAGAGAACGTGTTGTATACTGGGTGCTCCCTACTGAAAAAATAAGGGCAAATGGGAATCCCCAACGGTACCTGATGCCGTGGTGGAGAAGAACTTCCAGGGCTGGCCTCATCAGCCTCCGTTTTTGAAGTGTGGAAGGGGAGAGATCCGCAAAAAATTGAAGTTTGGCCCCGTCTGGGCCTGTGATCACAGCCTTCTTGCGGGTAGTTGCCAGGATTAGATCCCTTGATTGTTGGCGTAGTAGCCTTACAATGATGTCTTTGGGAAGGTCTAGGTTACGACTTCCCCCAAGGGCTCTATGGGCACGCTCCACTTCCCATTCATGGTCTGGATGACCTGAGAGGATCTCGTCGATCGTGGCCTTAAGGTAGCGAGGAAGGTCGACTATTGCCGTAGGCACGCCTCTGATCCTCAGGTTGAATCGCCTGGATCTATTCTCCAAATCCTCCAGTTTATCTTCTATGCCACAAATACGGGAGGTGTTATCCGCAATGGTGGCCCTGTCTCTCTCCTGGGCCTCTACCACTTGGTCAACGGTCTCTTCAAGTTGATGGGTCCTTTGGCCAATCTCATGTATGTCTTTCTGCAAAGATATGACCGCCCTGTCTATGTGAGAGGCCAGGAGAGCCTCAATTCTTGCCATTGAATCGCTGTTGATGGAGACTTCAGGCTGTGGGGCCCCCTCCAGGGGATCCAGGTCAGAGGTGTCAGATTGCTCCGAGACAGGGTCCTTCATCAGTGCCACCTGTGTTTCTGAAGCCTTGAAATGTTCGTCAATTTTTTTGGATGTTAATGACTTTTTGTTTTTCCCCATTTTTATGGAGCTGCTTCTACCCGGGGTAGCCATTGAGTGTCCAGACAACGGATGGATTCCACTGGGGGGGTCACTCGGTATTAGCTTTTACCTCTCAAGTATTTAGGTCTGTTGTAGTCTGTCTTGTCTGTTCATATCTAGATTCTGTACTGAGATCTTGGCATCTCTCAGGCCCTGCCGGCGGGAACTGTGCTCGGCTCCTTCAGCTACATCTCCTTAGGCTGATATGCCCCGCAGTTCAGTGCCCCCAGCAGATCTCGTTCTTTCTTTTTAAGTATGTTCCAAACAGTTGATTTGGCCACACCTAATGTTTTTGCTATCTCTCTGATGGGTTTGTTTTGTTTTTTCAGCCTAATGTTGGCTTGCTTCACTGATAGTGACAGCTCTTTGGATCTCATATTGAGAGTTAACAGCAACAAATGCAAATAGCACACTTGAAATGAACTCTGGAGCTTGTATCTGCTCTTTGTAAATGGGATAATGAGGGAATAACACACACCTGGCCATGGAACAGCTGAGCAGCCAATTGTCCCATTACTTTTGGTCCCTTAAAAAGTGGGAGGCACATATACAAACTGTTGTAATTCCTACACCGTCCACCTGATTTGGATGTAAATACCCTCAAATTAAAGCTGAAAGTCTGCAGTTAAAGCACATCTTGTTCGTTTCATTTCAAATCCATTGTGGTGGTGTATAGAGCCAAAAAGATTAGAATGATGTCGATGTCCCAATATTTATGGACCTGACTATATATATATATATAAATATATTTATATATATATATATATATATATATACAGATATATATATAAGTCATTGTTTTTAATTACTAATATATTTTGATATTAAAATCATGTGACAATTGCATTTATAGGTTCAATAAATAAAGATTAGTTTATATTGTGTTAAAATATGATATTTTTATAGACATTGCATCAGAGTTTTTGTTCCTAGGCAACGTGGTTTTGTGACGTGTATTAACCCCTTGGGTACTGGATTGTTTGTTACCCTAGACTTTGTATCATAAAATGGGCTTAATACCAACATATCACATTTTTTAATTACACATATGTTGATATCGGATTGTTAGGTGTCAAATTCTTGTAGTGCTCTTTGTGCAATAATGTCACTTTAAATGCTTCTGAGGAACTCAGCAAGGGTTTTAAAACCACCTGCCAGTGGTTTCTGGTACACCTAAATCTTTCTTCTGCTTTTGGGTGTCAAAGTGTCAGGGAGTAACTCGTAATTTATTGTCAGTGCAAAACTCTATGGAGATTTATTCCTTGCTTTTCGGCTTTGTCATAAAGTTCACTCTGAGCAGTGACCAGTAGCAGTTTGCTCAAAATGTTTTAAGGGTGGGTGATTAGTATAGCTAGGTAGGGGTTTCTCTGTAGTTAGGGCACTTGTAAATGCTTTTTCAGAAATTAGCATAGGACCCTAAGTCTGTTTATTTATTTTTTCACCATGGAAATGTTGAGCTTGGTTATTTTATCCCAGTAGTTAATGCTACCTTTGAAAATCCAGAATATTGAAAATTCATTAAAAATATGCAGTAATTTTCTTTTCCTGTGTATGTCTATGGCAGCCTATCATTACCTTATTTCAATGCTCTGTAAGAAAACTGCTGTTTCTGGCACATATGGTCTCTTTATAGGGCCTGTTTGTTCATGCTGTCTTATCAAGTGTAAGAAGGCTATAGTTAATGCTGCTATAAACATATCCAGGAAGATAAAATTACTGTACATTTGTAAATTATTTTCCATATATATATATATATATATATATATATATATAAATACTAGCGACTTGCCCGTCAAGGGGGCAATAACATTTGAATCCATGGGAATGCTGTTTGACACACAATGTAAAGCTTTTTGTACCTTCAGCGCTCATTGCGAGCCTCTTCTCTCGTTTTGTGACGTGTTCTCAGAGGAACTTTTGTTCCTCTGAGAACCTTCATCACTCATCAGAAAGAGAGATATATATTTATCTATATTTAGTTAACTAATAATGAATTAATTAGTTACTGAATAAATCAATATACTTTACCTATTTGTAATTAATATATCCAGCAATCAATAGCCTGAAGAGCTAACACTCTGTTTGTATTTTGTGTCAGCATACAATGTACAGTTTGAGTGTTGGTGCCCTGATGATAAAGTTTAATGCATGTCCCAACTGTGCATTAGAAATAGGCTTCGTGCTCGACGACAAACAGTTGGTTTAGTTGTTTAAAGCACCATTGTATATGTGTTACGCGGCTCATAAGCATTTTCCGTCATTTGTAATAGTGTATTTTGTACTTTGTACGTTCCTGTGTGAAAGTGCTTCGCGGTTGGTAGTGTTTTGCGCGTTCCGGGGTCATATAGCCTCCTTTTTAATTTTTTTGGTGGCCATTTTTTTCTCGCTTAGATGATTTTCGAGTGCCTAAACTTGTCAAAATCGACTTTAATTCGCGTTCCACCTCACTCCCAGACATCCTGGCTGTTCCCCAATGCTGTGTGCGATGTTTTTGTTGTATCTTTTTGTGTATTTAGTGCGCTTTTATTGTTTTTTGGTTTGCGTGGTTCGACCGTTAACCTTATATTTTTCGTATCTCGTTTTTTTTTTTCTAAGTCCTGCGTCTCATAATTTTTTTTGTTCTAAGTCCAGCGTTTGTCAAGTGTTTGCAGGCTGGCGCTCCCGCATTTACTAAGTGTTTGTTGGCTAAGTCTTGAGGGTGTTTCATTGCCTTCACTGCTCTGAGCAGGCAATCAGCGTTAACAGCTCACCTCGCTTCGCCTAAGTCGTACGCACCACGCAAAGCGAGACAACATCTCATAGTTTGACAGCTATTATATGTGACTAGTGACTTGCCCGTCAAAAAATGACGGTCAATAAAAGAAAGTGTTGAAATGCTGTTTGTCACACAATGTGAGTGTACTGTGTGCCTCAAGTAACTAAATTCATCAAAAAGCAGAAATCTACATTACACAAAATAAGAAAAACTAAAATCACCAAAAATAAAAAATGTACATTACAGAACAAAAAAATAAAACCTAAGTCACAAAAAATAAAAAAAGGAACATTACAGAAAATAAAAAAATACATTACAACCCCCCGCATCACTACAACATTTTTAAAAAAATGACACACCTGAAAATGAAATACATCTAATACATGCATATAATACATACAATCCAATACATTTAAATAAAATACAATACAATTAAATAAAATACAATACAATTACATACAATAAAATACAATTAAATACAATACACCCCTATCTAATATACATGCCACAATCTAATATACATGCCACTATCGAATATACATGCCACTATATAATGTAATATACATCCCACTATCTAATATACAATACTATCTAATAACACATCCCCCCATCTATCTATCTAATATACAATACATGCTATCTATATATATAACTACCCTAATTCTAAACCACAATAAAATAATAAAGACCACTTACCTTTGAGATGTTTCTTCAGATCAGCAACCTACGGTAAAAAAGATTTAAAAAAAATTAATACAACACGTTTACATGAAATAACTAAACATTCTAAACATTCTAAATATTCTAAATATTATACTCACCTTTCCAGCATGTCCCGTTCCAGCATGTCACGTCCTAGCATGTCACGTTCTCCATGTTCCGTCCTCCATGTTAGCGTCTTGTCCGGCGCTGCTCCTGTAATAAAAAGCATTACATTAGTGAGCATAAACTAAAGTGATATAAACACAATCTACATTATACTTACCTTTCCGCGATGTCTCCGGCCTCCTGGTGTTCTTCTCCGGAAGCATCTGCGCATAAAAAAAAAAAAAAAAAAAAGCAACATACATCCGCCCTGGCGGATGTCTCCGACGTTAATGACCTTCCTATGGAGGGCTCCAGAATAAAATTGGCAATGGCGGCTTCTGATTGGCTGAAAAGGCTGTCTATCAAATTCAGCCAATGAGAAGACCCCAATTGTGAACCAATGAAAAATGTATACACTCCAAAATACAACGCTCATTGGATAACACACCTGTCAATCTTTATTTGAACCAATCCTAAGGCTTTATTGCCATCAGCCAATCAAAATGGAATATGCCCTCACGTACTGATTGGTGTAGACATCTGCGCCTTCCCATTGGCTGTAATATTGATTGATATTAACTGTAGCCAATGAGAATGCGCAAATCCTTCACCAATCAGTACATGAGGTTGTATTCCATTGTGATTGGCTATTGTCAGTGCAACCAATCAGAATGCGCAGAGGCTCCAACCAATCACCCTGTGGGGGTGTATTCCATTGTCATTGGCTGAAGGCATCTGCGCCTTGTGATTGGTTTAAATAAAGATTGACAGGTGCATTATCCAATCAGAGTGGGATTTTAGGGTGTATCCCTTTGTGATTGGTTCACACATTGGCGCCTCCTGATTGGGTGAATTTGATAGACAGCGTTTTGAACCAATCAGAAGGCGCCATTGCTTATTTTCTTCCGGAAAAGTCTCCTGGAGCCTCATTAGCGTCGGGGATGTCCAGGAGTGCGGATGTAAGTATACTGTATATATATAATTTTTTTATACAGGTCGTGGTAGAAGAGGATCCGGAGGAGGCCGGAGACATCACGGGGAGGTAAGTAGAATGTAGATTATGTTTATTTTATTTTGATGTATGTTTATTAATGTTTTTTTTTTTTTTTAACAGGTGCCGTGCCGGAGAAGGATTAAAAGAATAAGGATGGGACATGCCGGAAAGGTAAGTAGAATATTTAGAATGTATAGAATGTTTATTTTAGAACTATAAACGTGTTGCACTAATTTATTTTTCGTAGGTGGCTGATCTCAATGGACATCTGCAAAGGTAAGTGGTCTTAATTATTTTATTTTAGCTTAGAATTAGATTAGTTTATATATAGATAGCATTTATTGTATGTTAGCTAGGGGTATGTGTTTTATATAGATAGCATAGGATGTATTGTAGATAGATTGTGGTATTTATTTAGATAGATTGGGGATGTATTATTATATAGATAGCATGTATATTAGATTATGGTATTTATTTAGATAGATTGTGTGATGTATATTAGATAGTGGTGTATTGTATTGTATTGTATGTAATTGTATTGTATTGTAATTGTATGTATTTGTATTGTATTGTATTTGTATTGTATGTATTATATGTATTTCCTTTGCAGGTGTTTTTTTTTTCTGTAGTGAGGGGGGGGGGGTTGTAATGTTTTATTTTATTTTCTGTAATGTTCCTTTTTTTATTTTATGTGACTTAGGTTTTTTTTATTTTCTGTAATGTAGTTTATTTTTTGTGAGTTAGGTTTTTTATTTCATGTAATGTAGATTTTTTTTTATTTTCTGTAATTAGAGTGGTGGAGGTTAATAGGGGGTAGGTAGTGTAGGTGTTAATAGGTTAGTGTAGAGGGTGTTTAGTTGATATTTAATGTTTTATTGGGGGGGTATAGTGCAGTATAGTGTTTATACTTAGTGTCATGATGGTCCTTGAGGACCATCATGGCAGTTATGTGGTTAATGTAGTGTTGTAACAGGCCCATAATGGTGTTAATATACCCTTATGGGACTGATGGGGTTAAATAGAGGCTTATGGGGGTCTATATTGACCCCCATGAGTGACAGGGTTAATGAAGGGCTTATGGGGGTCTCTATTGACCCCCATGAGTGACAGGGTTAATGAAGGGCTTATGGGGGTCTATATTGACCCCCATGAGTGACATGGTTAATGAGGGGTTTATGGGGGTCTGTATTGAGCCCCATGAGTGACAGGGTTAATGAAGGGCTTATGGGGGTCTCTATTGACCCCCATGAGTGACAGGGTTAATGAAGGGCTTATGGGGGTCTATATTGACCCCCATGAGTGACACTGTTAATGAGGGGTTTATGGGGGTCTGTATTGACCCCCATGAGTGACAGGGTTAATGAAGAGCTTATGGGGGTCTATATTGACCCCCATGAGTGACAGGGTTAATGAGGGTTTTATGGGGGTCTGTATTGACCCCCATGATTGACAGGGTGACAGTGTATATTTTTTTTCTTTTACAACGGGTCCTTTAAGGACCTGTAACGCTGGAATTTTGAATTTTGATTGCAGCGGGGGTCCCCGATCGCGTGCAATCGGGACCCCCACTGCGATGGTTAATGTGGGGTTAATGCAGGGCTCCGAGCTTATCTCTGATCCCCTGGGGTTAATGCGGGTTTCCGAGCTTATCTCGGATCCCTTCTTGGGTAAGTTGTACGTGGCTGGGCTGTGAGCCTCGTTTTCGTTTTTTTTTCGGCTGCCATTTTTTCTCTCGCTTAGGGGATTTTCATATGTCTGAACTCGGGAATTTGGACTTAAATGGAGGTGTAACTTCACTTTCAGAGGTCCTGGGTGCCCCCCCTTGCTATGGGTAAGCTTTTTATGTAGTTTGTGTGAGTATTTGGTGTGTTTTCACTGTTTTTAGTTGGGCGTGGGTCGGCCGTTATAGTCGTATTCTTAGTGCGTGTGGGTGTTTGTTATGTTAAGGTTGGTTCCAAGGTGTTTTTTTTTTCTAAGTCGTGCGTGTGATGTGTTTAAAGGCTCACCTCGCTACACAAGGCTCGCCAGCAATGTAGTTTGTGTGAGTATTTGGTGTGTTTTCACTGTTTTTAGTTGGGCGCGGGTCGGCCGTTATAGTCGTATTCGTAGTGCGTGTGGGTGTTTATTACGTTAAGGTTGGTTCCAAGGTGGTTTTTTTTTCTAAGTCGTACGTGTGATGTGTTTAAACACGTACAACAGAGTATTGCAAAATCATTCCGATGCGCGTAACACACATACACTATATCCGCCATTTTAAGACAATCTACACAATAACGTATCTGAAATGGCGGATTTCCTGCCTAAAATAACGGCTTTGCCTTGCGCACAAAGATTATATATAGGGCACAATTGCCACAGAGTTCACACTTTCTCCTCAGGTGATGACAGTCTGACTGGACGTTTTCGGCTGCCGGAAAATCCAAAGAGATTGTTAGCTCTTCAGGATATTGATTGCTGAATATTTCTTATTGATAGGTAAAGTATATTAATTAATTTGTTAGTAATTAATAAAAAAAAAAAAGCAAAGAAAAAAAAATACATTACTGCATTTTTCAATATCTGTACTTTAGCACGGTATTAATCATTACCATTTGAAATATGTTTATTCATTGATAAATAAATTTTTAATGGACATTAATTTTATTAATTACTAATTATTAAAAAAATGTTTTGTTTATAACAAAAAAAAGAATGTCACTGGAATTAGATTTTGACATTGATGCTCAACTATTAATGTTCATTTATTATTTTATTCATCATTACGATTATTAATAATGTTAATTAATTAATAATTAGTCATAATAACACATTTAGTACAAGAAAAAAAAATGTATAGTTGTTTTACATTTTGTGCTTGCTACTCAACTATTAATGTTCATTGATCATTCATACAAGAAATTTAAAGTAAAAAATTCATAAAAATATATCTCCCTTATGCACTGAATTTAGATATTACTGTTGTTGATGATTCTCTAAGCTCATTATATTAAAGGTATAGGATCCTCAAACCGTTTACATATTTATATCACTTACATTTTACAGTGCATTGAATTCTATTTTGCAGCTATGCTAATTAAAAAATAGCAAACATTAACAAGCCCTTTTTTCAATTTATTTTCTCACAGTTTGATTATCTGCCCACGTGACTACACAGAGGGCTGTTTGCAGCATTTTATCTGCAATTACATCGCCTTCACAGGTATATCATTTTAAAATATTTATATTTAAAGTAAAAAATTCATTAAAATATATCTCCCTTTTGCACTGAATTTAGATATTACTGTTGTTTATTATTCTTTAAGCTCATTGTATTAAAGGTATAGGATCCTTAAACCGTTTACATATTTAAATCACTTACTTACTGTAACTGATCTCCTGGCACCCCGACTGGGTACCTCCGTTGATGGACGCGTCCTAGCTTGTGCCGAGGACTAAAAGCACTGCACCGGACACCACAACCACCACAGACTCCACAACCGCCGTAGCTTAACTGGAGCTGTGCCGTCTTCCTTCCACCCTGTATGAATCTCCAGCATCCAGAACTGTGTGGGGAATACCTCTCCTCCAAGGAGAGTACATCAGGAACAGGAGTTCAGTAGTTAAAGCTCAAGGGAGTATGCAGCGCATAGCAATCCCCAGTGTGATATAGCAATTCCCTCCAAGAACGAGACGAGGCTACGTTTTGCAGGGTCAAGTAGAATTCTCTTGCTGGCACACCCAGCCTGGTTTTTATTACAGTCAGGTACAAACAGAACACACCCAGGGGGAGGTATAGAACAACCAATAACACAATAGTAACGCCCACAGTTTCCCTCCCCTCTGCTTGGGAGATAATTGAGTAGATACAGTAAAAAACTAAATTATCTCCCAGCTAAAACTTACACATTTTTATAACTTTATGATTTTACATAGTACATAAATAAAATTTACATTTTTATGAACAACATAAATTGTAGAACAACATATTAAAAAAATGGCATGAATCTGACCAGGGGTTCAAACGTTAGTAAAAGTATCTTTTGGGCCCTGGCTGGTAGCATGGCAATCTGGCTCAAACAGGTTTTACAGAGGCCTCTGTACTGGAGACAATGGGGAAAGTAATCCAATTATCCAGGGATAGAGGCAGACTCCATTGAGCACATGGTTGCAAAAAGACATAAACCACTTTAAAATACATAGTCACGTTTTACACATAACACACAGATATTTCACATATCCCCAGATAGCTGGGATCTGAGCGCACAAAACTACCGAATAGCGCTCAGATCCTATTCACACAGTTCAATTGCCATGTAGCTAAAGTCTTTCCCATAGTCTTTCATTATATGAATGGGCTCCATGGCATAGCTATCTGGGGTATCACCACTCACACAGGGCAAGTACCCAATGACCCCACTGTATTTAAAGGGCCAGAATGAGTGACATACACTTTGGTATTGCCGAATACTGTTTTTAAAGGGCAATATGTCCCAGGGCCATAGTCGCAGGGCAGGAGGCTGGCAATAAGTCCTCTCCAAGACAAAGTGGCGAAGGGCACTTCGTCACACTTACATTTTACAGTGCATTGAATTCTATTTTGCAGCTATGCTAATTAAAACATAGCAAACATTAACAAGCCCTTTTTTCAATTTATTTTCTCACAGTTTGATTATCTGCCCACGTGACAACACAGAGGTCTGTTTGCAGCATTTTATCTGCAATTACATCACCTTCACAGGTATATCATTTTAAAATATTTATATTTTCTTTACTGCATGCATGTATGAAAAGGACAACAAGTACTTTAAGTAATATCAATGATTCATGCATTTATGAAAAAAAAATAACATATCATTTTTACTTCTTTTCACAGATTTGTGACATCGCCACCTGCCTCAATACATTACAGAATATTACATTGACAGGTAAATAATTTTGTGATGACATTTGTTAACACAATATAATATGAACTATTGATTTGCGTTGGGTAATGGAATTTCATACATTCATTCAATAAAAAAATTAATTATGATTTTTGCATCTTTTTACAGATTTCTCATGAACAGCTAATTTACAGGTATATGAGAAGGAAAAAAAATTATAAAAAAGATTATTTAGTGTATTCCTGTATTCATTCATTCATCATTATGTTACTGCTCATTGACAGGGATATCACCTTAGAAGTAGTTAAATATTTTATTTCATGTATTATATTAGGTCAATTGTTCTTTTGTGTAGCTCTTCTTTAGGAACACGATAACTGTTTCTGTTTTTCCATTCATGATATAGACACACCTACAGAGAGACACCCAGAGACACAGACACCCAGAGACACAGACACCCACCTGCAAACAACCAGAGAAATAGAATCCTATACACACACGCACCTGCAAACAACCAGAGAAATAGAATCCTATACACACACGCAGACACACAGACACCCACCTGCAAACAACCAGAGAAATAGAATCCTATATACACACACAGACACCCACCTAGAGAGATACACAGACATACAAACACACACCCAGAGAGATACACAGACCCACAGACATACAAACACACACCCAGAGAGATACACATACATACAAACACACACCCAGTGAGATACACACCCACAGACATACAGGGAGAAACCCAGAGAGACACAAACCCACAGATATCCAGACACACACCCAGAGAGACACACACTTACAGACACGCAGAGACACAGACACGCAGAGACACAGACACGCAGAGACACAGACACCTGCAAACAACCAGAGAAATAGAATCCTATACACACATGCAGACACACAGACACCCACCTGCAAACAACCAGAGAAATAGAATCCTATACACACATCAAGACACACAGACACAGAAATACAGAAGCCCACACAGACACACAAACACACACCCAGAGAGATACACAGACCCACAGACATACAAACACACACCCAGAGAGATACACAGACCCACAGACATACAAACACACACCCAGAGAGATCCACAGACATACAAACACACACCCAGAGAGATACACAGACCCACAGACATACAAACACACACCCAGAGATATACACACCCAGACATACAGGGAGAAACCCAGAGAGACACAAACCCACAGATATCCAGACACACACCCAGAGAGACACACACCCACAGACACGCAGGGAGACAGTCAGCCAGAGACACAGGCACACACCCAAAAAGATCCAGGGACAAACCCAGAGAGACACATACCCACAGATATCCAGACACACACCCACAAACATAGACACGCACACATCCATAGACACGCAGACACCCATAGACACGCAGACAGCCATAGACATGCAGACAGCCATAGACACGCAGACAGCCATAGAGACGCAGACAGCCATAGAGATGCAGACAGCCATAGAGACGCAGACAGTCAGAGAGACGCAGACAGCCAGAGAGACGCAGACAGCCAGAGAGACGCAGACAGCCATAGACACGCAGACAGCCATAGAGATGCAGACAGAGAGAGAGAGACGCAGACAGCCATCATTTTTAGAAATATATGACAGGGTAAAAAATATGTGTAATAAAATTAAGGTCATTCTTAATAGTCTATTTCCAATTACACAGATACACAGACCAACAGACATACAAACACACACCCAGAGAGATACACAGACATACAAACACACACCCAGAGAGATACACAGACCCACAGACATACAAACACACACCCAGAGAGATACAAACCCACAGACATACAGGGAGAAACCCAGAGAGACACAAACCCACAGATATCCAGACACACACCCAGAGAGACACACAGACACGCAGAGACACAGACACGCAGAGACACAGACACCCACCTGCAAACAACCAGAGAAATAGAATCCTATAGACACGCAGACACACAGACACCCACCTGCAAACAACCAGAGAAATAGAATCCTATAAACACACCAAGACACACAGACACAGACATACAGAAGCAAACACAAACACACACCCAGAGAGATACACAGACCCACAGACATACAAACACACACCCAGAGAGATCCACAGACATACAAACACACACCCAGAGAGATACACAGACATACAAACACACACCCAGAGAGATACACAGACTTACAGACATACAAACACACACCCAGAGAGATACACACCCAGACATACAGGGAGAAACCCAGAGAGACAAAAACCCACAGATATCCAGACACACACCCAGAGAGACACACACCCACAGACACACAGAGAGACAGACAGCCAGAGACACAGACACACACCCACAAACATCCAGGGACAAACCCAGAGAGACACATACCCACAGATATCCAGACACACACCTACAAACATAGACACGCACACACCCATAGACACGCAGACAGCCATAGACACGCAGTCAGCCATAGACACGCAGTCAGCCATAGACACGCAGACAGCCATAGAGACGCAGACAGAGAGAGAGAGACGCAGACAGCCATCATTTTTCGAAATATATGACAGGGTAAAAAATATGTGTAATAAAATTAGGATCATTCTTAATAGTCCATTTCCAATTACAGATTACAATGGCGGACAATGCAGAAGATAAGCAAGAATATAAAAGAAGAATGGCAAGGGAAAGGAAGCAGAGATGGAGAGATGCACAGACCCCTGAGACTTCACAACGTTTAAGATAAGAAGATCGACAGAGACTTCTAAATAAAAGAAAAATGGCTAAAAAACAACAAAATGAGTCTGCTGGAGTTTCAAAGAAAAGAAAAAGTAAACAAAGAAATTTCTGTAAAACTGTCTGAAATTAACCTATTTTGCCTGCTGATACCAATGTTGATAGAGATGACACCAATGTAGATGTACAAAGTTCAAATGAAATTTATATTGATGAAGATCCTTTCTTTAGAGCACTAACAGTAGACACTCATTATTGTGGATTAATGAATGTGGCTTGTCAGTTTTGTGGGGCTTATCATTTTCAGAAAGAACGACGAACTGATGGAGAGTTTATTAGTTGCTGTCAGAAAGGAAAAGTAAGACTTCCAGAAAGACAGACATTCCCAGCATATTTAAAAAGTATCATGAGTGATCCTACATTTCCCAATTACACCAATTTTAAGAAAAATATTTGCTCTTATAACAGTGCAATTTAATTTGCTTCAATGGGTGCAACATTAGCCGAAAATGTACCAGGACATGGTCCTTATTGTTTTAAAGTCCAAGGACAAATATACCACCGGATTTCACATTTACACCCAGAAACAGGAGAGCAAAGGAAAGTTACTGTATATACTCGAGTATAAGCCAAGTTTTTCAGCCCTTTTTTGAAGGCAAAAAAGGGCCCCCTCGGCTTATACTCGAGTCACTCTCCCCCCGTGTCTCTCTAACCCCCCCCGTGTATCTCTAACCCCCCTGTGTCTCTAACCCCCCCGTGTGTCTCTAACCCCCCCGTGTGTCTCTAAGGATGAGGAGGGAGTTTGAGGATGAGGAGGAGGGGTTGAAGAGGGGGGTTGAGGTTGAGGAGGGGAGTTGAGGATGGGGGTTGAGGATGGGGGGATGAGGAGAGAGGATGAGGATGGGGGTTGAGGAGGGGGGTTAAGGATGGGGGGGTTGAGGAGGGAGGTTGAGGAAGGGGTTGAGGATGGGGGGTTGAGGAGGGAGGTTGAGGATGAGGAGGGAGGTTGAGGATGAGGAGGAGGGGTTGAGGATAGGGGTTGAGGAGAGAGGATGAGGATGGGGGTGAGGATGAGGATGGGGGGTTGAGGAGGGAGGATGAGGATGGGGGGCTTGAGGAGGGGGTTGAGGATGGGGGGGTTGAGGAGGGAGGTTGAGGAAGGGGTTGAGGATGGAGGGGTTGAGGAGGGAGGTTGAAGATGAGGAGGGAGTTTGAGGATGAGGAGGAGGGGTTGAGGAGGGGGGTTGAGGAGGGGGGTTGAGTATGGGGGTTGAGGATGGGGGGTTGAGGAGAGAGGTTGAGGATGGGGGGGTTGAGGAGGGGGGTTAAGGATGGGGGGTTGAGGAGGGAGGATGAGGAGGGGGTTGAGGATGAGGAGGGAGGTTGAGGAGGGGGTTGAGGATGAGGAGGGAGGTTGAGGATGAGGAGGGAGGTTGAGGAGGGAGGTTGAGGATGAGGAGGGAGGTTGAGGATGAGGAGGGAGGTTGAGGAGTGGGGTTGAGGAGGGTGATAAGGGAGGGGGGAAGAGAAACAGGGAAGGGAGAGGTTGGAAGAGACACAGGGAAGGGAGAGGGGAGAAGAGACACGGAGAGAGAGGGGGACACAGAGGGCACAAGAGGGACACAGGGGGCAGCACATTTCCCTCGGCTTATACTCGAGTCACTCATTTTACCCAGTATTTTGTGGTAAAATGGGTGCCTCGGCTTATACTCGGGTCGGCTTATACTCTAGTATATACGGTATATGTACTCGATACAATGGAAGCTGTGGAACAACGAATGCTGCTTTCTGAAAATAGACAATGCTTACCCATAGTCTTTGAACTACCTGATAACATTATGGCGAACAATCCTTATAGTCAAGCATACAAAACATTAGCGGAGGTTGAAAAAGAACAACTGGCACATGCGCAAAGACATCAATTGCCAATGCCAAGAGTTAATATGGTTCTCAAAAGGGATCGCCATACTGATCAAAGACACTATAATTTACCAAAAGCAAATGAGGTTGCCATGGTATTTAAAAATGATGATGGAGAACCACCATTTGAGCGGGATTTTAGAATATATCCACGCAATCAAGAACAACCTTTTATAAACATCAATATTTTAAGCAGTAATTTGGATCCTATGACATATCCCATTTTCTTTCCAAATGGGGAGCCAGGATGGCAACCAAAATTGCAGTTGCAAAGTTATCCAAATAGTAAACTTTGTATTAGAAACAATATCTCAATGCTGGAATATAAAGTGGCACAAACTGCTGTCCAGGATCATTATAATCCTATTTTATGTGGGGGTAGACTCACACAACAATGGATTATTGATTCTTATCTACAAGTCAAAGCAAATAATCTATATTTTGTCAAATTCCAACAAAACAAGCTTTGAGTTGAACAATATTGTGGATTGATGGATTATGTTGCTGAATTTGCTGCAAACAGAGACATTCCTGCTGGACGAGCAATGATTTTGCCATCCTCTTTCCAAGGATCTCCTCGCAATATGCGAGAAAGATACAATGATGCCATGGCTATTGTCACTAAATTTGGCAAACCAGATTTATTTATTACATTTACATGTAATCCACAATGGCCAGAGATCAAAGAAAATGTTATGCTTGGACAAACTACTTCTGACCGACCAGATTTGGTTGCAAGAGTATTCAAAATCAAACTTAATTCCTTAATTTATGATATCACTAAAGCAGACTTATTTGGAAAATATGTGGCTTTTGTTTATACTATTGCATTTCAAAAAAGAGGCCTGTCACATGCACATATACTTTTAATATTGCAAGAAAAAGATAAATTAAATACAGCAGATAGAGTGGATTCAGTGATTAGTACTGCCAGAAAAGCATTCAAGACTTTATGAGATTGTAACTCATAGAATGATACATGGCCCATGTGGAGAGAGCAATCCAAACTCACCATGTATGGAAAATAAGAAATGCATAAAAGAGTTTCCAAAACAATTTCAAATGCAGACTTATGTTAATTGTGATGGATACCCTTCGTATAAAAGAAGAGAAGGACAAACAGCTATTATCCGCGGCCAAAAGGTCGATAATGGATATGTGGTTCCATACAATCCACATTTGCTGATGAAGTACAATGCACATATCAATGTGGAAGCTTGCACTTCCATCAAATCCATAAAATATGTGTATAAGTAACCAGTTGTTGGATTGTTGAGAGGAGGGTTTTTTGGGGCCAAGCTGAGAATATATGTTTTCTTTTTTATTTTTGAAGTAGGTGGCAAAGTCTTCAGCTGTGATACAGGAAGGCACAGCAAGTGGGGAGGGCAGAGAAAAGTGTTGAATGTGGCAAAAAAAAACCATTTGGGGTTGGAGGATAGATTAGATATTATTGAGAAGTAGTGTTGTTCTGCAAGATTAAGGGCAGAGAAGTAGGAGCGCAAAATACCTTTGTAATAGAAGAAGTCGTCAGAGGAGCAAGGATTCCTCCATTGTCGTTTGGCAGTGTGGGAATGTTATGGACTGAAATCCATATAAAATGCATTTATGTTTGTGTCCTACTTATATATCTTATCTTTGCAGTATTATCACGTAACCAAAGCTTTATTAATATTGCTGAAACATTGGGAACTCTAAGATGGAGGATTCATCACTTCCACATGCAAGATGTCGGTAACAACATATCCTGACAGCAGTAAGATGGCATTCATATCCGTGACCAAATAAGGATGTGAGCCCCACCACCTTCCGGGGCCAATCAGAGGTTTCACTTAAACTGGCCATAATGACATCAGATCCGAAACCTAATAAGGATATGTGCCCCGCCGCCTTCCGGAACCAATCAGAGGCCTTACTTAGACTGGTGTTCACCAAGATGCAACATTTATCTGATTATTAAAAATGTTATAAATATGACAGCTGATTTTAATAAAGAGAGGGGCGTGAGAGAAAGCTTTATACCAGAACTCGGTGTTGGTGTATTATTTCTCTAAGGTGTGCACACTAAATATATATATATATATATATATATATATATATATATTGGTAATTTGACAAGGGACAGATATCTCCAAGAACTATTTTGGTTTTCTCCAAAACAAATTGGCGCCCAACGTGGGGCTTGAGGTTTAACTGAACCTGCAGCGGGACGCAAGGGATCCGGACGGAGCCTACAGGAGCGGGCGGAGCCTGATCAACTCCGGTACACGGTAAGGACACAGTTAGCACCTTGACCGCGTAAAACCTGTTCCTGGGACTCAGCCCGTCATCCAGACCCGCTGTTGGGGAAGTGTCAAAGTACAGGTAATTCTTGCCTCAAGTCCATTATGAACCCTGTACCATTGATATCTGTCACCTGTGTATGACTGTTGAGAGTGTGGGTCGAGTGATTGTGATTTCTTAGATATTGTGGTCAAGGACATACATTTGTACGTGCAGCAGGCTTCAGGGACGGATTGTATAGTGTCCGAATAACACTATAGCCCTGAAATGGCCGTACGTACAAACATGCATATATATATGTACTCTGGGGATCGTGTCATTTGACAATTCCTGGGGGGGGGTCTATGCATGTTGGATAGCTGAGTATCTCTTGTGGGTCATTATGTTCGTGCCTTGGTAGCGTGATGAACCCGGGAGATATCTATCACACACATTAAGGTGTAAGGGCATGTATGTGGGATGCAGACTTCAGGGACGGATTTGTTGTGTCCAAATAACACAATAATTCTCTGAAGGCGTCAATTTTAGCACACGACGGTGTGAGATTTTGAACTGCAATATTTTAAGAGTAAGAAATGTTCTGCAGAAATTGATAAATATTACTGTGATCTGTTATTGCTGGTTGTGATGCATATTTTAAGGAGAAATGTAGTTTAGAATTTCTCTCCCTGTACATTGAAGCTGAAAGTTGATTTCTGTGCAGCTGTGTGTGTGCTTCGACCTTGAATCAGTCTGTGAAAAGAAATTCCTTACCCCCTCCCATCTCGTTAATTCTTTTAAGGACGTATCTTAGTTAAGAGAATTCTTTCTATACAAATGCTTAAGGTTGTATGATTTTTTTTACAGTGAGTGAAATAACTATCATGTTTCTGTTCATGTTTTAATGATGATGTTAGATTTTTGCTTACAGTATGTGAAATGATGTTTGTGTAAAAGTAGGAGTGTCCCGGGAGGAGATTGACACCCATCTTAAAGGCAAACAACATTTTCTATACCCCCTCTGTTGGAGTCAGTGCCCTGTATCCACTACTTCTTGGCAATATTAATCCCTATTAAACAGGAAGATATAAGAGACATTCAGTGTTTCATTAAGTTTTACTATAAAAGGAAAAGTAAACGCAATGTTGCTTTAGGATATGTTTTACTCTGAGACAATTAGTGTATCATATGCTGCTATGTTGTGATATTGCTGACTAAGATGTATGTTTAATAATGAAATGTGATGTTATTCTCTTCCGTAATCTTGTGTCTATATAAATCACTTGTCATTATAAACTGCATTCTCTGCTATCTCTTTGCCAGTAGTGCGTGGTTACACACTACAATCTAGTGGTCCCCCGGAGGGCGGTAACTATTGTCTGAGTTTAGGGAAGACGTATGAAGTGATTCTCATTTCATAGCAGTCGAGCATATCAGACAAAAAGATCTACTTGTTCCTCTTTTCTCTCACCTCTCTCCCTCTCAGACAACTGGTCTGCTTGTTCCTCTTTTCTCTCACCTCCCTACTTCATCTTGTCTGCCTTCTAACACTAGCTTGTGTTATACTTAGGACAGGAAGATGGGACAGAAGCAGACTAAATTGAATATTGAGGGCATGTTGGCTCAGGATGTGGTGAAGAAAAGAGGGGGAGAGGCTGTGGTAATTAAATCTAAAAGGTTGTTTAAAGTGTGTGGATTCACAAATATTGTGGGAGGACATCTGAGGGCAGAAGAGTGGCGGAAAGCATTGAGAAATAATAGAGGACAGTTACAAGATTGTGCTTTATTACCAAGTGCAGAGGTATGGTACAGAGTGGCTAAAGAGATTAAACAGGAAGGTTGGACAGAGGAAAAGGTTGAAATGAATGGACAGGAAATGTATGTGTATTATGCTCCATGTGAATCAGCCAGCTCCTTACCTACGACTATTATACCCTCCGCACTACAAACACCCTGTAACCTTAGCACACCACAACCACTGCCCTTTGCAGAACAAAGACATTCCACCCAGCCACAGCCCCAAAATGGCGCTCACACACAATCTAAGGAGGGGTCCTGTCACCCTCTGAAGCCTCCCATTAAGACGATAGCGGCGCCCACTCAGGAAGGTCTACCTGTCATACCGAACGCCCCCTTGGTGAATACGTCCCTTTATCCTGTATTGACTGCTAACGGAACTATGTATACTCCATACTCGATGTTCCCAGTCGTGCCACTCCCAGATAACACGTCACCATGGGTCGCCCCACAGACAAGGACACCGGAGACAGACGTGACCACTCCTTCCCTTTATCAGAGACAGTCAAATATGGATGTTAGCTCGGACTCCTCATTACTCTTTACTCCCGCAGGCCGTCATAAAAATGACAATGTTAAAGAGGAGGATGAGATAAAAGTAGGAGAGAGTGCAAAGGAGTGGAGGAGTAAGACCCTGGGCTCAGGAACGAGCCAACGTAGAGGGCGTAATAGAAATAGTACAGCGAGTCTAATGTATGTTGCATTCACACCGACACAAGCCATCTCCCTCATAAACCCATGCCTTTCTACAGAAAGATATCACAAATACAGAAGACATATGCTGCAGCCTGGAGAGACTTGGTTAGTTTGTGTGAAATCAGAGCAGGAGATTCATACTGGCCCATAATGCAAAAGGCAATAGACCCGTATGATCTGCCACGTGAGACAACTGACTATGAATCAGGTGAAATATTCTGTGAACTACTAAGAAACTGGGCGAAGGATAAATTGGCAGACCAGGCTGGTAATCTGCAGGATATTAAGCAGGACAGAGCCGAATCAGTAGAAAAGTTTCACTCACGGCTCACACAGGTGTTGACAGACCTCGGCTTCAGCCCACACAATAAGACACACACACAGATGCTAAGTACAGCTTTTGTGATAGGGCTAAAGGAATCTATAAAGAAAGGTCTATTGACTTCCAGACCAGAATATAGAGTGTTACCATTAGACACGCTGTTACTTGTTGCAAAAGGACTGGAGTCTGTAGAAAATACACGCCCTACATCATCAACGTACAAAAAACCTGCCGCTCTCATGGTGACCACTGAGGAACCGGCATACAAAGGGGAGAAGAAGGAAACACGGCGGTGTTTCAATTGTAACAAGTTTGGGCACATCAGCAAGAATTGTAATATGCCTAGAAAGCAGAGGACAAAACAGCATGGGGATGTCACTAAAGAGGAGCAGGGGGGCCAAAGCACAGCATAGGACAGTGGTGAGCCTGTGTCACTATCTCCTGCTATGGCAGTATCTTCAGGGGATAGCGGATTAGGACCTCAAGCTATTGTAACCAATAGAAGGGATCCCTACCACCTTCCTAGTAGACACAGGTGCAGCCAGAAGTGTCCTAAGACAACAAGATCTGCCCGACTCATCTTACCTGTCTGACATTGATGTTGCTTGTGTAGGAGTTGACGGTATCCCCTCATCCAACCAGTTGACTCAGCCACTACAAATAGGTCCATTCCCAGACCTGCTTGCTAGATTTGTAGTGTCCTCCATATGCCCAATGAACTTATTAGGTGCAGACGTGCTTTCCCGCTTGCAAGCATCCATCTTGTTTACCCCGGATGGGACTATACAAGTGTCCTCGCCTTTAACAATTACTGACACGTCAGCACTCTGTTCACTACCAATATTACTCCACTTAGATGCGAAAAATGACAATAGACAAGGCCCGGCCCACATCTTGGATAAGATTCCGGCAATCCTCTGGTCACGTGGTCCAGAAGATATTGGGCATTTAAAGGTGCCTCCAGTCATAGTAAAGTTGAAGCCTGGAGCTGAATTACCATGAAGATCCCAATACCCTCTGAAGCCAGCGCAGATTGATGCAATTACACGGCAGATAGAGAGCCTGTTGAAACAGGCGGCGTTAGTCCGGTGTACGTCACCATGTAACACGCCCCTCTTCCCAGTGAAAAAGAAATCCATGAAAGGAGAGCCAGTAAAATACCGTATGGTACAAGATTTGCGAGCAGTCAATGAAGCAACCATATTGGACACTCCCATAGTACCTAACCCACACACTCTCCTCTCTGGAATACCTCCAACAGCAGCATACTTTACTGTAGTGGATCTGACAAATGCCTTCTTTAGCATCCCTCTAGATCCTTCATGTCAGTATCTCTTCGCATTTACACATGATCATAATCAATTTACATGGACTGTTATGCCTCAAGGAGCACAGAATTCTCCTAGTCAGTTTGCTAAGGCCATGAGTCTAATCCTTGATTCTTGGCAACTGGAAAACCCTGATGTTGTACTTCTGCAATATGTTGATGACCTCTTACTCTGTGCTGAATACCTTCCTACAGCTACACGGACATCAGAGAGTTTACTGAGACATCTGGCAACAAGGGTGCAAAGCATCCAGAGAAAAGTTACAGTGGTGTCAGGAGACTGTGATATTCCTGGGACATTGTCTTTCCAAAGGAGTGCGTCATCTCACACGCAGCCGTGTTAGGGCAATAGAAGATATGTCTGTACCAGAAGGACACAGACCCCTCCATGCTTTCCTAGGTCTCATATCTTATTGCAGAGCATGGATCCCCGAAGCCTCTCTCCTGATGCAGCCCTTGTATGATGTCCTGAAGATTGAACCCTTTCAGATGACTCAGATAGCCCTAAATAACTTCTACACTCTGAAACAGGCTATCAGCCCCTGCATTAGGGCTACCCAACTATGACCTACCGTTTAAGCTGTTTATATCAGAAAAGGAAGGACATGCAATGGGAGTCTTGACACAGTCCCATGGAAACAGACAACGCCCCATTGGCTACTTCTCATGTCATCTGGATGCTGTAGCAAGAGGAGGCCCTTCCTGCCTTAGGGCAGTATTTGCAGCTCATGCCTTACTGGATAAGACAAGTGACATAGTCCTTGGGTATCCCTTGACAGTTCTTGCTCCACATGACATTGCTGCTATCATAAATCAGACGCAACCAAAACACCTGACAGCAGCCAGACACCTCCGTCTCCAATGTTCACTGCTCCTGCCAGATAATGTCACCTTACAGAGGTGTTATGTGCTTAATCCAGCCACTCTCTTGCCATTCCCTGAGGGGGGAGATGAGGAAGATGGACATTTCTGGTATAGTTTGAACTTGGATCAGGAGTCAAACTTAAGCTCGGATGTAAAAAGTCACTTACTGGGACGCCTAGTCAAGAAGACAGAAACAGATGAAACACAATACTCTCTACATTGCATGCTGTGGAACAAACAAACACCAGGACGGGATCTTCAATATGAAGCAAAGCTTATGAAATTGAAGCAAGTCACGTTAAAACTGATGACATTGTATAATGATGCAATAGGGGATAGCGCACTCACGGTAGAGCTTCCTTTTGAAGCAGAATTGCTCTATAAACATTGGGATACAGCGGTCCCACACATAGCACTAATAAAGTCTGCACAGAGTGCATGGAGCTCATTGGGGGCTGCACTGAAATGGTGGGAGTCCGCACCTGTGTGTGTGCTTCGACCTTGAATCAGTCTGTGAAAAGAAATTCCTTACCCCCTCCCATCTCGTTAATTCTTTTAAGGACGTATCTTAGTTAAGAGAATTCTTTCTATACAAATGCTTAAGGTTGTATGATTTTTTTTACAGTGAGTGAAATAACTATCATGTTTCTGTTCATGTTTTAATGATGATGTTAGATTTTTGCTTACAGTATGTGAAATGATGTTTGTGTAAAAGTAGGAGTGTCCCGGGAGGAGATTGACACCCATCTTAAAGGCAAACAACATTTTCTATACCCCCTCTGTTGGAGTCAGTGTCCTGTATCCACTACTTCTTGGCAATATTAATCCCTATTAAACAGGAAGATATAAGAGACATTCAGTGTTTCATTAAGTTTTACTATAAAAGGAAAAGTAAACGCAATGTTGCTTTAGGATATGTTTTACTCTGAGACAATTAGTGTATCATATGCTGCTATGTTGTGATATTGCTGACTAAGATGTATGTTTAATAATGAAATGTGATGTTATTCTCTTCCGTAATATTGTGTCTATATAAATCACTTGTCATTATAAACTGCATTCTCTGCTATCTCTTTGCCAGTAGTGCGTGGTTACACACTACAATCTAGTGGTCCCCCGGAGGGCGGTAACTATTGTCTGAGTTTAGGGAAGACGTATGAAGTGATTCTCATTTCATAGCAGTCGAGCATATCAGACAAAAAGATCTACTTGTTCCTCTTTTCTCTCACCTCTCTCCCTCTCAGACAACTGGTCTGCTTGTTCCTCTTTTCTCTCACCTCCCTACTTCATCTTGTCTGCCTTCTAACACTAGCTTGTGTTATACTTAGGACAGGAAGATGGGACAGAAGCAGACTAAATTGAATATTGAGGGCATGTTGGCTCAGGATGTGGTGAAGAAAAGAGGGGGAGAGGCTGTGGTAATTAAATCTAAAAGGTTGTTTAAAGTGTGTGGATTCACAAATATTGTGGGAGGACATCTGAGGGCAGAAGAGTGGTGGAAAGCATTGAGAAATAATAGAGGACAGTTACAAGATTGTGCTTTATTACCAAGTGCAGAGGTATGGTACAGAGTGGCTAAAGAGATTAAACAGGAAGGTTGGACAGAGGAAAAGGTTGAAATGAATGGACAGGAAATGTATGTGTATTATGCTCCATGTGAATCAGCCAGCTCCTTACCTACGACTATTATACCCTCCGCACTACAAACACCCTGTAACCTTAGCACACCACAACCACTGCCCTTTGCAGAACAAAGACATTCCACCCAGCCACAGCCCCAAAATGGCGCTCACACACAATCTAAGGAGGGGTCCTGTCACCCTCTGAAGCCTCCCATTAAGACGATAGCGGCGCCCACTCAGGAAGGTCTACCTGTCATACCGAACGCCCCCTTGGTGAATACGTCCCTTTATCCTGTATTGACTGCTAACGGAACTATGTATACTCCATACTCGATGTTCCCAGTCGTGCCACTCCCAGATAACACGTCACCATGGGTCGCCCCACAGACAAGGACACCGGAGACAGACGTGACCACTCCTTCCCTTTATCAGAGACAGTCAAATATGGATGTTAGCTCGGACTCCTCATTACTCTTTACTCCCGCAGGCCGTCATAAAAATGACAATGTTAAAGAGGAGGATGAGATAAAAGTAGGAGAGAGTGCAAAGGAGTGGAGGAGTAAGACCCTGGGCTCAGGAACGAGCCAACGTAGAGGGCGTAATAGAAATAGTACAGCGAGTCTAATGTATGTTGCATTCACACCGACACAAGCCATCTCCCTCATAAACCCATGCCTTTCTACAGAAAGATATCACAAATACAGAAGACATATGCTGCAGCCTGGAGAGACTTGGTTAGTTTGTGTGAAATCAGAGCAGGAGATTCATACTGGCCCATAATGCAAAAGGCAATAGACCCGTATGATCTGCCACGTGAGACAACTGACTATGAATCAGGTGAAATATTCTGTGAACTACTAAGAAACTGGGCGAAGGATAAATTGGCAGACCAGGCTGGTAATCTGCAGGATATTAAGCAGGACAGAGCCGAATCAGTAGAAAAGTTTCACTCACGGCTCACACAGGTGTTGACAGACCTCGGCTTCAGCCCACACAATAAGACACACACACAGATGCTAAGTACAGCTTTTGTGATAGGGCTAAAGGAATCTATAAAGAAAGGTCTATTGACTTCCAGACCAGAATATAGAGTGTTACCATTAGACACGCTGTTACTTGTTGCAAAAGGACTGGAGTCTGTAGAAAATACACGCCCTACATCATCAACGTACAAAAAACCTGCCGCTCTCATGGTGACCACTGAGGAACCGGCATACAAAGGGGAGAAGAAGGAAACACGGCGGTGTTTCAATTGTAACAAGTTTGGGCACATCAGCAAGAATTGTAAGATGCCTAGAAAGCAGAGGACAAAACAGCATGGGGATGTCACTAAAGAGGAGCAGGGGGGCCAAAGCACAGCATAGGACAGTGGTGAGCCTGTGTCACTATCTCCTGCTATGGCAGTATCTTCAGGGGATAGCGGATTAGGACCTCAAGCTATTGTAACCAATAGAAGGGATCCCTACCACCTTCCTAGTAGACACAGGTGCAGCCAGAAGTGTCCTAAGACAACAAGATCTGCCCGACTCATCTTACCTGTCTGACATTGATGTTGCTTGTGTAGGAGTTGACGGTATCCCCTCATCCAACCAGTTGACTCAGCCACTACAAATAGGTCCATTCCCAGACCTGCTTGCTAGATTTGTAGTGTCCTCCATATGCCCAATGAACTTATTAGGTGCAGACGTGCTTTCCCGCTTGCAAGCATCCATCTTCTTTACCCCGGATGGGACTATACAAGTGTCCTCGCCTTTAACAATTACTGACACGTCAGCACTCTGTTCACTACCAATATTACTCCACTTAGATGCGAAAAATGACAATAGACAAGGCCCGGCCCACAACTTGGATAAGATTCCGGCAATCCTCTGGTCACGTGGTCCAGAAGATATTGGGCATTTAAAGGTGCCTCCAGTCATAGTAAAGTTGAAGCCTGGAGCTGAATTACCATGAAGATCCCAATACCCTCTGAAGCCAGCGCAGATTGATGCAATTACACGGCAGATAGAGAGCCTGTTGAAACAGGCGGCGTTAGTCCGGTGTACGTCACCATGTAACACGCCCCTCTTCCCAGTGAAAAAGAAATCCATGAAAGGAGAGCCAGTAAAAAACCGTATGGTACAAGATTTGCGAGCAGTCAATGAAGCAACCATATTGGACACTCCCATAGTACCTAACCCACACACTCTCCTCTCTGGAATACCTCCAACAGCAGCATACTTTACTGTAGTGGATCTGACAAATGCCTTCTTTAGCATCCCTCTAGATCCTTCATGTCAGTATCTCTTCGCATTTACACATGATCATAATCAATTTACATGGACTGTTATGCCTCAAGGAGCACAGAATTCTCCTAGTCAGTTTGCTAAGGCCATGAGTCTAATCCTTGATTCTTGGCAACTGGAAAACCCTGATGTTGTACTTCTGCAATATGTTGATGACCTCTTACTCTGTGCTGAATACCTTCCTACAGCTACACGGACATCAGAGAGTTTACTGAGACATCTGGCAACAAGGGTGCAAAGCATCCAGAGAAAAGTTACAGTGGTGTCAGGAGACTGTGATATTCCTGGGACATTGTCTTTCCAAAGGAGTGCGTCATCTCACACGCAGCCGTGTTAGGGCAATAGAAGATATGTCTGTACCAGAAGGACACAGACCCCTCCATGCTTTCCTAGGTCTCATATCTTATTGCAGAGCATGGATCCCCGAAGCCTCTCTCCTGATGCAGCCCTTGTATGATGTCCTGAAGATTGAACCCTTTCAGATGACTCAGATAGCCCTAAATAACTTCTACACTCTGAAACAGGCTATCAGCCCCTGCATTAGGGCTACCCAACTATGACCTACCGTTTAAGCTGTTTATATCAGAAAAGGAAGGACATGCAATGGGAGTCTTGACACAGTCCCATGGAAACAGACAACGCCCCATTGGCTACTTCTCATGTCATCTGGATGCTGTAGCAAGAGGAGGCCCTTCCTGCCTTAGGGCAGTATTTGCAGCTCATGCCTTACTGGATAAGACAAGTGACATAGTCCTTGGGTATCCCTTGACAGTTCTTGCTCCACATGACATTGCTGCTATCATAAATCAGACGCAACCAAAACACCTGACAGCAGCCAGACACCTCCGTCTCCAATGTTCACTGCTCCTGCCAGATAATGTCACCTTACAGAGGTGTTATGTGCTTAATCCAGCCACTCTCTTGCCATTCCCTGAGGGGGGAGATGAGGAAGATGGACATTTCTGGTATAGTTTGAACTTGGATCAGGAGTCAAACTTAAGCTCGGATGTAAAAAGTCACTTACTGGGACGCCTAGTCAAGAAGACAGAAACAGATGAAACACAATACTCTCTACATTGCATGCTGTGGAACAAACAAACACCAGGACGGGATCTTCAATATGAAGCAAAGCTTATGAAATTGAAGCAAGTCACGTTAAAACTGATGACATTGTATAATGATGCAATAGGGGATAGCGCACTCACGGTAGAGCTTCCTTTTGAAGCAGAATTGCTCTATAAACATTGGGATACAGCGGTCCCACACATAGCACTAATAAAGTCTGCACAGAGTGCATGGAGCTCATTGGGGGCTGCACTGAAATGGTGGGAGTCCGCAGATGAAGATGAACTAGAAGCAGAAGGAATAACAAAACAAAACCTCAACTGGCATGTGAATAGTTTTCCCAAAGTACAGGCTGAAGACCCATATGCGGTTCCAGGATCAGTAAACCCACCTCATGACTGTCTTCAGCAAATGGAAATGGAGACCTCACACCTTGCGAATGTAAAGGAACTTGCCCTGACAGACCCAGACATCACTCTGTATGTGGATGGATCAAGGTATGCTGATGAGAATGGAAAATATCACACAGGATATGCTGTGACTACGGAAAAAGATGTGATACGAGCCTTCTCACTACCTCCCTCCATGTCAGCACAAGAAGCAGAGTTGATTGCATTGACTAAGGCCTGTGAGATTGCAGCAGGATGGTGAGCTAACATCTATACAGACTCAAGATATGCTCTAGGAGTGACTCAAGACTTTGGAATAATCTGGAAAGCCAGAGGGTTTATGACAGCTGCAGGCACCCCAGTAAAGCATGATAAAGCCATACGTGAACTGATGGATGCGTTAGCACTCCCAGAAGAAGTAGCCATACTGAAGGTGAAGGCACATGGGAAGCTAAACTCAAATGAAGCAGGAGGAAATCATCTAGCAGATCAAACGGCTAAGAAGGCAGCAATGATATCACAGGAAATGGACAAGAAAGAGGAGAAGAAAGACATAAATATCTACACAATGCAGACTTTAGCTAGAGATTTGAAACTACTCAAAGAATTGGAGAAGAATGCAGATCCAGAAGAAGTAAACAAGTGGAAAGCAAAGGGAGCAACCCTTAAAGATGGATTATATGTTGATAATCTGAGATTGTGTTTACCAAAGAATCTCTATCCAGCAACAGTACAGTGGGCCCACGGACCGGCACACTTGTCAAAGACCCTCATGAACGCTCTAATAGATAAGTACTATATGGCCCCAGGCATAACTACACTTACGAGCAACTATTGCAAGTCCTGTAGCATCTGTGCTAAATGTAATACAGGCCGAACTGAGAAACCCCCACAGAAGCATTTAGCAGAATCTCTGTATCCATTCCAGAGGATACAAATTGACCACATACAGATGCCAAAAAGTGGCCGGTATGAATATGCATTGGTCATTGTAGACATGTTCTCAGGATGGCCAGAAGCGTACCCAGTCACAAATATGACTGCAAAGACCACAGTGAAGCGGTTACTAACAGAGGTCATCTGCAGATATGGGGTCCGTGAAGTAATTGAAAGTGACCAGGGACCAGCTTTCACTGCAATCTTAGCTAAAGAAATATGGACAGCTCTAGGAGTGACACTATCTTTTCATACACCCTACCATCCCCAGAGTAGTGGGAGGGTGGAACGTATGAATGGGACTTTGAAGTCTAAAATGCTAAAAATGGCACAAGAAACTGGTATGCCCTGGCTTGAGAGCCTTCCTATAGCTTTGTTCAGTGTCAGGTATACCCCTAGGGGAAAACATGCTTTATCTCCTCATGAGATCTTATTTGGGTCTGCTCCTAGATTAGGATGTTATTTCCCTCAGCAATTGCAGTTGAAATCTGATGTACTTGTTGACTATGTGATAGCCTTGTCCACAGCACTGACTAAAATCCATGCACAAGTGTTCTCTTCTATTCCAGATCCGGAGGTAGATACTGGAACACACCAACTACTTGCTGGAGATTGGGTTCTGGTCAAGAGGTTTGTGAGGAAAAGCCCACTGGAACCCAGATACGAAGGTCCTTTCCAAGTCCTACTGATCACAACCACTTCGGTTAAGTTGGAAGGGAAACCTACTTGGGTCCACGCGTCACATTGCAAAAAGGTTGCTCCCCCTGAGGAACAGGAACCAACACAATGAGTATAACTCAGTGTTTTATCTTGTATCTCACAGTATTCTTGAACAATGCACAACATGTAACTATTACAAAATGTGAAGATGGAGTCACATTTTGGTATAATTCACATACTACACATGTTGCTACATACACCTTTGACTTCTGTGATATTGTTAGATGTCCTACTGTCCATGAACAGTGTGACTTGTATAAATCTTCCCCTAATAAGGCTATATACATATGTGTTGATGGAAAGATTTATGGGAATGCTTATGGGAAAGATTGTCCTACATGGGATATGGTAGGATGGACTACTGGAACACCCTTGGAGTATAGACCTCAGAACGCTGTAGTCAAGAAAGATAACCTAGGTAGATCCCTACTAGATCGTATGACTCTACTAAAGACTGGTAGATGTTTAAATAGTGGCAAGACTAGTTCTAGCATGCAGCTAACTCTGACTATACAAAATCCTAGTCCCATAGATGCTGACACATATTTGATGGGAGCATGGAGTAAGGGGGAGACTACAAAGTTCTCAGGTAAATTTTAGTTAGCAGACTTATACAATTATCCTAACTTACCACTTGTATTACAGATATTACAACCAGGTCCCAAGATCATTGGAACAATGACTGCTAATTGTGATCCAACATATGAAGATACTTTAGCTACTGAAACAGGGTATTCAGATCTCAATGTATGGTTAGAATGGATGAAATATAATGTCCAAGAAAATAACAAAACTAATTGTTATGTTTGTGGCCATGCCAGGCCCCATTTGGGTACTGTTCCACTTACTATACCTTTATTAGAAGAAAAATGTTTCCTGAGCCTGTTTAAAAACACACTCAGTGATGTAAGTAAATGTAAAAAATGGAAAAAGACATATCCTATGATAACTAATAACCCGCATCCAGGTGAGGGTATAACTATATATCCAGGAAATTATACATGTTATCGTAGGTATGTTTCTTATGGAACTAACTTACAGAGGTTCCCAAGTGGTTTTTGTCAGACATACAGAGATGGATCATCCACATTATTGATTAATCACACACAATCCTTGGGAGATATATATTGGATATGTGGGGACATGAAGCTGAGAGTCAGAATGTCAGGAGTATGGCGGGGAGAGTGTACCTTAGCTAAGGTTATTATGCCACTCCATATTGTCCCAACTTATTATGGTGATCCATCTAGCATTCTTCAAACACAATCTAGAAAGAAGAGAGATACATCATTATCATCCGAACCTAGAGAAAGTTTTGACCCACATGTATATATTGATACCATAGGAGTCCCAAGGGGGGTGCCAAATGAATTTAAAGCTCGCAATCAAGTAGCAGCAGGTTTTGAGTCACTCATACCAATGATTGGAGTAAATAAGAATGTTGCTTGGATTAATTACATTTACTACGGCCCCAGAACCTAGACACAGATCTTTATGAACAGAATGATATATGCAAGACGTCTCACAGTCTAATACAGACAGTAACTGGCTCTATGGAGAGTGTTTTGTAAAGGTATTATACCTAAGCATTATGGTCCTTGTTCTAGACCAGATACACTATTAGTTAATAGAGGCTTATTAGGTTTTCCCATGCCGCATAGGACATAGAGTAGGTGTGACGTTAGGTCATGGCAAGCCCGATCGAACGAAGATATGTACCTATGTCATACTTATACGCAATGCTTCCAACATCCGGAAATAGAAACCACAAAGAGTAGTGCTCCGGAGGGACCATAGTCAAGAACGTAGATACTAATAGATTTTGATATCCAATAATGAGTGAGGATATAATAACTATTAATTAAGACTTAAGAACGTAGGGGTAACATAAACATTGTATGACATTTTAGGGGGGACTGTTATGGACTGAAATCCATATAAAATGCATTTATGTTTGTGTCCTACTTATATATCTTATCTTTGCAGTATTATCACGTAACCAAAGCTTTATTAATATTGCTGAAACATTGGGAACTCTAAGATGGAGGATTCATCACTTCCACATGCAAGATGTCGGTAACAACATATGCTGACAGCAGTAAGATGGCATTCATATCCGTGACCAAATAAGGATGTGAGCCCCACCACCTTCCGGGGCCAATCAGAGGTTTCACTTAAACTGGCCAAAATGACATCAGATCCGAAACCTAATAAGGATATGTGCCCCGCTGCCTTCCGGAACCAATCAGAAGCCTTACTTAGACGGGTGTTCACCAAGATGCAACATTTATCTGATTATTAAAAATTTTATAAATATGACAGCTGATTTTAATAAAGAGAGGGGCGTGAGAGAAATCTTTATACCAGAACTCTGTGTTGGTGTATTATTTCTCTAAGGTGTGCACACTAAATATATATATATATATATTGGTAATTTGACCAGGGACAGATATCTCCAAGAACTATTTTGGTTTTCTCCAAAACAGGAACACCTCTGGATGTAGCATGTTAGTGTAGTATGCCATGGTTGAGGATGAGAGTTAGGGCATTTGCCTGTGGTTGTGGGGGTCAGTGTGTCAAGTGTGGAAGAGAGTCATGTTGTGTTGCGCGGTGGCTGTGTGAGGCAGGTGAGGGGACAGAGAAGGGGTTGTAGCACAGTCGAAAGGTGTTGAGGGTTAAATGCTCGTAGGGTTTCTGTGAGTTTTGGGGACAGGGAGTGTAGAAAGGCAGTGTGTAGGAGGTGGTGGTCAGATATGGAGAGTGAGTACAGAGATTGGTGAAAATAAGGTCAAGGTAGTGTCTATCATGGTGAGTTGTGGATTCTGTACAATGTGAGAGAACAAGTTTTGTGGCTTTTTGGGAGGTAGGTTTGCCAGTGGCAATGTTAAAGTCTCCAAGAATGATTGAAGGTACATTGGAGGAGAGAAAGTGAAGGAGCCAGGCAGCAAAATGATCCAGAAATTGAAAGGGTGGTCCTGGTGGGAGATCGATCACAGCTACTCGCAGAGAGATGGGTGAGAAGAGGTGGACAGTGAGAACTTCAACAGAGGAAGAAGTGTAGGCCACCATATGATCCAAGGAAAGTGATACATCAAGGTTAGCAGGCACCCTGAAAGGTCAATTGACTGTACAAGCACTCCAATCTTGAGCAGTAACCCAACTTCATCAGGGCAATTATGGAAAAAAATCACCCTAGGCCTTTTTTGTCATTATTCTCCTGTACAAATTCCAGGGGTGAAATCAATTCTGGGAGTGACTCTGGTGGATCCAAAAAATGGGCAATACACCCTTTGTGAGAAAAACAAATGATGACCTCAATAGCTGTATCTGCTGGCTGGCATCCGAAATCTTCACCTTTCCTGTAGCCTCCATCAATAGTTTACAGTCCTCACCTAGTGCATAGTCAAGTTCCAGGATACAGACCATTATCTCCTCCTCCAAGGGCTGGTGAGCATAACTGCTCCAATCCAGACTCTCCCTTGGGTCAGAAGTCTGACAGACATCCCCTTTTTCTCCCACCTCCCTGTTGTTGGCGGTGGTACACCAGCAAATGGGGATAGCTGGACCTTCGGTTGTTGGTCTGGCAGGATCTCAGAGCTTATCCCAGTTCCTGCCCGTGAATCTGTGTCTAGATCCCTGACAGTGGTTATCAGCTAGAACCCTATTGCTGGTTCACAGTCCATGTTTGGTTCTTCCAAGAAACTGGGAGCATTGTGGCTTCCCCCAGGCCCTCCACTTGGCCTGATGTCTGCAATTAATCCTCGGTCTCTCTCACTGCCTTGTCATTAGCAATGGGATATCCACTGACATCTGTATGCTTCTAGGGCCTCCTGGTGGCAGGATGCATCTTCCTCATCCAATTGGCAGGGCTCCTTCCACCCCTTAAGCCTTAATCAGGGTTGCCTCCACCAGCAGCTTCATATAACTGGCTTGCAGTTCCAACTCTTGCCTGGAGGGTACGGTGCTGAACCCGGGGAATGTAACGCCCACTCTGCAATAACTCAGTCACTCATGCGTGTCTGCTTCCAGGTAAACCTGAATTGCAGAAACATACAGTGGATGACATCTAGGTGCCTGTAAGCATTTTGTGGCATGACAACCTGGCTCCCGGCATTTGTTTAGCCCTGTAAAATGTAATTTTAATTTAAAGTACAGTATTCATTTTTTTTCTGGTTCCTTGAGAGTTCTGGTTGCTTGAGTTCTGTTTAATTGAGAGTCTTCTGGATAAACAACTACTGAGCCAAGTCCCTGCACAATTGGGGCATACAAGGTATAATTTCCCCATCCCACAATCACATATGTCCAGGAAAACTGCTCCAGCTCCTTCAAGTTGGATGGTTTGCACTTGTGGACAGCAATCTTTAAGTATGACCACAGATTTTCTATTGGATTAAGGTCTGGTCTTTGACTAGGCCATTCCAACACATTTACATGTTTCACCTTAAACCACTCAAGTGTTGTCCACTGTGTCTTCTTCCCCTTTGAAGTGTTCACATCCAGTTAGTTACTGTGCCTATAATTGTCAATGAAGGAATCCAGTTTAAACATACCTTCATTTTCTGACTTGTTTTTTAGACATGCTGTCATAGACCTCTTTCCAGGGCCTGGACCCTGGTGCATTGAGCCACCATAGAGGCCATACCGCCCCACTGGAAAATGGGTAGAGGAATTATATTGCCACATGGGAAATGTGGGCAGGTGGATGGTGGGGTGAATATCCCCAAAACATAGGACTATAGTGTACCACCATACTTCATATGGTCTTATGGTATATTTCTCTGCCTTATACTGTATACTATATGTAATTACACATGTTATATTATTGTGTTCAATGTTATGTTGAAACTAGCGACTTGCCCGGCACGGCAATAAAATTTGAAGCCTGGCAATGCTGTTTGCCACACATTGCGAGGCTTTTCCACCCCTCTCACTTGCTGGCCTCGCGATGAGCCCCTTTGGTGCTCATCGCAGGCCTTGCAATGAATGACTTCAGTGCTCATTGCAAGCCTCTACCCAACCACTGTGTCTCTTCCACCCCCTTCGGTGTCTCTCCCCCCTCCCCTCTGTCTCTTCCAGCCCTCTCTCTCCCCTGTGTCTCTTCCATTCCCTCTTCCTCCCTGTGTCTCTTCCACCCCCTCCCTCCCCTTCTCCTGTGTCTCTTTCCCCTCTCCCTCCCTGTGTCTCCTTCCCCCTCTCCCTCCCCTGTGTCTCCTTCCCCCTCTCCCTCCCCTGTGTCTCCTTCCCCCATCTTCCTGTACTGTGTCTCCTGCCCCCATCTCCCTCCACTGTGTCTGCTTCCCCCAATCTCCCTCCACTGTGTCTTCTTCCCCAATATCCCTCCCCTGTGTCTCCTTCCCCCATCTCTCCTGGGGACAAAACAACCACTACATTTTTTTCCATGTTTTATTTTAAGACACACTATAAAAAGGGTAGCCTAGTCATAGCATCAATTAATTGGTGAAATATATTTATTCTTCCCCCATCTCCCTACCTTGTGTCTCCTCCCCATCTCCCTCCCCTGTGTCTCCTTCCACACCAAACCCCTTCCCCTGTGTCTCCTTTCCCCCTCCCCTATGTCTCTTTCCCCCTTCCCTCCCCTGTGTCTCTCCCCCACTTGTGTCTCTCACCCACTCTTTCCCCCTCTCAATTCCTTATGTCTCTTCCCCCTCCCCTGTGTCTCTCTCCCCCCGTGTTTCTCCCCTCCCCTGTGTTTCTCCCCCCTCTCCCTCCCCTGTGTCTCCTTTCTCCCCCTTCATCCATATTTGAAGGTGATTGTTCCCATGACCTAGTTATACTTCTGTGCCATTTGACTTGTCTGATCTCACCAAATGTCCTGTACATTAAAGCAATATTCTGAAGTATTCATTTTTACTATTATAAAGCTGTAAAAACATATTAAAATATTATATTGTTAATTATGGTTTAGCATCAGCTTCCTTTGCAAATGCTATTATCATTAAGTGTGTTATATTATTTGCTTTATCAGCTAATATAGCATAATCTCTCCTGGTCACAAAGCTAATACAAGGATTAAGTGAAGTAAAACATTGCCATCTGCTGTTGAGCTTTAGTAAATGCACATGCATGGAGAAATACATTTCTGAAATCATTATTTAAAACTACAAAGCTATTTTAATGAATTTTAATAAAATTTTAGGTAATTTGAAGGTAATTTCCTAAACTACTGTAGTTTAGGAAACAGTTCACATGTTTGTGAAATATGTAACAAACCAAAAGCATTAGCTGCAATGTAAAACATAAATATAAATATTTTTTTTTATCTAAACTCTTAAGTTTAGAAGATTCTGCTTATGTCACTGTGCTGCCATCTTTAACATTTAGGAATCCCAAAAGACTTTCAAGAGGGCAAATAATAATGAACTTATATTCATCATAATTATATCAATGTAGATTAGCAAAACCATAGAAACAAAAACGAATATGCACTCATAAACACCTATATATGCATTCATGTATTTGGAAATATACAAATTAACATGACTGATGTCATTAAAATATATAAAATATAAATGCAACAAAATGGATAGGCAAATTTCATAACTTTTATGCCACTAAAAAAAAGAACAACTAAGTCAGAGGTGCTTATCAGAGAACAAACTAACCTTAATAGGCTAGTTCTATAGCCATGATAAGCCACACTGAGAGCAACCTTTTTTAGCTCACTTGTGCCCTTCACAGGGAGAAATATCCTGTAGTATATCAGTCTGGTCCCACTCAAAAGAGTGACCCAGCCCCGAAATACCAGGCAATTCTACCCTGAACAGGAGAAACAGCAAACCCCAGACGCGTTTCAGCCTTTATGGATCTCTCAGTGAGGTGCAGCTGAACAGTGAGCAAGGGGTCCACGTCTGGAGTCCCCTATCACTCTTAGGGAGACTAAACCCTAAGGGTAATTTGCATAAACAAAACAACTAAGTTAGAGGTGCTCATCAGAGAACAAACTAATTAAAACAAATGACAAGAAGGACGTGGAAATTAACATTTTTCAGTAAGGCAAGAGAGTTCTCGCTTGTAAAGTAAGATCTTTTTCAGTCTCTATATGACCCTAAAGAATATTTAGGGAAGAGGCTCCATAGAATAATGTAGGAAAATGGAATAGAATAGGAATTATAGATGTTTAATTTCATTAGTAAGGAAGTTTTAATTTGTGAAGTTAATATCTCCCTAATTTATTTACTAAGATAAAAGTTGTCTCTCGAGGCAGAGAATGTACTTATATTCATATGTTATTCCATGGGGCAAACCATGTGTGAAGAGATCTCTCCAACTTGAAACTCCATAGAATAATATAGAAATTTCACTAACCAGAGAAACGACTCTGACCATATATCACCTAAGCGAGGGATTGGCATGAGGAATACATGCATATGTTCACCCGTTTTTTTGCTGGGATTGTTATCAGTGCAATCAAATAGAATTTCAGGTACATTTTGTATGACATTGTTGAACATATCACAATCCTCCACAACACAGAGATAAATACAGTAACTGACCTTAAAACATAAATAGGCGATTATCAGATCCCCCACCAAGATTGAGATGTGATTCTGCCCTTCAATTTCTCTAAACTTTTTGCTCCCTCATTGTGTATTTGTCAATATTTACTTATAGATAGAAATATCACTGCGTATAGACATTTATGTGCATATACAGACATATTTCAATGTACTGCACTGTATCTTCAGGAAGCCTGCTGCCCCCTGAAAATGTGCTGCCCTAGGCCTGGGCCTCATGGGCCTAGGCAGAAATAAACCCCTGGTTAAATATAAAATACTTCAATCTCCAGGCACTCTAGGCATAGTGCTTGTTCCAGATCACCAGCATCTAATAGATTTTTTAACAACCTGTGAGAAGCTGGAATTAGGGAAGCGAATGAATATAATAAAAATTACTTGGAGGTCACAGCTCAGCTCATAAAATAATATGGCACATTGCAAAGTGCTATTTGAAGGTCTAGCCAGAATATCAATCACATACTCTATAAAATTAATACAATTCTCAGTCATAAAGAATCTAATTAACAGGACATTAAAAAGGTGATAGTTAACAGAAATACACTCTCCTAAAAACTCTCCTACAGGATCATCATACTCAGGTACAACTAATACATCAGACCGGACCAAACACTTCCAGCATTGAAAAAATACAGAAAGAGCAGATAATGTGAACACCCACAAAAAATTGGACACGAGTAAATCACTATCATAACAGAAAGTGAATAAAGTGGAAAAGAGCTGACAATGGAAAAAATAAAAAATTTGTACTCTTTTCGTGCTCTTTTCCCAGGTTTTTTCCCATGTCTTTTATCATGTCTGCGTCCTCCCATGATACTTATTACTTCATTATCTTGACATTTCTACTGCAAAAAAGGGAACAGTAGACTACATGAAAGAAGAAACTGTTGACACCATTCATTAGCAAGTTTTTGAGTGGTTTCTTAGCAGCTCCCCAAGTTTATAATACTGGATTGAGTAGATTAGAGTAGAATGATAGAAATGAATTACTATCATTCATAATAATATTCTAGTTTCAATTATTATAAATTAGCTTTTATTTTTACTTTCTATAGGCCTCATTCTAATGATGGCCGTAAAATTGCTGCAATGCTGCAATCCCTTACTGGGTGTTGCGGCCCCTTAGCTACTTTGCTTTCAAAGGAAAGGGGCCGCAGCACACCGCTTCCTATGCCCAATAGCAAGACAGGCAATCGGCCGCTAGCTTTGGTGGGCTTGGACCAGATCGCAGGCGTTAGCCCGCAGATCAGAGTGCAAGCCAGCCAAACTAAAAATAAATTAAAGGAAGCACTGTACAGCACTATAAATGATGGGGGACACATTGGGGGACATGAGGATGACATGTAGTACATTGGCTAGCTGGCACATCACCACTAGAAGATCCAGTTGCTGCCTTGGAGGTCATCCAATTAACCCTCTTATTCCAATAGAGGATCCAATAATCCAATATAGACCCCTATAGAACACTATCAACCCCTAGGTAAGCCCTATAAGTCCCATGAGGGTCCTCCAGGACCATCATGACAAAGTCTAACCGCTACACTACACTATTAACACTAACTATACCCCACTAACCCCTTAACCCTAACTATACCCCATTAACCCATACATAACCCTATTCAACCCTAACTGGGCCTATCTAACCCATAACTTAGCCTATTTAACCCTAGCTGTACATAATAACCCAAACTGGGCCTATTTATCCCTAACTGCCCCTATTACCCCTAACTGTTCCTAATTGCCCTAACTGGGCATATTTAACCCTAACTGAGCCTATTTTACTGTATCTGGACCTAATAACCATAAATGGGCTTATTTAACCCTATCTAGGCCTATGTAACCCCATTTTAGCCTATCTAATCCCATCCAGGCCTATTTAACCCCTTCACTTATGGGGGTCCATACAGACCCCCATAAGCCTCTCTTTAATCCAATATGTCCCATAAGGGTATATGAAGACCCTCATGGGACAATTAGAACCCTTATGTTAACCCCATGAGTGCCATGAGGGTCCTCCAGGACCCTCATGGCATTAAGTATAAACACTACCCTACACTATTCCCCCCCCAATAAACCACTCCATCTAAACTACCTCCTCTACCCTAATCTATTAACCCTACCTACCTAACACTACCTACCTAATCCCCTATTGAACCCACATCCCCACTAATTACACAAAATAAAAAAAACTATGTTACCAAAAAAATACAAGGACATTACAAACCCCCCACTTCATAAAACAAAAAAAGTATATTACAACCCCCACTCCAAAAAATAAAAAAGAACATTACAATCCCCCCACTACAAAAAATTTAAAAAATAATTACACACCTGCAAAAAAAAAGACATACACATATATATATATAACATCACAGTACATCAATAAATACATTACAAATATACCCCTAACTATAATACATTACCCCATATAAAAAACATTACCCCCTATTTATGAAACATTATCCCCTATCTACCAAACACTAACCCCTAACTGCAATACATTACCCCTATCTATTAAACATTATCCTCGATCTATTAAACATTACCCCTATCTATTAAACATCACCCCCTATCTACAATACATCAGACTCTATCTATTAAACATCACCCCTATCTACAATACATTAAACCCTATCTATTAAACATAACCCCTATGTATTAAACATTACCTCCTATATATAAAACACCACCCCCTATATATTAAACATTACCCCCTATAGATTAAATATCACCCCTATCTGCAATACATCAAACCATATCTACAATACATTAAAAACCCTACATCTAATCTAAAATAGAATAAATAAGACCACTTACCTTGCTCAGATGACCCTTCAGCAGGTTGCACCACCTAGGAAAAAAAGAAACACGAATTTAGTCAGAAATAAACACAACCTAAGGAAATACACGGTTTAAATATTAAACTTACCTTTCACTATATCCCAGTCCTTCTTCTTGTCTTCTACAGCTTGGCCCCTGGAAAAAAGAAACATTACATTAGTACACACAAATACACAAAACATAATGAACAAAATATTATAAATATTAAATTTACCTGTCCGCGATGTCCTCATCCTTGTCTTCTTCTTTATCGGCTGGGCCCTTGAGAAAAAACGAGGCCTCTAGCGCTTCTTCCAGTAAAAAAAAAAAAACGTTATGGCGCCTTCTGATTGGGTGAAATGGCTGTCAATCAAATTTCAGCCAATCAGAAGGCGCCAAGGTGTGAGCCAATCAGAATGGGATACAAACCTATATCCCATTCTGATTGGCTGATGGACCTGTCAATCTTTTCTAAACCAATCAGAAGGCACTATTGCCTTCAGCCAATCACAATGGGATACACCCGATGGGGTGATTGGCTGAAGACATCTGGGGTGCATCTCATTCTGATTGGCTAAAGGGAATAGCATCTTCTGATTGGCGACTGTGACCCCTGAAGCCAGCGGGGGGCTTAATTTGAGAAGCCACAAGGGCTTCACAGCCCTTGCAATGGCTCCAGGGTGGAAGTAAGCTGCGGCTGTTTTTTTATTGTTTTGCAAGGTTTGTCGAAGGGGTTATCAGAGCATTTGAATAGGGTTCTGGGGTTTCATGAGGCCGAATCTCTTGCGCCCACGTGGGATCAATGGCTTTTCCCTGCAGTAAGCTTCGGGCAGGGGTGGCCACAAGAGAAAGCAGGACGTCGGCCGCAAGCTGGTCGGAGCTGTCGGACGCAGGGGATTAGAATAGGGAAGTAGCTTGTGGCCATCCCTTGCAGCCACTCAGCTCCTACGGCCAGCATTAGAATGAGGCAATACGCATGTACTTGCTGTCCCATTTGAGAGAATATCACAATGTAGTTTGAACTATGGTATTCCCAGTAGTAACCTACGGATGTGAGAGCTGGACCATAAAGAAGTCTTAGTGCCATAGAATTGACTCCTTTGAATTGTGGTGTTGGAGAAGACTGCTTAGAGCCCCTTGGACTGCAAGAAGAATCAATAAATCAATACTTCAGGAAATCAAGAAAAACTGTTCACTAGAAGGTATGATCATGAGGCTGAAGCACAAATATATTGTCCATATCATGAGACGTCAGGATTCCTTAGAAAAGACTCTGATGCTGGGAAAGATTGAAGGCACAAGAAGAAGGGGACGACACAGGCGGAGATGGATAGATGAGGTCACTGGGGCAATGAACATGAACTTGATGGAGCTCAGAGGGGCAGTGACTGAGAGATGCACATGGCATGCTGTGGTCCATGGAGTCACAGAGAGTCGGACGCAACTGAAGGACTAAACAACAACAACAAAAACACGTGCATAAACATTTTTGGGGGAAAATGTGAAAGGGGTGCGTTGAAAGGAGTGAGGGAGGAGGCAACAGGCAGAAATCCAGAGCCTTTCTCCTTCTCACTCTCTCCCCAACCCTCTACTCTCCCCTCCCTCCTCTCCCCCTCTCTTTCTCTCTCCCTCCCTTTCCTTCTCTCCCCTTTCCTTCCGTTTCCTGCTTCCTTCTCCCTCCTTCCTTTTCACTCCCTCTCCTTCTCTGTCTCCCCTATCCATTCTTCTCTCTCCCCCCTCCTTCCTTCTCCCTCCCTCACCCCCCCCCCCCCTTCCACGCCTCGCAATGCGTGGCATAGTGTGCATGCGTAACTCGCAAATGTGCTCTTGGTTAGACTCAAAGTCTTCAAACACATGTTGTTTCTTTGTATTCTGTAGTGGCCTTTAAGATGCTGCAGAACACTTCTGGTCTCTCTTGTATCACACAGGACAGGGACGTGTTAATACAAAACATGCCATGCAACCTGGTCCTCACTTTACTTCCTTGTGCTTGAATTAGACAAAGCAACTTCTACACACAATACATAACTTTCAAACTATGAATATGAGAGAAATGAAAGTAGCAAACAGAGGAAGAGAGCGGAAGACCCAGCAAGGGGTGGGTTACACAGCTTTGATGATTTGTGACAGACACATAGTAATATTTTCATGCCAACCTATACAATTCTCCTCCTCTTATCCCCCAAAATAATGTTAAAACGACAACTGTTCCATTTTATGTATGAAAGCATTTATTTATGTCAAGTTTGTAACATGAGAAATTGATTAACAGAAAAAAGTGTCAGTTCATAAGAAATATGGTAAAGAATGGGCTCATGTGGAAAACACTTAAACAGGGAATTAGGAATATCTCTGTTTAGCAATAGGTGTGGCACAGATGACATTTTTAACCTCTAGATGCCTATGGCAGGTACTTTTTGAGAACTTAAGTAGCTATTTTCCTTTCATAAAAGTTTTTGCAGTATTATTTTCAATCACGTATGTTTAAACAACCACTGTTCTATGTTTTTTTCTATGCTTTCTTTTGAATAACTAATCTTGACAAAATGGGCAACAATGTATTAGAAAGAAATTCAATTCAAATCATTTTTTATTTTCTGACTTGATTCTGTCTGCTACTGAGGACCTCAGTAGGTTGTGTCCTTGTAAACTAACAAGCTTCCTATTAGTCATGTTGAAAGCAATGGCAGTTTCTTTTAGTCCAAATATGGTCCTTTTTCTTTCTCCAGTATCTCTCCTGGTCTTTTCTACAAGATTCCAGGAGTATGTCTGTTTTGGATTATCTATCCATCTATCTATCTATCTATCTATCTACAGTATCTATCCTTGAAATGTTGGTACATTGTGGTATTTAGTACACAACCAAACACAGAACTAGGATCAAGGGAAGGAGAGCTTAGAGGCTACCACCACTGTGGTCGATGGAAACCAGTGGTCCATGACCTGGCCACAAAGAAAAACTAATAATATAATGTATAAATAATTACCTCCAAAATGTCTAACAAATACAATTCATTTTTTTTATAATTACACATGCTAAACTCTGAAATAATATATCAGAAAAAATAGAAGCACTTGGATAACAGTATTAGTAATATTTTATTGTGATGCAGCTTAATAGGGTAGTCCACCACAGATTTTTTAAGGGATATTGAATTTTCAAATACTGCTCAATGTAATCAAATAGGATATTGAAAACCAAGATAAAAAAAACTTTCTGAAATCTAAAAATGGATGCAGATTTCACTGTTTTATAAGAATTTTTATATAATCTAGGCATTCCTTCATCTGGCTGTGTCTGCAGGTTCTCAGAGGACCAAAAATCTCAAGCCTCCTAGAATTGCTTGTGCACTCGAGTGAGCTTGTAATTTATGGTCCCTTAAGGACCTGAGAGCTTGTCACTGTAAGCCCAATATATCTACCTGTGTAGCTGAACTGAGATAACCCTTAAGGTAAGTAAACACTTTCAGGGCTTTAACAGCTAGCACAGCAGCAAACACAGGTAAAACAATATAAAAATATCAAATTAAAATGTTTTCGCAGCTTCACTTTGACTGCTCTACATGATGTTGCAGAGCAGTATCCATGAGATCAAAGTCCTTTTAAAACCTGGACATCGAAAATATACAAGTGTTCCCCTGTTAAATATGTGTACTGTGTGCTCTAAATTCAGTTTGGTTGACTATGCATTGTTTAATATAGAAATGTTGCGCAATATTATTGCAGAGATTTACTATTATAAAATACTGGTAGTAAAATTACGAAAAAATTGCAGACATTACTGTTAGTCCTTAGGTATATCTTCTATTGCTTTTTCTTGTCTTTTTCCCTTTGGTTTGCATTGTATAGGAGCAATAACATACTCAGTGAAAACAATGGTGTTTATTTGTATCCAGCAACAACTATAAAATGAAGGTCAAAAACCTTTGCAAAATTATTTTGTAAATCAGTTTTCACAGAGAAGTAGTTGCAGTTTCCTTGTTTGTAAAATTACCTTTGCAGACTGGATAAATCTTCAGATGTTTGTAAAGCTTGTAATAAATTATTAGAGCGGTGATTGAGAGGTGAGTGAATGAGAGAGGTGAGCGGTGTTAGTGAGCCTATTTTATTCTTTGCAGCCTTAAGTGATAAGTAGTTACATCCCAAGTGAGACAGTAACAGTCTTTCTTTGAAACAGCAGTAGGATAAAGCAGAGGAAGTGCTGGCAGAGATCTGCCCTTAAGACCTCAGTTCTTGTACGGAGCATGTCAGAAGACACTGAGATTGATACAATGTATTTGCCGGCTTCTGATTATTCACAACTAAATATGAATTTTATGCTAATTTAGCTAGGATTTTCTAGGGGTGTAAACAATCAAATGCAACTGCCAATAACTATAGGAAATTTTGTTAACTTCAAGGTAAGCTAATTAATGTTTATTTTGGATTTTTTTCATGCAAAAAAATGTTTTCCTACACAACTAATTCTCCTCTGTCAGATGCATTCATAGTCCAGGAAACTCAGATATGCCTTTAATACCTGACCACTTAAAGATTTTTCTTTTTTATCATTTGGAATATGTAGTACTCTACCAGTATATAATAATATACAGTATAATGTGGATTTGTCAGCATGAACATGTTGTCTTTATACTTCTGTACTACTTGTTTATGTTTTTTAATGTATTTGTATTAATTATTTCTCATACTTTGTTGTAATACCAGAGGGCTGGCTGACCATCTGACCGCTGGTGGTCCACTGACCACAGTTTGGGAACCTTTGGTATAGAACATTGCAGTTAGCCGTGAAACCAAAGTAAAAATATCAATAGGTAGTTTATCAAAACTGACAGTTATATCCACGGGGGTCATCCAATACCGTAAATTCAATGAAATTGAGTACCAATGCAGGATTAAGATGTTCTAAGAATGGTCTCACTCCCATTTCACCTGATTGTATTGTAGGGGTTAACTGTAGACATGTGTTTATTAAAATTATCAGTGGTTGGGCTCACTAAAGTGCATGTTCATGCAAATTCACCACTACAGAACAACCTGCTTTTTGAAAACACTATACCTATAAATTTGGTTATAATGAATCGTAGGTTAAAAGGCCACTGCAGTTTGGTAAAAACATCTCATACTTGTGAGCAGGCTATGTGGATGCCCTCTATTATTAGCAGGTAAGAAGGTACCCTCTTCTAGACTGTAAGAGCCCGATTAAGTTTCAAGCCCGCATCTCGCGGGATGTAGGCCGTATGTCTGCTGGCGAGCTGTAGGCTCCCGTTTGCCTCCAAATCCGGAGCTATTCAATTGAGCAAGGGCTTAAGTTACGGGCGGTAAAGCCTGGCTTCACCTGTAACGCTTCCTGGTATCCAATCCAATGAAACGCGCCAAAACCAATCACGCCTGTAAGTTGCTATCCCGTCACAGGTCAATTAACCAATAGGATGTGAAGAACGCCAATCAACGCTGCAGGAACCGGTTTAAAAGACTCCAAAAAACGTAATTCTTTGACTGTGCTGTAGCTGAGAAAGTCAACAAACAGGTCTAGGCGTTGGTGGGTTTTTGAGAGAGATAAAGAGAGAGAGAGAGACTGAGAAAGCGATAGGAATGTTAGAGAGAGAGATAGAGAGTGTTAGAGAAAGAGATATGGAGTGCTATAGAGAGAAATAGTGTTAGAGAGAGCGAGTGAGAGTGCTAGAGAGAGAAATACAGAGTGTTTGAGAGAGATAGAGAGTGTTAGAGAGAAAGAGATCGAGAGTGCTACAGAGAGAAACGTTGGAGGAGGAGAGTGAGGAGAGGAGGAGAGTGAGGAGAGAGAGGGGAACACCGGATGAGGAGAGTGAGGAGAGGAGGAGAGATAGATGTATGGAGAGAGGGAGAGGAGTAAGCAAGTCAGGAAAGGGAGGTACTGGTGGAGGAGAGCAGGAGGGGTGGGGAGTGCCCCCAGATGTAGGCACACAAGGTGTAGGAGCAGAGGGTCAGGTGCCAGGGGGGGTGGGTAGTGGGTATGAGGGACAGGCCCCACGTAGAGAACAGGGAGGCCAGGGCAAGAGGTTGTGGCAGAGGGCCCACAATTACAACCCAGAGGAGACAGAAACCCTCCTCAGGGATGTCCAAGCCTGCCGTAGCATCATCCATGGTGGGAGGGATGTGAGGCATGCCGATAAGACTCGTGCCTGGAATGAGATGACTGCAGCTGCTGCGTCATTAGGGGTTGCAAACCGTGATGTCAAGTCAGTTAAACACCAATATGATGACTGCTGGATGATGGTGAAGAAGAAGATAGCAGTGGAGGCCAGAGCAGCCCGTGGGACTGTTGGTGGCCCACCACGCAACATTAACTACTGTGGATGGGAATGGGCTATCAAGTAGTCGTTGGAGCCAGCAGCAGTAGTCGGCCTTCCAGGACAATTGGACACTGGCTTTCAGGACACTCTCATATGCACACACATGAACCCCACACACATAGATAACTGATATACAATAACACTGTAAGATCTCTGGTTATAACTACAGATATATGGGGCAGCAATAACCGTACAAATATTATTATATGTTATATTTTTATCACATTATCATCAATATTGTTAGCAATGAAATGTTTGTCCAATACCTGTATTTAAATGGAATATGAATAGCAGTTGCCAATGCAGTTTGTTTTATTGGTGTGTGCTGTATGTTCAAAGTTCATATAAAACAAAACAGCTTAAATATCAATTGCAATTGGGCATTTTTTGTAATGAGTTCCCCATCCCTATCTTTCCCATGTTACACTGCACCATTTAAAGCTGTGTCGCTTAAGACTCCAACTGCTTAGAAGCTATCCATAGCGTTAAACGAGGTATAGCTGTAGATCCGCAATGATTTTACATCCAAAAGACAGTACATGAAGCTCCTTCGGCACTCATCCTGAGCCCCGCAATGAGCGACTTTGCCGCTTATTGCAGGCCTCGTCCAGCCCGCCACTTTCATGTCACGCAATGAGCACCTTCGGCGCTTATTGCGAGCCTCTCCCACCGTCTACTTTATGGTCCTCACGATGATCTCCTTCGGCGCTTATCGCGAGCGCCCGCAATGAGCGACTTCGCTCTCATTGCAGGCCTTGGCCAACCCTCCACTTTCATGCCTTGCAATGAGCACATTCGTCGCTCATTGCGAGCCCCGCAATGTGTGCCTTCAGCACTCATCGCGAGCCCTGTAATGAGCGTTCAGTAAGTTAAATGTAAATGTAAGTTAATTTTTTTAATTAATTGGCGTCTTTCGGTGGTCTTCCAACGGCTTCCGAGTTACGGGCTTAAAAAAAATATTGACTGTTAAAGTCATAATTTTTTAAAAGTCTTGCGTGACTCGCAAATAGCACCAAAGTCATACGGCCTTTGGAGCTAATCGCGGGCATCGCCATGAGCGCCTTCAGTCTGTTGCCATCCTCCATCGGTGGAGTGTCCTTGGGCAAATAACAACTATGACGGGACAGATGACCCTTAGATGGACCCTGAAAGGTCACAATTGCGAGGCCTGCGGTGCTCATTGCAGCAAAGTGGTGAAGGCTTTGCGCTCATCGCGAGGGCTGCAATGAGCGTCTTCGCTGCTCATTGCAGCAAAGTGTTGCGCCACGACCGTATCTTTTAACATAGCGTTACCAACAAAGTCGCAATTTTGAAAACTATATATGTTATTGATATAAGCCATGATCCACAATGATCATGATACAGCTCAATGTTTATCTGCTGGAAACACAACCAATTACAAGTGACCATGATATCAGGGATATGGAAACACACAGCAAGCAATTTTCAGAGAATCAATATTCAAATACTATTGACCTCTCATTTCACTACCCAGGAGGCGTACCCCACCCGCAGAGACACAGGCAGTGGCTCCACCAGAGAAACCATTATCACCAATGCAGGCGGGGGTGGAGGAAGCAGAGGGCCGGGCCATCGCAGGAGGCTCGGCCATCAGCAGCAAGACCACTGTGGGCCCTCACACTCATCGCAGGCACGTTCCCAGCCCTTTCAAAAGATCATTGAGCCAGCAACTACCTGCAGGGATGTCGAGCTCCTGGGGATCACTCTCAACATGCCCACTACTGCCACCTGGTGACATTCAAGCAATACTTTTGCCGGACCCCAATTCTCTCCCACTCCTGACCGGGCCACAACAGATGTTGCCACAGCAGTGGTTGTCCCAGCTATTGTTGTCCCAGTAGTCTTTCCAGCTGTTGATGTCAAGGCCATTGTTGCCCCACCAGTTGTCCCAGCTGTTGAAGTCACACCAGTTGTTGCTCCAACAGACGGGGCCAACACCATACGTATGGGCAACAGCATCTCCATTGCCAGCACCATCGCTAACGGCAACAGCATCTCCATTGGTAACAACATCTCCATTGGTAACACCATCCCTACTGGCAACACCATCCCTATCCCTACAGGGTACACCATCCCTACGGAGTACACCATCACAACGGGCAACACCTTCACAACGAGCAACACCTTCTCAATGGTATATACATTGGTATTTAGCAGGTCGAAAGCATCAGAGCAATATATGGTGGAGGCATAATCTTAGGATAGAGAGGTATGAACAAATGGCTCTTGGGTACAGATAATCCCAGACACATCACTAGGCGCAGCTGGTGCAGTTGACTGAAGCCCACGTGAATACACTCCAGTTTTCAGTTCCACAGGCTCCACCCCCCACTGCAACCAGATCCTGTGGCTTCATCTCCCCCCTTATCGCCAATGCCAGCTGCTACACAGCCACCTCAGTTGGATGCACCTTTCAAACCAACACCTCGTGGCCGTGGTAGAGGGAGGAAGCGCGTGGTCACAGAAGAAGTGGGCCCAGTGCTCAGAAAGAGGAAATAGATGAGAAAGACCCCCAGGTCAGTGGTTGTCAAACCTCTCCCCAGGACCCACGACACAGACCATGATTTCGGTGAAACACTGTGTGAATACACATGTGAAGCAAATCGAGGATACACCACCTGTTGAATACTATTTGCCTAATGTTTTGTTTCACATACATCATGGCCTGTCTGATGGCTCCTGAGGAGAGGATTGAGAACCACTGCCCTAAGTCCTCCTCATCCACACTCCACAATGAATATTATTTTGTATTAATGTTGAGATACTAATGGCTGGCTACAGAGTGTGTACACTTATAGTTATATTGAATATTTCTGCAATTGATGTTCAATGGTGATTGAGATGAGGTGTTGCAGTCAATCCAAATAGTGTTCTAATTGATATCTAGATCTGGTCTGAGTAGGTCTTAATAGTCCAATCTCACAACCATGCAGGCATGTTCCTCAACCTCCTCTTTCTGTGTAACAGATACTGCTAATCAATTTCTGAATATTCCTGACATTATTCCTGATTATTCCTGTGTGAAAGAGATTTGTATGACATTATCCATGATTATGTTCATCTGTTTGATTGAGCAGATATAGACAAGGTGTAAGTGCTATGCACATGACTGGTTTCTCCAATTAAATGGAGTGATTTCAAATTCCGGTTGCAGTGGTGTAGTGACCACATGTGACTCTGGTAGGTGCTATGCATCATGCTTATTCTAGACTATGACATTACCCAATTTAGGTATCCCCTTGTTCCCAAGCACAACCTCTTGCCCTTCTGGTATCCACCCACACCACACCCATGATATTAATGCACAGTCTTGTCCATTTCTGATTGTGCTCTGTGTATGAAATAAAGCGTTGTTATACCGTTCTCAACATACATCCCATTTGTGTCATATTCCAATATACAGTGCCTTGCAAAAGTACCCCCCTTGACTTTTTACCTATTTTGTTACATTACAAATTAAGTTAAATTTTTTGTTAATCTGAATTTTATGTGATGGATCAGAACACAATAGTTTGTTGGTGAACTGATGAGAAAAATATATTCATAAAACTAGTTTTTAGAAATAGAAAACAGAAAATTGGCATGTGCGTATGTATTCACCCCTTTTGTTATGAAGCCCATAAAAAGCTCTGGTGTAACCAATTACCTTCAGAAGTCACATAATTAGGGAAATGATGTCCACCTGTGTGTAATCTAAGTGTCCCATGATCTGTCATTACATATACACACCTTTTTTGAAAGGCCCCAGAGGCTGCAACACCTAAGCAAGAGATACCACTAACCAAGCACTGCCATGAAGACCAAGAAACTCTCCAAACAAGTAAGGGACAATGTTGTTGAGAAGTACAAGTCAGGGATAGGTTAAAAAAAAAATCAAAATCTTTGATAATCCCCAGGAGCTTTATCAAATCTATCATAACCAAATGGAAAGAACATGGCACAAAAGCAAACCTGCCAAGAGATCGCTGCCCACCAAAACTCATGGACCGGGCAAGGAGGGCATTAATCAGAGAGGCAGCACAGAGACCTAAGGTAACCCTGGAGGAGCTGCAGAGTTCCACAGCAGAGACTGTAGTATCTGTACATAGGATGACAATAAGCCGTATGCTTCATAGAGTTGGGCTTTATGACAGAGTGGCCAGAAGAAAGCCATTACTTTCAGCGAAAAAACAAAATGGCACGTTTTGAGTTTGCGAAAAGGCATGTGGGAGACTCCCAAAATGTATGGAGGAAGGTGCTCTGGTCTGATGAGACTAAAATTTAACTTTTCGTGCATCAAAGAACACGCTTTGTCCGGCGCAAACCCATTATTATTATTATTATTATTATAGTTAATTTATAACTTGTAAACATGGTGGTGGTGAAAACATGGATGTGGCATGTAAATTAAATGATGCAAATCCTCAACAATCCATGTTAATTCCAGGTTGTGAGGCAACAAAACACGAAAAATGCCAAGGGGGTGAATACTTTTGCAAGGCACTGTATGTAAACTAATGAGCCCTAGTTACCAAGCAATAGATTGAAACATAACATAACAATAATAATAATAATAATAATATCATCATGAGATATCATATAATAATATATTTCATATATAATAATAAAGGGTTAATACGCATGCAAAGTCTAATTTGTGATATTGTGGAGTATCAACATTCCCCTGAAGGCCTGATAATAATATGACAGGTGATTATGTAAATTGATTGATAGGAAAACACTTAATGGGAGGTCACCAAATGATAATGGGTATACATCTTGACACATGGCCACCAGCAATGACATGGGACTTTCCAGGATGGGCGTAGCAGAGATGGAGGTGAGTTGGCTGTAGCTCAGCGGGCCTCTGCCCAGCCTCCACTTGTTTTTGCGGCCCTTCCTGGTGGGTTAGGATCCACTAGAGAAGGAACTGGGAACCCACTCCAGTATCTTTGGCATGCAAACCTTGGGGATATGCACATACAGAGACATTAGTAAGTGTGCTGCAGTCCATAGGGTCACAGAGAGTCGGACACAACTGAGGGACTGAACAATCGTATATAAAAATGTCCCCTGGTACTTGATATATGCCATGTGGCGGTGTAATTTGGCCACTATTTGTTGTTGCAATGTAGATGTGATGAGGGAAATGTATATCTATATAAGATGATCTTTCTATTTTTAGGGTCCACATTAGAGCCTCTTTGAGTGAAAAGGGCTTAATATGTCAGCCATTTGCATGTATTTGTGTTGCAATTTAACAAGGTAGTGTGTCTTTAATAGCTTTCAGCATGTTGCAGCATGGCTTTTCATATTGGCATATGCATGAACATTACAACCTATGAGGAAAATAAAATGTTATCATTTGCAATATTTGATAGTTGGGAGTTGTTGCGCAAGTAATTTTAATACCTTTCATTGCTTTCTCCATATTTTAAAGTGCACATGTGTCTTTTTATTGTCATTTACTAGTCTGTTGCACCACTCACCCCCCCCAAGCCCCTCAGATGTCATATTCACCCCCCCCTTCCAAAAAAAAACCCCCAAGGCACCCTCAACAGCAATATTCACTCCCCAACCCCCCAGGGCCCCTCAAGAGCACCATTCACCCCCCCCCCCAAAAAAAAACAGGGCCCCCTCATCAGCATCATTAACTTCCCCCAAAAAATCCAGGCCCCCCTTGTCGCATCATTCATCCCCCCAAGCCCCTCAGCAGCCATATTCATCCCCCAGGGCCCCCTCAGCAGCCATATTCAACCCCATTCACCCCCCTCCAAAAAAAAACAGGCCCCCTTAGGAGCATCATTCAACCCCTCATAACCCCTAGGGACCCCTTGTTGCACCCCCCCCCCCCCCATCAAGCCACCTGCTCTTCATTCACCCCCCTCCTCTTACTTGTGCACCGCAGTCCCTGTTCCAGATCCCATTGCTCAGAGGTTGGGTATCCTTCCCCTGCCGGAGCTTCATACTACAGGGGAAGGAAATTCTTAATGATGTCACATGCCCCTGCAGTATGAAGCTCCGGCGGAGGAAGGATACCCAACTCTGAGCAATGGGATCGGGGACAGGGACTGCGGTGTACAAGTAAGAGGAGGGGGGTGAATGACATGCAGGGGGCTTGAGGGACGGTGAATAGAGTGTCAAGGGTCCCTGGGAGGTTTGAGGGGGTGAATGATGCTGCTGAGGGGCCCCTCACAGAGCAAGGGCCCTGGTGCATCGCACCAGCTGCACCATCGGTAGGTCCGCTCGAGCTTCTGTGGTCAAGAAGTACCAATCTTTCAACATCAGAACTCAATAGAAATCATATCTGAATCCACTTTTTCTCCCATTTGACCCATTTTTCTAATTATTTTTAGGAACAAAGGCCTATCCACCATTTTTGGGTCAATAAAAAAGGCAACATTATATGTACATCACCTTTCTCTAAATTAATTATCTGCCTTCTAATATAATAAATTAAGATTCCTCCTTTATTAGCAGTAGCAGAATGCCCCTATTCTGTTGTGGGCTCTGGTGCTTTCACTGTTTGCAGCTGATTATCTTGAAACAAGTTTAATGTTGGAACCTAAAACACATTTCATAATCTAACCATGCTCAAGATCACTGTTAAATATAACAACTTCAAATTAGGCTAATAACACAGCACAACAAATGTAAACCTTTTTCTTATAAGATTGGTCAAATAGGCTATTTGTTTACTAATTTTAGGGTGCTGAAATCAAGTATGGTAGTGAGAATTATGCAGGAATATGTTTTATTATATGCCTTTTTCTGTTACTTATATAAATAAAATATGTGTATCCCAAAAAAATTAATTATTATGATTGTTATCATGAAATTGTTTTTTATTTTCATATTTTTTTGTTTTAGACTGTTTAAAAGTTAACTATATTATATGTTCAAAGGACATCAGCATATCCTTGTTTACACTTGAAAGCTGTTCATTTTTTTTTTTCCTTTTATGTGTTGAAGTGTCTTCCCTCTGCAAAAACAAACAGTAGTCGCCCACCATGGCAGGATCCCATCTGCCTTGGTATTCCTCCTCCATGGTTTGGATATCCTCTGTAAAAACCAATGTGGTCATCCCATCATGGCTCGAATCCATCTGCCTTGTTATGTCTTCCAAACTTCAGATATCCTTGTGAATTCTTTCTTGTCACTCATCACTTACTGCTCTGAAATTCCCAGGAAAGACGTCAAAATGAAAATGCCAAAAGCAGATCTTTAAAGACATCCTGGAACCAAGATTTTCATAGTTGTTGAATTTTTGAATGAGCTAACGCTAGTTTTCCTCTTTATAATTTTCCACAGATGTAAATTATTTCAGATTAATGTTTCCCTCATTAATCACACTCATTCAGATTAATGTTTCCCTCAAAGTCAATATCATCTTCCTAATCTGCGAACTAACAAAGATACCTTCTTTTAGTTTAGAGTAACTTAGGTTGGGAAATGCTGTACCCTTGGCCAGAAAATTTCATTCTTGATGTCTTCAACATAAAAGCTCAGCTGTGATGTTTTGATCTTGTACAAGACCAATAAGTTCAGTTTGTTGTATCAGGTAAGGCCTACTTAACTTTCAGGACTATAAGTAGGGTCTGGAACAATTTCCGGTGCTGTGTGTGGCTCAACATCTGTCTCCGATGATGACACGTTTTTGTCATACCAGTTTTCTTGAGGATTATGTATAGGAAGACCTTCTCCATGAGGAACTGGCCTTATGGCCAAAGGTACATTTGGTTACTCGATACTGCACTTTTTTTAAAACAAAAAACCTTCTGTTTTAATCAGATAAAAATAGCAATAATCTAATTGACTGGTTGGGTCACTACAAACTGTTGGAACTGCAAAGGGTATGCATTTCTTCTTACTTTTCATCCAGAATAAGTCAGAATAGCACAGCACGTAATGCAGCACAGATGAGGAGCTCACTTTTTGTCCTGACCCCCTCACATGACAGCCTAAATACAAGTAGTAGGCTTGCTAAACAGTTAAAGAACAACTCTGAAATGTAATAATATACTGTCCACACACGTAGCACAACTTATCTGGTAAATTAAAACACCCGCAATGCTGTCCCTTTTTTATTTTACCACTGAAGGTTATTGTGACACTAAATGCACATGCTTCCAACCCAGTACAAGCAACAAATGTGAAGTTTGGTGATGTGTTCCCTCCCACTTCCAGTCAAGAAGTTAGCAGTGTTTCTAATTAAATAATCTCAACAGAAAATAGCAATTACTTATTATTGAACTAAAAATGACCTATAACATAAACATGTGATGCTTTTTTAAAGCTCTGATCTGGAATTAACACCCAAAAAATAAATAAAAGCAGGTAATATAGTTCCTCTTAGAAAAAAACTCTTGTAAACCAGTGTAATGTTACCTATGTACATTTCAATGAAATAAGCCACCTATGTGCAAACCATTAACTAGTGGTTATTATTTTCTAAATTAATGCTTGGTTCATTATTGTGTCATTTATTAAATCAGAAATAACATGAAACTCAAATAATTTAATTATGCTGAACTGCTGAACATTTATATAGATTTGTCTATCTGATATTGCTGTACAAGTTTCTATGGTGGCCTAAAGTAAACTGTCTATTATCATTCAGTTCAGTTAGATGTCCATCTGCGCACTAATAAACACTAACATGGTATCACTTAGATACCTGAGAAAACTGGCTAGTACAATGTAAGCTATTACTCATAAGTTTTACAATAATTTAAAAAAGTTTTAGACAAAATGTAAATAACCAGTGAAATTCCAAGAAATACAAAGAAAAATGTGTCTTTTCTATTATATGCTGACAATCCTTAGTACCAGTGCTTTCAATAAGACTAATGGAAATCGAATCAGTCTACAATGCCCACCCTGTTAAGGGAGCAGCTGTCGATGGCTACTCCTAGTAAACAATAGTTGCATATACAGTAATCATGGCCGAATTTATAGCTAGGCAAACAAGTTAGCCACCTGGCGGTTCCTCCCTGAGAGGTGCACCCCATCTTCATAACAATTAATTTAAAATTACGCCTTTTATGTTTCAGACATAAACTTTGCCTCCTCTAGCCATGAGCATGTGTGTGTGTGGGTGGATGTGATGTGGCAGGCTTGCAGTATGCTGCACTACAGTAAAACAAACAAAAGAAGTAAGCATGTTCTCTATGTCTTCAACACCCTGCTCTTCCATGCATACTGACATGCAGCAGGTACCAGTTCATTTACTTCTAGCCTGCCAAGCTCTCTTGCTCCCTCATCTCCTGAAAGGACAATAAACAGCTCACTGACTGGTTTCCCTGAATAACACAGCATGCTCCTGCTCCTTTTATTTATGGGTCCTTAGAATGGCCATCTAGAATTTCACCATCTCATATGTAGTTAGTAAACAAAAAAACAATGGCCGATTTAATTCCAAGCCCGTAATAACCTTAGCACTGCCCGTATGTCTGTGGGTTAGAAATGTGTCACAGTTTCAGATGCATTTATTTGTCTCAAGCCCGCAAGTACAGCCTCACAGCCCCAACACACAAACCATGAACCTGTACATAGCATTTCAGGGCGTGATCATGATCAATTAAGCAAGCCCTTAAGTTACATTTTAGACAGAGCCAATAGTAAATGAGACGTCATCAAGACGTCAGTAAAACATGGAGTTTAACATACAGTCAGTTAGTGTTTAGAAGTATTATATGCGATCGTACTTGCAATCCAGAAATGTAAAAAGAAATAAAAAGAAATAAATAAACTGTTCTAGTTTCATGATATGTATTAACTCCTTGATTCCCAGGATCAATATAACATGAAAATAAAACATAAAAAAAATATTTTTTATTGCATATTTGCGAGCTTGAGACTGTTGTGCAATTAATTCTAATGTCTTTCATTGCTTTCCCATTATTTTTATGTACAGTATTGTGTTTTTATTTGCTTTTGCAGTGTTACATACAGGTGTTTTACCCACTTGTGAGTCCTATCTAGTACTCATAGAATTTTTTTATACATTTGCCGTTTACGGGCTTGAAGGCAATTGCGAGCATGTTGAATTGTTGCAATTAAATATGGATTTTGCGTCTTTAGCACTGGTATCATTGCGGTCTTGAAACATAAAAAGAGCAGATAGGACGGAGTTATGTTTTTGACAACCACAGTGTTTTTGAGCCTGCAACTGGATCAGTAACAATTTACAGGCTCCATTACAGGCTCACTCTAATTGTAAGAGGAATCATGCTTTATATTGTGTTGATATTAATGTTGAGTTTTTTATATATGTTAAGATGTTTTATTTAAGCCTGTGTCTGTTTGGATATTCCCAAGCTCCTTTTTCACTTCAATGTTTCCTTTTCCATCAGAGAGGGCACTTTTAGTGAGTTCTTTTCATATGTGCTTTCCATGTAGACCTGTATTAAAGTCTAATACATGTTGGAGAAAAAAACATACCCACAAACCACATTTTACTCCACAACCCAGTCATGATACCAAAAAACAGAGGTCTCTGATTATTTTCTAATTATCAGATTTTATTTATACAAAACGTCCATCAGCAACAAAAAATGTCCAAAATGGCTTCTGCTGATTGACTGACTGGTTGACAAATATAAACAACACTATGGTCCATCAGAGCACATTTCCCCCTCCTCTCCCTCCCTTGTGTCTCTTCCCCCCTCGCCGAACCTGTGTCTCCTGTTTCCCCACCTCTCCTTCACTTGTGTCTCATTTTCCCCCACCTCTCCCTCTCTTGTCTCCTTTTTCCCCTCCTCTCCATCATATCTCATCCTCCCTTCCCCCCTTATTCTCCCTCCTTCCCCCTCTCCAATAACCTCCCTATACCCTTTTCCCCTCTCTTCTTACCTTGATCCACTGAGTTCCTGCAGTGCGTCTTCAGCGTGTGTCCGGAACCTGCATATGCTAATGACGTGGAGAGCATGTGACGTCATGTCATTAGCATATGCGGGTACAGTCACAGCAAAAAGATGCTCTGCAGCAGCTCAGAGGATCAAGGTAAGAGAGGGGAAAGGGAACAGGGAGGTTATTAGAGAGGGGGAAGGAGAGAGAATAAGGGGGAAGGAGGGAGAATAAGGGGGAAGGATTGCGGCACTCACTGCGGCCTGTAATGGCTCGACTCGGGCCCGCACTTGCGGCCCTATGGATAAGGGGGAAGGAGGATTGCGTCCCTCACTGTGGCCTGTAACGGCTAGCCCCTACAGGCCGCAAAGCGTAACCAACAGGCCGTATATCCACAACTATTATAGCTAATAGCTTTTTATAGTGAATTACATAATGAACATGGTATAATCCATTAACCCTTCTATAAAAATGATACATCCCAGCAACAGCCAATAAGATATTATTTATATAAGGTGATCCAATAAAATATAAAAACATGTGCAGGTCATGCACTGAAAGCATGCCTGGTACGTCACACTAGATGCACAAAAAAACTCTTACTTGTTATCTCTGCGCATAAGTCAGATCTCGTTTCTAGTCAATAACATGTTGCTTAACATTGGGTCTGGCTTCCAGAACATATTGTTATGAGAAGATGGACTTGTTTTCAGTTATAAAATAAAAAACAATGATTTTATAAGTGAAAGATATAATTAACTGTCATATCTCACGGCCTGCAATAGACTGAGTACTGTTTCAGTGCTCCAAAATTCATGAATGCTATATATATATATATATATATATATATATATATATATATATATATACACTATATAATGTATGGATATTTGTATTTTACCGCAACACTTTCCCCTATGACAATGAAAATTGGCATCAAAAGGAAGAATACAAATATGACAGGGCAGAATCTTAATATAAATTAAATACTTGTTTTTACATGCGTTTTTCTTTTTTTTTCTTTCTTTTTTTTAATTCTGTATCTCACTGTTAAAATACACCTACCATTAAAATTATAGTGGACAACTGTTCAAAATCAGCAGGGGATCAGATACTTTTCCCCCCACTGTGTGTATATATATATATATATATATATAATTATAATAAAATAAACTATTATTGCAAAATAATGGTGCTTTACACCTATATATGATAATAAAGTAACAAAACAAAAAAATATTAGTAAGTAAAACAGGGGTAGCAGTAAAGATATATCTCTATAAAAAAATAATTATAAATATAAAAGGACTACAAGATAAGTAAAGCTAAGCATTACTTGTATTCCTGTATTTCCTTAAAGGAAAGTCCAGTTCCAGTATTCTTCTTCTTATCTGTCTGATGGTCTTGCCTACATATCGTTTTTTGCATTTGCATACTATAATGTATATCACGTTTCTTTTCTCTTCTCTCCTATAAAGTTATTCCCCTTTCTTTTTGATATAGTTCTATGATTGTCTAAACAGAATTATGAGGACTTTCCTTTAAGGGTATACAGGAATACAAGTAATGCTTAGCTTTACTTATCTTGTAGTCCTTTTATATTTATAATGATTTTTTCATAGAGATATATCTCTACTGCTACCCCTGTTTTTCTTAGTAATATTATATATATATATATATATATATATATATATATATATATATATATATATATATATATATATATATATTTATCTATATTTATTTATATACCTATAACTAATCCTAAACATATTTTAATAGAAAAAAAAAAAAAAAAAACTAAATATATATCCTTCAAACTTCTGGCAATTTCTTCTCCAGAATGATGAATGGAAGAATGTGTGCATTTGTTGTTGTTTGTTTCCCCCTGTTGTTTTTATTTTTTTCTTCTCATTTTCCTTTTCTTTTTTTCTTTTGGCGGGGTCAGGGAGACAGGGGGCTGGGGCGAGAGAGTTCTTTATTTAGCTATTCAGTGAATAGAATGATTTAAAGATGACATTAAAATTAGTTAGCTAAAATTTTCAGGGTCTAAATGCACCTAGTAAAAGAGCTATATTTTGCAATGAGATTCACAAAGGAAAGGCAGATATAATTTACATTTTGGTAAATGAAAATGCATTAAAAAAATGGTAAGAGTTGATATTGATCCAACAAACTCAAAAAAGAATTGGAGCTATTTTTTTAACTTAATAGAAACTCGGCAGTAATAAGAGGTGTGCGTATTGGTTTACAAGCCCAGTTAAAGAAACAGCAGGGGCGCCCACTTAGAGAGTTATATGTTCAATAAGCTAAATTAGATAAAGAAAATAAAATAACTCCTCTTAAATCCACTCAAGAACAAATAAAGAATCTCCAATTACAAATACAAAAAAATCAAGCAATCATTTATAGACAGTGCATTATGGAATTTGCAAAAACATCTTTATTGCTTTGGAGATAAAGCTAGAAAATATCTAGCTAATAAATTAAAGAGGAAAAAAATAGAAATGGGAAACATGACAAAATTATAACTAATCTAATTAAAATAGCAGAGACATTTAGCAAATTTATCCAGAAGCTTTATAATTTGGCAGACAATAAACAAGTGGTCAAACCCAAGATTGAGGAAATACAAAAATTTTTGGGTAAAATCCAAATCCCCAGAATTCCTATAGCAGAACTGGAAAGATTAAATTGGGAAATTTCTGAAAAAAGAAATATATGAAGCAATTTCAAAACTTAAAGTATCATCAGCGTCAGATGGCTTCACAAATCAATATTTCAAGATCTTTCAACATGAGATTAATAGAGATTTAAAAGCAGCACTCAATGAGATAAAAAATACAGGCTTTGCACTGAAATAAATGCTAGAGGCATGTATCATTAACATTCCAAAACAAGAGAAAGATCAGATGGAGTGCAGAGATTTTCGCCCTATCTCGCTGATGAATTCCGACTTAAAAATTGACTCCAATGTTTTGGCCAACAGAATGAATTGGATTATGAAATTATTTATTTGTGAAGACCAAAGGGGCCTTATAGCTGGCCGACAGGGAACAGATAATATAAGAAAACTTATAAATTTAATTTATTTTTCTAAGAACAACAAATCCCCCTGAATTTTCCTCTCTCTCGACACGGAAAAGGCCTTTGACAGGGTCGGATGGGACTACATGGACCAGGTTCTGTCCAAATTTGGTTTGGGGGAATTTGGTTCCAAAGCCATTAAGGTGCTATATGTGGCCCCATCTGCCTCTGTCATTGGCCTAGGGTTCAGATCTCCCAAGTTCGATATCACCAATGGTACGAAGCAGGGGTGTCCCCTCTCCCCTCTAATTTTCAAGCTCATGATTGAGCCTCTAGCAATAGCTATCCGAGAATCTAAGGATATTAGGGGAATAAATATAGGTCATGTCGAACACAAGCTAACACTATTTGCTGATGATGTGGTCCTCACATTAGTAGATGAGACCTTAAGAGCCTTGCATGAGTGTATCGCTGAATGTTCCAACATTTCTAACTACAAACTTAATATGGCTAAGTCTGAAGCATTGCAATTAAATATACAAGAGGAAATAAGTTTAATGCTGAGATCTAATTTTTCCTATAAATGGCAACCATTTATCAAACATGTGGGTATTAATCTCTATTCAGATCTAAATCAAGTAATATCCCAGAATTATAAAGCAGTATATAAAAATGTATCAAACTCAGTTTCTCAATGGAAAAGGTTACACATCTCATGGTCTGGCCGAATTATAGCAACTAAAATGTTTTTGGTACCAAAAATGATGTACCTAATGAGGTGTATTCTGAGTCAGCTGCCTGGATATATGATAAGTAAACTCCAGTAAACTTGATCAATGTATTCATAATGCCAGCAAAATAAGAATTAAAGCTCAACATATGGCGGGAAGTTTTAAAAAGGGGGGTTTGCCATACCCCTTACTGATAAATTGCCAAGAAGCCATTATGTTTTCTCATTTCTTGAGATGCACTGATCCAATTGTTGACAAACATTGGACACAGATCGAAAACTAACAGCTGAAGCATGGAGACCTTGGTTTATTAATTTTTCTTCAGCAAAAAGATTGGGGAGAAATATCATTACTAGATAACATACTACATTTTTTTTGTAATGCTTGGTTTAAGATAACCAAAAATACTCTCTTATGTCTTACCACAGCAAGATTACTCCCATCGCACTCTTAGTTAAAATCTTCCCCTCTCCTTTATTATATTTATTGATAAGGAGGGGAATTGTGTACTTGAGTGAACTTTTCCAAAATTATATTTTGTACTCTTTTGAAGAGTTGGCATTAAAGTTTAGCTTATCTCCAGTATGGTGGTTTGAACTTAGAAAACTAGTTAGCTTCTTAAAATCATTAGGCCTTAACAGGTTTAACCAAGAAGGGTTATCTGAATGCGAAAAACTAATCTTATCTGCTGATAAATCCCATTTAATGGCCAAATGTGATAATATACTGAATAAAAAACAAATTCCTAATAAATCTATGAAAATCAAATCATGGGAAATAGATCTTAAAAAGGAATGGCCAATTGAATCATGGCATGCAGCATTTGCAGTTACCGATACATTTATTAAAAACACCTTGTATTGAGAAAATTACTTTAAAGTTATCAATAGGTGGTACTTGGTTCTAATTAATCTCTCCCAAATTAGTATAATAGATACTCAAAAGCTTTGTAGGAGAGAGTGCAACCAAACAGGCACTCATCTCTATATATGGTGGAATTGTTCAATTATTAAAAAGTATTGGGAGGCCTGTTTGGCACATATTAAAGTGAATTATGGAATGTCACTTTGCCCTATGCCAGAAATGATTTTATTCCACATATTCCAGGATTTGTTCTCTATTAAGTTAAAAGCGTTGCTTATTCAAATTTTCACTGTGGCAAAAAACAGTGTTGTCCAAAAATGGAAACAAAAATAATAATTTGCTCCTGTCTACCCATACCTTCTGTCTCCTCTGTCCCCGCTGAGAGACATTAAAACAAAACAAAAAAAATCCTTCTTTTTTCTCTCTCTTTTTTCTTTCTTTTTCTTTTAACTGTCTTCTTTCTTCTCTTTTATTTATTGTTTGTCTCTTTGGGCGAGTGTGTGGCTATTATGATAATATATAAAATTGAACTGTTGCCCATCGTTCTTGAATAGGCATTGCTTTGTACGTAATTTTGTGTTTGTGGTATTTTGTTTTGAATTTTTATGATCAATAAAAATTGTATAAAATACAAAGAAATAAAAAAAGGAATATTTTGTATGTGCATAGATCTCTTCAAATCACTAATAATCAAAAAACAAAAACAATCAAAATTAGCAAATTGTATATATATATATATACCTATAACAAATCCTAAACATAATTTAATCAAACAAATTAAGATAAAAACAAAATATATGTCCATCAAACCTAAAAAAAAATATATAATATAAAACTAATTTCTCAAATTACATATGACACTTATAAATACACATAAATACACATTTTCTATAATCAAGTATAATTTCACTGAAATACCTGTTTAACTTATTCATTAAATCCTTTATCATTAAATCCTTTATATAAATATTTCCATAAAAATAATTTTTACACTTGCAATAGGGGTTGAGCTAATGCTGGTGCAGAAGGTGCAAAACACCTGGGACCACAACAGGATAGGTCACTCTTATTACTAGCAGTAGATAACAACACAAAACTTCTTATTAGGTGGGCAGGCAGGCAATTAGTCTGTGCACGAACGATCTGATCTACATAAGTAACTCATTATATAATAAATTCTTTCATCTTCACCAGCACAATTCTTAGTTCTTCGCTCTGTACCTTTAATAATACAAGGGGGTGGTAATCTTGAGCAAAGACACTACATTACAGAAAAACATCATTAAATCATAAAACCTTCTTTTCTAAATCATTTCTGAAACATGACTACATAACAAAACAGACAATTTTGCTATGGATAATATTTAAGGTGGACTGGGCGGTCATTCACATCTCTCACTAACTTTAAACACAAATATGTCACTGTTAACAGTTTTATATCCTTCGAATTTTCACAACAAATTTTTACCAGCTGGATTAAACATGACGAAGCAAAAATACATAGCAAAAACACAAAGTTTACAAAACTAATTTTAATACCATCTTCTAACTTGCTCATGAAATACAACCTTCAAATGCAGAAACCAAAATCTCTTTAATGTTATCAGATATGACTCAACAAAATCTAACTTTACCTTACTGCCTGTTTCTCGTTTCCATTAATTATACTTTGCAATTTATTTTACAATCTTTTATGATTTCACATTGAACCAATTCACCTACATGTAACCTTCTTATCACTTGCTAAATCTTCTCTTTCCTAATAATTTCAAACTACCTTAACATCTGTGTTCTCTCCCCGCTAATTCTGGGCATGGTGCCAATTCAAAGGGTGAGGGCTAAAATGGGTGTGACGTGTCACTAAGTTCGGTGGGATTTTAGAACAGATAACATGCATGTTTTGCAGGAAAAAAAAAAAAAAACATTTTAAGCATAAAAATAAAGAACACACCATCTTCAAATGAAAAAAAAAATGCAATATCTTTACACACAAAAAAAAACTACCACAAGTTTACAACACAATAAAAGATTGCGTACAATAATATATGAAACAGCTTACGAGATCCAACCACAAGTTTGCACTAACCAAGCAACATATATATAAAAAATAATCAAGGACATTTGCTTCCATTATAAAATTATGCACACCTCTTGAAGCTAGAAAGATTGGCTTTTTATCAGAAGACTAATTTCAACAAAGTATACAGTTTAATTATCTCTCTCTTTTTAACTAAAACACACACACACTATCTCTGAGGGGAGGGGAAAGCAGGCAGTGATTAATCACAGCTTCAAAAACAAAACTAAAGTTTCAGACTGTAAGACGGGGGGGGGGGGGGTTGAAGATGCGCAGGCAGTTGCGGGGATCAGAGTGGTTATATGATTAGTTTTTCTACAGTTAAGCTGTCAGAATATCTTAAAGCAACATGCATCAATTTAAATATAACCTACTTAAAATACATAGCATGCGCTATACAATAAAAAAAGGCAATTTACAGTGTTTTGTAACAATTCACACACTCACACACAGCTTTTTTCTAATTCAGACAGACACTCTCAACAATAACACAGAACAGAGGACCAACACTCATTTCTCTCTCAATTTCTCGCAAGTTCTCACTGCACATGGTATTGACACTCAGTACTCACACATTGGCCTTATTCATGCATGGTTTTTATCCAATAGCCTCTTGTCACATCAACGCCATTCAAAGGTAGATACCAAATCTGACCGTCTATCTTTTCATCAAAACAGCTCCGCTTCTCAAAAACCTGTCTAGACATAACTCGCCTTTAAATGGAAGGCTTTCCATTCACCTTTAAATGGAAGACTCTCCACTGTTAATCTATATCTACTTTAATTAAAATAACATATATGCAGGTAAAATATCTCTTAATATATCCTAATCCTAGTATCAATAACCTAGTATGAGTAATATCTCAGTAACAGGGACAAGATAGAAGCAATGGGGTAGAAAGTATAGAGGGGTAAGGAATGCATTAACTAGTCATGGGGGAAGAGATGGGGGGAGAGTTAGTACAGTCAATAGGGAGGTATTGCTAAGTAACTCAAGGACAGTGGCAGGTACTTCAGAACTACCGACTCATAACATAAGATGTATGCTTGCTAATGCCAGAAGCTTGTCAGGAAAAATTGGAGAGTTAAAATTATTAGCAGTTAATGAGAAATGGGATTTAATGGGCATTACTGAAATATGGTGGGATAAATCTCATGACTGGACTCTTAATCTGGATGGTTATAACCTATTTAGGAAAGATAGGGGCAAGGGTAAAAAAGGAGGAGTGATTTGTCTGTATGTTAAGCCTGAATTTAAGACTATAGTTAGAGAAGATATTTATGGTGGAACTAGCGGTAATGTTGAATGTTTGTGGGTAGAGTTAAATAGCGGAGCAGCACATTCTAAAAGAATATTGGTAGGAGTATGCTATAACCCCCCAAATATAATTGAAAGTGAGGGAATGCTATTATTGTTACAGATTGGAAATGCAGCTAAGCATGGTCAAGTTCTAATAATGGGAGATTTTAATTACCCAGAAATAAACTGGATAAATGGGACCAGCAGTTCACCTAAGGGGAGCAGGTTCTTGTGTATACTCAGAAATAATTATCTGGCCCAGGTTATACAAGAACCTACTAGAAATGAAGCTATCTTGGATTTAGTTATCACAAATAATATTGATATAGTATCAAATGTTGAAATAGGGCAGCCTTTGGGAAACAGTGATCACAAACAGTCTCATTTGAGATTGAATTAAAAAAACATAACTGTAAGTTTTCTAATGAAAACTGTTAATTTTAAAAGGGCAGATTTTAACGGTCTAAAGGCAGCAATACAACGTATAGACTGGGACAAAGAGCGTAAAGGTAAAAATACTGAACATAAATAGACAAAGTTCAAATCCTTATTAAATAAACAACTTTATCACCATATAACATGTGGAAACAAAAGTAGAAGGAGTAAATCACAACCCATGTGGCTTAACAAAGAATTAAAGATGAATATGAGGAGTAAAATACAAGCATCTAAATGATACAAACAAGAGAGGAAAGAGACTGCTTTACGTAAGTACAAGGAAATCAACAAGGCTTGCAAAAGGGCTATTAGACTGGCTAAAATCGAGAATGAAAAGTTAGTTGCAAAGGAGAGTAAGACTAACCCTAAAATATTTTTTTAAATATATTAATGGGAAGAAGGCCAGGAAGGAAGCTATAGGATCATTACAATGTGACACAGGCCGTCTGATAATTAGTGACCAGGAAAAGGCAGATGAGCTAATTAGGTTCTTTTCTGCGGTATACAAAAGGGGCTACACTACCTTCAACAAATAATACACACAAAATGGGGCTACACTACCTTCACCAAATAACTGGTTAACGCAGGAAGAAAACCAAAAGAGGTTAAAAAAAATAAATGTTAATAAAGCCTCCTAATGGAATACATCCAAGGGTACTGAGGGAACTGGGCTCTGTAATAGCAAAACTGAAAATTATGGGCAGACTGAAAATTTTGACATATTGAGCCTCTCTGTTGTCAATGGAAACGATAGACCCGGGTAAGTGCGTCCCTGGCTAAATTGTGTAGTTCTCCTCAAATGTTTTTGGTGGTTTATTTCTCAATGTAGCCACTCTTTAGTTTCCCAAACTGTACACTTTTCAGAGGTACAATAATTCAATATCTTGCGTATATACAGGTCGAGATTCAACTCTCACCTCTGATAACCTCAATATATGAGATATGGTAAGTACTTCCCAACACGTCTTCCACTCTTTCGTTGGTACTCTTTGTTTTCTGATTATCTTGTAATAGACTTTGAGTTCCAAAGTGTAATATTGGACATATCTGTACAGGTGTTAGGTAGAGGTGTGCTAAAAAGTTTGCATACCCTTGGCAAATTGGTAATATATGTACCATGTTTAAAGAAAACATGAGTGAGCAGGCAAAACAGATTTCTTTTATTTCTTATGTGATTCATATTCAACTATAGGTTCTAACAGAATGGCACAATCATAAAACAAAACTTGGCAACAAAGAAAAAAATTAAATGACTCTGTTCAAATATTTGCATACCCTTAGTTCTTCATACTGTGTATTGCCCTCTTTAGCATCAATGACAGCGTGCAGTCTTTTGTAATAGTTGTCTATGAGGCCCCTAATTCTTACAGGGGGTACAGCTGCCCATTTGTCTTGGCAAAAGGTCTCCAGGTCATGCAAAGTCTTTGGTTGTCTTGCATGAACCGCACGTTTGAGATCTCTCTAGAGTGGGTCGATTATAAGGTCAGGAGACTGTGATTCTATCTAATTTTTCAATATTCACTCAACACAGGGTGTCTGCCAGATGACTGGAGAAAGGCTGATGTGATACCTATATTTAAGAAGGGAGCAAGAGCAAATCCGGGGAATTATAGATCAGTGAGTCTCACTATGGTAGTAGGAAAGCTTTTAGAAGGGTTAATAAGGGATAATATACAAGAGTATGTATATTCAAACAGGATTATAAGTAGGAGCTAATTCTTACAGGGGGTACAGCTGCCCATTTGTCTTGGCAAAAGGTCTCCAGGTCATGCAAAGTCTTTGGTTGTCTTGCATGAACCGCACGTTTGAGATCTCTCTAGAGTGGGTCGATTATAAGGTCAGGAGACTGTGATTCTATCTAATTTTTCAATATTCACTCAACACAGGGTGTCTGCCAGATGACTGGAGAAAGGCTGATGTGATACCTATATTTAAGAAGGGAGCAAGAGCAAATCCGGGGAATTATAGATCAGTGAGTCTCACTATGGTAGTAGGAAAGCTTTTAGAAGGGTTAATAAGGGATAATATACAAGAGTATGTATATTCAAACAGGATTATAAGTAGGAGCCAACATGGATTTATGAAGGATAGGTCATGTCAAACAAACCTAATTACTTTCTATGAGGAAGTTAGTAGGAACTTGGATCAAGGCAACTCAGTGGATGTAGTCTATTTGGATTTTGCAAAGCATTTTGATAAAGTGCCACATGGGAGACTATTGAGCAAACTAAGGGATACAGGAATTGCCATAAATATTTTCTTATGGATTGAGAGCTGGCTAAAAGACAGGAAGCAAAGGGTGGTGGTAAATGGAACATACTCGGATTGGACTAATGTGGTAAGTGGGGTTCCTCAGGGTTCAGTATTAGGTCCCCTCCTTTTTAACATATTATTGATGACTTGGAAAGTAATTAAATCAGAAAATGATGTACTTTCCCTCCAAAGGGATTTGCATAAATTAGATGAATGGGCATCTAGGTGGCAGATGAGATTAATATGTAAAGTTATGCATCTGGGAAGGAAAAATAGCCATGCAATGTATAATCTTAATGGAGAAAATCTAGGGTTATCAGATATTGAAAAGGGTTTGGGAGTACTTGTGGACAACCACCTAGGTAACAGTGCTCAATGCCAAGCAGCATCTGCAAAGGCAAGTAAAATATTAGCATGTATTAAGATGGGTATAGAAGCAAGGGAAGCAAATATAATTCTTCCACTATACAAATGCCTAGTACATCCTCATTTGGAATATGGAGTCCAATTTTGGGCACCACTACATAAAAAGGACATTTTACTGTAGTACTGGAAAAAATACAGAGAAGGGCAACAAAGCTAATAAGGGGAATGAAGGGGCTAAGTTATGAAGAAAGACTAACCAAACTCAACTTATTAACTCTAGAAAAAAGGCGTCTAAGAGGGGATATGATTACCTTTTAAATATATCCAGGGTAAAAACAAGGCTTTGTCAAGGGAACTTTTTGTGCCAAGAGGTTTCAACTGACAAGGGGACATCCTGACATCGTTTGAGATTAGAAGTAAAAAGATTTTGCCTTAAAGAAAGAAAAGGGTTCTTCACAGTAAGGGTGGTTAATCTGTGGAATTCTCTACCAAAGGAAGTGGTGACAGTGGATTCAATAGATAACTTTAAAAGGGGATTGGATATATTTTTTAAATAAAAAGGGCATTAAGGGCTATCCTGGATAAATAGAGAGGGAGTATTGATCCAGGGATGAATCTGATTGCCAGTATCTGGGGTCAGGAAGGAATTGTATATATTTTTTTCTGTTTGCCTTCCTCTGGATCATTGAACAATAAATCCGTGTATTGCAGATCAGAAGAGATCTAAAAAGGTTGAACTTGATGGACTAAAGTCTTTTTTCAACCTAAATTACTATGGGCCTCATTCTCTTGCGGCCGCTCGCGCCGGAGGAAAGCCTTTGATCTAAAACGGCCGCAAGAGTTTCGGCCGTAAGAAATTCCTATTTGCAATTCAATTGCTCCGGGAACCCTCTCTGCAAGGCTAAAAACGAGCCGCAGCTTACTTGCAGGAAAGAGGTCCCGCTAGCACCAATTAAGCACATAAAATAGCCCAAATAAAGCCATCCTGCACTTTGCAGAGTCTATAAAGTGATATTCGGTGTTAGCAAAAATAGCACATAATTACCCTATACTCAAATCCGTAAAATATATATTTTTTAATATCCGTAAAATATCCATGTAAAAAGTCCAGAGGGCTTGGAGCACCTCAGACCCGCCCACGCCGTAGCCGGAAAATAAACAGTTAATTTGAACTCGGGTTTGGGCTGATCTGCAATCTTGAGAGTGGGTTACTTTTAATCCTCATGTCCCCCAATATGATCCCTAGCATTTACAGAGCTGTACAGTGCAGGCTTGAATTTATTTTTGCGTTTTTATATTTCAGAGCTTACGGCCGGTTCCAAGATATGCGGCCGGCCGTAAGAGGAGATCCTTGCGGGGCCGTATAATAGAATCGCGAGTTAACAGAACCCCCGCAAGCAATCGCAGCCTTACGGCCGATTTACGGCCGGTAATAGAATGAGGCCCTATGTAACTATGAGCTCTAATTATTTTCTTATTATGAGATTTTATTTATACAAAATGTGTCAGCAACAAAAGACATCCAAAATGGCAGCTGTCTGACTGACTGGTTGACAAATATAAACGACATAGCTTTTTTTAGTGAATTACATAATGAACATGGTATAATCCATTAACCCTTCTATAAAAATGACACATCCCAGCAATAGCCAATAAGATATTATTTATATAAGGTGATCCAATAAACAATGTGCAGGTCAGGCACTAAAAGCATGTCTGGTACATCACACTAGATGCACAAAAAAACTCATACTTGTTATCTTTGCTCATAGGACAGATCTCGTTTCTAGTCAATAACATGTTGTTTAACCTTGGGTCTGGCTTCCAGAACATATTGTTATGAGAAGAAGGGCTTTTTTTGCAGTTATAAAATAAAAAAAACAATGATTTTATAAGTGAAAGATATAATTAACTGTTTCATATCTCACGGCCCGCAATGGACAGCCCTTTTAGCATAGCATAGAATGGATTTGAATGAATCACAACATATTTTACATACATTTATTTTGTACATACATAATAAGCAGTCTCACACGTATGTTTCTTTCTGGCACATATAAATAACCCGATCTATTGTGGTATGGGTGGCTAAAGAGTTTGTGCTTTGAGGCTCCAGATATGTGAATCCTCCCTGTTTATTATAATAGCTATTACATTGAACACTATATGTAAGTATAGTCATTTAAAGGAGCATACTAAAAATATGAGGCTACAGTGTCTCTGTAAGATTCATGGTAGCTCACCCACAGACTTGATGATGACCAAGGTTGCTGCATGTTTTATGGAGGGAGGCAACACAGCTTTAACTAAGATCACTCTCCTCAGAAAACATCACCTGATGTCACATATACTGATACTCATATCTCCCTTAGTAGTGGTTGCTTTTGGTAAATGCATCCAACAAGGGTCACTGTGGATCTGAATGCTTTTTTTAACTAAATTCAGCACAACCCTGTCATTTCCCCCTCACATTTTCCCTCACATCTTGTTCAGTTGCAGCTTTAACAGAATATGCAATCTGCATACATACAGATGGGCAGACTGAAAATTATGACATATTGAGCCTCTCTGTTGTCAATGGAAACGATAGACCCGGGTAAGTGCGTCCCTGGCTAAATTGTGTAGTTCTCCTCAAATGTTTTTGGTGGTTTATTTCTCAATGTAGCCACTCTTTATTATCCCAAACTGTACACTTTTCAGAGGTACAATAATTCAATATCTTGCGTATATACAGGTCGAGATTCAACTCTCACCTCTGATAACCTCAATATATGAGATATGGTAAGTACTTCCCAACACGTCTTCCACTCTTTCGTTGGTACTCTTTGTTTTCTGATTATCTTGTAATAGACTTTGAGTTCCAAAGTGTAATATTGGACATATCTGTACAGGTGTTAGGTAGAGGTGTGCTAAAAAGTTTGCATACCCTTGGCAAATTGGTAATATATGTACCATGTTTAAAGAAAACATGAGTGAGCAGGCAAAACAGATTTCTTTTATTTCTTATGTGATTCATATTCAACTATAGGTTCTAACAGAATGGCACAATCATAAAACAAAACTTGGCAACAAAGAAAAAAATTAAATGACTCTGTTCAAATATTTGCATACCCTTAGTTCTTCATACTGTGTATTGCCCTCTTTAGCATCAATGACAGCGTGCAGTCTTTTGTAATAGTTGTCTATGAGGCCCCTAATTCTTACAGGGGGTACAGCTGCCCATTTGTCTTGGCAAAAGGTCTCCAGGTCATGCAAAGTCTTTGGTTGTCTTGCATGAACCGCACGTTTGAGATCTCTCTAGAGTGGGTCGATTATAAGGTCAGGAGACTGTGATGGCCACTCCACAACCTTCACCCTTTTCTGCTGTAACCACTGGACGGTCAACTTGTCCTAGTGCTTAGGGTCATTGTCATGCTGGAAAGTCCAAGAGTGTCCCATATGCAGCTTTCGTGCAGAAGAATACAAATTGTCTACCAGTATTTTCTGATAACATGCTGCATTCATCTTGCCATCAAGATTCCCCATGCCTTTTTAGCTCCCCCCCCCCCCCCCAAAAAAAAAAAAAAAACATTAGTGAAGCTCCTCCATGCTTCACAGTGGGGATGGTATTCTTTTCACTATAGGCCTTGTTGACCCCTTGTTGAATGTATAAATGAATACAGTAAAATGTCTTATTACAAATTATACTATACTATTATACTATTATACTATTAAAAACAGATGTATTATCAATTAATACAGATTTAGAAACAAGATCTTGTCTCAGAGAGAATTATTCTTTTTTTTTTTTTGGCAACCTTGGTATAGAAATATCCTCCAATCTTTACCAATTAATTAGACAAAATTATGATAAAGTATACAAACAAATTGGGGATATACTGAAAGATTGGTTAAAATTACATTTGTCATGGTCTGGGAGAAAATCTGCAATAAAAATGTCAATACTACCCAAAACTACCTACTTACTTAGAAGCATTCCTTTGGAAAGCCCTCAAAAGATATTGCTAAAATTCCAAACTCTAATAAATGATTTTATGAATAACAACAAAAAAAACAAAGGATAAAATTTGATATACTACAAAGAAACTTTAAGAAAGGTGGTTTTGCAGTTCCAAATATTCTAGAATATGCTGAAGCTGTAAGACTGACTCAAATTTAATCTTGGTGTAATACCAAACACATGGTAAAACATGACATAATTGAAAAAGGTCTTACAGAATATCGAAAACTAGATTACTTAATTTGGAGTAAAGATAAAGATAAAAAGGACGTAAAAACACCTTCTCCCTTGATACATTTTCTGGTTAAAACTTGGTTCAAATATAATATTAAATGGGGATTAGTAAAGTTTCCCGCGATCACCTATGATAACCCTAAATGTAGGACCTTTTAAATTTAGTAAAATTACCTGGGCGAGATGGAACCTTAAGAGGTTAACAGACTTGTTCTCAAATGGGAAAATAAAAACCTTTGAAGTACCGAGGAGAGAAAATGGTCTCCCAGGAGACAAATGGCTGGAATATAATGCTTTATTTAAAGTTTTGTCTAATAATGAGTATAAACAACTAATAAGACCAATTACGATATTTGAAATAGAAATTACAAAGGAAGGAAGGAAAAACACAATAACACAACAACTAAACATTTTAAGAGATATGAAAGAGGTAACAAAAACTAAATTAGTAAATGGGAAGAAGAATTGGGAAAGAAATGGAGCCACAATTCATGGTATAAAGCTTTTGAGGTGACAGTCAATGTATTTTAAAGTTATCCAAATGTATTTTAAAGTTATCCAAAGATGGCACTTAGTACCAAGCCAAATCTCCAAATTTAGCAAAGAAAACAATATAGATCTTTGCTGGACATGTGAATCTGAAACAGGTTTTTTGAACACATATGGTGGAAATATGAAATTGTTGTGCATAGTTTTTGGTCTTCATGTATAGATAATATGAAAAGCATTATAAAGTGTGATATTGATTTTACACCTGAATTTGGGTTGATCCGCATATTTTCAGATGATATGGGTTGTAAAGTTAAATACATCTTAGTTCACATCTTATCAACCATGTAATGGCTGATCACTTTAAATTGGAAAAAAAAAACTTTTCCCACATGGGGAGAAGTAAAAGATAAAGAGCCTCATTCAATTGCAAGCTCACAAGTCGCTGGATGTAGGCCATAAGTCTGAGGGCCTGCTTCAGGCCCACAGCGTCCGCAACATAATTGGCCGAGCCTGCAAGTCCCGGCCCGATAGCGCACATCGATAACCATGCAATTGTATGTAGTATTTGCAAGCTTGAACATGATCAATAAAGCAAGGCAGTAACTTCTGATTAGAAACAGGCAATGGAAACAGAGATCGTCATCATTACTTCAATAAAAAATGCAGGTTGGATTTCAAAGTCCTACGGGCTTGAATTACTAATTACGATGGGACCCATATTCCAGATATAATGCAATATTGATAAAGCCCTAAATATGATATTCTATTACATGCAAGTTACATTATATGTATTAACATATTGATTGCCGGGATCGATATAACATGGAAATCAAACAAGAAAAAAAGTATTTTTTGGGGCCAATTTGCAAGCTTGCGAAAATGTTGTGCTATTAATTCAAAGACCTAACATCACATTCCCCTTTAATAAAAGTAACGTAGTGTGCGTATATGTGCATTTAAAGTGATCCGGACATGTCATTAAGCCCTTTGTGAGTCCTCCTTGGTACCCCCTTAACTAGTGGTCCGACTTTTGCCATTTGAGAGCTTGACAGCTTGCTTTGCGAGGGGGAATCAGAGCAATTGAAAAGCGTTTGCGATTTTAGCGTTCGCAACTCTTGCGGCTGTAAAAGATCAAAGGCTTGGAGGGGCATTAACTTGCGTTGTGAACCATTGCAGTGAATCGGATGCCGGAGCCCGTAACCCGATCTGAGCCTGCAAAAAGATGCCAATTGAATAGCAAAATAACTTATGGGCCACATTCCCTAAGTTAGGATCTCACAAAAGCTCAATTAAATGAGGCTCATAGTGTCTAGAAATAGATTTATCGAAAAAGATTTAATTGAATTTAACCTGAATACACAACTGAAAACTAATATTGCCTGGAAAATGTGGGATGACTGCATAGAAACATTTAACTAAATTATGTCTCTCTTCTTCATTGTATATTCAGTGGATTTAAAGATCGATATGTATTGATGGAAAATCAGTATGTATGCTTATGTTTTGTATGATTTTATATATGTATATGTGAGTTTTTTGTAAAAAAAAAAAAAAAGAGCCCTCTCTAAACATAGCGCTTCGGTCTTGTCAATCCAAATTACAGTGTGCCAGAAGCTGTGAGGCGTGGCAAGGTGTTGTCGAGCATATTGTAACTGTTTTTTTGGGTGGAATTGGTGCAGTAAAGGCTTCTTTCTGGCAACTAGACCATGAAGCTCATTTTTGTTCAAGTATTGTCGTATTGTGCTCCTTGAAACAACCACACCATCTTTTTCCAGAGCAGCCTGTATTTCTGTATTTGAGGTTACCTGTGTGGTATTTCTTTGTATTCCGAACAATTCTTCTGGCAGTTGTGTCTGAAATCTTTCTTGGTCTACCTGACCTTGGCTTTGTATCACGAGTTCGCCAAATTTTCCACTTTTTAATAAGGGATTGAACAGTACTGACTGGCATTTTCAAGGCTTTGGATATCTTTTTATATCCTTTTCCATCTTTATGAAGTTCCATTACCTTGTTACGCAGCTCTTTTGACAGTTCTTTTCTGCTCCCCATGGCTCAGTATCTAGCCTGCTCAGTGTATCCATGTGAGAGCTAACAAACTCATTGACTATTTAGACACAGGCACTAATTGCAATAAAAAAAGCCACAGGTGCAGGAAATTAACCTTTAATTGCCATTTTAACCTGTATGTGTCACCATGAGTGTCCGTAACAAGGCCAAACATTCAAGGGTATGTAAACTTTTGACCAGGGCCATTTGAGTGATTTCTGTTATCATTAGGATTCAAAAAGCACAACTATGTGATAATAAATGGCCTCATATAATCACTATCCTTCAATAAAAAATGTATTTTTGCATGATCAGTCATATTTTCAAAATAAATGCCAATATTTCACAATTTCTGCCAGGGCATGCAAACTTTTGAGCACAACTATATATATATTTATATATATATATATATAAATATACAGTATATATATATATATATATATATATATATATATATATATATATACTAGGAAATTGCCCATCAAGAATGCCGGGAATAAAATTGTAAGGCTGGCAATGTCGTTTGCCACACAATGTGAGGCTTTTGCTCCTCTGAGCACCTTTGGTGCTCATCGCGAGCCCCGCGCTAAGCGCCTTTGGCTCTCCCCCTGTGTACTTCAACTTTCCTGCTTTCCAATGATTACCTTCAGCGCTCATTGCAAGCCTCTCCCGCTCGCTGCTCATCGCGAAGCCTGCGATTAGCGCCTTTGGAGCTCATTGCCTTTCCTCCCGCCTACTATACGGGTCGCTCATTGCAGGGTTTGTTAAACTGCAAGTTTTGTTCTTGGGAATGCCATGTGTCTCTTTCTGCCATCTCCCCCTGTCCCTTCCCTGTGTCTTTCTCCTCTGTGTGTCTGCTGATTGTATATATGTTGTATATATATATATATATATATATATATATATATATATATACTAGGAAATTGCCCGTCAAAAATGACGTGAATAAAATTGTATGGCTGGCAATGTTGTTTGCTACACAATGTGAGGCTTTTGCTCCTCTGAGCACCTTTGGTGCTAATCACGAGCCCCGCGTTGAGCGCCTGCAGTGCTCATCGAGTGGCATGCAATGAGCACCTTCGGCGCTCATTGCGAGCCTCTCCCCCTGTGTACTTAAATTTTCCTGCTTTGCAAAGATTACCTTTGGTGCTCATCGTGGGGCTTGCAATGAGCACCTTCGGCGCTGATTGTAAAACTCTTGCAGTGCTCATCGCCAGGCCCCGTGATGAGCGTTTCGGCCAAGGACTGCTGTTGGTTTTGTTTTCAAAGTCCTCTCTTTGCCATTATGTATTTTCTAAGTCCCTCGTGCCTGGCTTTGCTCAGCCTAAGTCCTGCGTGCGTTGACCATGCGCGTCACTTTGCCAGGCTCGCGGTCGACGAACGGCCTCGCTTCGCAAGGCTCGCAAAGTGTGACGACAACTAGCAGTACAACAACTATATATGTGATATATATATATATATATATATATATACATATACACACATAATGTATATGTGAACAGATACATATAATGTATATATTATATACGGTTTTCAACCCAGCCATCTATATTTGTTTTAATTATATAAGTATAATTAGTTATTTTTATTGGAACAGCTTTGTGTGCTGTATAATAATATGTATTACACTTTACTGGTAGATGCACCTTTCCTGAGAGGGATAGATCACACTAACAGCTGACTGAAGAGAAGCTCCCTCTGTCATGTTGTAGTTGGAGCCTGTCCAGATGTGTGTATGGGTTTGCCCAAAAAGTGATATCATCTTTGTGCATACTGTTGTGAGGTCCTGCTAAAAAAAGATGATGGATAACAGAGGGAGAATATGAGGCAGTGAATAGCAGCCACTGTACTGAAAATATGCATAGCAAAATAAAGCAAGTAAACCAAACATGTTTCATATATTTCATTAAAATGTTATACAAAAGTATAGAAGAGATATACATTTTAATTCAATTAACTTTCTTTACCAGAATTCTGGTTCTTTAATCTCTGCAATCCAATTTATGTCCCATTAAATAAATGTTACCTTAATCTCTCTAATCCACATGGTTTTGAAGTCTTCATGGATATGTATAGTCAGTCTTCCTACTCCATATTCAAACAAAGATTTTTCTGTTTTTTCTATCTTCCTATAGTTCTATAATTTCTGGGACACAGACACACAGATACAATACTCAGCTGTTTTGCTATTGACTGTCCTGCTATGAATGGTTTACCCTCCCAGGACACGTAGTTATATAGTGATCCTGCTTTGTGACATCATCTATTAGGGCACATCTATGATGTAAGACATTCTGGTTTCCATGGTGAATTGTAATCTGGAGAGTTCAACTGAGCTTTCTGAGGTCTGCCATGAGAAATCTCATAACACAGTGTGCCCAAAAATACCCCAAATGTTCCTATAATAGAAATTAAAATATGGAACAGAACAGGATGACGTGTAATCGATAAGAAGAAAGAAGAGGACAAAAGGAAGAATTTCACAGAGGTTCAAGAGAAGGTAATATAGTTGTATGTTGTTAGTTTGTTATATGCTGCACAAATCTGATGTTTTTATTAAACTACAACATAGCTTAATACTATCAGATAATTGACATGTTATAATTAATAGCATATACACAAGAGGTGAGGTGAACTGACACATACAATTTCACTGGCAGGCATCCCATACCTCAGATTATAGACCATAAAATAGTTGTATCTTTATCTATCCTAAGCCACATTTGGGTATGGATCAGTAGTGGGCAACAGATGGCCTGGGGACCCCATGCAGCCCTCCCATTTGGCCCTGTGCCTGTCCTCTGGAGTAGGAGAGCATGCCAATGTTAGACAATACACAGCAAGTTATATCTCGCTAGCACTTATTTTTAGAAATTCAAATATGAACACAAATGTACTATTTATTTACTAAAATTAGCAAGTAATATCCAATTGTACTCCTAAATACTTTACTAGAATAAATAGGTTTAAATCACTGTGAGGCCCATTTAAGGACTCAGGGGCCACATATGAAACCCTTCAAGTGAAATAGGTTGCCTGCCTCTAGAACCATATGTTACAGATCCTTGATCTACTGTATTGTCCACATAGGTAATTAACAGGGGCGTAGGAACTGGGGGGGGGGGGGGGGGCAAATATATATATGTATATATAATTTTAATTAAATGGGGGGAATGAGAATTTAAACAAAGAAATAAAATAAAAAAAGTTTTTGAGAGGCAATTTATTCCCCCCACCCCCAGATGTTTTTGGGCTCCTGCGCCCATGGCAATTAACCAGTAAAAAATAAGGAAATGTGCATTGACAACATCACATATATAGTTGTGGATCTTTGCACTGTTCATAACGTTTGTGATGTTGGTCACGCAGTTGCGTCCCTTGCAAAGCGAGGGATGCAACCGAGGCGCATCACTGTTCAAGCGCGAAACTCTAAAAACCCACCAAAAAAAATAAATTAGGTACGACAAATTATAACACACTCACACACAGCACAGGGGGAGATACAGCAAGCCTGGGAGTGAGGTTGCAAGCAAATTAAACCCATATTTGGCATTTTTTTCACTCGGAAATCACCTAAGCGAAGAAAATAATGTCAGACGAAAAACGCAAAATTTAAGAAACAGCATGAAAACAAGGCTCAGCAACTCCAGGCTCGCAAAACTCACAAAATACACGACACGGAAGACAGCAACACTTACACGAACAACGCCAGGCACGCGGGACTTTGAAAATACACAACAGTGAACACACTAACACTTACACGAACAACGCCAGGCACGCAGGACATTGAAAATAAAACCAACGGCAGTCAGCGCGCCACGCAAACAATCAGCAGACACACAGAGGAGAAAGACACAGGGAAGGGACAGCGGGGAGATGGTGGAAAGAGACACATGGCATTCCCAAGCACAAAACTTGCAGGTTAACAAAACCTGCAATGAGTGGCCCGTACAGTAGGCTTGCAATGAGCGCCAAAGGCTTTGAGACTCGCTTTGAGCACCGCCAGTGATCTGTGCAAAGCAGGAAAGTTAAAAGACACGAAGGAAGGCTTGCGATGAGCAAAAGCCTCACATTGTGCCAGCATTACAATTTTATTCCCATCATTTTTGACGGGCAAGTTCCTAGTCACATTACTAATGGTAAAGAACAGATACTTTACAAAAAATATTGGTAGCACTTCAGCAGCTTCTAGCTAACTATTTGTGAGTAATTACTACATAATGATCTCTATTGGGTAGCAATACATTGTGATTTATTTACTGACACCCATCAGCATATGAGTTGTAGTAGATTCTGTGAAGTGCAATTCTCCAGCTTGTATACTGTTTAACAGTAGAGCTAGAGCAAAGTTGCATCCCACAGAGCTCAGAGTTGAGTTGAATTTGCAGAGTATTTATCAGTCATTCAGAAATTAATCAATGGTGATTATGATTTCAGCCCCCATATACACTTTAAATAGCTTGCATCATTCACAAACAAGTAATAATGAACCTGTATAGTTTATAGTCATTTTGTATGTCCTCATCTGTCTTATGTTTGTCTTACTACTTTTGCATCTTGAGATACTTTTGGTAAATCCAGTATGTATATTCTTTATTAGAGATCTGCAAATGATCCACTTAATGCAACTGATGCCCTCCGCTGAAGTACTTGGCAAGAAAGCGCCCACTTACATTTTCATAATCCACTAAACTGAAGTCTACAACACACTAGTAACACATACTAGAAAAACTGAAAAAATAGCTTTATTTAATACATTTCCTGGAAACATTTAATAATATAACAACATAGCTTGAGATCAGTTTGATTATTATATTACAGAGGAAACTAGGGAAACATGCTCCATAGCAACCATTTTTCACCTGAGAAGTCTTCTACATACTGGAAGTTGTATGAGAGAAGTGCAAAAAATTGTATAATAAAGCAGTGCAGACTATTAATAAATAAATAAATAAAAAAACGCCTCCTGCCGCAACTCGCAAAGCGCGCCAAAGGTGCTCATTGCGTTGGTGGAGATGAGCTCCGTAGGTGCTCATCCCTAGGACCCCGCACGATTTAGGCAATGAGCGGTGAAGGCTCACTGCGCTGGTGGATATGAGTGCCATACTTGCTTATCCCTACGACTCCGCAAGGCATCATCCCTATGACCTGAGGGACTACAGATCAATAGAAATCTCAATTATCCAATTTACAGTGTAAGCCCTGTAGCAGTTTGAAAAAATCGCGTTACAAAAATACAGCCCGTAACACTTTGCAAAAATAGGTACCACAGAAAAATTCGGGACCCCGCAAAAAATTCATACCCAGCAAAAATACAATTTTTTTTTTTTTCTTTTTCTTTTATTTATTTATTTATTTTATTTTTTTATGGATAATCTAATTTTGTTTTAATAGTTTTTATTGTCACAGAGTTGTAAATCTTATACAGTATTAATGTTTCAGCGATGGCTCGCAGGCCAAATTTATGTTGTAGATTGCTTAACCGTAAACTTATATGATGGTGACATTTTCATTTAATGACAGTTCCATTACATTTTCCTTTTTCTTAACCTTTCTAAGTAACATTAAACTGGTAGCATGGTTGTTTGCCTGTTTTTGAGATCTCTGAAGGTTTTAGTATGATATGCTACCTCTTGTTACAGTTTTTTAACATACAAAATAAAATTAACTGGATATAACAACTTTAACTACAGTGTCATTCGTGTGCTTGTGTCTAATGATTCTTCTTTCCGTCCTTTCATGTCGAGGGACCGTTTTTGTATGTATAATAGACAGTAGATTGAAATAGGTCACTCACCTCTGAGTCTTGCCGTTTGGCGCTGGTCTGTGGAGTCCGGCAGGGGGGGGGGGGGGGCCCAGTTCACTTTTCTTGAATAGGTTTATCTCCTAGTTTGTGTGCTATCTGTATTTATGTTTGTTATATTTCTATTGCCTGTGTGGAGGTTGTCCATGCCCCCCATATTTCTAGAAATTTTGGGTATGTGTTGTTAGTCGTGTGTGTGAATCTGTCAAACAACATTATGCCATTTAATTTGTGTATTACCTCTTGTATCCTGAGGTCTGGGTTTCGCCATTTGTGAGCTATGTGGCTTTTTGCTGATAGCATCAGGTACTGAAACCATTTATTCTGGCTTTTTGAAATATGTGTAATAGGTCCTCCTAGGAGGCATGTGTCAATTGACCAAGGGATTGGTGTATGCAGTGTCTCTGAGGCTAGTTTTAGCACTTTGTTCCAGAGGTTTAGGGCTATGGGGCATTCCCACCATATATGTTCGAATGTCCCCCTATCCTGGCAGTGCCTGAAACATTGTGGGGGGATTCGCGTGTTAATGGTGTGTAGTTTTGCAGGTGTATAATATGCTCTATGGAGCAATTTTATGGATGTTTCCCTAAGGGAATAGCTCAGGGGGCTCTTCACAAGTTTGAGGCAGGTTTTCTCCCAGGCCTTATCGTCTTTTGGGGTTCCTATGTTTTGATCCCACTTCCACTTAAAGGGAGCTGTGTTGTTGTTGTGTGTCTCTCTAATTGCTGCATATAGTGTTCTTATGATGCCTTTTGTGAGTGGTGCTTTTTGGCAGATCACGCTTAGCCAGTTTGGTCTGGGGGCTCCCCATTTCCTAATAAGTGTTGTTATGTAGTGTTTTATCTTACAAAAGTTGAAATGTTCTCTTAATGGGATGTTATGGTTATGTCGGAGCTGGTCAAAGGTAAGGACCTTATCATTTTGTATCCATTTGTCTAGGGTGTCTAGTTTGTTCAAGGACCACCAGTTAATTGAGTCCTTGTCTAATGTATCCCATATTGTTGGGATTGTTAAAGTGGGTGTTAAGTTTGATAGGCCTCTTGTTATGTGGTGTGCCTTGTTGGTTTTGTGCCAGGTGTGTAATATATGTCTGATGATTGGGTTGCTGTGTTTCTCGCATGCGTGTGGTATGGTGGGCGACCATGTCACATTGTCCCATTTATGTGGGTGCATTTGTATGTTCTCCACAAATACCCAGAATGGCTGGTGCTCCACGCAGTGGGATTGGGGGAGGAATGCTAGTTGGGCTGATGTATAGTAAGCTTTTAGGTCCGGGCACGCTATGCCCCCGGTGTTATAATTGCTATATAGCAGCTTCTTTGAAATTTGAGGTTTTTTGTTGCCCCATATGAATCTTGTTAGATGCCTTTGAAATTTGTCTAAGTCTTTTCGTTTTATGGGAATAGGGAGGGTCCTAAACAAGTACAACAGCCTTGGTAATATGTTTAATTTGATGGAATTTATGCGTCCCGTCCAGGAGATCGGGAATTTACTCCAATTTTTTGTGTCTGCACATAGGGTTTTGAATATAGGTGGATAGTTGGCCTCATACAGCCCAGACAGGTCGGGGGTCAGTTTTATTCCCAGATAGTTGATTTGGTCTGAGGAACATGTAAAGTTATATTTTGTTTTTAGTCTGGTTAAGGTTTGTTCCGGAATGTTGGAGCCCATAGCCTCAGTTTTATTATAATTAACTTTCAATCCCGAAATCATTCCGAATTGGTCCAGGGTCTCCAGCAGGGGGGTATAGAGGATTTTGGCTCGGTCACAGTGCATAGAATGTCATCTGCATACATGCAGCATTTGAATTGGTGGGACCCAGCCCAAACCCCCTTGATACCCCCATCCGCCCTGATTCTCTGTGCGAGAGGTTCTATCGCCAAAGCGAATAGTAATGGTGACAAGGGGCACCCCTGTCTCGTCCCTCTTTCTATGTCGATGTAATTTATGTTTTCCCCTTCTAGTTTCAGGAATGCTTTGGGTTTATTGTATAGGGTGTTAAAGACGTTGAGAAAATTTCCCCTGATCCCCATTTTGTGTAGCACTCCTTTCAGATAGCCCCACTCTAGGGAATCAAAGGCTTTCTCTAGGTCAAAAGCGATGGTGCAGAGTGATTTGTTGTTTGCCTTGGCTATATGCATAACATTCATTATCCTTCTGATGTTGTCCCCCGCCTGTCTGTATGGCACGAAACCAACTTGATCTTTGTGTACCAATTTTGGGAGGAATTTTGAGATTCTGCAGGCCATAATTTTTGCTAGTATCTTAAGGTCGCCTTTTAATAGGGAGATGGGTCGATAGTTCTTGGCTTCTATGGGATCGCGGCCTGGCTTGGGGAAGAAAATGGGGCTTGCTTGTGTGAATTTGTGAGCTATCTGTTCCCCTTTGAGTATGGCGTTGAATAATTTGGCTAGGTATGGTGACAGGTGATCAGTGAATGTCTTGTAATAAATATTTGGGTACCCATCTGGTCCTGGCGCCTTTCCTAGTTTCATTCCTTCAATTGTTTCCCTGACTTCATTTAGTGTAATTTCTGTATTAAGGGCTTCTAGATCTGTGGTTGATATTTCTGGTAAATCTAGGCCACTTAGATAGTTTTGGATCTGATGTGTTGTAGAGGTTTTCTCTGATGTGTAAATTTTCTGGTAAAAGTTTTTAAAGGTTTCTTGTATTTTGGATTGGCTTTGGGTTATATGGCCATCTGCTGTTTTTATTTGGAATATTTGATTGTTGTGTTGTTTTGTTTTCAGTTTCCTGGCGAGCATTGGGGAGCATTTGTTTGCCTGCTTCAGGAATGTGTGTTGGGATCTGCGCATTATTCTTTTTGTTTTAATTGTTAGAATGTTATCTAATTCTTGTCTTGTTTTTACTATTTCCGCTGTCCTTGTAGGGGTCAGCTTCATTTGGTTTAAGGTCTCTAGTTTGTGTAATTTTTTAGTTAAGTCTGCCTCTTTTTGATTAAGGGTCTTTTTGTAAGTGGTGGCTATCCTTATAATGGATCCTCGCATATAGGCCTTATGGGATAGCCAGAGCCAGCCTATTCCTGTCTCTGGTTTTTCATTTTGTTCAAAGTATCTGATTGTATTTGCATTTTTGTTTCTGGTATGGCAATAAGGGACTTATTTAGTCTCCAGTTAAATTTGGATTTTAACCCCGTGTTCAGGTTCAAAGTGATGGCCACCGCAGAGTGATCGGACCATGGACAGGGGATTATTTGTGCGTTGCTAGAGTGGTCAAACAACCCAGAGTCCAGAAATATCATATCTATTCGGGAGTACGTTTGATGTGTGGGGGAGAAGAAGGTGTATTCCCTTTCCAGGGGGTGATGTCCCCTCCATGCATCTATTATGTTATTATTTTGCATTAGCATTTGAATCTTTTGTAGTTGCTTAAGTCCGATTTATTTCCGACCTGTCCAGTGTGGCTTGTAGAGTGAGATTGAGGTCTCCCCCCAAAATAATATTCCCTGTGTCTAGAGGGACTAAGGTATTCAGTAGTTTGATTAGGGATTTGTGTGGCGCAGTGGTGGGTGCGTAGAGGCTTATAAGTGTGATTTTTTTCCCTAGTATCGATCCAATTAAGATAATGAAGTCCCCTTCCTTATCCACGATTTTACGTTCTAATTGAAATGGGAACAATTTATGTATTATTATTGTGGCCCCTGCTCTCTTGGTTTTCTGTGTGGCTGAGTAAAAGGTAGGGTATTCCCTGTGAAGGTATTTTGGTAGTTTGTCTTGGGCAAAATGTGTCTCCTGTATGAAGAGCACCGCCGGTTTATACTTTTTGTAAAAGAGGAATGCCTTCCTTCTTTTGAAAGGGGGAATTAAAACCCTTTACGTTATGGGAAATGAGATTAAATGTGACCTCTGCCATGTGTGTGTCGTGGTTTTTGTCTGTGTAGGTTGTTCTCACCTGTCTGTTGTTCCTGGTCCCGGGGCCCTCCCTCTGCGGAGTCCAGTTGACCTTGAGGCTCGTGACCTTGTGTAATTGTGTGGAGCCGCTTGTAATGTAAGCAAACACAAAATGACTTTAGTAACATGCATAACATAAATACATAACATTCGTTTAGCGTAAACTTGTAAGAAGCAACCATGGTAAACAACAAATTCTCCTGGCACTTTAGTAGAAGTACCCTTAGTTTAGAGAGTAAAGGGGATCTGTTCTCCGCTTTCCATCTGGGAGAATAACCGTGACCTAGTGCCTATTCTGTATTATTTAATTCAGTTCCTTATTGTAGTGTCCTTCTGTTATGAAGGGTTCTCTTCAGTCTGTGTATATCTGGTTAGTAGTGCCTAGCGCACTACTCAAATGTTATGTTTTCCTGTATCTGAACTGACTACAGGAACTCCATGTGTGTTTCAGCTTAATCATCCGTTATGTCAAGATTTATTTCGTGTGCGAGCAACCGGGTGTGTTTGTTGCTAATGTCTTTGCTGTTTTCTTGTGTTATTTGTTGCAGTTGTATAGTATCTGGGATGATCTTTGTTTTGTTTGTTGTTCATTATTCCTAGAGGTGATTCAACCAGTTTTGTCGTAATGATGAGTTTGTACGGTTATTTTGTTCAGGTGACTCTCTCCTGATTTTTATTTGCTGTGTCTCTTGGAGGTGTGGGCTTTTCTTGCCTGGTTTTCTTTGTGCTTTTACTGTTGGTAGTCTCCGTCCAGGCCCTAATGGGCCTTTGGCTTGCGTCGTTGTTGGTATGTGGTTCTTGTCCAGGCGGTTGTTTTAGTTGTAGTTGTTGTAAAAGTTTGTGTCCTTCATCTGGGATATTGACTTTATGAAATGACCCGTTCGCCTGGAAGATTAGGGCGAATGGGAATCCCCATCTGTAGGAGATTCTATGTGAAATGAGAGTTTGCAGTATTGGTCTCATTGCTCGCCTTTTTTCCAAAGTTATGGGAGAGAGGTCCATGAAAATTTGCAGGTCACTGCCATCCGGGCCTTTGATAGCTCTTATCTTCCTTGTTGCTGACAGAATGAGATCTCTAGTGCTTTGTTTTAAGTATCTGACAATGACGTCTTTTGGTGTGTTTGTGTTTCTAGCAGGTCCTAGGGCTCTGTGTGCCCTCTCAATCTCATCTTCTTCTATTCCACCCTCTGGTAGTAGTGTGTGGGTTACTGCTGTTATATATTGCTTCAGTTCTGTGACTTGGGAGGAGATGCCTCTGTATCTTAAATTGTATCTACGGGACCTGTTTTCCAGGTCCTCGTATTTGCTTTCCATTTCTGCTATCTTATCCGTGTTGCTGGTGATGTCTTTTCTGTCTTTGATTTGTGTTTCTATTATTTTATCTGTTATCTCCTCTAGTTGGTGGGTCCGTTGTCCGATATCGTGGATCTCTTTCCTGATGTCCCTCACTGCCGAGGTTATGTAGTCCTTTAATAATTTTTCAAATTTCTCCATTGATTTTTCTGAGACATCCATGTGTGGAGATGGAGGAGTGGCGCCATCTTCTGGTTCCGAGGTTTCCGGTGGATCTATGGCTGTCTGTGTTGTTGTCAGGTGAAAGTGCTCTGTGGGTTTGAAGTGTTCCTCTATACTTTTGCTTGGTACACTTTTCCTGCTTTTCCCCATCTTGTATCTGGGAGGGTGTGGTTTTGTAGAGCTTAGGTAGTCGCTAGGTGTAGTTGCCCTTTGGCTTGTGACCCTTTGCTGTTTGGTTATGTTTTCCTTTGCATCTTGTTGATTTGGCTTTAATCTGTCATTTCTGGTTGGTTATCTGTTTTTGGAGTTCCTGCTGTTTCTCCCCTTTTTTTAGCAGTCTTTCATGGTTTCTTTTGTCTTGTTATCTTCCTTGGGGTTGGTGAATGAGTTGGGCTCCTTGTTGATAGTGCCCGTTCTTGCTCATGGGCATTAATTTGACTCCTTGTCTAGTCCGTGAGTATAGTGTTGAGGTTGTTCCGCTTCTGTTTTATCTTCCCACCTTGTTAGGGATATATTATCAGGAGTTTGCCTTTTACTGTTTTGGGGTTGATGTATCTGTGCTTTTTGAGGAGCTAGTGCTGAGCACTTCTTGTTCCCTTTCCAGCTCAACCCCAGTGATTTTGGGTTGCAGCTCTGGATTTTGTATGAATTTCCAAATTGTAATGTTCTGTTATTAGCTGCAGTGGAAGTGGTAAGACAAAAGGTGGCTTTGTAGTCTCTTTCACCTAAGTCAGTCTCTATAATGCTGCTGCAATAGGTGTGAATGGACACTAAGTGGCTGTGCAGGGTTGGAGTTTAAAGTGATCAGGACAGAGGCAGTTTCAGTTGCAGGTTATGCTGGTGCTGGAGAAAATAAAACTTTTGAGGAAAAGTTCTTTAAGCTCAATGACTTTTCACAACATAAGGGGAAGATCCCTGTGCCCCCTGCTTTTTTTTAAACCCTTCTTCCAAAGGCCCTTTTATGTGGTACTGGCCCTTTAAAAACGTCTGGCAGGGATATCATGCAAACAGGCTTTTCCCCTTTCCCTCTGGAGGTGAGCAGGGTCTTATTATCTCCCAGGGGAGGGTGTAGAGTAGTGGGTCTCAGTCCCCTGCAGTCCCTTAGTGTTAGGATGCCCCTCCACACTGATTTGCTGTCCTGCTATTCTCTGCAGTACTCACTGTGCAGGTAGAGCCCCAAGATGGCTGCCAGTCAGGCACTGCTCCGGTGTGTAGCCTGCCTCTTCAGCCTCCTGCTCCACGCTTCCACAGTTTATCCTCCGGCTGGTGAGTTGGAGGATCTGGGTAGGTGAGGGAGAGTTAGTCACCCCTTGTCTGTCGGCGCCCAGGGGTTGCAGATGGAGTTGAGGGAGCACATGGCCCACTGTGCCTATGCAGGCACCCGGCTAAGTAGGCCCGAAGGGCTCAAAACAATTGTTGTGCTCCAATTCTGGAGCTCTTGCCGCTCCTAATCCTCAAGGGGGTCTTTAATATCCCCACAAAGCTGTTTGGGGTTAATTTAAGCTTAATAGCCCCAGATTGTGGCCCTTTTTCCCCCTAGATGGTGAGGAGCAGTTGCACCATGCGGCCACTCAGTGTGCCTGCTAGCCACGCCCCCCCATAATCTCCAAAAATACAAATTTAACGGCCGAAACGCGGCACTCGAAAAACAAAAATAAACCCAAATATGCCAAAAATTATTTTGAAAACTCACACACAGCACAGGGGGAGAATCAGGATGCCTGTGTCTGAGGTTGCAAGTTAATTTGAGGCATATTTCGGCTTTTTTCACTAACGCAAATCGCCTAAGCAACAAAATAAATGGCGCCCGAAAAAACGTAAAAATTCTGAAACAAGATGAAAACGAGGCTCTGCCAGGCCAGGCACACAGAACTTAGTAAATACATCCCGCAAAAGACAGTAACACTTACACCAGCGACGACAGGCACGTGGGACTTTGAAAAAAAAAAAGGCAGTCAGCCTGCTCCACGCAAACATTCAGGACACATACAGAGGAGAAAGACACAGGGAAGAGACAAAGGGGAGATGGTGGAAAGAGACACATGGCAAGTTGCAAGTTGCTGCGGCCTGTAATGAGCGGTGAAGTAGATGGGAGGAGAGGTTCGCTATGAGTGCCAAAGGCGCTCAGCGCGGGGCTCGTTGTCAGCTCAAAAGGGGCAAAATATTGCATTTTGTGGCAAACAGAATTGCCAGGTTTAAAATTTTTATTGCCGTCATTTTTTGACGGAGAATTTGCTAGTATATACTGTATGTATATATATATAATAAAGCAGACATAAACTTAAATGAAGTCATGTTTGAAAATGGCTATGGATTGAAGAGCGAGGCATTTGTTGGCACATTTGCATGTCCCAGCTCAGCTTCCCAGAATGCAGTGTAATAACTGTTTTCCTCTGAATTCTGAGAAGGAAGCAGGTTTTTTAACTTGCTTTAGACATTCAAATCTGAACACAGATGTACTATTTATTTAGTACTAGCGAATTGCCCGTCAAAAAATGACGGGGGTGAAATTGTAAGCCAGGGAATGCTGTTTGAGACATAATGTAAACAGTTTTTTACCCTGAGGACCTTCGGTGCTCATTGCAAGGCTTGCGCTGAGAGCCTTTGGCGCTCATTGCGAGGCTTTTGGATGTTTTTGTTTTTTGTATTAGAGGCGCTTTTGCTGTCATTGTAAGGTCGGCGCTGATCTGCTTTTTGCGCTTTTTGCAAGGCTGTCCCCTGTGTAGTTTGTGTGCTATGAGCAGCGTTGGCGTTCGTTGTGAGGCGCACAGTGAATGTCTTTTGTGTTTATTGTGATACTGTTTTTTTTTTTTATGTATATGTATTTTTGTATGGCAATTAAATAATTAATAAATTAATAAATTAATATGCTTTACCTATTTGTAAGTAATATATGCAGGAAGCATTGTGCTGAAGAGCTGACAATCTGTTTCAATGTTCCTGCAGCATACAATGCAGGTTTGCAATGTTGTGGAGCTGAGGTGTAAGTGTCAGCAATGTGTGCAGTGTGTAGTGTAAATAGGCTGCGTGCTCGAGGGGAAGCCGTTAGTGTAGCTGTGTACTTCCGCATTGTGTAAGTTAGTGTTGTAAAATGGCGCCTAATGTGTATGTGGTACGCGTGTGTGGCTGATTTAGCGTCCTTGCTAAAAGTGTATCTTGTACCTCGTATGGCTTTTTGAAAAAGTCGTATGTGCTTGGTGGTGTTTTGCGGCTTTAGGGTCCTGTAGCCTAGTTTTCGTTTTTTCCGGCGCCCAGTGGATTTCGGGGATTTTCGGGTGTCTAAACTCTGTAATTTGGACTTTAATTGAGGTGTAACTTCACTTGCAGAGGCCCTTGGTGCCCCCTTGCTGTGGGTAAGTTTTTTTATGTCATTTCTGTGTGTATTTATTGTTTATTTTAATGTTTTTAGACACTAGAAAATCCCTTAAGTGAGAGAAAAAATAGCAATGGAAAAAAAAGAAAACGAGGCTACACAACGCCTAAAGCCGCAAAACACCACCAAGCACATATGACTTTCATAAAACCGACTATTAGCAAGGACGCAAAATCATCCACACCCGCGTACTACATACACAATCGCCATTTTACAACACTAAGTTACAGAATGCGGAAGTACACAGCTACACAAATGGTTTCCCCTCGCGCATACAGCCTATTTACACTACACACTGCACACATTGCTGATACTTACACCTCAGCTCAACAACAGTGCAAATCTACATTGTATGCTGCAGGAACATCAAAACAGATTGTTAGCTCTTCAGCACATTGCTTGCTGCATATTTTAATTACAAATAGGTAAAGTATATTAATTTATGATGTAATTAATTAATTAATTATCATGAAAAAATACATATACAGAACAAAAAAATAAAACACCACAGTATCGCAATAAACCACAAAGGCCTTAACCGCGTGTTGGGGCTTCCTAATCGGTAGTTGGAGGCTTAGAAATACAGGCCCAAACAGAATTCTGAGGAACTCGTACTGGATGTAAGACACACACACACAATCAGTCTCAGTACTAATTCCGTTTATTGCTACGTCATTGCATAGAATTTATACTTGCAAAAGAAGGCAGATATTAGAGCGATTTTCACAGTTCACGTTAGTCGGCACAAGGACATATAATCAGGTGTTTTCTGTTTCTTAGAACAACTAGAAATGTTTTGTGTTTTAGTAAGGTCGCAAAACATCCCAAGGGTAGGAACATGATATTATGGTTAGGCTATGTGTCAGCAAAATATATTAACCCCTTCATCAGCAGAATATGTTAACCCCTTCACCGCGTACCTCACAAGGAGCGCCAACGGTGCTCATAGGACACAAAGTACACCAGGGGAGAGGCTTGCAATAAGCGCAAAAAGGAGATCAGCGCTGACCTTCTAATGAGCACAAAAGCGCCTCTGATAAGAAAAAATACACCAACCCATAGGCTCGCAATGAGCGCCAAAGGCGGGAGGATGGGAGGATGAGGAGGGGGTTGAGGATGGGGGGTAAGAAGTTGAGGAGTGGGTTGAGGAGGGAGGTTGAGGAGGGAGGTTGAGGATGAGGAGGGAGGTTGAGGATGAGGAGAGAAGATGAGGAGGAGGGTTGAGGTTGAGGAGGGAGGTTGAGGAGGGGGTTGAGGATGAGGAGGAGGTTGAGGTTGAGGAGGGGGTTTAGGATGAGTAGGGGGTTGAGGATGAGGAGGGAGGTTGAGGTTGAGGAGGGAGGTTGAGGAGGGAGGTTGAAGAGGGGGTTAAGGATGAGGAGAGGGGTTGAGGTTGAGGAGGGGGTTGAGGTGGGGGGGTTGACGATGAGGATGGGGGTTGAGGAGGGAGGTTGAGGAGGGGGTTGAGGAGGGGGGGTTTAGGATGAGGGGGTTGAGGAGGGAGGTTGAGGATGAGGAGGGAAGATGAGGAGGGAGGTTGAGGATGAGGAGTGGGGTTGAGAATGAGGAGGGGAGGGGAAGAGACATAGGGAAGGGAGAGGGGGGGAGAGACAAAGGGAAGGGAGAGGGGGGAAGAGACACAGGGAAGGGAGTGGGGAGAAGAGACACGGAAGAGAGTGGGGGACACAAGAGGGCACATTTCCCACCCTCGGCTTATACTCGAGTCACTCATTCTACCCAGTATTTTGTGGTAAAATAGGTACCTCGGCTTATACTCGAATCGGCTTATACTCGAGTATATACGGTATACAGGGAGTGCAGAATTATTAGGCAAGTTGTATTTTTGAGGATTAATTTTATTATTGAACAACAACCATGTTCTCATGGAACCCAAAAAACTCATTAATATCAAAGCTGAATATTTTTGGAAGTAGTTTTGAGTTTGTTTTTAGTTTTAGCTATTTTAGGGGGATATCTGTGTGTGCAGGTGACTATTACTGTGCATAATTATTAGGCAACTTAACAAAAAACAAATATATACCCATTTCAATTATTTATTTTTACCAGTGAAACCAATATAACATCTCAACATTCACAAATATACATTTCTGACATTCAAAAACAAAACAAAAACAAATCAGTGACCAATATAGCCACCTTTCTTTGCAAGGACACTCAAAAGCCTGCCATTCATGGATTCTGTCAGTGTTTTGATCTGTTCACCATCAACATTGCGTGCAGCAGCAACCACAGCCTCCCAGACACTGTTCAGAGAGGTGTACTGTTTTCCCTCCTTGTAAATCTCACATTTGATGATGGACCACAGGTTCTCAATGGGGTTCAGATCAGGTGAACAAGGAGGCCATGTCATTAGATTTTCTTCTTTTATACCCTTTCTTGCCAGCCACGCTGTGGAGTACTTGGGCGCGTGTGATGGAGCATTGTCCTGCATGAAAATCATGTTTTTCTTGAAGGATGCAGACTTCTTCCTGTACCACTGCTTGAAGACGGTGTCTTCCAGGAACTGGCAGTAGGACTGGGAGTTGAGCTTGACTCCATCCTCAACCCGAAAAGGCCCCACAAGCTCATCTTTGATGATACCAGCCCAAACCAGTACTCCACCTCCACCTTGCTGGCGTCTGAGTCGGACTGGAGCTCTCTGCCCTTTACCAATCCAGCCACGGACCCATCCATCTGGCCCATCAAGACTCACTCTCATTTCATCAGTCCATAAACCCGTAGAAAAATCAGTCTTGAGATATTTCTTGGCCCAGTCTTGACGTTTCAGCTTGTGTGTCTTGTTCAGTGGTGGTCGTCTTTCAGCCTTTCTTACCTTGGCCATGTGTCTGAGTATTGCACACCTTGTGCTTTTGGGCACTCCAGTGATGTTGCAGCTCTGAAATATGGCCAAACTGGTGGCAAGTGGCATCGTGGCAGCTGCACGCTTGACTTTTCTCAGTTCATGGGCAGTTATTTTGCGCCTTGGTTTTTCCACACGCTTCTTGCGACCCTGTTGACTATTTTGAATGAAACACTTGATTGTTCGATGATCACGCTTCAGAAGCTTTGCAATTTTAAGAGTGCTGCATCCCTCTGCAAGATATCTCACTATTTTTGACTTTTCTGAGCCTGTCAAGTCCTTCTTTTGACCCATTTTGCCAAAGGAAAGGAAGTTGCCTAATAATTATGCACACCTGATATAGGGTGTTGATGTCATTAGACAACACCCCTTCTCATTACAGAGATGCACATCACCTAATATGCTTAATTGGTAGTAGGCTTTCGAGCCTATACAGCTTGGAGTAAGACAACATGCATAAAGAGAATGATGCTGTCAAAATACTCATTTGCCTAATAATTCTGCACTCCCTGTATATATATATATATATATATATATATATACCATATTTTTCAGTGTATAAGACGATATTTCTTACAAAATTTTTTAAGCTTAAAATAGGGGGATCGTCTTGCAATTGCATACCCTGAACTGGTACTTTAATGCTGCATCTGGTCACTAGATGGTGCTCTGGCGCAGTTTTAAGGCAGGGGAAAAGATCACATATATTGGAAACGCATTGGTTATTAGTACAGTGCTGGTGTCCATAGAAATGTATATTTAATAACTTCTTATTGTGCTATACATATATATTTAAGTGCACTTTTTGTCATGATTTTCACTGATTTCCATTCCAGCTCAATATCCCTGTGACCACATCACTAATTACTGTGTTTAACCATAAAAATGCAATGCACAGTGCGCCTGAGTAATAAGTGATGCAGTCACAGAGATATTGAGCTGGAATGGAAATCAGTGAAAATCCTGACAGAAAGTACACTTAAATATGTGTATAGCACAATAAGAAAAATACACATTTGCATATGTATCTGATACTGCAGCCTTAATTTATTTATTGTGGCTGGCTACATTGTGTGTGTGTTTTTTTTGTACAAAGGGTGATGAGGTAGTCCCAAACAAGAGCACATGTGACAATTTGTCAAAAGAATTTGCAGTCAGAATCAAGGGGAGAAACTGCAGCTGTAAGATTAGGCTTGGGGCGGTGAGAGAAACCATCCCCAGCCAATAGAGCTTCAGAGCAGAATGAACTCCTTTATTTAAAAAAGTATAAATTATATAAGGCCATGCCTCACCACCCGTCCTCACTGTCTTCACACTTTTGAGAAAACTGAGAGTTTGGGAGACCCCAAGAGATCTCCACTAGACTTGTGGAAACGTTCAAGATCCTGACTAGGCCTGCAGGGTGCACCAAAGCTCCTGGGCATTTCCGCATGACCTATGGACCCGTGCTCTAGGGACCCATTAAAGCCACTGGGGATTTCCACTATCCCAGTGGCTGATCCCAAAAGGCTGATCAAGATAATGGGGATCTCTACTAGACCTCGGAGCCAATCAATGCCTAAGAAGCCCACAGAGGCCACCAGCTAGCCCCTTTTTATAGATTTAGGTTTGCTAAAGTATGTGCCAATCATATTTTAGCCAGTCAGAACAGTGTATTTTTAATAATTTCCACCCCTTGTCTTATTTGTTACCTCCTTAACCAATTAGAATGCACGGATTGAAAGCAATCAATGTAAATATTTTCAAACTGCAGGTTTAGATTTATATATATAGAATTCTTATAACAAATAATTTTATATAATCATACATTGCAAAATATCATATGTATTTTTCTGTTTACATATATATCACATATATAGTTGTGGATCTTGCGATGTTGGTGATGTTTGCGATGTTGGTTACAAAGCGAGGTCGCAACCGTGAGCCGTGTACGGCGCACAACTTAGGCTGCATGATCGCTAAAGGCGCTCATCTGCGAAGCCTGGAGAAACGAGGCGAGCCATGTATGGTTGGCGGGCTTAGGCTGCCTGAGCGTCGAAGGCGCTCATCTGCGAAGCCCCGCAAAGTAAGGTGAGCCGTCTACGGTGCAGGACTTAGGCTGGATGAGCACCGAAGGCGTTCATCTACGAAGCCATGCAAAGCGAGGCAAGCCGTTGAAGCACGCAGGACTTAGGCTGCATTGTGAGGGGAGCAACTGTGAGTCAAGCATGTACTTCTAAAAACAAAACAAAAAATTTACAAATATAATAACACACTCACAGACAGGACAGGGGGAGAGCCAGGAAGCCTGGGAGTGAGGTTACAAGCGATTTTGAGCAATATTTGGGGGTTTTCATCAATCCAAAATCGGCTCATCAAGGGAAAAAATGGTGGTCGAAAAACGTAAAAAAATCTGAAACTGCATGAAAACTAGGCTGAGCAAAGCCAGGCATGCAGGAAAATACACGAAGGCAATGACAGTAAAACTTACACTAAAAACGCTAGGCACGCTGGCCTTCAGCGCGTAACACACATTCAGAAGACACACAGAGGACAAACACACAGGGAAGGGACAGGGGTAGGATGATGGAAAGAGACACATGGCATTTTCAAGAGCAAAACTTGCAGGTTAACAAAACCTGCAATGAGCGAACCGTACAGTAGGCGGGAGGAAAGGCTTGCAATGAGCACCAAAGGCGCTCATTGTGAGCCACGAGATGAGCGCCGAAGGCACTCATCGTGGAGCTCATGATTAACACCGCGAAGGGGAGAAGCTTGCCATGATCGCCGAAGGCGCTCAGCATAGGGCTCGCGATGAGTGCCGAAGGTGATCAGTGAAAAGCAGGAAAGTTGAAGCACACGGGTTAGAGGCTCGCAATGATCGCCATAGGCGCTTATTGTGAACCACGCAATGATCGTTAAAGGTGCTCAGAGGAGCAAAAGCCTCACATTGTGTGGCAAACAGCATTGCCAGTCTTACAATTTTAATCCCGTCATTTTTGACCTGCAAGTTCCAAGTATATATATATATCACATGTAATAGTTGTCAAACTACGAATCGTCATCACGCTTTGCGAGCTTGCTTTGCGAGCTCGCAAGAACTGCGTATTTGAGGAAGGTCGCATTTGAGGAAGGTGGAGGAAGGTGGAGGCTCTACGGCGCTACAAACACCCACACAAGGGGCACTTTGACAAAATAGATCTAACACGCAATCACAAAATATGGACTTACACAAAAAAATATGAGCCGTGGGACTTATAAAGAAAAAATTACGGACTTACACTAAAAAAATACGAGCCACAGGACTAAGAAAAAAAAACATTACGAACTCGCAAAAATACGACTTTAACAGCCGAACCGCGCGCAGCGGAAAACATAAAAAAAACAATAAATACACACAAAAATGACATAAAAAACTTACACATAGCAAGGGGGGCACACAGGACCTCGGCAAGTGAACTTACACCTCAATTTAAGTCCAAATTGCCGAGTTTAGACACACGAAAATCCACTAAGCGAGAGAAAAAATGGCCGCCGAAAAAAAAGAAAACATGACTACAGGACCCTAAAGCCGCAAAACACCACCAAGCACATACGGATTTTCCAAAAAGCCGTTCAAGGTACAAGATACACTTTTGCCAAGGACACTAAATCATTCACACCCGCTTACCACGTACACATTCGTCGCCATTTTACAACACTAACTTACATAATGCGGAAGTACACAGCTACCCTAACGGCTTCCCCTCGCGCACGCAGCCTATTTACACTACACACTGCACACATTGCTGACACTTACTCCTCAGCTCCACAACAGTGCAATCCTACATTGTATGCTGCAGGAACATCAAAACAGATTTTCAGCTCTTCAGCACAATGGTTCCTGCATATATTACTTCCAAATAGGTAAAGCATATTAATTTATTAATTTATTAATTATTTAATTAGCATACAAAAATACATATACACAAAAAAAACACTATTGCAATAAACGAAAAAGCCATTCACCGCCCGCCTCACAACGAGCGCCAACGCTGCTCATAGCAAACAAAGCCTTGCAATAAGCGCAAATCGAAGATCAGCGCTGACCTTACAATAACAGCAAAAGCGCCTCTGATAAAAAAAAATACAACAACCAGGAGCGTTCAGCGCAAGGCTCGCAATGAGCGACGAAGTATCCCAGACCACCAAAAAAAGTAATGTCTGTGTCAGACAGCATTACCTACCTTTCAATTTTATTGCCCCGTCATTTTTGATGGGCAAGTCGCTAGTATATATATATTGTTTATATAAATTAAATTAAAATGTCTTAATAATACTATTACAATTTAAACTTACACAGATACACTACCCAAAGCCTTTTTGTAAGGTTTTTTATTAATATATTGGAATCTGAAACTGCTGAAGCAACCTGCATTGAAGTTAACTAGGGAATGTGTGTACATATATTTTTAAGAGCTTCTTGTTGGAGATTTAATAAATTCTTCTTCAAAAATAATATCTCTAACATGGCACCCTGAATTAATGATATTAATATATATTAATAATTACATTTACTTGATATCTCTTGTTATTTTCAGGGATCTGCCTGACAAATAATCTGCTCCCTCTTGCAATAGCCCATGAGCAAAGGGGTGTAGACAGAGCCAACACGGAGTTGCTCTTTGTCACGTATATCAATATCAATTAAAGGGAATGCTGATCTGCAGGCTGCACAAGTGAATCTGAAGTGAAAGGGCAGGAAGACAGAGATCTGCTAACTATACTGAATTGAGATCATATGGAACCATTAAACTTTCTTTTAGTTAGATCTGAAAGTGGAACAGTAGGTAATATTCCCTTGACTGCTGGTATTATCTGTAAAATGGGACAGTCCTGAAGGATCTTGGACAGCATGCATTAAGCCTCCCACTTCATCTCCCCATGATTTCACCTCCATCTTCTATTGACCTAAGCATACGTGACATGGTCTGCTATCCACCGAAGTAACCATCCCCATACTCCAATTGATGACAGGTACACATTAGGTTTTGTGTATTACCAGGCTGCAGCTTTATTGGAATAACCTAATAACAGGAATTAGAACAAGAGGTAGCTGTACACCCCCCGGGGAAGGAGCTCACTCCACCCGGAGGCTCAGTGGAACCCCGTGCCCTAGAGACCTCTGGGACCAACCAACACCGGATACTTTACCAGATAATGAGCTCCAACCTAAGGTAATGCAGTTCCCCTTCAACAGCTGTGACAAAACAATAAACAAAGGGCAGAAAGGAGGGATACTTTTGCTTGTTCCTCCAACTGATTGGTTACATAGTTACAAATTAATTGAGGTTGTAAATAGACTTTTAGCTCATCAAGGTCAACCTTTTAAGATCTCCTCCAGTCTGCAATATGCGGAATAGTTGTTAATTGATGCAGAGGAAGGCAAACAAAAAAAACCCAGTGAAACTTTGCCAATTGTCTCAAAAGGGAAAAAAATAAATTCCTTCCTGACCCCAGATACTGGCGATCGGATTCCTCCCTGGATCAATACTCCCTCTCTAATTAACCAGGATAACCCTGAATGCCCTTTTTAATTAAAAATATATCCAATCCCTTTTTATAGTTAGCTATCGAATCCGCTGTCACCACCTCCCTTGGTAGAGAATTCCACAGATTAACCACCCTTACTGTGAACAACCCTTTTCTTTCTTTAAGGTGGAATCTTTTTAGTTCTAGCCTCAAAGGATGTCCTCTTGTCAGTTGAAAACCTCTTGGCACAAAAAGCTCCCTTGACAAATCTTTATACTGACCCTGGATGTATTTATATATGGTGATCATTAGATGCCTTTTTTCTAGAGAAAATAAGTTTAATTTGGTTAGTCTTTCTTCATAACTTAGCCCCTCCATTCCCCTTATTAGTTTTGTAGTCCTTCTCTGTACTTTTTCCAGTTCTAAAATTTCCTTTTATGAACTGGTGCCCAAAACTGTACTTCATATTCCAAATGAGGGCGTACTAGCGATTTGTATAAAGGTAGAATTATATCTGCCTCTCTTGCTTCTATACCCTTCTTAATAAATGGTAATAGTTTATTTGCCTTTGCAGTTGCTGCTTGGCATTGAGAACTGTTACATAGGTGGTTGTCCACAAGCACTCCAAAATCCCTTTCAATATCAGATACCCCTAGATTTGCTTCATTAAGTTTATAGATTGCATGGTTATTTTTCCTTCTTAGATGCATAACCTTACATTTATTAGTATTAAATCTCATCTGCCATTTAATTGCCCATTTCTCTAATTTTGCAAATCCCTTTGAAGGGAAAGTTCATAATATTCTGATTCAATTACCTTGCACAACTTCATGTCATCAGCAAAAATGGAGACACTACTTTCCAATCCTACTTCTAAGCCGTTAGTAAATATGTTAAAAAGGAGAGGACCTAATACTGAGCCCTGAGGAACCCCACTTACCACATTAGTCCAATACGAGTATGTTCCATTTACAACAACCCTTTGTTTCCTGTCTTTTAGCCAGCTCTCAATCCATGTGCAAATATTTACTACAATTTCTGTATCCCTTAGTTTGCATAATAGTCTCCCATGTGGCACTGTATCTAAAAAGACTACATCCACTGAGTTGCCTTGAGCTAGGTTCCTACTAACCTCCTCATAGAAAGTAATTAGGTTTGTTTGACATGACCTATCCCTCATAAATCCATGTTGGCTCCTACTTATAATGCTGTTTGTATAGACATACTCTTGTATATTATCCCTTATTAACCCTTCTAAAAGCTTTCCCACTACAGAAGTGAGGCTTACAGGTCTATAATTCCCCGGATTTGCTCTTGCCCTCTTCTTAAATATAGGTATAACCTCTGCTTTTCTCCAGTCATCTGGAAGTGACCCAGTGTTGAGTGAATCTTGAAAAATTAGATATAATGGTTTGGCTATTACAGAACCCAGTTCCCTCAGTACCCTTGAATGTATTCCATCAGGACCCAGGGCTTTACTGACATTTCTTTTTTCCAACCTCTTTTGGATTTCTTCCTGCGTTAACCAATTATTTGTTGAAGGTAGTGTAGGCCCATTATGGTGCAATCAAACCACTGGTACCTCCCTTGTATATACAGAAGAAAATAACCTATTTAGCTCATCAGCCTTTTCCTGGTCACTAATTATCAGACAGCCTGTATCACATTGTAATGCTCCTTTAGCTTCTATCCTGGCCCTCTTCCCATTTATATACTTAAAAAATATTTTAGGATGGGGATATCAAAAACTACATACACGAGATGCGTTTAGTGTAAGCTCCTGCTTAAAGCACTAAAAGTGGGCTTATAAATTGCCCTAGTTATCATAACTAAACTGCATACCCTGAAAACAGCTGGGGGAAGAGGAGGGGGGGCCCATTTCCCCCGTGGGACCCTCAAAAGATACCCCTGGAGGCACAGCTGCAGAGAAACCTGCACCCGGCCAGCTCACTAGAAGACTGCCTTCCTGCAGGGACTTACCGGGAGGTGAGAGCTTCAGAGGCCCTGCGCCTGCTACATGCACCCTTTGCCAGAAACTGCAACACTGCAGAAGGGCCTGGTCAGAGCAACACAGGAGGCAGTGGAAGCTACAGAGACCCCAAGATCGGGTGGTGGCCATCTTGGATTTGCATGAGGCAAGGTCTGAGGTGGAGGCCCAGGCCCCTGTGGGTGCACAGGATCACCTCAGGAGCTTTACCCATTAACCCTGTGACCCTATGCCTGGAGACCCAACTGTAAAGTGAGTACTGGTGGGGCTGGAGGAAAGAAGCAGGAAGATAGAGGGTGGCTATATCTCTACCTGCATTAGGGGGGTCAGAGAGGCCCTTGCTGTTGGAGTGTCACTCCTGCAAAAAAGAGCTCTGAGGCGGCCATTTTAGGGGCATAGGACAGGACTGTGCACACAGAAGGGATACATGTCAGCCCTAACCCCATCTCCTCCACAAGTATAAAACAAGCACAACACTGTTTATAATACACCCCTCATCTAACTAGCCTGCTATCCTTAACAAACAAGTACAAACAAGGAAAACCCACACTGAACTTAGGGTACTTAAACCTTTGAGAAAACTGGAATTATAAAAACTCACTATTCAACTTACATACCAACAGATAAGGCTGGATTGCATCCTTCTTACCTTTATTCTGGCAGCCCTGCGAATCAGGGCCCCATATGTGAGAAACTGGCATATCTAACACTGACTCTATGCAACTGGCAGACAGAGAATGGAGGCTCACTGATACCTAGTGGACAGAAACGATTCAACACTATTCCCCAAAGCACTCCAACTGTCAAGCAGGGGTATTACACAAAGGTAAAAGTGGAAACATAGATCAGTAAAGAGGAAGGGTTTACTCTACAATCTACCCTGCACAGAAAAGCCCCTCAATCACTCCCTAAAGGATGGACCCTGCCCAAGACAAAACACAGGTGGCACTCAAAACAAAAAAACAGAGACTGCAAACAGAACCACTATATGTAAACCTTGAAATGGCGAGAAATCCCTGACCGCCCCCTGCGTCACAAATGAGGGGTCAACTCTCTAAAAGCCATGCACGATAGACCACAAGCAACCAAAGACCATGACTAAAATGTGATTTGCATTAAACCCATTCATTTATCTGCACCACCACTTTGATCCCTCAGCAACTGCTACTGACCATCAGCCACAGACTTTGGGCTTCAACATGGGGAAATGCAAAAAAGGCACTGCAACCAGAAGGATCACAGATCATTTTAAAACCCCAGAAACCGCTTAAGAAGCGAACTTAGAGCACTCAGACAACTCTGAGGACCAGGAGGACCTGGGTGCAACCCAAAGCAACATGGACCTTTCACCGAGATCCATAGCCCTTATAGAACGAATGTTCCAGGCATATACTGAAAAGACTGTGAATGCTATCAGAAAGGACATAAATGACCTGGGTCAGAGAACCCACCTTCTGGAAGAAATGGTAGACCAGATTGCTGAAGCCCAGGAGAGGGACAGAGCGCTACACTCGCAGACCTACTCCAGAGTGGAAACCCTCGAAGATAAATTTGAGGACCTAGAAAACAGATCGCGCCGCCATAATTTAAGACTGCGAGGGATTCCGAAGGCAGTACAAGACCTGAAGCCTTACCTGAAAGACACCATCAAGGGCATTATTCCGGAAATACCAGAGTCAGTATGGGAGATAGAGAGGGCCCACAGAGCTCTAGGGGCACCCAGAAACCCAGACGTACCGAAAGATGTGATCATTAGATTCCTGAGTCAACAAGCCAGGGACCTGATCCTGGCGGCAGCCAGAAAAAAGCAAAACATTAGGGGCCCAGACAATGCAACAATACTGCTGTTCGCAGATCTTTCTCCGATCACACTGACCAGGCGCAGGGAAATGAAGCCAGCCCTAGAGATTCTGAACACACATAAAATCCCATATAGATGGGGATTTCCATTTGTGGTATCTTTTCAACATAAGGGCAAGATGTACTCAGCCCGCTCCCTGGAGGAATGCCGCTCTCACCTCACTACTATCGGACTTGCACCTAATCCACCGAACAACGCAGAGAGGGATCACAGACGAAACAATACTACTGCGCCCACCAAACAGTGGACTAAAGTACAGAATAAAGGCAATCAGAGCTCTTCCCCAAATTCGGGGGAAACGCCTACGAGCCACAAGTCCACTACTAGAACTGCGCAGATACCTGAAGGCGCCCTTAGCGCTATCTGAAGTACCATACCAATCGGACTAATTTACAAAGGGTTTAATCATTCATGATTTGTTGTTGAATTTAAGGCTAATTTGTATCAGATTTATCTTTTGTCATTTTAAGTACAGTTCAAAAGTAATTGCTGGTTGTTACTGTTCCTTACAAATGTCTTAGCCTGAGAATATAGCTACAAAACTTCCCATAACTAGACTTGAAAGGAAGACAACACTGACACTCACCAAACTTAAACACTAAGGCAAGAGTCGATGGGAAGCCTTTTTTTTTTTTTTTAACAAGAGACGGAGTAAACAGGGAAAGATGGCTACCCACTTTAAAATTAGAGACCTATTACCCCCCTACAGAGGACATAACATAAAGGCAGGCCTCACAAGAGCTCTTTTTACTACCATACTGAAGCCCCCATTGATGAACTAGCAGGGAACCACCCAAACCAAAAGAAGACGACACTAGGGGAAATAGAGGCCCACTGAAAACCTAAAATTTGAGGCACGTTACCACTCAAATCAGAAACGTAGGGTGACATAAACAAAAAAAGAAGCTTCCAAAACCTTATCATAATCCAAGAGACAATCTGAGTGTAGAATGCCAACTGGCTTTTATAGATAAGACCATGACACTTTCCCTTCATCTCTTACCAGACTATTAGACTCTATAGTTAGATCTAAATGAGTTGCCCCTCAGTGGCTACAAGGAACTACTTTTATGTAATGGGTTCCTTATATATACCCCTCCAACAGGGGATTATAGGACGATTGCCTCCCATAGTCCTACCCCCGACAGATGCCAGAATTTTTGACTGGCGTAGGAGTAAGTGTATATGTATTACGGTTAATGTTGTTTATGAACTTTCTTTTTTCCCCTCCCCTCCCACCCCAGCTCGCTCTATCCGGCATGAGAAGACATTGGCCCGCAACGGGGCCTGGAGGCTCCTTCTGGTGCTCCCTGGCTCTCTGGTCCCTCCTGCACTATCCGGGACATGGGTGAGTTGACAGGCTCTCAACAACACATACTCAGACTTACCCGATGGCCAGTGTAGAATACGCTTTTACCACACACAATGTAAAAGGGTTCAATTCACAGTACAAAAGGAGAAAAGCTTTCCTTTATTACAAGCATATAAAGCCTTCTGTCCTGTTCTTGCAGGAAACACATTTTGCCCAACACAAAATCCCCTCATTCTTGGATAAAGAATACCCAAACTATTACTCAGCTACGCAACCCACCAGAAAAGCGGGGACATCAATACTAATACACCGCAATTTTCCATTCCAGATCACCTCTAAAATAATTGACAAAGAGGGACACTACATTATTCTATCCGGCACAATTCTAGGTTCAGAGCTGACGCTAGTATCCATTTATGCCCCGACGACAACTCCACACAAAACTCTTTTAAAAATCCTGAGAGTACTTGAATCTAACGCCCATGAAAAACTGATAATAGGGGGAGACCTCAATCTGACATTAGATTCTCTCTTAGATCGATCTAGGGGCCTAGACTGTGGTCGGTACACAAATAAAATGCAACAAATTAAGAGATTATTAAACGCTATAGGCTTAGTGGACGCCTGGAGAGGGCATCACCCAACCAGACGGGAATATACTCACTACTCTCATGTACATGGATCTTATTCCCGAATCGATACAATACTAGTAAGCGCGCCAATTTTTGATATGACTAGATCAGCCGAAATTAATGTATGCCCATGGTCGGATCATTCGGCGGTGACCCTGACAATAGACTTTGGCGAGACCCAGAAAAGCCCTTTTATCTGGAGGCTAAATGAAATTTTACTACACAACCCCACATTCAATAGCCAAGTAGAGAAAGACCTACGACTATACTTTGACATCAATGACACTACAGACGTAGGGATGGGCTGGATCTGGACTGCCCATAAGGCGTATATACGTGGCACCTATATTAAGCTTGCTTCGGCCTTTAAGAAGCAATGCCTGCAGAGGGAAACAGAGATCAGAAAAGAACTCCAAAGACTAGAGAGACATAACCAGACTAACCCCTCTCCTCAAACAAGACATCAAATAGATAGATGTAGACTGGAATTCGACAATGCTCTCTCAATGCGGACAGACAAAGCACTGAGGCGCACCACCCACCTATACTATACGAAGGCGAACAAACCTAGCTCCCTTCTAGCTAGGAGACTGAACCCTAGACCCCTTCAGCAAAAAGTTTTAAAGCTTAACACCGCAAATGGGTATCCCTCAGTAAGCCAAACAGAAATTAAACAGACCTTTGCGGCTTTCTATCAAAAAATCTATGCTGCAACTATCCTACAAGGCCCAGATGCGACCCAATCCTATCTGACATTTTTAGATCTACCCAAGGCCACGGAACAGGACATAAGCATGCTTAACTCTGACATATCAATAGAGGAGGTACTCAGAGCTATTGAAAATCTCAAATTAGGTAAAGCCCTGGGCCCAGATGGCTTCCCAAACTCCTACTATAAAACATATGCTGGGCTTTTAGCCCCCTATCTATGCAGGCTTTTCAACTCCATTCTGAATGGAGAAGCCATGCCACCTGAACTCAATAGGGCTGACTTGGTGGTGTTCCCTAAGGAGGGCAGGAACCCCCTGGAGGCCAAAAACGACCGCCCAATATCCCTCCTAAACGGCGATGTTAAGATGCTAGCAAAGATAATGGCGGACAGGATCTCCAAGTTCCTACCAGAACTAGTACATAAAGACCAGACAGGCTTTATCCCATTCAGACAAGCAGCAGACAATCTTAGACGAACTTTAAATGTACTACATCTAGCGCAAAGGGATGGTATCCCGCTTTGTGTCTTGGCCCTTGACATTGAAAAGGCCTTTGACACGGTAGAGTGGCCCTACTTACACGCGACACTGGCCAAATTTGGCTTCAAAGGACGCTTCATAAATCTGCTACGCTCTTATTATCATCTGCCCCAGGCGGCTCTAAAACTACCAGGGCCAAACAGGGAGACTATAGACATATGGAGAGGAACAAGACAGGGGTGCCCCCTGTCTCCATTACTCTTTGCGCTGGCCATGGAACCTTTGGCCCAAAAAATCAGATGCACCGCAAACATAAGGGGCCTGAGAATCGGCCTCCAAGACCTCAAATGCTCCCTGTTTGCGGATGACCTCCTATGCACTCTAACATACCCCAAGAGCTTGATCCCGGGCCTTGCTGACGGTATTACGTGACTTTGGGGAGATATCTGGGCTAAAAATTAACCTGGAGAAAACCGAGGCCTTAGATGTAGGAATACCATTGACAGATCTTACAGAATTGCAAAAGACTTATAACTTTTTCTGGCCAAAAACATCAAGCAAATATCTAGGGGTTCATATTACAAGGAGGGTAGCGGGAATATACAAAGCAAACTACCCCCCATTGCTTCAGAAATTAACAAAGAATATACAAAGCTAGTCAAAGCTAAACATATCATGGACGTGCCGCATCACGGCCATCAAGATGAATATTCTGCCCAAAATATTGTACCTTTTCAGGACCCTTCCCCTACCGCTAGATCTCAAAGATCTAGACAGATTGCAGAATATAATATTTAAATTTATTTGGAGCAATAAAGCCCCGCGGATTGCTAGGCAGATGATGTATAAGCACAAAAACCAAGGGGGATTATCCTGCCCAAACCTCAGGCTTTACTACAAAGCAGCCCAGTTGGCCTTCCTGCCATTAACCCACACAAAGACACATCAACCCATATGGGTCTTTATGGAGAACTGGGAACTTAGACCCCACTCCTGGGACACGCTGATCTGGGACCCGGGGATTCATAAAATCAAAAACAAAAAGTACCTCACTAACCCGATGATCAAACTCACGGCATCGGTGTGGACCTGGGCTTGTACCAAACACCAACTAGCGCCACCAATCACCCCTATGACTTCTATAAAATCTTTCCCAGACTTTGAGACGACCTTGAGCTCAATCTCAAAAAGGTGGTGGCTCTCTAGTGACCTTAACAGAATAGGGGCGTGGTATCACGACGATAGGGTGGTAAATCACGAACAACTGGTAACTAACTTTAACATACCAACAGGGGAACTATGGAATTATAGGAAAATCAGACATTGGTTAGAATCCCTGACAAAAGACTGGGGCCCACCGAAACAGTGCTGGCTATCAACAATTTGTAAGAATATTCCCAACTCTAGAGGCACCCTGGGTCTCTTGTATTCCAGCTTTAACAATACCAAACAAAAACAGAAACCCGCCTGTATGGCACACTGGGAACAAGACCTAGGCAGGGAACTGACTATAGAAACTTGGCATAGGATTAGCCGAAATCTGACCAAGGGCTCACTTACAAATAGCCTACTAGAGGTCTCAATCAAAGTCCTCCACAGAACCTATCTCACCCCATCCAGAATGCACCAAATTAACCCGACGATAAATAGACTTTGCTTTAGGGGCTGCCAAGCTACAGGAGATTTTAGCCACATTTGGTGGCACTGCACAAAGGCACAAGCTCTCTGGGGGAACGTGTTCCAACTATTTTCACAACTAATACATAGCCCACTAACACCCACATTAGAGGTTTGCCTGTTAGGAGGGAAGGCAGAGAACATATCCCCCAAGTGTAATGCACTCTTACAGTATTTTACTTTAGCCACTAAGCATACTATTGCCAGACACTGGAGAACCCCTACACTAAATCTAAATGATGTCATTACCAGGATAAACTTTATAATGATTAATGAAAAATTGACACATTACATGCAACACAGCTATCCTAGCTTTCTGAATATCTGGTCTCCCTGGCTGGACTCCCCACATAGTGCCACAGTTTAGCTCAGACCCCAGCCTCGGGGTGGGGATGGGCCGAAGGGCCGCGGGGGCGAAGGATGGGGCCCCAGAGCCTACTTGCGACCGGTGTTACTCGAGACTGTGAGTGTGCTATTTCCCCACCTACCCTTTCTCCCCCCCCTCCTCTCTCCCCAGTTGATAATTGATTGTATTTTTGTTTTCACTTGTGTAAAGAATAAAATGTTAGAAGACAATATAAAAGAAAAAAAAAATTTTTGGAGAACACCAAAGGATATCTAGGTGATGTTAAGCAATGTGGTACAATTCCAAGCACAAAAATTATAAAGGAATTCCTATATGTACTAGATAAATATGATGCAATAAGTATGGCTACTATGAACATTGCGTATATTTGCTCACCAATGGTTGAAATGTATTAATCCACTTCTGTTCTGACGCAAACTCGATGTTTGAAAAAAATATATATATTTTAGGGTTAGTCTTACTCTCTTTTGCAACTCATTTTTCATTTTCTATTTTAGCCAGTCTAATAGCCCTTTTGCAAGCCTTATTGATTTCCTTGTACTCTAGTAAAGCAGTCTCTGTCCCCTCTTTTTTGTATATTTTAAATGCCTGTTTTTTACTCCATTTCTTGATCTTTAAATCATTGTTAAGCCACGTTGGATGTAATTTACTCCTTTTACTTTTATTCCCACATAGTATATGCCAATGTGTATGTATATTTAGCACAGATTTAAATGTGTCCAGTTATGTTCAGTATTTTTACCTGCCTGTTCTGTGTCCCAGTCTATACTTTGTATTGCTGTCCTTAGACCGTTAAAATCTGCCCTTTTAAAATTAAGAGTTTTTGGTTGGCTCCTTACAGTTTTGTTTTTTTAATTCAATTTCAAATGAGACTGTGTTGTGATGACTGTTTCCCAAAGGTTGCCTTATTTCAACCTTTGATACCATATCAATATTATTTGTGATGACTAAATCCAAGATGGCCTAATTTCTAGTAGGCTCTTATATAACCTGGGCCATATAATGATCTCTGAGTGTACACAAAACCTGCTCATTCATCCAGTTTATTTCAGGGTAGTTAAAATCTGCAATTTTTAAAACTTGCACATGCTTAACTGCATTTCCAATCTGTAACAATAATTGTATTTCCTCACTTTCAATTATATTTGGGGTTTTATAGCATACTCCTACTAATATTCTTTTGGAATTTGCTGCTCCGCTATTTAACTCTACCCACAAACATTCAACATTACCGCTAGTTCCACCATAAATATCTTCTCTGACTGTAGGCTTAAATTCAGGCTTAACATACAGACAAATACCTCCTCCTCTTTTACCATTGCCACTATCTTTCCTAAATAGGTTATAACCATCCAGATTAACAGTCCAGTCATGAGATTCATCCCACCATGTTTCGGTAATGCTTACTAAATCCCATTTTTTGTTAATTGCCAATAATTCTAGCTCTCCCATTTTTCCTGGCAAGCTTCTGGCATTAGTAAGCATACATCTTATGTTATGAGTTTGTAGTTTTGAGGTGTCTGCCTCTGTACTTGAATTACTTAGTAATACTCCCTATTGACTATACTAACCCTCCCCCATCTCCTCCCCCATGAGTAGTTAATTCATCCCTTATCCCCTCTACACTTTCTACCTCATTACTTCTATCTAGTCCTCCCCCCCCCCCCCACCTACTAGTTTAAAAACTCCCCCAGCCATTCTACCATACTTTCCCCTTAGCATAAAAGCTCCCTCATCACTAAGGTGTAATCCATCCCTGCTATAGAGATTGTACCCAAGTGAGAAGTCAGCACAGTGCTCTAAAAACCCAAACCCCTCCTTAGTGTACAACATTAGTGACCAAAGGGTGGGAAACCACCTCCTAATATCACTTACTAACTCCTCCCCCAATTCTCTAATGACTACTCAGCATTACGCCCAGGCAAATTACCCCTTCTCCCATGCTGTCTCCAGGGATTGCTTTGACCTAAACATACATGACATGGTCCGCTATCCACCCAATTAACTATCCCCATACTCCAAATGATGGCAGACACAAATTAGGTTTTGGGTATTACCAGGCCACAGCTTTATTTGAATAACACAATAATAAGAATTAGAACAAGAGGTAGCTGTACACCGAGGAGCTCAACCCACCCAGAGGCTCAGTGGAACCCTGTGCCCAAGAGATCTCTGGGATCAACCAACACTGGATACCTTACCAGATAATGAGCTCCAAGCTTAGGTGATGCAGCACCCCTGCACCCGCAAGCCCACCAGGGAATAATTGAACAACAGCCCCACCTTGTTAAGGTGTACCCCATTACTTTGGAAACATTTATTGGCCTCCGGGCTTTCTAGGTCTCTGTGCCTGATAGAAAAACCACCTACTTTCCTAATGAAGGACAACATAATTTTGTTCACCCTGAGACTAGCCTTGTTCAACTTGCTATGATCCTTAGCCCCCCGCAACTTCATCCTGGGCGTAATTTGAGACCAAATTATGAATAATCCAGGGAACAACTCAATTAACCTCAAACCATCCCTCTAATCAGCTCCTTTGTTGGCAAGACATTTGCCCCAGTGTGTATTAACAACAACTCTGGCAGGGGGAGGAACGGGTAAAACCAACCACTGTAAGCAAGACCTGCTTCCACTTCATCCCTCGTACCCCAAACCACTTAACTAGGACTGTGTCCCTGGGGTATCTCATTTGGTGTCCATGTCTGCTATAGAAGCCAACTGTCATGGACCCCATTTTCTCAACCTGGGTGTTGGGCTATTGAGCCACCAGACTTCTTGGCTCCAGCAATAGATTACCTGCATAAACACCTCCATTGTCTTTGTAAATCTGCTTTGTTCTATTGTTTGCCAGATTAAGTTAATCCCATCTGATATGTGCTAGAGATGGCAGGATGTGGATTAAAGGCTAATAATATTGATCTAAGTAGCAACTGCCAGACCCCATGTGGGGTCATCTCCTGTAATTGTCTGCCACCCCTTTCCATTGTTGTACTGTGTACACCGCCTCTGCATCTATCCCCTATAAATACTGCTGTCCAATTTCAAAAATAAATCAGTTCACTCAGAGACATATAGAATTTGTATGTTCTCTTACTTTGTTCCTGATACTGAACCTATCTCCACCCTCTAAGTAACCTGTTCTGGTCACTACCACAGGAAGGTTACTGTGACTCCTGGAAGCGCTGATTCTTTATGGAGAGACTCTGACTAATGAAAAGCCAGATATCAGGGTTCTGGTGCCGAGATTTAAAGAACCCAACGGTCCTTGTGGGTAGATAACCTGTACTCTAAAGCAGGTGGCTCTGGGCTTGTATAACCCCTACTCACGGATCGTCACACCGACCTTCTGGTCCAATATATGAAGGAATGTCACACAATCCATAAGTGCAATGGAGACCCTGAAATAAAAACAACCACATATAACCAAAACTGACAACGTTTAATGTGCTATTAAACAGATAACTTCTACCGATCAATTGGACAGTAAGAAATGTAACCCATGAACACCCCTGTAACTATTCAACTCAGAGTCACAAGTTCCACAGGTGATGTGGTATTGGTGTTAATTCTGAATTCGCAGATGGTGCATCCTCCCTAAACTTTTTTCAATTAAATCTCGACAGTGCATCGACTATGACATTCTTTACCCCTGCTATATGCGAATATCTAAATAAAATATTGAATTGCAGGCATTTCCATACCAGCCTTACCACTGGAGGCGAAGAGGCAGTAGTTCAATTTATAGCTTGAACCACACTTAGATTGTCGCAATGGAACACCACGTGATTGTTTTTTAAGCTATCCCCCGATATGCATATGGCCACCACAATGGGAAACCACTCCAAAAACATTGAGATCCTAATCAAGTCAATAGTTCTCCATGCTACAGGCAATGTCTCAGTGCACCATCACGATACAAAGTAGGTCCCGAAACCCCTGGAACCTGCTGGATTGGTATACAGCTCCAAAACCTTGTTAAGGACTGGCTCTTTTAAAATAAGGGTGCAGCCATTGAAGTGTTGGAGAAAAAGGTACCAAATGTGCAGGTCTGCCTTGTGTACTCTCGTCACTCTGATGTGATGGTGCGCCTCAGACACCCCAGCTGTAGCCATGGACAACCTCCTAGCAAATATCCTGCCAATTGGAATAATGCAGCACAAAAAAATTAGCTTGCCAAGCAATTACTGCATTACCAGAAGGGAAACTGTCTTAGCGGACATAACTGACTGGATACGATTTCTAAAATCAACCACTTTATCCCATGGCATCCTTCACTCAAATAACTCTAAATCAATGCATATACCCCAAAAAAATCAATGAATGGCATGTGGAATACCAAACTCAGCTGCTATATCCTGAAAAGTATGAAGTTGTTTAAGCAACCCTGGGATCCTGTGGCCCACAAACAGGAAATCATTGAGGTAATGGACCATCGATGATAAGCCTGCCCTGCAGCAGGCCACGCAGTGCAAATAAGTTCTAAACTTTTCAAAACATGCATAAGAAATGGAACAACCCATGGGTAAACACAAATCCACAAAGTACTTGTTCTGAATATAGCACCCCAGTACATGATGGGAATCTGGTTGGACCGGGACTAACCTGAAGGCTGACTGTTTATCTACTTAGGCACCTTTACCCGCCTTTCTCACCATATCAACCACCTGTTTAAAGGACACATAGATAACTGAGGCCAGTTTTTTTTATCTATGCCGTCATTGACCGATAACCCTTTAGGGGATGACAGATGGCGAATGTCATGAATCACCCTGGGGCCATTTTGTGACTGGCAGCAGTGGCCATTTTGGCCTGGATTATCTTACACATGCTGGTGCCATGTGGAAGAACAAAAGATTTGGGCACTTTACTGCTTGTAAATGGTATGAATAGGGGGTTCCACTGTCACCATTAAATAAAGTCAGCATTACTGCATAAAATGGATTGACGTGGAAAACTTGCCCCACCCTGATACCATGTGGGAATGGGGAAATATGGTTATAGGTTATTAATATGTTAGTATTATATTATATATTGTATTGGAATGTGGGAGCCATGTTGTGTGCATCATCCATATTGACTGCATATGTAACCTGAGTTGATCACCCATCTGCCTTCCAGCTATCACCTAAAGTAAACACTTGAAGTAATAGCAAGACCAGAACAAAGGGGTCTATACAGACATTGAGGCACCATAACCCCAGGGGGTCTACAGGGATTCTCACTCAGATAATCAGGGCAAATTCCAGAGGACAGGTAGATGTTTCTCCCTTGAGAGCCACACACCAACTGAATTAGGTAGCCACACCTAGTGGGCGGACCTGGGAGGAGTCTCATGGTTCCCTGCCTGATTGGCCAGAGGCAGTTACGGGCTGACTAAAGATAGCCCTCCTGGTGATTTTGTATGCCTGTTTAAAAGATGATGTTTTCCAAATAAAGTTGTTCATAATTTTCATCAAGACGTGGTGTGTAGATGTATTATTTACCCAGGGACATATGCTTGCAGTAAGATTCGTCAGACTTACTGTCAATATTGCTCAGTCTAAACCAAGGGCGGAGACATGATGTTCCTGTACTCTAAACGGCTCCAAGGTCCAGAGTAACCCAAATCAAGTCAGCAGACCCCAGCCAGAGAGGGGGTCGTGATAGCGAATGATCTTAAATAACTTTGCCTCCTTTTTGGAAACCAACCCTGTCATGCCCAGGGCCTGACTGGACTGTTTTGGACTATGGCTTGTCAAGCCCCATTGAAGAAGCAGGTTGTGACAAACCCTTATGGGGAAATCCTTAAATCCTCAATGGGAGCTGCATCAGAAGGGCCGGCCATCCTACCTTTTTCCAAGTCACTCAAAAGCTTACTAGGCACCATAGAAGGATTCTCCCTAGAAGATTTTAAATTAGACGGCTGCCCCATCGGTTCCTTGACAGCAGACGGGATTGAAAAGCCTAATGAAAAACCCTGAATCAACAACCTAGCATCCTCCCCTCTAACCGGCCTCCTAGCGTACAGATTTAACCACTGCAACATCCTTTCTAGCTGCACCGTGCTCTTCCCCTTTTGTAACTGCCGCTTCTGTTTTCTGATTTTTTTGCTTATTTAAAGCAACGAAAAAATGGGTGTCAATTCCTGCACTCCCGCATTCATGTCTAAACTTACACGAGGTACCCCAATTATAAGACCCCTCATTATATATAAAACAAAACCCTTTCTTAACTGATCCAGCTGATCCGCTGCTGGTTTAACCAAAAAAACTGTTGCTGGAAGTAGTGGAGTAACTATTTTTAACCAACTCTCCATATCCCTATGGTGCCATTGCATGGTTGCTCTCACGGCCATCTTTTGACTAAACTTCTCAACATAAGCCCACCAAGGGAGCCCCCCGTATGTCCTATGTAACTCTTCTATCTCATCCATATAACAAAACAAAGATGAGCAACGTTCAGGATTTTTCTCCCCCACTATGCTGGCAAATATAACGTATGCTTGGAGCCAATTACTGAACATTTTAGGGATTTTTCTGTATCTACGCCTACGCTTTTCTTCCTCATTTTTTGCATCATCCTTTTTCTCTCCTGAATAGCTTAATGAACTCCCTTCTCCATATTTTCTCCCTCACTTCCTTAGATACGTGCTCTCCGATGGGACCTATGGAGCAGAACACATATTTTTTCATTGCTGAGTCCACAGCCCTAATCAATGACTCTAACACCACTTCCTGGAAGTTGGGGGGTCCCTGATATGATCAGCTCTGGGTCCTGTGTTAGAGATCTTCCCTACAATATGAAAAGGAATCTGACCACTTACTGGGAAACCCTGATTTAACCAAACCGACCCTGGGCCTAGGCCCTTACTATTTTTAAATTTTTCTAGCAATCCTTATAAACCCACTACCAGACCTTCAAATGTATTTTGTGTAACTTTTTCATATTGTGTGTTCTCTGTGTACTCACCTCTATGCCTCTTGTCTGTGGACAACAAGGTGGCTGTAACACCTGCTGCTGTCGTCATTGCAATATCATCCCTTCCTTGCTTCTTGTACAGGGGTTGATGGCTCCTGGTAGTTGAATTTTCCTTCCTTGTTCTACTTGCCTCATTCCGCACCCTCCTTTCATCTCTAGGCGGGGGTCTTCAGTCCTTTTGTCCCTCTGTGTACTCTCCACTTCTAGACTGGCAAGAACACCATTCTTTGGCCCTCTCATCTCTCCCTCGCTCTCCGACATCTCTGTATCATGTAGACAACCATCTCCTTGACCTAGACCTACTTGTTGGGGAGGGCGTAACTCCACTTCTGTGATGTGGTGATGACGATCTCCTGTGTTTGTGGTTCCTCTGGGTAGGGGATCTCCCGTATCTGTAATTATAGAAAAGACTTGACCGATAGGTCTTACCGCCTTTGTGACATCACTCCAAAGGCGTTATCTCTTCCTTCGTTGCACAGCCTGATGCTATAGACAGATGCTATGATGCTCAGTTACCCCAACGCTGTGTAGACAGCCTCCATGCTTCATCCCAAACTGGTGATGCTGTGTAAGGACCATTCCCTGGCTGTGTCCCGCACCTTTCAGATGGACCTTCCCCATGGTCATAAAGTGTAGATAAAGGACATGTCATAGCAGATGCTACCATTACTTCACTCCCTGTCCTGCCCTTGTTGTGCCTTGCTGGCTCTTCATCTATCCTGATGCTACCTTCATCTCCTTTACCACTTGCTCCCTGACATCCATCACCATTTCCATGCTGCCACTTCCTTCTGCTTTCACCCCTCTCTCCTCCTGCCATTGCAGCCCTTCCCTCTCTTCTTGCTGATCTATGCTATCCTGCTGCCTCCTCCTGCCATTCCTCCTTGTGCCTGCAGCCTCTGTGTTTCCACCTTGCCTCTGCACTTTCCCTTCATGTTTCTCTTCCTTGTGCCATCCTTCCCTCTGAGAACTGCCCCTCTGTGCTTAGCCACTCTGCCTCCCTGCTGCAGCTTCATGCATGCTATCCCTACTAAAGGCCTCCTCCTCATCTGTAGTATCAGACCTGTGCAGGGACGTCTTTCACGCATTGATACCATCTTCTCTGTCTTCTGCCTCAGCCTGCACATGTGCAGCGTGGCTAATCACTGATGACATGGTCCTGTGCCTCTCCTGGGCCTTCCCACACATGCAGTCATCTCCTAGCTGCTGATTTAGAGGTGAGGGGAGAGGGGTGATCTATTAAGGGGTATGCCTTGCCTCACACTGGTGTGCTGCTGTTTCTTGGGTTCCTGCTTCTTTGACATCCCACCCTTGGGACTTGATACCTTCCTTCTTAGGGCATGACTGACCATTCTTATTCTAGGAGTATCCATGACTCGGCTAAATCTACTGGGGGTCTGTATCTGAGGGCAGAGTGATATTGACCTTGACTGAGAACTGGAACTGGACCTTGAGTTTGACCAATCGCTTGAGGGTCTGTCTGAATCGATGTCACTACTGATTGTAGTGATCCTGGGCCATAAGCAGCTCTCAATTGCACCACTAATGTATTGATTATAGGTTAATAATAGTCATAGTTGAAGGATACTTTTGCTTGTTCCTCCAACTGATGAGTGACCAAAGGGCAGGAAACCACCTCCTAATATCGCTTCCTAACTCCTCCCCCCAACTCTCAAACTGACTAATGACTACCCAGTGCCCGGTCAAATGCCCCTTTCTCCCATGCTGTCTCCAGGTGCTACTTTATTACCCGTCTCATTTCACCATTCCAATTTTTCATTTTATATACCTTATTATCCTATAATTTCCAAGCAACACTAATTAATCATTTAATTCCATCAACTGATAGGTCATGTTATTGGGGTGTGTCCTACTAATCAGTAGTCAGTGCAAACCGTCATATCACATGATACATGATATAAAAATGGCCTCTATCCTTGCTTCGCAACATACTATTGTATCAGATTTAAATCAATGACAAAAGTCCTGCCAGTGAAATAAAAATATTATACAACATAAATAATAAATTTAAATTAGTAAAATATAAAAAAAAGCATTGTAGAGAAAATATATTTAATACACGTTCTTTCACTAAGCTATGCAGCCTAATGCACCGGTTAAAATCTATCATATAACTTTGTTATTGTGCAAATTTGCCTTGGCCAAAAAACATCACAGTCCCAATAATACCATACCAAATTTTGATCAGTGTCAGATTGTCTAATTTCTTCTCTGCCTGTTCTAAAAATAATTTTTAGAGCAATAAAAAGCAAGAGAAGCAAACTCCATAAATTCAATTTACAATCATTTTAAACACGAAAGCTTTTTTTATGCAGGCATTAAAGAGTATTTTTATGAAGTCTGAGTGCACAAATATATGTCATTAAAAACAGCATGCCAACTACTGATAATGATAATGCACATATTCCTCAGCTGATATATTACTCTGAAGATTCCTGTTGTCTTTATATTTATGAATGGCTTTGGACCCTTGAACTATTACACTGACATCCATTTTAAGATTTGACTTTAATGATCCATCTTACATCCTCTCAAGCTATCACTGAACTCCTGGTCCCACTTATCTTGACTGGAAGTAACTGAGTTCTGGTCCCTGTATGACTATGCATGGGCACAATTTAAAGAGACATCATTATTTCTGCAGCTGCTTGCAGTTTTTACCTGATTATTAATCATGCAAGTTTGTGGCTTCTGACTCCTGCAGCTTCCAGCTCTAACCTTGTCTCTTGCTTCTGTGTTCTGCTCTAACAGTGTCTTTTGCGGCAGCTTCCAGCTGTAACCAACCTTTCTCCTGCTGACGCTTCCAGCTCCTAAACCTGTCTCCTGGTGCAGTTTCCATCTCCTAACCCTGTATCCTGGTACAGCTTCCAGCCTTGACCTGTTTCATGTGATTACCAGTGTCATAACTTAGGACCAGCCTAGTTGTAAACACTGGAATAGAGTCACCGATTAGGTCCTGAGATATCAAGAGTTCGTAGATCCCCACACTCTGGCAACAGGACCAGGATTTGGAACATTGTTCACCAAGAAAACTTCCCAAATAAAGACTTACAACATTTGCGTCCCCATTAAGGTATCGAAAGGGTATCAGTTAAAACGCTAAAACTCTAAAACTCTTAACCCTACTTAACCTCTGTGGTTTTCCACAGCAATCTCTATCATAATCTGCTACTGCAGCTCACCACCACCCAGATGATAGCATGGATTACTGGGGTCTGTAACATACTCATATAAAAGACTCAGTAGGTGCTATGTTAACGATAGCATGTGTTGCCATACAGAGAGCAAAACCCCAGTAATGTACCACCCACGTTTGCAAAATGTTGGTGACATGAGTTACTTTGTTATAACTAATGCCCCCAACATTGTACGGTAAATAATTCACTGTGGTTACCAATCACAATCCTCTTTGCTGGTTAATCCATTGCCAGGGGATAATGGCCAAACCTAGGGGGTAGCCTGAAGCCTCCACCAAGAGTCCTATACTTGAGTTAAGGACTAATCTCTGATCAGGGCAAACTATCCTGATTGGGTGAAGGCTGACCCACTGAGGCAATAGCAAAGCACCTACCAGAGGAGCTCCTGATTGATGGAAAAAATGGCAGGGGGGAAATTCGAAATTCACAAACTTGAACCACCTTTTTTGTTTAGATGAAATAATTCACTATTTTATGGGTTTGAGACGGTATAAAACACCCGAAGTTTGAATAAAAATTATGCTTTCTTTGGGACACATAGTAATAGTGTGTTTTATTGTTAGAAAAAATTTGGTTAGACTGCTCGCTAGAGATCCAGAGCAAGAGGTACTGGAGATTGGTAGTCCCGCACTGCTCAACTAAAAATACTATACAGCAGCTTAAAGGGGTTTGATAAAGTCACAAAGAATATTGATGGCTTCTTACAAGATTTTGAGAAGCAGTATGAGCTCCACCAAATTGATCAAGTAGACTGTGTGAAGCTGTTGTTGAGCTGAGTGTCCATGATAGCATCACTTATTGAGCCATTCCTCAAGAAATTGCATTGAATTGAAAGGAATACAAGTAGGTGATCCATGTCTTGCTGGAACACTATGTCATCACCTCCAAAATATACCAGAGTTAGTTTGAATCTTTGGTAAAAGCTCCCCAAGACACCTACTGGTCTGGTGATTACAGGATGTCTATGAAGAATGGGTTGAAGGGCTAGGACATCCATAACCTGGAGGAAGCCAAACAAGCTGGAAACATTTTTGTGCTGGAAAATGTTATTCCTTGTGAACCACCAATACGCGAATGGATACTGGACCCACCATAATAAAGGCAGCTGGGCGATTGACCTATCAATACCAGGAAACCAGAGGAGAGCCTCAATCATCACACCCCAGCATAACCCCGAGGAGGACCCAGCCATGTCCATATGCCACCACCCTTCCATCAGTATGGGAGATTGACACCTGTCCTGCTCCTCAGGCCTGAAGCAAGATAACCCGGGACCTCAGGTTCGAGCCTCAGTGTTTTTTGATGTCATCAACGGGTCCACCCTGTCGGCAGGATTTGGGTTATTGGGTACCCACTGGAGAAGAGGGGGATCAGTTCCATGACAGCACAGATACATTAATTGGATTTCTTGGCCTTTCATTAACTCTGTTCAACCTAAGTGGACAACCGATGCCAGCACCTTCACCTGGTTGTCATTAACGGCAAATCAGTCCATGAATTTCGGGACACTGTAGAGATCATCACAGTTATTGCTCCAGAATCTAGTAGGCAAGCATAGAGGAGATAAAGGTAGCCCTAGTACAGGATCGCACGCTAGCATGAATGAGGCAGAATGCTACCCAGGGAAGTCCCGCTCAGACCTGGTATTGTTTATTTTGGTATTTTTTTCATGCAAAAAATTTTTTTACATACACTACTGATTCTGCTCTATCAGATGCACTCATAATCCAGGAAACTTAGACATGCCTTTAATAGACAAGGCCTTAGTCTGGGCCTCTCTCATTGAAGAGAAACAGGGACCACAGACCAACAACCTTCGAGGAGATCTGATGAACCAGCTTGTGCCAACTTCTGTGGGGATATCCTGTATGCACATCATATTGGGTAAGACCTTTTTCTGGATGACTACTCCATTGAAGTCACAAATCTTGCAGCAGAAACAGACTGGGATGACTCCGCTCTCTCATCAGCTTTCATAGCACAATTATCCTAAGAGCTCCAGGATGAACTGTGAAATGCCTACCACCCTTCATGAACTCATTTTCCATTATATTACATTTAATTTGGAGGGATGAGATAGGCAGAAAGTGAAGGATCAAGGAAGACATCCTCACACAAAATTGTAAACCCTTCATCAGCATTTAGGTCAGCATTCCTGGAACCTTGGATGAGTTAATTGCCATGCAATTTGCATATGACAAATATATTACAATGTCTAGGATAATACATTTTTTCACAATAAGTTTTTATTGAGTAAAGGCTTAAAGCATATACATTTCTGGTACCATAGAAGACATGATGTTGTCCATATCAAACCAAGCATTTACAATCAGTGTTGCTAAAGTGTCATCTATAATGTGGGTTATACTTTAATTTATGAAAATGGAGTTAAGCTTATTTTTAATAGCTTGTAAACTCAAGGTATTTGATTTCCAACATTTAGCTATGTGGCTCTTAGTTGCCAGCATCAAAAACTAGAATAGTTTATTTTGAGGCAAGGAGAGTGAAACGCGTGGGGTGTCCTAGGAGACAAAGTTCTGGGTTTGTATTTATTTGGACTGCAAAGATGTCAGAGGCAAGGTCTATAATGTTAAGGGCATGTCTCAAGGGCATGTCCACCATATGTGGAAAAAAGGATACCTCCTCTTAAACAATGTGGATTTTTGTTCACTTTCAATTTATAAAGATCTACATTGTATGCTGCAGGAAAACAGATTGTTAGCTCTCCAGCACATTGCTTGCTGCATATATGAATTACAAATAGGTAAAGTATAGGCTTGCAATGAGCGTCAAAGGATCTCAGATGACCAAAACAGCATTACCTGCCTTACAAACAGCATTATCTGCCTTACAATTTTATTGCCTGGGCAATCTGGCCCCGGAGTTTTGCCAATCTGGGGAAATAGAGATGCAAGATCACTCGAGCATAGAAATGAGGACATTTGGGAGTTTGAGGACCTGGGGAGGCTTTGTATTGTTTCTGAAAAAAGTTTGAAATATGTTTTGTATGCTATTAGGACTACCAGTGATAGTCCATGAGGGGAACGTAATTTGAAACATATTCGATTGATACTTTTTGTTTTAATTTTCTTGCAAGAAGACAATTGGGTTTATTGGCACTAGAGTAAAACCTGTGGTTGGTCCATCTCATGGCCTTCTCTGTACGAACAGACAGCACCATGTCAAGTTCCAGCCTGGTACTGTCTATCCGCCGACGAAGATCCTCGTATTGGAGTATTGGGTTTATTGGCACTAGAGTAAAACCTGTGGTTGGTCCATCTCATGGACTTCTCTGTACGAACAGACAGCACCATGTCAAGTTCCAGTCTGGTATTGTCTATCCACCGACGAGGATCCTCGGATGGCTGAGATTGGTTAAGTGTTTCTAAAGTTTGCCGGCTGACTAACAGGTGATTAAGTCGCAATGCGTCTAAAATATGGAGGTCAGTCATTAGAGAATCAATTTGTATAATTTTGTTAGAGAACCTGCCACCCCGTAATTAACGATTTGTGTGGAGAATTTGTAGGAGACTAAAAGAAGATCAGTCTAAGTTGGGTTCTAAGGAGTGTACCATTAATAATGAGGAAATCCCCTTCAGAGTCTATTTTTTTGCTTTGAGATCCATGTCCAAGTTGAGTCATTTTTTTACAGAAGGTGGCAATCAACTTGTTGTTTAGTATGTAGTTATGGTTATCTGAATGCTGGAGACTGGATATACTCTTGTTAGTCTTTATGGATTATATATTTAGTAGATGCTGCACTTTTTGAGTAAGAAAAAAAAATTGAGTCTGCATGCTGCCATGTGGCTAGGCCTCAGGCCAATTTGCAGTCTAATCTTTTACCAACAATTACTGGCTATAACTCCCTGTATTTACTGTCCCAATAGTTGTTCTCCTTGGGAGTGTGACTATATAGCGGTCTCTCACCTACTTTGCTATTTATCCAGCAGAAACAAAACCTAGGCTGCAGGTTGACATGTGGCTAGGTCCCAGGTTTTGTTTTCAGTCTGGTGTGACAATATGCTACAATATATGGCTTAAAATGTTCCTGGGGTTCTCACCAACACTGGGGGACACTTCCCCTATCTGGTCTGTTTCTCCCATTGTCGGATGGAGCTGGATTAACAGCTAGATGGCAGGAGATCTCTCCGTGTGCTTCCTCTCTGTTCTGCTGTCAGCCATTTTACTTTATGTATTATTTTACATGTCAGGATAATACATTTTCAATTATCAATTACAAGTACATGCTTTAAACAGAACCGTTTTAATTGAAACAATAGCAAAACCAAGAATAAACAATTGGATGTATCAAAATATGTTGAAGCAGTCTATTTCCAGATAGACCATAATAGAAAATCAGTGAGAGGTTTATCAAAATCCTGTTAAATGATTGGATGACAATCAGTTTAAAAACCTTCTATATTCTGTTAGATCAATATAGAAATCAATAAGAAGTTTATAAAATCATATCAAACTTGCATAATAATCAGATTTCTATTCTATAGACTATATTTGGTATTTATATTTAAATTATATGGATGTAACTTTATGAAAACAGTGACCAGCAAAATCAGGTATGAAACCCTACATGGCAGCCAGAATATAGAAATATGCTCAAACTCTTGATAGCTAACCTCTGGGATCTGGGCTCATTACCCATACATTGGATCTGGCAAAGCTAACCATTGCAGAGCATCCTTCTGAAAAAATCACCTTCTTTGTCGTCAAGTCCCCCTCACTAATATAATTCTGGGGTACCCTGATTAGTTCTACATATCATCAGTTGGCAGGAAGTTACAATTAACAACTGGCGTGCTTATTGTCATAAAGAATAACTCACTCTTATGTTTTTTTTTTATTTGTTATCACCACTTTCTGGACATGTTTGACAAATAGAAGGCTGACATACTCTAACCACACCCACCCTATGATTGCACCATTGAATGGTACCAGGGACTTACCTCACCTACTTACCAGAAAGGGGAGTATACCCACTGTCAGTTCCAGAAAGTCAGGCATTAGAGAATTACATCCAGTAAAACTTAAAGTCATTCCACCTATATAACTTACTATAATTACATAGTAAGTGAATTATTCATTGTTCAAACCCTATATCTACTATTCATAAGACTAAATTAGTATATATAAAAAAATATATATGTAAAGAAGTTAAAAATATTAAACATACAAAATCTACTGTCATACAGATTTGTCTGTATGTTAAGCTTGGTTTTAAACCTATAGTCAGAGAAGATATTTATAATGGAACTAGCGACAACATTGAATCTTTGTGGGTTGAGTTAAATAGTGGAGGAGCTAATTCTAAACAAATATTGGTAGGAACGTGCTATAAACCCCCACATATAGTTAAGGATGATGAATTGCAATTATTGCTTTAGATAGATAATGCAGCTAAGCATTGCCATGTTCTAATGATGGGAGATTTTAACTACCCTGAAATAAACTGGATAAATGAGACTAGCAGTTCAGCTAAAGGGAGCAGGTTCTTGAGTTCACTCAGGGATAATTATTTGACCCAGTATATACAAGAAGTTACTAGTAATGAGGGTAACTTTAATGTGCTGAGGGCAGCAATACAACATATAGACTGGGATAAAGAACTTACAGGGAAAATGAATGAAAATACGCAAAATAAATGGACAACATTCAAATCCTTACTAATTATGCATACACATGGGCAAATACTGTGTGGAAAAAAATGAATAGGAGTAAATCACATCCCATGTGGCTTAACAATGACTTAAAAATTATAAGGAAAAAATGCATTTAAATTATACAAGAAGGAGGGAACAGTGGCAGATTTATGTAAATATAAGGAAATCAAGATTGCATGCAAAAGAGCTAGTAGACTGACTAAAATAGAAAATGAGAAGTTAGTTTCAAAGGAGAGCAAGACTAACCCTAAAATATTTTTAAATATATTAATGGGAAGAAGGCCAGGCAAGAAGCTATAGGAACATTACAATGTGACACAGGCCATCTGATAAGTGACCAGGAAAAGGCAGATGAGCTACAGTAAATAGGTTATTTTCTTCGATATATACAAGGGAGGTACCAGTGGTTGGGACATTGCAACAAAACGGGACTACACTACCATCACCAAATAATTGGTTAACGCACAAAGAAATCCAAAAGAGGTTGGAAAAAATAAATGTTAATAAAGCACCAGGTCCTGATGGAATACATCCAAGGGTACTGAGGGAACTGAGTTCTGTAATAGCTAAACCATTATATCTAATTTTTCAAGACTCACTCATCACAGGGTCTTAGATCAGGGCAACTCAATGGATGCAGTCTTTTTGGATTTTGCAAAGGCTTTTGATACAGTGCCAAATGGAAGACTATTGTGCAAACTAAGGGATGCAAGAATTGCAGTAAATATCTGCTCATCGATTGAGACCTGTCTAAAAGACAGGAAGCAAAGGGTGGTTGTAAATGTAACATACTCTGATTGGACTAATGTGGTAAGTGGGGTTCCTCAGGGTTCAGTATTAGGTCCTCTCTTTTTTAACCTTTTTTATTATTGACATAGAAGTCAGACTCAAAAGTATTGTCTCCATTTTTGCTGATGACACATGTTGTGCAAGGAAATTAAATCGTGTACTTTCCCTCCAAAGGGATTTGCATAAATTAGAGAAATGGGTGGCTAAATGGCAGATGAGATTTATTACAAATAAAGTTATGCATTCGGGAAGCATCTTATGCATCATAATGGAGCAAATCTAGGGGTATCTGATATAGAAAGGGATTTGGGAGTACTTGTGGACAACCAGCTAGATAGAAGTGCTCAATGCCAAGCAGCAGCTGCAAAAGGCAAGTTAAATATTAGCATGTATTTAGAAGGGAATAGAAGCAAGGGACGCAGAGATAATTCTGCCACTCTACAAATCCCTAATATGCCCTTATTTGGAATATTTACCATTTTGGGCACCACTTCATAAAAAGGACATGTTAGAAAAAGTACAGAGCAGAGTAACAAATCTAATAAGGGAAATGAAAGGGCTAAGTTATGAAAAAAGACTAACCAAATTAAACTTATTTTCCCTAGAAAAAATATATAAAAATATAAGGCTTTGTCAAGTGATCTGTTTGTGCCAAGATGACATCCCTTGAGGTTAGAGGAAAAAAGGTTTCACCTTAAAGAAAGAAAAGGGGTTTTCACTGTTAGGGTGATTACCTGTGGAATTCTCTACCAAAGGAGGTGGTGACAGTGAATTCTATAGATAACTTTAAAAAGAGGTTAGATATATTTTTGCATAAAGAGGGCATTCAAGGTTATCTTAGATAACTAGCGAAGGAATATTGATGCAGGTAGAAATTCAATTGCCAGTATCTGGGATCAGGAAGGAATTTAGCTTTTTTCCCCCTTATGAGACAACTGGCAAAGTTTCAATGGATTTTTTTTTCTGTTTGCCTTCTTCTGGATCAATTAACAATTATTAACAATTAACAAATAATCCACATATTAAAAAGATCAGAAGACACCTAAAAAGGTTCATCTTGATGAAAGTCTTTATTTAACCTCAAATACTATGTAACTATGTAACTATATACTGTATACTGTATAATGTGTATCTGTGTATGTGAATATATAATTGTGTATAAACAGTAGATATTGTGGGCCTCATTCTAATGGGAGCCGCAAAACGGCCACAACTCTGAGAGCCCTTGCAGTATGCCCACATTAACCCATATTGCAGGGGTCCTGATCGGGACCCCTGCAGTGTCCCTACATTAACTTTATAATGCAGGGGACCCGATCGGGCCCCTTACAGTGTCTCCACATTAACCCTATAATGCAGGGGTCCAGATCGGGCCACCTGCAGTGTCCTCACATTAACCCTATAATGCAGGGGTCCCAATGGGGACCACTGCAGAATTAAAAAAATAAAAATTTCCTGCTGCTGGTCCTTAAAGGGCCCGGGGCACACTAATGGCTACACCAAGCCGTGGGGATACTATAAGTACCCCCTCGACACCTTACATTACCTCCCCCAATGCTGGGGGTCCCTATTGGGACCCCCGCAGTGTCCCTACATTAATCCTTGCAGCGGGGATCCCAATCGGGACCCAGGCCGCATTTAAAATTAAAAATGTCCTGTCGCTTGTACTGAAAGCACCTTAAAGGTCCTTAAAGGACCCGCAATATATAAAACAATTAACCCCTCCAGGCACCTACAATTAACCCCATCACTCATGGGGCTATACAGAGCCCCATGACCCCCGAATTAACCCCATCACATATGGGGGCCTATACAGACCCTGTAAGTATTTATGTAACCACATCACTCATGGGGCTATACACAGAGCCCCATGAGCCCCTAATTAACCCTATCACTCACTGGGCTCTATACAGAGCCCCATGAGCTCTTAATTAACCCTGTCACTTATGGGGGTCAATATAGACCCCCATGAGACTAAAATCAACCCCATCAGTCCAATAGAGTTCTATATAAACCTACATAGGACACTATTAACTCCTAGGTAAACCCTATAAGTGGCATGAGGGTCCTCCAGGACCCTCATGACACCAAGTCTAAGCACTAAACTACACTATTAACTGTAACCATTCCCCATTAACCCATTAGCCCTAACTAAACCCAATTAACCCCAACTGTCCCCCTTTAACCCTAACTGTGCCTATTTAACCTAATCTAGGCCTATTTAACCCCATAAGTGCCACGAGGGTCCTCCAGGACCCTCATGACACTAAGTACAAACACTACACTACACTACACTATCCCCCCAATAAACCACTAAATCTAAACTAATGCCCCTCTAACTAATGAACCCCCCTCCTCCTTACCCTATTAACCCCCCTCTACCCTAACCCTACAGCAAGGATCCCTACAGCAAGGGGTTAATGTAGGGGCGCTGCAGGGGTCCCGATGGGGACCCCAGCATCGGGGGGGTTAATGTTAGGTGCCGTGTTGGTACTTACAGTAACCATTGGAGTAACCATTAGTGTGCCGCGGGTCCTTTTAGGACCCACGGTGGGGAATTTAAAATGTTGAAATGCTGCAGGGGTCCCAATCGGGACCCCTACAATAAGGGGTTAATGTGGGGAAATTGCAAGGGTCCCGATTGGGACCACTGCATTATAGGGTTAATGTAGGGACACTGCAACAAGGGGGCTTGATTGGGAGCAGTAGGGAGGCTACGTAATGGCTTAACAATGAATGAGGCCCTGTGTATTTAATATTTTACTTTATTACTGATTTTATTTTGGTTAATATGCTAATTTAGGGCTTCATTCAATTCCAAGCCTGTAACTCGATTGCAGAGAGCTGCATGTCTGCGGTTGAGTTGCGGGCTCCCGTTGGTCTCCATTTGTGAGGCTATTCAATTGCTCCAGGTCGAGCAGTTTTGGGCGGGAACGTATCTATTCACCAAGCCCATAACCGCCCATTTTGAATTGGCCAATAGAAAATGAGACTGTCAGAATTACGGAGGTAAAACATGGTGTTTAACCCCTGTGTGGGTCCTCTCGAGCACATGTAGGATTTTCTCCTCCATTTGCGGTTTACGGGTGTGGATACATTTGCGAGCTTGGAGAATTGTAGCAATTGAATAGTGATTTGCAATTTTAGCCTGCAAGCTTACTTACGGGCCTCCGAATCTCCAATTCAGCCAATTGAATTATATTCATAACACATTCGGTAGTTTGTCCATTTATATAAAGCACCACCCTACATGATCTTTGTTAAGGATTCTCCATGAATCTCTCTAAAATCTCTGCCATTCGTGATTGGCCACTACCAACCAGATTAATAAACCACTCAAAAATGTATTGTATTCTGCTACTTCTATCTAAGGTTTGTCAAGAACTTCTCCAAAATCATAACTTCCATCTCAGCTCTAACCAGAAAGTCTGCAAAAGAATGGTCACCTAAAGCCGTCCAAGCCTTCGATGTATTTAAAGAGAGGCTTACTTACCCACCCATTCTGGGAACATCCGGAACCTGCTCAAACCTTCATTATCAAGGTAGATGCCTTGGATATAAATACTGCAGCAGTTCTTTCCCAAAAATCTCTGGACACTTGCTACCTTCAATCCTGTGCGCTCTTCATGTAGATTTTCTCTTGCTGAAAACAACGAAGAGCTGCTAGCTATTTAAATTACACTAAAAGAATGGAGGCATCTTCTGGAAGGGGATATGGTTCCCATTACTGTCATTACTGATCACAAAAATCTATAATTTATAGAGACAGTTGGGTGTCTGAATTCCTGACAAGCCAGGTAGGCCCTATATTTCACAAAGTTTAATTATGATCTGGTAGCAAGAATGATAAAGCGGATTCTCCATCCTGTCAATTTGATAAAGAAACCTGTCAATTTGATATAGCTACCACTACCTCCCAGAAAACCATAATCCCTTCTGATCGCATCATAGGGACACTGAGGATGATGATATCCCATAATTTCTACCATAACAATCAGCCCCGAGTGATCCCTCAATCCTGTTGGGGAAACTGCTAATTCAAAAATGAATCCAGGAGAAACTAGTCACCCATGTTCAGCCTTTCAGGCATTCAGAAAAACTGCAAACAATTGGAGAGATGCTTCCACTGTTCGGTTCTTAGACCTGTGACAGACTGCAGCACATTTTTGGATAACAAGTCCCCAAAGAAATTACTTTGTGGTCCTCTTGCTCCACTTCCCATACCTTGACAACTCTGAGCCACTACCTCAATGGATTCCATAACAGAGCTGCCATTGTCTCACTGTAATAGGTCTACTTCCTACCTCTTAAAAAGCTTCCCTCAGCCACCAAACTATCCAACATTTTCCTACATCATATCTTCCTCCTACAAGGAATACCTGACAGAATAGTTATAGATAGAGGTTCATTATTTGTTGCCAGTTTTGGAAGGCCTTTTGCAGGAATCTGGGAAATAGCACAACATTATCCTCGGCCTATCCTCCTGAGACCAACGGAGCATCTGAAAAATCCAACCAAGTCCTTGAACAGAACCTACGGTTATATGTTTCTGAGCAACAAGACAACTGGGTACCACTTCTTTCTTTGGCAGAATTGTCTCATAACTCCCTATTCCAGGAACCCATCAACATGTTTTCACTCCAAGGAGCACTTGGATACGTACCAAATACATTCTCTTTTCCACAAGCCACTTTGGAAACTCCAGCCACCTACCTGAGTCCTGGAATCCTGAAAGGACAGGTCCCATGTACAAGGAAATCTGGAAAAGACTACTGTATTCTATAAGAAGCACGCTCATAAGAAGACATTCCCTATGTCTGAATATACAGTAGGAGATTTAGTTTGGCTGTCTACCAAAAACCTCAAATTGTGTCAACTATCTCATAAGTTAAGGCCCTGATACAATGGTCCTTTTAAGACTCATTAACCCTATCAATTTCCAACTAAAATTGCTATTGTCTATGGGTATTAACACCTCCTTCCATGTTAGCCTACTCAAACTCTTTACCAAGAATCGGTACACATTTGTTCTAGTGGCCACTTTTCAAGTGGTGGTTATGGCCTTCCTAGAACAATGTTCATGTGTGTCTGCTGAAGATCTACATGCTCCAAAGTTACAAAGAAACTTTCACAAGATCTACCCTACAAAACCATCACCGTGTCATTCTGATAACACTTCTAGGGTAGGGGTACTGTCAAGGATCCCTTCAGCACCCCTGCTTCTTACCTTTCCTCCAAGCATCTGAACTCTATGTGCATGCATGGTAATGCACAATTTAAAGAGACATCACTCTTTTCTACTTGCAGTTATGGCTTAATTATCATACAGGCTATTTATGTGCAACTGCTGCAAGTCTTCCCTGTCTGTTATTTGACTCTCTAGGGTCAAAGACTTCTGTGACTTAAAGTCTGTGTCACCTAACCCCTCCGCCTTCCAGCTCTAACTCTAACTCCTGCAACAGCTTCCTACTTTAATCTGCCTCCTGTAGCATCCAGCTTTACCTATCTCGTGCTGAAGCTTCCAGTATTAACTTGACTCTTGCAGTTTCCAGCTTTAACCCGACTCCTGCAGCCTTAATCTTTAAACTGACTCCTGCAGCTTCCAGCTTTAACTTGGCTCATGCAGCCTCCAGCCTTAACCTGTCTCCTGATGCAGCTTCCAGCTTTAACCTTTCTCGGCATCCAGCTTTAACCTGGCTCCTTCAGATTTAAACTTTAACATGTCTCCTGCTGCAGCTTCTATCTTTAACGTGACTCCTGCAGCTTCTAGCTTTAACCTGACTTTCTCAGCTTCCAGCTTTAACCTGACTCTTGCAGCTTCCAGTTTTAAGCTGTACCCTGTGGCTCCCCACTTGTGTCTCCTGACTATTTCTGCTACCACTTTAGTATGCTGATCCCTATGGTTCCTTATGGCACTTCAGTCATAATGATCTTCCTTGCAGATGCAGGTGATACTAACTATTACATTGTGGGTGGAATAAAATAGCTTCTTGTCTCTGAAGCAAACCTGTTGGGACATTAAACACATAAGACACATGATGTGTGTAATTACAGTTCTAATCAGATCAGCACAGTACTTGTTTATAGTAACAACACTGTAGTAAACTAGGTGTCCCAGGCTCAGTAGTGCATACAGTACACAAAGATGGCAATTTGCATGATATTCACTGTCCAAAGGCAATAGCATAGCCAACAAGCCATTAGAAGAAGGAGGACACAATAGATATGATTCTTTTATTATTCAATTTGAGATGTATTGAAGAGCACATATTTTCTCTAAATGCCATCCACACACCAATTATAACTCACTGAGTTAATATTGTTTAGGTTTTTGGGTGACGTAAACACCCATGTCACTGTCATCTAGAAACTGAGTAATTAATACATGACAGGATGCAAGTCAATTATCTTGATTGTCAACAACAAAAAGAAATGTATAATTAATGAGTTATTTACAAGCAGGTTCTATGCAAGCATTTGTGTTTGATTTGCTTACAATAGCTTATACACATTCCCTATATCAATAAAAGAAAAACTTGAGAGATAGGAAAAATGTAGCCGCCTCTGTAGAATTAATTGCTTTTTGTAATGTTTTTTGTCTTTTACAGTACAATAAAATGTTTATTTACATGTTTGGAAATGTTTTTCGGATGGATTACATGTATAATTGTAGATGTTGAAGTGAAGTAGGAGGAGTTGGGAGAGAAAATGGAAAGGAGGATGGAATAGAAAAGTTGGGAAAGAGTTATGGAAAAGCTTGTAGATATTGAACAAATTTTATGGAGATGCAAAACTATAGTGTGACTATGTATTACCTTATCCAGATACTACACTAACTGACACAAACATATACATTTTACATGATCTAGTGAATAAGCGGGTCATCAGAGCAAATTAATTTGTAGGTAGGTGGGCAGATCACACCTTGGTTGATCAAAATATATTTTTATATAAAAGGTTATCTGCCCTGCCCCACTACTAAATTAAGTGTCCCCCTTTCTCCCTGGCTGCTCCTGGTAGCAGATGGCCCCTACCCTTTTGTGAGTCCCAATCCTTTGCACCTGCTGCACCAGCAGTAGCTCCAGTACTCTTTAGAATATCACCTTTATCAAGACTTGCAATTAACAGCAATATAAAACGTAATCCTGTTAACTAGAAAATTTTCTTTATTATGTGTCCAAGACAAGAGAGTTGCATATAAATACAATTACTTACATAATATAATTTCTATTATAATTATTATTATTATTATTATTATCGTTTATTTTTAACGCGCCAACATATTCTGTAGCGCTATACATAAGTTAAGTTACAGGCAATGACAAGTTCAAGATTCACACATTGCAAAGAGTGGATGGCCCTGTCTTTAATCTTGGAATCCGGTGTCCATTGCGATTTCCCTAAACCACCGCGCAGGATTGAAACTCGCAGACTTACAATCTAAAGGTTGAAGTGTGTATGTGGTACAGTAGGGAGACAGTAGTGCTGAGCATGTTAGGGAGGAAGGTTATAGGCTTCTTTAAAGAGGTGCGTTTTTATTGATGTTTTGAAGGATTTAAGGCAGGAGGATAGTCTGGTGAAGCGAGGCAAGGAGTTCCAGAGAATAGGGGCAGCGCGAGAAAAGCCCTGGAGGTGGGAGTGAGAGGAGGTGACAAGAGTGGTAGAAAGAAGAAGGTCGTTAGCAGAATGAAGAGGGCCTGTGAGGGAGTATTTGGAGATGAGAGCAGAGATGTATGGGGGTGCGCTGTTGTTGAGGGCTTTATAAGTTAGGGTCAAGATTTTTAAACTGGAGGCTAAGGGAAGCCAGTGAAGTGATTGACAAAGAGGAGCTGCCGACACTGAACGATGTGTACAGAAGATGAGTCTGGCGTAATGTAAATGTATGAACTATATATGAGTACTATGTTGCATCTGCAGTGGGTTTGAATCTAAGAGTTTATGTGAGGGATATGTAAGTAATTATGTGTCCTTCTGTACCCTCACATTTCACTTATGTGTAAATCCAAAACTGTAAATTCCGCCAGTCATTTAGTGAAGGCAGTTACTTCACTTTGATATGAGTATAGACGTTGGCTCTCTCCATTGTTGTATTTGTAGTTGGACACTGAATCAAATTCCCTAAGCTTCACACACCCTTTCCAGAGAAAAGATACTAGATATATTTATACAATTCCATATTGATACATATGTGTTATTCTGTATGTATCTACCTGAAAATGAGAGTGATATGGGAGAGGAAAACATGAATATAAGAGATACCTTTGTAATATGTATTGTTTGTGGCACCAAATATATCACTGATGATATCACCCAGAACACATCCCAGACATGCCACTAAAATGTACCTTTTTTAAATGTTGTGAGATTTGAATCAATACTGTTTTCACTAATAATCATTTTAATTAAGGCTTACAAATATAAACAAGTTTATTTCAGACAGAAAGAACATTAGAATTTCTGTTAGAGTGTTTGTTAAAAGACCCCTGAGGTCAGTTTTTTCTATATGGTAATTCATAAAAGGTGTGTCATATGCACAAGACTGTTACGAGTTAGACACCAGGATGTGAGACGTGTGATAATGGGCAGCCAGAGACCTGAAAGAGAGGAATAGAATGGCACTGAATGTGGGTGAATGGTGAACTGTAATCCATACTGGAGGTGAACCTTTACAGGCAAATTACTTTATAGCACCGGCCTTGCACATGATCATGTAAGGGACAAAAAGGTAATGGCACAGTGACATGAATATATAGGTTCAAATGCTGACAAGGAGGATCCCATTCATGTGGATGTAGCTGTTAAAGAAGTCCAGCAAGAGCCCAAAGAGGCTATTGAGAGGCAGAAGTAGCCCCAGGAAACTTACCTCCATCAATCATAATCCTGTTTACACCTATCCTGTTAAGTCACCAACATTGATATTAAATAAGTATTACTGTTGTTCATACAGTGCCTTGTAAAAGTATTCACCCCCCTTGACTTTTTGCCTATTTTGTTACATTACAGCCTTAAATTCAATGTTTTGTTGGTGAAGTAAAATGAATAAAATATACATAAAAAAGATACATAAAACTATTTTTTAGAAATAGAAAACAGAAAATTGGCATGCGTATGTATTCACCCCCTTTGTTATCAAGCCCATAAAAAGCTCTGGTGCAACCAATTTCCTTCAGAAGTTTCATAATTAGTGAAATGATGTCCACCTGTGTGCAATCTAAGTGTCGCATGTCTGTCATGTCATATACACACCTTTTTTGAAAGGCCCCAGAGGCTGTACCACCTAAGCAAGAGGCACCACTAACCAAACACTGCCACTAAGACCAAGGAGCTCTCCAAACAAGTAAGGGATAATGTTGTTGAGAAATACAAGTGAGGGTTAGGTTATAAAAAATTATCCAAATCTTTGTTGATACACAGGAGCCCCATCAAATCTATTATAACCAAATGGAAAGAACATGGCACAATAGCAAACCTGCCAAGAGACGGCCGCCCACCAAAACGCACGGAGGGCATTAATCAGAGAGGCAGCACAGAGACCTAAGGTAGCCCTGGAGGAGCTGCAGAGTTCCACAGCAGAGACTGGAGTATCGGTACATAGGACGACAATAAGCCGTGCGCTCCAAAGAGTTGGGCTTTATGGCAGAGTGGCCAGAAGAAACCCATTACTTTCAGCAAAAAAAACAAAAGTGCACGTTTTAAATGTGCGAAAAGGCATGAGGGAGACTCCCAAAATGTATGTAGGAAGGTGCTCTGGTCTGATTAGACTAAAATGTAACTTTTCGTCCATCAAAGAAAATGCTATGTCTGGCGCAAACCCAATACATGACATCACCCAAAGGACACCATACCCACAGTGAAACATGGTGGGGGCAGCATCATGCTGTGGGGGTGTTTTTCAGGGACTGGGAAACTGGTCAGAGTGAAGGGAAAGATGGATGGTGCTAAATACAGGGATTTTCTTAAGCAAAACATGTACCACTCTGTGTGTAATTTGATGCTAGGACGAAGGTTCACCTGCCAGCAGGACAATGACCCCAAACACACTGCTAAAGCAACACTTGAGAGGTTTAAGGGGAAACATGTAAATGTGTTGGAATGGCCTAGTCAAAGCCCAGACACTAAGCCAATAGAAAATCTGTGGTCAGACTTAAAGATTGCTGTTCACAAGTGCAAACCATCCAACTTGAATGCAAGACTTTAAAAAATGTACGGCTTTATCAGTCTTCATTTTTTTTCAAGCCTGTAACTCGGAAGCCGTCGAATTAATAAAAAAAATGACTTACAACCTCACACACAGCACAGCGGGGGAGGTATGGTGTCTGTAAGTTAAAATTCAAGCTAATTTGATGCTTAATTGGCTTTTTTGGGAAGTCTGAAATCAGCTAAGCAAGAAAAAAAATGGCGTCTGTAAAGCTGTTATTTTTTTTTTAAAAAGGCTCACAGGGAGGCCGTTGTGCTTAGGCGCTCATTGCGAGGCCCACAAGCCTTTGAAAAAGGAGCGATCGGCGCTCATCACAAGGCACACAAGACTAGAGGGAGAGGGAGAAGAAAGACACAGGGGAGGTAGAGGGGGGAGAGGGTGCAACGAGACACAGGGGTGAGGGGGGGAGAGACACAGGGGAGGGAAATAGGGGAAAAAAACTAAGAGCAGGGACAGGGAGCAGAGAGACAACAGGAGGGAGAGAGGGGAAAATGGACACATGGAAGGGTGAGGGGGGAAACAGACCCAGGGGTCAGAGAGTGGGGAGAGGCTTGCGATGAGCGCCGAAGGTGCTCATTGAGAGGCATGAAAGTGGCGGGCTGGACGAGACCTGCAATGAGCTGCAAAGCTGCTTATTGCGGGGCTCACGATGAGCACCAAAGTCGCTCATTGCGAGGCCCACAAGTTAGAGGGAGGAGAGCCTTGCATTGTGTGGCAAACAGCATTGCCAGCCTTCAAATTTTATTGCCGTCATTTTTGATGGGCAAGTCGCTAGTAATGTATAATGTTCCTATGTAATCTGTGCTAACAACATATAAAATACTGCATTAAACTCTCTTTGGTCACACCAATTCATGTGCAATCTTAAAGACATATTTAAGCTTCATTGATTGTGAATGCAACTGATAGAGGAGAATCAGTAGTGTAGAAAAATATTTTTTGAATGAACAAATATGAATATAAACATTTATAAACTTATGCTAATGTTAGCAACATTTTCAGTTTTTTGGCAGTTGATTTTGAGAATGAATGCCCCTGAAAACCCTAGCTAAATTAGCATAAAATTTATAATTTGCTCTGGCCATTCAGAGGCAGCTAGAACTTTGTTGCAATGTCTGGGGAAAGTATCATAGGATGTTTAATCTTTGCAAGGAGGCAGCTTCAGGCTATGCTGCTCTGGATCTCTGCACGGTGCTGCTGTTGCCTTGAAGGTTTGTAAAGGTTTAAAAAAACTGCTTCTATTGGTTAGTATCAGGTGCTTATGTAAGCTGCTCTGGGGGTGTGGAAACCATTTTTTTTAATAAAATAAATCTGTAAGTGTGTAGAATAAATCAATATAATGTATGTTTCTGATATAAGCAGTATGTATTAGAATAGGAAAAGTTAAAAACAGGGACACTTCTATATACCTTTAATAACCATGCCTGTGTCATTGCTATGGACTGTACTGATCATATGAACATGTCTTTGATGGAAAATAAGTCACACTTAATGCATATGTTAGGTGTTGTTTGTAACAATATGTGAATTGATGTTGAATAATGTTGATGTTAACATCATAATTAAACAAAACAACAAAGTCAGAGGTGCTCAACGAGAGGATAAAATAACCTTAATAGGTTAGTTCTATGGACATGATAACCCACTCTGAGAGCAACCTCTTTTAGCTCACTTGTGACCCTCACAGGGAGAAATATCCTGTAGTATTTAAGTCTGGTCCCACTCACTAGAGTGACCCAGCCCCAAAATACCAGGCAATTCTACCCTGAACAGAAGAAACTGCAAACCCCAGACGTACGTTTCGGCATTCATGAGTGAGATGTAGCTGACCTCCCTAAGGCACATATGGCAAGGTGTCCACGTCTGGAATCCCCTATTCCTCTTAAGGAGATTCATCCCTAAGGGTAAATTGCATAAACAAAACAACAAAGTCAGGGTTGCTCAATCAGAGGACGAACTAATATTAGTAGGTTAGTTCTATGGACATGATAATCCACTCTGAGAGCAACCTCTCTTTTGGTATTTTGTAACATCATAATTAACATGGAAAGTGTTATCACTTGTCCATAACAACATTCATTTCTAATTAACATAACATTAGTGACATGACAGTCATCAAATCCTTAAAGACTCAGAGGTGTCCAGACATATTTTACCGTCATACATATTTGATATATTCATTTGATTATGTTGTTATCTAACATTTCTTAATCTCTTAATACAGATGATTTCTTAATATATGATTTGTACACATCCAATATACCTTATCACAAGATGGGTATACTGAAATATGGGTCCACATATTAGGTCATTAACTAAATGCAATCTATGTCATTGTCACAAACCAATAAATATTAGAAAAGCACAGGCACATTGATTAAGGTACAACAAGAAAAATATGGTATTATATCCACAGATCACAGTCTTAAATGTAGCAGACCATGCATTAATATCATTGGTTTGGTGTAAGTACTACCTAAGATGGCAGAAGTATAAAAAATGTGATCATATGTTGGTTGAAGGTAACAAAATATTGAATAGTATTTACTAGAGGCACATGTGGTCATTTCACCATAGTAACAATAATTAGATGAATATAAATATCATCATTCATCACTTCATATAATAGAAGTAAACATTATTGCACTAACATTATAGCACTTACATTGTGTTTTCATCTGCTCATTGAAACAAATGCAATTCATTTTGGATGATTTAATTCAAATCAATTACACATATATAGTGTGATTATGAAAAGTTTCAAATAGTATAACACAGCTTTGAAATGATCAGTGTATGGTCATATCACAAAAATCTGAGGAGAACATTCTAGCAAGATCTGTATGTACAGTACAATGATTTACACAGTTACTGTAACAATAAACGGACTTATTTGACGTTCATCTACAAGTAGTGCAAATAATACTGTATCTGTCATGAAAAATGACTTGTCAGGACCATTTGCAGATATTTAGCAATTATGTGGTTTCTCACAATTAATGCTTAGCTGTAACCAGAAATAGAAGACCAACAGCCACATTAAATTCCATTAAAGTCAGAGTTATAGAGCGATAAAGTTAGCCAAGCCCGCAACAGATGTGAGCAACACCCAAATCTGTAAACCATGGTTGTGCACGTTACATTTACAGTGCTATGGACGGGACTTTAACCCCCTTGCGCGTCCTCTCTAGTACCCGTAGGGTTTTTTGCTCCATTTGCCATTCACGGGTCTGAACACCAGTGCGTCCTTGTGCATTTGTAGCAATTTAATAGCAGTTTGCAATCCGGCTTGACAGATTGTGCTTTACAGATCAAAGGCTTAGCTGAGACGGAGTTCCGATTTTGACAGCCCAAGGGGTTTTTCCGTCTGTAACCCACAGATTGTTTGCGGGTAGCTGAAAGAGGCCAATTTAATAGCCGTAAGTCTAGCAGGCTCCTTTACGGCTACAAATTCTTAAATAGGAGGAATTTAATGGCGCTGCAAGTGTACTATCTCTATATATTGTTTAGTCCCATTGATACCACATGTTAAAGGTATTATCATATGATAACTTTTTTGTTATATCATGATGTCTAAACACGCAGACATGATTATTGGTGACAAACAAAGATCATAATGTCCTTTAATTAGATCATTACAACATATCTGGTCTCATATTATTAAGCCGGATTACATGCTTAGCTCACACATGTATAACTATACCGTTCACCAGCCATATGTACATTGGAACATATTAAAAATAACATCAATCATGGTGCTGTGAGCATAATATATGTGTGTGAGAACATTATGCAGGGGAGATGTCATTAATATCATGGCTATTGCATTGCTTTAAGATGAACAAACTGCCTTAATGGATGTATAATTTACTGAAAGTTAAATTAAAAATCAGGCTGATCAGTAAATAAATTAAAATATTATTTAGGTACTACATCATCTCATCTCAACTGCATTTCTCAGTGACTATGAATTGGTGGAATGTTAATTATAACCATACACGTCCACAGATAAGATTTTCATGGACTATGTGATGGTGGCTAGTCACATGGTTACTAAATATCACCATCACATAGGCCCTGATTATCTACTATGTAGACAAGCAAGAGGAAATTAACAGTTTGACCAATACATTTTTCACTGAGAAATGTATTTGAGAGGTGGGGAGATGGTGGGGTAGTGGCAGCGGTGGTGGTCCAATGTATTGGCCCTGAAGCCATGGTGCTTGAGGAGTTGGTTGAGTGGAAGAGGAGTTGATGGAGAAGGTGGCCACCTCCAAACTCCTCTCTCTCCCAATGTAACATCCCCTCTCCTCTCTCCTCTCCTCCTCTCGTGGCATCATCTCTCCTTTCCTCCTCCCCTCCACCCCCTCCTCCCTCCATACTTTCTCCAGAAAAAAACTAAAATAATATATTGTAATATGTATATGTAAGTGCAGTAAAGAATAATGTATGTACTATAGGTTAAGGGTGAGGGTAGAAGGTGAGGGTATATGGTGGGGAATATGAGATGTATGTGTGTGGTGGCCTAAGGGTAATATATGTAGCTGTGCGTAAATATTTTACATTTTTAAACAACAAATTATGTGTAAATTATGAGTAAATTAAGTAAGAAAAATTAATACTAAGTCCTTGCCTATTTTTAACCACAAAAAAACACTCTCAGGAGATAGTCATTTTGCGCAGCTATCTATCCAATTAGCATAGGGCGTATTCTCTCCCTAGCCACATTAAGAATATAAATATGAATTTATTTTATTTTGTGAGGCAGATATTTTGGTTTGCCTATTTCCAAGGATAGAAAATGTGGATGCAAGGGAGTTGATTAATAGTGCTGGAACATGGAGGTAGAGCATAATGTGTTATCCATACAGTTTTTGCTAATTTTTTAAGTAACAAACATTGCTCTGAAACCCATTTTAGACAGAGTTTGGAGGTGTAGGTAATTTTCCACACCCCAGAGTACATGAGTGCATGTTTTGATTCTTTAAAGGGTTGGGAATGCGCTATAAGGGACTATAGGGTGTAGTTAGGCCTCATCTAGTTGACTATTAGGAGCTAGATTGTGTAGTTAGGTAGGTAATTTTTTTATTATATTGATTAATTATATTTACTCCCCACACCACACGGGACCAGGAGGTGGGGGGTGTAGGGGCTCTAAAGGCCACTCAGGTTATAGAAGGTGTCATGGGGACCTTGCACAGTAATTTTAAAGATATCTCTTCTTTGCCATATTTGTGGCAGGGAAAGCAGTTTTGCTAATTACAAAAGCACTTGCGAGTCTAATGATCCCTCCTAGGGTTAATATTTTACCCCTCCTTGTCTACTTCATAAGCAGGAAGGAAGTTTTCTAAGGGGGATCCAATTATATATATTTTATTTTTATTTTGTATGGAAATGATTAATTTTAGCAAGGGTTTTGAGTGCTGCTAAAGTCACCAGATTATTTACATAAATGGATATTAGCAGCACTTAAGCAACATACATTCTTTTCCATTTAGGTACCAAAACCTGTTCCTGAATTCAGAAGTAGTTTGGGTTATATTTTTATTACAAAAATGCATGCTTTCCCAGCCAGTCCACAAAGTTGTTTTAATCTGTAAAGCTTTCTTTTCAGATGTTAAATGAACAGCACATTCTGTAAACCCTGCTCACCGCTGTCCTGCATTACAGAACAAAAGGGAACATCATTTCTTGTGCCAGTTTTCCTTCATATGAGCAAATTTCCTAGACTGGCAATGCAAAAAAAACACACCAAAATCATCATATAGTACATGTATCTATTTATCAGTGAATATTCAGGTCTTCTTTCAGATTATGTTCTGTTGATGACATTCTAATCAGTTTTTTCTTTTGTGTTTTTTTTTATTTAACACAGGTCAACCTGTGCCAAGGAATAGAGTCAGTAGGAAATCTAATTAGAAATGCTATAGATTTTGCTTCAATAGAGGACCACTGTGGCTAATTCACTTCTGTTCCTTCATAGGTGGACAAAGGCTCCATTTAACGTCTCAGTGGAGGCATGTACAGTCTGAAAGGTAATGTGCCCGCCACCACCGAGAGCTTGTTTAGAGACCTATAATAGAACTTGATTGAAGTACTGCTCCTGATACTAAAAGCAACTTAAAAAAATCACCTTTCATTGTATTGTAATTGTTGCATTTGTAAATTGTGCAGATAAAATTAGAAGCGCCAGAATAAGTTGATAAAAAGTGACTGCATGATGGCCAAGCAGCAGATTAGCTGACATGCTGATCGCAACCACAACCACAACCACATTTATTGGTATATTGTAAGCAAGGGTGTAGGAGCCAAACAAATGGGGGGGGGGGGGGGGGACAGAGTTTTAAAAGTGGAAGATCTGATGACTGGTTGCATTGTGTAGTTTGTCTTTTCTGCAATGTAAGAGTAGAGAGAGAAGCAACTGTTTTGCAATATATGTGTGTATAGAGAGAGGCCAGGAGAGGTAATCCTTTGGTACTTGGCATTATACTAGACTATGACAAAAAGAACAAATACATTTGGGGTTCAGAATGGCTGGCTGACAGAAAAAAAAAAAAAACTTGTGTGAAAATTTACTGTGATAAAATGCATTTTTTAATATACCATTTACCATATTTTTCTGTGTGTAAGACGCCTCCATGTATAAGACGACCCCTATTTTTTTAGCCCAAAATTAAGAAATAAATATGCAATCATGGCGGACTCTTTAGGCAAAAAAAAGTTTCAGATAAATGTTTTAACTAGGTTATTTAATCAGTTTCTGTAATTTCTATGGGCTAGTGCTAAAAAAAACTGTTAATGCAGTGTATTTTAACATTTCTTATCAGTAGCATTAAATTGTATCTCACACATACCAGTTTTGTTTTGTATGTTTTTTTTTACTGCAAAAGTATCTGCACTCTTATCAAAAAGGTATACCTATATGCATCTTCATCGCACATGTATTATCAGATGTACCTCTGCACATGAATTTACATGGACTCACACACCTAGATGGTGTATATATAAAGCACAAGCACACATGTATTAGATGAATCTCTGCACATGCATGTACATGGACACATAACTATATAGTGCATATAAAGTAGACACACATAATTAACACACAGCTAATACATGGCTGCATTTTTCCCTTACACAGAGCCAGTATGAGGAGCCCTCTTCTCCCACCACATCCCCCGGTTCTCACCATCAGCTCTTTCCTGCCTGCTCTGTTCCTCCGCCTCCTCCTCCACTCCTGTTACAGTAATGGCGGCAGTTAGGCTGCAATGAGCGCCGAAAGCACTCATTGCAGGCCTTGCGATGAGCGCCACAGGCAAACTTGCAATTCCGACAACTACTTGATGCTGCAATGAGCGGCGAAGTGGGAGTAAGGTGGGAGTGAGGTGGAACGCGAATTTAACTCTATTTAGACGATTTTCGCCACTCGAAAATCGCCAAAGAGAGGAAAAAAATGGCCGCCGAAAAAATTGAAAACGAGGCTGCACGACCACAGACCGCGCAAAACACTGCCACATGCGTAGCACTTTACACATCAAACTACAACCTACAAAATACACTATTACAAAAGCCCGAAAATACTCACGAGACGGGTAACACATTAATAACATTACGACTATACAATGCACACTTGAAACATTCATTACACTTTATAAGCAGGGCACTAACACTTACAATGTATATTCTATGCAGACAGAAAATACAGATTGTTAGCTCATCAGCCTATTGCTCGCTGCATATATGAATTATAAATAATTACAGTATATTAATTTATTTAAAAAATCTTTCATTATTACTTAACTACATATACATAGAAATATATATCTCTCTCAGAGGACCAAAAGTACACGACAGGAGAGGCTCGCAATGAGCGCAGAGGGTCCTCACAGTACAAAATTGTTTACATTCTGTATCAAACAGCATTCCCATGGCTTGAAATTTTATTGAACCGGCATTTTTGACGGGCAAGTCGATAGTAATAATAATTATAATAATAGGTATATGACATAGATCATAATTTTCATGTTTATATTGGAGTTATAGCCACTGTACATTACTACAGGGCACTATAGACAGATCATCAAATTGCTAAAAGGTTTCTGAACTTTATCTCTGATTGATATTTTATCTCAATAAAGTGACTAGAGTATTATATTATAGCACATATTATTACTAAGAACTCATTCAGTTTGCAATTGTTATTGCAAAGCCTTTCTTTATCATTTTACCTGTAACAAACAAAAAGTCAAATGTCAAAACAGATGCTCCAATGTCCTGATCAAAGGACAATAATGCTGTGATAATATTGAGAAAATAAAAGAACAGATTATAGGACACATTATTCTGCTAGATAAAATAGGAACACGTGGCAATATGCCATTTCATTTAATGTTAACATTTGCTATTTAGCCAATAAGCTATTGAAAAAGACATGTCAAGAAAGTTTCAAAAGGGTTTAAATGCAACAGTGTAAACGCATCTAAATCTTTCATGCCTAACTCTTGTTGTATAAAAGTGTGCATCTGTAGTCACAGATGTCACTGCTTATTGTCAGCATGACACTGTTAACAGTATGTTAACAACATGACAGTGGCAGTGTGAATCCCCTCCCTGTGGGATTGTCCTTAGCTCACAAAATGCAGTGCTATAACTCATATGCATGCAAGAAGCAGTCTGCAGGAGAGAATAGAGGGAGAAAGGGGGAGTTTGCAGAAGCTAAAACACCCGTAATTCATGGGTCTCTTTCAAGTTTAAATTTTATGTGAAAATAACTTTAAGGATGATTAGATTAATTAAATAAGCCTAGCTAAAGCTTGTAATAAATATTTGAAGAAACCCATAAAACAAATAAAAACAATAAGTAAGAAGCACAAGTCCATTGTTTTACATGCTATGTGTATCATTTGGTTTCATGAATCCATATTGTGCCAGTCAGAGGTGTGTCGAATATTCAACTTGGACTGGGCCTCTTCACTAAGGGATTCACTGCACTGGTGGTACCATTTTTGGTTCTGGGTATATTCACTGTACTATCGAAGTTGTTGGTTCATGGAGGTGTAATCAATTTACTTTTTTTAAAAGCATATCTAATCCCCTGTGGAACTGACACAATGCTTTATCTACCTTTATACAATGGTAGAGTTGTTATTTTAACTTTGCCTTCTGATAAAGTTATATTAGTCTCAGCTTCAAACTACTGATTGCATTACCATGTGACATTGTTTTTCTTTAGTTACTTTGTGTTAATGTCTGTACTGTCCTTATTAATATTCTGTACCCTTGCGAAATAAAGAGAATCTTTTTGGTTTGGACATAAGCGGTAGAACTATGTTCTTTTTTTTGATGCTGTGATTCCATGCTTTGCCTGTGGCTGTTTGATCTGCTGAAAGGCTATCCAAAATCTGTTGTCTGCTCCAGCCAGTGAGGTTTACAAATGAACACTGTGCACAGGCAGAGAGCTGACCCCATTCCATCTCATTTGGTAAGCTGGTATATTGTATGGTCTACACAAATGCTGTTAGTGTTATTAGTGAAAACCCAATCCCATTAAATAATGGAAAGAGAGTATGGATAGGCCATCAATACTTCTGTTACATTATTAATCTATCATTCAGTAGACAGTGTTTCCATAGAGGAGAGGGTTACAGTTCAATGTGGAAAAAGCATTTGCCAAGGAGCCCATTTTAAAATGATTAAAGACATAGAGTTATGAAACATTTCTGTAAGTTTCTACATTTCCATGTTCTCCACTTTGAAGGCTAAGATTCGAGCGAGAAAAGGAATGGGGAGGGTTGTTTCCTATGGTGAGTTACGGCTCTCCTTGTAGCAAAGGTAATTTGAAATTCCAAGACATTTTCTTTTCTAATTAAGGCTGAGAGTGTGATAGCAAAAAAGAACCAAGGATCAGGAGGTATAGGAGTTTGAATACAATTAATAATTAGTTGACCGACTTGGAGCCACATTAAATTCCAAGCTTGTATGTGCAACGGGAGACCTGCAACATCTGCGAGCTCGAAATTTGGCCGATGTATGGAGCTATTAAATTAGAACATTCTGCGAGTTAAGAGGCAAACCCGTAAACCATTTGTTGAACGTTGGATGCAAGGCCGTGAACGTAATCAAACCCGTGGGTTTAGATGGAGCCAATGGCAACAGAGATTGTCAGAATTACGTCAGAGGAAAATGGATGAAGTCTTACAGGTTTCAACGTACGATTGGACCCACATTCCAGATATAATGCAATATTGATGAAGCCGTAAATATGATATGCTATTATATGCGAGTTACACTATATGTATTAACACACTGATTGCAGGGATCGATATAACCCGGAAATTACACATGAAATAAGTTTTTTTGGGGGGCTGATTTGTGAGCTTGAGAATGTTGTGCTATTAATTCTAAGACCTAACATCACCTTCCCTGTAAATAAAAGTACAGTAGTGTGTGTATATGTACATTTATAGTGCTATGGATTGGACTTTACCCCCCTTGCGTGTCCTCTCTAACACTCGTTGGCTTCCTGGCTCCATTTGCGGGTTACAGGCTTGAACGCCAGTGACTTTGTTGCAATTTAATAGCATGATTGGAAATGGAACAGTTACAGGCTTGACAGATGAAAGGATTTACGGCCTAGCAAGACGAATTCTAATGTCCCTTAGAGTTTTCTCACCCCTACCGCGCAAGTCGTCGGTGGGTTGCTTTCCTAGGCCAATTTAATAGCCGTAATTCTTGCAGGCTACGTTACGAGCTACGGTTTTATACATTAGAGGAATTTTAATGTGGTTCTTGGTGTCAAAGAGGAGAAAGCTTAGGGCAGTTCCACCTTATGTGGAGATCTGTACAACTCTGTCCACATTCCCTCCAACATGTGGGCTGCTAATGGAGCCAATATTGTATAGCTTGGATGGGATGAGATAAAACCTCATGAGGGTCTTTTATGATTGCTCTGTACAGTTGTTAAATGATGACTGAAAGAAGAGATAGTCACTAAAGAAAGATACCTAAGAAGGATACCTTTAAGAACAACATTGAGCAATTATTTATAAATTAAAATTTGACTTTTATTTATACCATCTAAAAAAATTATGTTATTTTAAAAACAAACTGCAAACAATTAAAAACATAAAATATGTAAGCCTGGTGACATTCATTTATTTCACCTCTTTATTAATTTGAACCAACTTAAATATACAATGCTTTGCAACAGTATTTACCCCCCTTGACTTTTTACCTATTTTGTTACATTACAGCCTTAAGTTCAATATTTTGTTAATCTGAATTTTATGTGATGGATCAGAACACAATAGTCTAAGTTGGGGAAGTGAAATGAGAAAAATATATACATAAAACTATTTTTTAGAAATAGAAAACAGAAAATTGGCATGTGCGTATGTATTCATCCTCTTTGTTATGAAGCTCATAAAAAGCTCTGGTGCAACCAAGTACCTTCAGAAGTCACATAATTAGTGAAATGATGTCCACCTGTGTGCAATCTAAGTGTCACATGATCTGTCATTACATATACACACCTTTTTTGAAAGGCCCAGAGGCTGCAACACCTAAGCAAGAGGCACCACTAACCAAACACTGCCATGAAGACCAAGGAACTCTCCAAACAAGTAAAGGGCAATGTTGTTGAGAAGCACAAGTCAGGGTTAGATTATAAAAAAATATCCAAATCTTTGATGATACCCAGGAGCACCATCAAATCTATCATAACCAAATGGAAAGAACATGGCACAAAAGCAAACCTGTCAAGAGACGCCCGCCCACCAAAATTCACAGACCGGGCAAGGAGGGCATTTGGCAGCACAGAGACCTAAGGTAACCCTGGAGGAGCTGCAGAGTTCCATAGCAGAGACTGGAGTATCTGTACATAGGACGACAATAAGACGTACGCTCCATAGAGTTGGGCTTTATGGCCAGAAGAAAATAATTATTTTCAGCAAAAAAACAAAATGGCACGTTTTGAGTTTGTGAACAGGCATGTGGGAGATTCCCAAAATGTATGGAGGAAGGTGCTCTGGTCTGATGAGACTAAAATTGAACTTTTTGGCCATCAGAGAAAATGCTATGTCTGGCACAAACCCAACACATCACATCACCCAAAGAACACCACCCCACAGTGAAACATGGTGGTGGCAGCATCATGCTGTGGGGTCAGCAGCCTGGACTGGGAAACTGGTCAGAGTTGAGGGAAAGATGGATGTTGCTAAATACAGGGATATTCTTGAGCAAAACCTGTACCACTCTGTGCATGATTTGAGGCTAGGACGGAGGTTCACCTTCCAGCAGGACAATGACCCCTGAAATACTGCTAAAGCAACACTTGAGTGGTTTAAGGGGAAACATGTAAATGTGTTGGAATGGCCTAGTCAAAGCCCAGACCTCAATCCGTGGTCAGACTTAAAGATTGCTGTTCACAAGCGCAAACCATCCAACTTGAAGGAGCTGGAGCAGTTTTACAAGGAGGAATTCGATAGATAGCTTTAAAAGGGGACTGGATTTATTTCTAATTAAAAAGGGAATTCAGGGTTATCATGGATAATTAGAGAGGCAGTATTGATCCAGGGAGAAGTCCGTTCGCCGGTGTCTGGGATCAGGAGGGAATTGATTATTTTTTTATATTTTTTTTATATACAACTAATTAATTAATAGTTAATCCGCATATTGCAGATCAGAGGAGATCTTAAAAGGTTGAACTTGATGGACTGAAAGTCTTTTTTCAACCTTAAATACTATGGGCCTCATTCTATTACCGGCCGTAGGAGATGCGGGGCCGCAAGGACCGGCCGCAAGCTATTCGGCTATTCTATTCCCCTCCGGCCGGGGATTCCGGCATGCTTGCGGCCGGCGCCTTGCTATCCCTTGCGGCCGCACGCGCCGCAGGAAAGCATTTCATCTAAAACGGCCGCAAGAGTTTCGGCCGCAAGAAAAGCCTGGTTGCTATTCTATTGCTCTGGGAACCATCTCTGCAAGGCTAAAAGCGAGCCGCAGCTTACTTGCATGAAAAAGGTCCCGCTAGTACCAATTAAGCACATTATAAAGCCTAAATAAAGCCATCCTGCACTCTGAGGAGACTATAAAGTGATTGTAGGTGTTAGCAAAAATAGCACAACATTCCCCTATACTCAAATCGTAAAAAAATTTTTTTTTTATATATGTCAAAAAACCATGTAAAAAGTCCAGAGTGCTTGGAGCACCTCAGACCCGCCCACGCTGCAGCTGGAAAATAAACAGTTAATGTAAACTCGGATTTGGGCTGATGTGCAAGCTTGAGAGGGGGTTGCTATTAATCCTCATGTCCCCCAATATGATCCCTAGCATTAACAGAGCTTTACAGTGCTGTCTTGAATTTATTTTTGACTTTAAAGATTTCTGAGCTTACGGCCGGTTGCAAGATATACGGCCGGCCGTAAGAGGAGATCCTTGCGGGGGCCGTTTAATAGAATTGCAAGGTAACGGAACCCCCGCAAGGAATCGCAGCCTTGCGGCCGTTTTACGGCCGATAATAGAATGAGGCCCTATGTAACTATGTAACTATGTAACTATGAATGGGCAAAAATTCCAGTGGTAAAATGTGGCAAGCTCATAGAGACTTATCCAAAGCGACTTGGAGCTGTGATTGCCGCAAAAGGTGGCTCTAGAAAGTATTGAATTTAGGGGGGAGAATAGTTATGCACATTGACTTTTTCTGTTATTTTGTCCTATTTGTTGTTTGCTTCACAATAAAAAAAAAAACATCTTCAAAGTTGTGGGCATGTTCTGTAAATTAAATGATGCAAATCCTCAAACAATCCATGTTAATTTCAGGTTGTGAGGCAACAAAACACAAAATGTCAAGGGGGCTGAATACTTTTGCAAGGCACTGTATTTGATCTTATAGTGACTGAAATTTTAATAATGCTCACAATTGTCAATCGGTAAAGGAGCAAATGTCATAAATGTAAGTGTTTCATGTTTTGACACAATGCCTTTTCTGCACAATTCATTATCAAAATTTAAGCAAAATATTTGAAGAATAAGAAAACTCTTTACAGTCATAATTTGCTAATTTTTTAATGGGGAATATAAAAGTGGTGCAAACAGACCAATATGCAAGACTGGTAACAGTCTTAACCAACTGTGCAAATGCCTTAAAAAAAAAACTTCATTCCCGGCAGCACACTATGGCCCCTATTTAATTGCAAGTCCATAATTACCTTCAAACTGAACTTTTGGCTGCGGGTTCCACATTTTTTACATATATAGATGTATTTAATTGACTCAAGCCCGCATTTACATGCTCACAGCCCCAACACACAAACCATGAACCCGTACTTAGCATTTCAGGACATGATCAATTAAGCAAGCCGTAAGTTACAATTTAGACAGAGCCAATAGTAAATGATACTGTCATCATGACATCAGTAAAACATGGAGTTTAAACTACAATCAATTATTGTTTAGACATCCGATGTGCAATCAGACTCGCAATCCAGAAATGTAGAAATTAATAAGAATCAATAAATCAATAATTCTTGTCCATGCAGGTTCCATGATATGTATTAACTCCTTGATTCCCTGGATCGATATAACAAGGAAACATAAAAAAAAAATGTATTGCAAATTTGAGAGCTTGAGACTTTTGTGCAATTAATTCTAATGCCTATTAAATTAGAACATTCTGCGAGTTAAGAGGCAAACCCGTAAACCATTTGTTGAACGTTGGATGCAAGGCCGTGAACGTAATCAAACCCGTGGGTTTAGATGGAGCCAATGGCAACAGAGATTGTCAGAATTACGTCACTGAAAAATGGATGAAGTCTTACAGGTTTCAACTTACGATTGGACCCACATTCCAGATATAATGCAATATTGATGAAGCCGTAAATATGATATGCTATTATATGCAAGTTACACTATATGTATTAACACACTGATTGCAGGGATCGATATAACCCGGAAATAACACATGAAATAAGGTTTTTTGGGGGGCTGATTTGTGAGCTTGAGAATGTTGTGCTATTAATTCTAAGACCTAACATCACCTTCCCTGTAAATAAAAGTACAGTAGTGTGTGTATATGTACATTTATAGTGCTATGGATTGGACTTTACCCCCCTTGCGTGTCCTCTCTAACACTCGTTGGCTTCCTGGCTCCATTTGCGGGTTACAGGCTTGAACGCCAGTGACTTTGTTGCAATTTAATAGCATGATTGGAAATGGAACAGTTACAGGCTTGACAGATGAAAGGATTTACGGCCTAGCAAGACGAATTCTAATGTCCCTTAGAGTTTTCTCACCCCTACCGCGCAAGTCGTCGGTGGGTTGCTTTCCTAGGCCAATTTAATAGCCGTAATTCTTGCAGGCTACGTTACGAGCTACGGTTTTATACATTAGAGGAATTTTAATGTGGTTCTTGGTGTCAAAGAGGAGAAAGCTTAGGGCAGTTCCACCTTATGTGGAGATCTGTACAACTCTGTCCACATTCCCTCCAACATGTGGGCTGCTAATGAAGCCAATATTGTATAGCTTGGATGGGATGAGATAAAACCTCATGAGGGTCTTTTATGATTGCTCTGTACAGTTGTTAAATGATGACTGAAAGAAGAGATAGTCACTAAAGAAAGATACCTAAGAAGGATACCTTTAAGAACAACATTGAGCAATTATTTATAAATTAAAATTTGACTTTTATTTATACCATCTAAAAAAATTATGTTATTTTAAAAACAAACTGCAAACAATTAAAAACATAAAATATGTAAGCCTGGTGACATTCATTTATTTCACCTCTTTATTAATTTGAACCAACTTAAATATACAATGCTTTGCAACAGTATTCACCCCCCTTGACTTTTTACCTATTTTGTTACATTACAGCCTTAAGTTCAATATTTTGTTAATCTGAATTTTATGTGATGGATCAGAACACAATAGTCTAAGTTGGGGAAGTGAAATGAGAAAAATATATACATAAAACTATTTTTTAGAAATAGAAAACAGAAAATTGGCATGTGCGTATGTATTCATCCTCTTTGTTATGAAGCTCATAAAAAGCTCTGGTGCAACCAAGTACCTTCAGAAGTCACATAATTAGTGAAATGATGTCCACCTGTGTGCAATCTAAGTGTCACATGATCTGTCATTACATATACACACCTTTTTTGAAAGGCCCAGAGGCTGCAACACCTAAGCAAGAGGCACCACTAACCAAACACTGCCATGAAGACCAAGGAACTCTCCAAACAAGTAAAGGGCAATGTTGTTGAGAAGCACAAGTCAGGGTTAGATTATAAAAAAATATCCAAATCTTTGATGATACCCAGGAGCACCATCAAATCTATGATAACCAAATGGAAAGAACATGGCACAAAAGCAAACCTGTCAAGAGACGCCCGCCCACCAAAATTCACAGACCGGGCAAGGAGGGCATTTGGCAGCACAGAGACCTAAGGTAACCCTGGAGGAGCTGCAGAGTTCCATAGCAGAGACTGGAGTATCTGTACATAGGACGACAATAAGACGTACGCTCCATAGAGTTGGGCTTTATGGCCAGAAGAAAATAATTATTTTCAGCAAAAAAACAAAATGGCACGTTTTGAGTTTGTGAACAGGCATGTGGGAGATTCCCAAAATGTATGGAGGAAGGTGCTCTGGTCTGATGAGACTAAAATTGAACTTTTTGGCCATCAGAGAAAATGCTATGTCTGGCACAAACCCAACACATCACATCACCCAAAGAACACCACCCCACAGTGAAACATGGTGGTGGCAGCATCATGCTGTGGGGTCAGCAGCCTGGACTGGGAAACTGGTCAGAGTTGAGGGAAAGATGGATGTTGCTAAATACAGGGATATTCTTGAGCAAAACCTGTACCACTCTGTGCATGATTTGAGGCTAGGACGGAGGTTCACCTTCCAGCAGGACAATGACCCCTGAAATACTGCTAAAGCAACACTTGAGTGGTTTAAGGGGAAACATGTAAATGTGTTGGAATGGCCTAGTCAAAGCCCAGACCTCAATCCGTGGTCAGACTTAAAGATTGCTGTTCACAAGCGCAAACCATCCAACTTGAAGGAGCTGGAGCAGTTTTACAAGGAGGAATTCGATAGATAGCTTTAAAAGGGGACTGGATTTATTTCTAATTAAAAAGGGAATTCAGGGTTATCATGGATAATTAGAGAGGCAGTATTGATCCAGGGAGAAGTCCGTTCGCCGGTGTCTGGGATCAGGATTATTTTTTTATATTTTTTTATATACAACTAATTAATTAATAGTTAATCCGCATATTGCAGATCAGAGGAGATCTTAAAAGGTTGAACTTGATGGACTGAAAGTCTTTTTTCAACCTTAAATACTATGGGCCTCATTCTATTACCGGCCGTAGGAGATGCGGGGCCGCAAGGACCGGCCGCAAGCTATTCGGCTATTCTATTCCCCTCCGGCCGGGGATTCCGGCAGGCTTGCGGCCGGCGCCTTGCTATCCCTTGCGGCCGCACGCGCCGCAGGAAAGCATTTCATCTAAAACGGCCGCAAGAGTTTCGGCCGCAAGAAAAGCCCAGTTGCTATTCTATTGCTCCGGGAACCATCTCTGCAAGGCTAAAAGCGAGCCGCAGCTTACTTGCATGAAAAAGGTCCCGCTAGCACCAATTAAGCACATTATAAAGCCTAAATAAAGCCATCCTGCACTCTGAGGAGACTATAAAGTGATTGTAGGTGTTAGCAAAAATAGCACAACATTCCCCTATACTCAAATCGTAAAAAAATTTTTTTTTATATATGTCAAAAAAACATGTAAAAAGTCCAGAGTGCTTGGAGCACCTCAGACCCGCCCACGCTGCAGCCGGAAAATAAACAGTTAATGTAAACTCGGATTTGGGCTGATGTGCAAGCTTGAGAGTGGGTAACTATTAATCCTCATGTCCCCCAATATGATCCCTAGTATTAACAGAGCTTTACAGTGCTGTCTTGAATTTATTTTTGACTTTAAAGATTTCTGAGCTTACGGCCGGTTGCAAGATATACGGCCGGCCGTAAGAGGAGATCCTTGCGGGGGCCGTTTAATAGAATTTCAAGGTAACGGAACCCCCGCAAGGAATCGCAGCCTTGCGGCCGTTTTACGGACGATAATAGAATGAGGCCCTATGTAACTATGTAACTATGTAACTATGAATGGGCAAAAATTCCAGTGGTAAAATGTGGCAAGCTCATAGAGACTTATCCAAAGCGACTTGGAGCTGTGATTGCCGCAAAAGGTGGCTCTACAAAATATTGAATTTAGGGGGGAGAATAGTTATGCACATTGACTTTTTCTGTTATTTTGTCCTATTTGTTGTTTGCTTCACAATAAAAAAAAAAAAACATCTTCAAAGTTGTGGGCATGTTCTGTAAATTAAATGATGCAAATCCTCAAACAATCCATGTTAATTCCAGGTTGTGAGGCAACAAAACACAAAATGTCAAGGGGGCTGAATACTTTTGCAAGGCACTGTATTTGATCTTATAGTGACTGAAATTTTTATAATATTCACAATTGTCAATCGGTAAAGGAGCAAATGTCATAAATGTAAGTGTTTCATGTTTTGACACAACGCCTTTTCTGCACAATTCATTATCAAAATTTAAGCAAAATATTTGAAGAATAAGAAAACTCTTTACAGTCATAATTTGCTAATTTTTTAATGGGGAATATAAAAGTGGTGCAAACAGACCAATATGCAAGACTGGTAACAGTCTTAACCAACTGTGCAAATGCCTTAAAAAAAAAACTTAATTCCCGGCAGCACACTATGGCCCCTATTTAATTGCAAGTCCATAATTACCTTCAAACTGAACTTTTGGCTGCGGGTTCCACATTTTTTACATATATAGATGTATTTAATTGACTCAAGCCCGCATTTACATGCTCACAGCCCCAACACACAAACCATGAACCCGTACTTAGCATTTCAGGACATGATCAATTAAGCAAGCCGTAAGTTACAATTTAGACAGAGCCAATAGTAAATGATACTGTCATCATGACATCAGTAAAACATGGAGTTTAAACTACAATCAATTATTGTTTAGACATCCGATGTGCAATCAGACTCGCAATCCAGAAATGTAGAAATTAATAAGAATCAATAAATCAATAAATCTTGTCCATGTAGGTTCCATGATATGTATTAACTCCTTGATTCCCTGGATCGATATAACAAGGAAACATAAAAAAAAAATGTATTGCAAATTTGAGAGCTTGAGACTTTTGTGCAATTAATTCTAATGCCTTTCATTGCTTTCCCAGTAGTTTTAAGTACAATAGTGTGTGTTTATTTGCTTTTGCAGTGTTACGAACAGGTGTTTAACCCACTTGCGGGTCCTATCTACTACTCATAGAATTTTTTGATACATCTGCCATTTACGCGTTTGAAATCAATTGCAGACTTGTTGAATTGTTGTAATTAAATATGGATTTTGCATCGTTAGCACTGGTAACATTTACAGGCTTAAATCATCAAAGGAGGAGTTAGGATAAAGTTACGTTTTTGACAACCGCACTACTTTTGAGACTGTAACTCGCAATTGGAATGCAAGTAGATAAAATTAAATTAGCCAATTAAATATCAGTAACATTTACGGGCTACATTATGGGCTCAAGTAATTGTGACCTATGTTTGCAATACCTCTGCTTTTCTTGTCTGTTTGTTCCTCCGTACATGAGCGTATAACTAGTGGAGTGCAGCAATGCTTATTCCTGCTGTGATCGGGCCAATATGTGGAAGTCCAGAAGTCAGCCTCTAAGCTCTTTAACTGATGCAATAAGAACAGAGCCAATATATGTTTCGCCACTGGCATTGCTTCATCATGGGGGGGGATGAGGTATACATTTGTGAATATTTATATCACATATAATAGTTGTCAAACTACGAGACGTCGTCACGCTTTGCGAAGAGAGGCGAGCCGTTAACGCAGAGCACTTAAGCAAAGGCGCTCATCACTGCGAGCCGGGCGTGGCGAGCTGTTAAAACACTTAGTAAATGCGGGATCGCCAGCCTGCAAGCAGTTGACAAACGCGGGACTTAGAAAAAAAAAATATGAGATACGAAAAATACGAGGTTAACGGCCGAATCGCAAAAACCAAAAAACAATAAAAACACACTATATACACAAAAGATACTACAAAAACATCACACACAGCATAGGGGAACAGCCAGGACGTCCGGGAGTGAGGTGGAACGCAAATTTAAATTGATTTTGATAAGATTAGGCACTCGAAAATCGTCTGACATAAAAAATGGCCGACAAAATATATGAAAACGAGGCTACACGACCCAGGACCGCGCAAAACACTCCCCACCGCATACCACTTTCCCACACGAACTAACGAGGTACAAAATACACTATTACACAGTAAAAAAAAATTACGACATACGAAAAATACAAAATTAATGGCCAAACATTGAAAATAGAAAAAAAACATCACACACAGCATGGGGGAACAACCAGGAGTGTGGCTGGGAGTGAGGTGGAACGCGAAATTAAGGCGATTTGGACGAGTTTCGCTACTCAAAAAAAATAGCAGCCCAAAAAATGAAAACGCCGCTGCTTGACCCCGGACCATGCAAAACACTGTCAATTGCGTAGCACTTTCACACAGGAATGTACGAAATACAAAATACACTATTACAAATGACGGAAAATGCTTGTGAATCTACAATGGCGCTTTACACAACTAAACACAGCCTATTTTGAATGCACAGTTGGGACACTCATCACACTTTATCATCAGGACACCAACACTCAAACTGTATATTGCATGCTGCACACAAAGCTTTATATTGTGTATCAAACAGCATTCCCATGGCTTCAAACTTTATTGCCCCGTCATTTAGCAAGTCGCTAATGTATGTAATAAACTAACAAAATTAAAAGCTGCATCAAGCGCAAAAACATTTCAAGAGAGAGAACATTTTAATAGACTCTACTTGTGAATAGAGACTGACATGACAGTAATCCTTCCCACCCAGTGCATGAGTAAGCCTTTCTACTTCTGAGCATGTGCAGGGGAGAGGAAAGGTGTCCCATACTAAAAGCTAAACTCAATCAACAGTCATCTAATCTGCCTCCATCCTCCCTTCAAAGAGGCAGAGCACAGATTCTCCCAGGGCCTAAGCTTACAGAAAGTGCTTAATAAAGGTAACATAAAAGCTCTCCAAACTGTTTTGTGCTGGCAGCTTCCACAACTGCTAATATTGTTAACTTGGATCATTTCAGAAAAGGTGACCCCCCAAAGCTAAAGCAAATTACATGAATCCCATCTAGTCATGTGTGTTTGGTGAATTCTGGCTTTCTGACTCTCTGGAAAGTTGCCGTTCTGGGTCATTTTACTAAATACTGTATTCTGGCCTGAAACGGCTACTTTAAATTACCGTAGTTTCTTGGTAATATATGAAACTAATTACATGTATACCATCTAGTCATGTATGTCTGGGGAATTTTGTATTTCTGAGAAGTCGCTGTTCCGTCTCTTTTTCTGAAAAATCATATTCTGGCTTTTTAAAAGATTAATAAAGCATACTATTAATTGGGCTTCCTTTGGCTCTATATTTAACACATCCCAATGATTTAAGAATGAATTCCTATGATAAAGAGTGCATTGTGGCCTGCTCTGGATGATATTTTTCTTTTTAAAGGGTTAATATAGCATTATATTGAATTGTTTTGGGTTCTTAAACATTGTTCTCAATGGCATTTAACCAGGGGCGGCCCGTCCATTGGGGCGTCAGGGCAAACGCCCCCCAAATATTTTCTTCACCCTGCAATAAAAAAACACAACAATGTATTAGTATAACCCAAAAACAATTAAATATAAGGTGTACATCATCATTCAAGTCTCAATACAGTATTAAAATGAAGTAAAGTTAGTAAAGGGACACTGTCACTTTAAGATAACCCTTGCGCTACATTAACTAATGCTGCACCCTGTGTGATCATATTACACTAGTACACTAACCTTTAGACTCTTCTCTTCTCTTCAATGAGTCCTGGCCTGGCCCCCTGACCGTTAATGCATGCCGCCCACCATCACAGTGATGATATGCATGGGCGGTCATAAATGTATCAATTAATGACTGACAGTCTTCCATCATTGACCAATCAATGATGGAAGGCTGTACAGTTACTAAGAGAACAATCTAAACCCACCCAGACCGTTAGCCCTGAGCGCCCGCCAGCAAATAGGGCCTCGAGTTTACATTTTGATTGACTGATACAGTCAATAAAACCACCAGTTGCCTGTCCCTTCCCCCTTTCTGTTTCCTGACCCTGCTCACGCTGAGACTGAGAGACCTCCCTGGCTGAATCTACTCACATCTGCTCTGCTGCCTGCCTAACAGTAAGTCTACCTGGCACCTGCCCTGCCCCTAGCCAAACCAAACCCCTAGTAGCCCCTAATAAAAGTATTATTACAAAAATAAACAGCTTTAAACAAACATTAATAAAAATAAAATAAACAACAGCACATACTTACCTGTCAAATTGACCCCTCCAGCGTTGGCCTTCTGTCCTCTGGATATAGTCATGAAAATAATCCAATGTTGATTGAAGCCCATGTCAAATAATCCAATGTTGATTGAAGCCACTGGTCAAATAAATAATCCAATGTTGATTGAAGCCACTGGTCAAATAAATAATCCAATGTTGATTGAAGCCACTGGTCAAATAATCCAATGTTGATTGAAGCCACTGGTCAAATAAATAATCCAATGTTGATTGAAGCCACTGGTCAAATAATCCAATGTTGATTGGAGCCACTGGTCAAATAATCCAATGTTGATTGAAGCCACTGGTCAAATAATCCAATCTTGATTGAAGCCATTGTCCATCCATCCATTCTGGCCCATTGAAAGATGCCTCCACCCAAAAAAAAACGACGCTCTAAAAAAAAAAAAACAACAAACTAACAGAGCTCCTCCTACAAGGAGCCCCTCCCGCGATTAATTGATTTTTTCCCACGGTCTGCTTTATATACTAATTTTTGAAGGACTCTGATTGGCTGAAATTTTTGATTGACATCGATTTCAACCAATGAGAGTCTTTAAAAAATTAGCAAATTAGCAAGCAGGTATGGAAGCCTGTAAGGGTAAAAAAGGTTAGTGTGAACTTGTTTGACCCTGTATGTATTATACATATTACAGGGCTATTTTATGTGATTTACATGTTACAGGATAATATCCTGTAACATGTATAGCCCAAAAATAGCACTGTAATATGTATAAAAAATAATGTGTAATAGAAATGCATGAACAATATAATATAACAAGTAATAAAGAACATCAATTAATCAAATAATAAATATCAATTAATATATATTGTTTTATGTATATGTTTATGTATATTTATGTGTATTTTTTATGAGTATATATATATATTTGTATATATTTATATATATATATATAATATATATATATAATATATATATATATATTGATTGATAGATATATTGATATATATATATATATATATTTATATATATATATATATTTATATATATAATATATATATATATATATATATATATATATATATATATATATATATTGATTGATAGATATATTGATTGATATATATATATTTATTTATTGTGATATATTGATATCAATTGATATATATATATATATATATATATATATATATATATATATATATATATATTTACAATTTGGGCCTATATGGTCCCAATTTGTTATTTAGGGTTTTTAAGGTGCGGTTGGGGCCTATATGGTCCCACTTTGTTATTTAAGGTTTTTAAGGTGCGGTTGGGGCCTATATGGTCAAAATTGGTTATTTAAGGTTTTTAAGGTGCGGTTGGGGCCTATATGGTCCCAATTTGTTATTTAGGGTTTTTAAGGTGCGGTTGGGGCCTATATGGTCCCACTTTGTTATTTAAGGTTTTTAAGGTGCGGTTGGGGCCAGTTTTGGTCCCAATTTGTTATTTAGGGTTTTTAAGGTGCGGTTGGGGCCTATTTGGTCCCAATTTGTTATTTAGGGTTTTTAAGGTGCGGTTGGGGCCTATTTGGTCCCAATTTGTTATTTAGGGTTTTTAAGGTGCGGTTGGGGCCTATGGTCGCACTTGGTCTTCTAAGGTATGTTTGAGGCCTATATGGTCACACTTGGTCTTCTAAGGTATGTTTGGGGCCTATATAGTTCCACTTGGTCTTCTAAGGTATGTTTGGGGCCTATGGTCACACTTGGTCTTCTAAGGTATGTTTGAGGCCTATATGGTCACACTTGGTCTTCTAAGGTATGTTTGGGGCCTATGGTCACACTTGGTCTTCTAAGGTATGTTTGAGGCCTATATGGTTTCACTTGGTCTTCTAAGGTATGTTTGAGGCCTATATGGTTCCACTTGGTCTTCTAAGGTATGTTTGGGGCCTATATGGTTCCACTTGGTCGTTTAATGTTTTTTAAGTATGGTTTTGTTCTTGAATGGTCTGATTGATTTGCTTGTTTTCTTTCAACCCCAGGTGCAAACCCTATGTGGCTGCAGATTTGTTTCTACTCGTTGGTCAACTTAATGAACGTGAATACCCTGAGAAGAAGACCCGACTAATGGTAGGTGTCACTCCTTTAATTTTTCTGTTAATACGTATAGGTGCAATTATGATATTGCTGTAGTCTTGTCACATGAGTTTTTTCAATCTATATTGTATACCAATGAATTTAACACATTGTTACTTTACTTCTTGACATTTCTGCATTGCTGATCATGTATTTCAATGGGCTTTACAAGTATAAGGTCATTGGGCGGGACTTATAAAGGTCATTATGACATCAGGGGGAGGAGTTATAGAAATGGGTGTGGTTTGAAAAAAGGGGGAGTGGCTATGTTTCGCCCTGTCGCCCCTCCAACTTGAAAAGTCACCAGCCGCCACTGCATTTAACACATCCCAGTGATATTGGCTTTGATTTCTTTTATAAAGGGCCTGTTCCGGCTCGTTCTATTCCATTCTGGCTTTTACGCTGTCCCAATATTTTCCATCAGTTAAGATTTTGATGTCCCACATTTTCTATCATACATTTAAATGGGCATGTTCTTTGTATTAAAATGGTGTTTTTTTAATGAAAATGTAATTAAGTTCTCCTAATGCATAGATACTGCTCCCTATCATCATGTAGCATAAATAAATACATTTGAAAAATTGTAAAACATGTTATTAAATGCTGCAAGGTTCACCTTTACAGTATACATTTAACCTTATTCAATTGAGCAATTGTTGTTTACTGGAGCCTGTAATGTAGCCCATAAACTAATTTGCTATTCAATTGGCGTCTTTTAGCTCCCCACAAACGATTTGCGGGTTACAGACTGAAAACCCCTGCAGTTGTCAAAATTGTAACTCAAACCCATCTAAGCCTTTGATCTTTCAAACACGTAAATGTTACAAGCGCTAAAATCGCAAATCCCTATTCAATTGCTACAATTCCTCAAGCCCGCAAATGTTTTCACACCCCTAAATGGCAAATGTAGAAGAAAATCCTACGGGTACCAGATAGGAGGTAATAGATATCAGGCCACGCACATGGACTAGAACAGTATCGTCATTCATTTTTATTATTTTGTACATTGCCGGATTCTGAGTCCTATCGCATATCAGACTTCTAAATGATAATTGATGTGGTTCAATCTCCATGTTTTACTGATGTCATGATGACGGTCTAATTTACTATTGACTGTTTCTAAATTGGTAGTTACAGCCTTGCTTAATTGATCATGCTCTGAAATACTACTTACGGGTGCATGGTTTACGGTTTAGGCTTTTGGGCCAGGTAGCTGCGGGCTTGATCAATTGAATCTCTCTGTAACTGTTGCAAATGTCAATTGAATAGGGGACAATGTGTTTATTTAGCTCAGTAGATCAGTAGCACTCAACACTATATTAATCTTCTAAATTCTTGCAACTGTTCTACTGCAAAATAAAAAATTCCTTTTTCCTTTGTGTTTAGTATGTCTGAAGAATCTAAAGGAAAGGGCTGACCATGAGCCACATTCAATTCCAAGCCCGCAACTCGATCTCTGTAGGCCGTATGTCTGCGGGTGTGTTGCAGGCTCCCGTTCATCTCAGATTATGATGCTATTCAATTGCTCAAGCCCGCAAGTTACTGGCCCAAATCTGAAACCGTAAACCATGCACTGGTTTGTAGCAGTTCAGGGCAGGAACATGATCAAGTAAGCAAGACCGTAACCTCCCATTTCGAATCAGCCAATAGAAAATGAGACCGTCATTATTACGGCAGTAAAACATGTAGGTTACATGTTAATTAATTAGGTTCGGGGGTCCAATATGCGATCAGACTCGCAAACCTGCAAAATAAAGAATTATGAAAATGAATGCCAATACTGTTCTAGTCCAAATAGGTGACCTGATATGTTTTAACTCATTGATACCCGAGATTGATTTAACCCGAAATGAGACATACAAATAAATCTTATATACTGCCGATTTGCGGGCTTGAGACTGTGGTGCAATTAATTCTGATGTCTATCATCGCTTTCCATGTTATTTACAGTGCAGGATTGATTTTTATACTTCAGGAAATCAAGACAAACTGTTCACTAGAAGGTATGATCATGAGACTGAAGCTCAAATATTTTGGCCATATTATGAGACGGCAGGATTCCCTAGAAAAGACTCTGATGCTGGGAAAGATTGATGGCACAAGAAGAAGGGGATGACAGAGGCGGAGATGGATAGATGAGGTCACTGAAACAATGAGCATGAACTTGATGGAGCTCAGAGGGGCAGTGACTGAGAGATGCACCTGGCGTGCTGTGGTCCATAGAGTCATTGAGAGACGGACGCGACTGAATGACTAAATAACAACAACAACAAAAATGTATTTATTATTTGCATTTACAGTGATAGGAATAGATGTTTACAGTAACATATGAAAGCTCAATTGAATCGGGCTCTTTGTTTTGTTGTAGCAAAGAGTGCATTGACATTTGCAGGCAACTTGAGATTTTTGGACCTTTCAGGACCTACAGAGGCAAGCAATCTACAGGCAAGTTTTTATTTTTGCATTATGATATGTAAATGATACAGGCAACCCCACTGACCTAAATGGAAATGGATAAGAAGGTATGATCAAAAAAATACTTACACATTTGTAACAATTTAAAGGGGGGCAAATTAAATTGTACATGGTCTAAACAGTGGCTCTTAACATATCTGGGGGCTGGCTGGTTAATGCAGATACTTGTGGGGACCAACTTTGAGATCCAAAACAGAGTGACATTATATGTGGAACACTACATTTCATTTAGTTTGAACTGATTTGAATTACCGTAAGTACATTTTGACTGCAAATAAAAACCTCAATGATGTTTCTATAACTATAGGTAATGGTTGTGGTATTTACATTTTTAGGCTTTCCTCGTCCCTCTTCCATCCTGTGGACTGGCAGACAAGGATTTAGGGACCCACAACGGTCCTAGGACTGGCTGTTGAGAGCTGGTCTAAAAGACACAACTTATCAGAAGCAACATCATGACCCAAACATGCATCGCTGAAAAGATAGAAGGAAGATAGATGATAGAACTATTTAAATATAGCAAAGAATATAATAAAGCTCAAGAGGGTTATGATTTGAAGTTGGAACATTTAGAAAAGATAGTACATAAGTGGAATAGCCTTCCAGTGGAAGGAATTTAAGCATGCCTGCTATAAGCATAAGGCTATCCTAAGGCTTAATAAAGCCAGATAAAATGGACAGACTGGCCTTTTTAGTTATTGTATGCTGTCAAATCTATGTTTCTATGTTTATGTTTGTTGTTGTTTAGCTGTTCAGTCATGTCCGACTTTCTGTGACCTTATGGACTGCAGCACGCCAGTCACATCTTGTATCTGGCTGTGCTTATCCATAAGGTTTTCTTGGCAAAGATACTGGAGTGGGTTGTCTGACCTCTCTGCTAGGACCTGCCCATCTTGGGTGACCTTACATGGTATAGTTTATAGCTTAATTGAAGTACACAAACCCCTTCACCACGGCAAGGTAGCGATTCAGAAGGGGATGTTTATGTTTACTTAATCCAATTAGGAAAGTAGAAAATTGGAGAGTACATTTTAACCCATCTGTACAACTACATCAAAATACTATTCAATTCAAATATTTATATATATATATATATATATATATATATATATATATATATATATATGTATATAGACAAAAATAACAGAATATGAGTTAAGTCAGTTTTGCTACACCTACAAGTCTATATCATGTCTGTTGCTAAGTGAGCACCAGGCTGTTGTTGACAATTCAGCAGATCACACATCTGACAAGATGCGTCCTGTCTCGAGATGTTTCCAGAGCATTTCTTGTATTCACAAAGGATGGGATAATGGACTTGCTTATTGCTGCGCTCGCAGCTTTCTACACTCAAACCCTGTCAGAAGGCAGCAGGCAGATGTTATGTAGCTGCTGCACAGTGAAGTATTACACACATAAGCTGCAAAACGCTAATGAGAATTAGAGCGTTACAAGTTGCTTTTATTGTCTCTGTGGAAGTCATTGAAATCCAAACAGAAGTACAAGGATGCTATTAGCACAGTGAGACACAGTTAATGGTCAAGATTCAGAATATTGTGTTGCCCAAGGGGCTGTACACTTTCTTTCTCACACAGTTATCCAGTGAAATGCTTCAATAGGTAATTTACGTGTTTCAGGCATATGGGGGTTGCTGGTTGGTTGATTTTAAAATATCAGGATGTCTCCATCCAATGTGAGGCAAAGCAAAGGAAAACAGCAGGTTCATTTCGTTATATAGAAAGCAGTTAACAAGCTGCGCTCTCTCAAGTGTTTTTGTGACTATTCAACGGTGGCAACAGTTTGTAAGACATCGGTTCTTCTTCTATTATTTTATATTTCCACGTCTTCTAGTAAATGTGAAAGATGTTGACTCTTCCGTCTGCTCTCAGAGAAACTCTCCTGCCGGGGCTCGTGGCTACTGCTTTCAGCCAAACACACACTGGAATCAGTGAGTACACTATTTGCAAAAAAGCAATATTTGTATCATGATTTCCTATTTTTTTGTTAAAAATCAAATCACCAGTCCCTTTGTCCTGCATTATGTGTATCTTTATTGAAATTGAAATAGCCTTTCTTTATTTATCCTTCTGATTAATTAAGGAACTTGAAATATATACAGGTGTCTGTGGCAGCCAAGAGGTTAATCCTTTTTATAAGAGAGGATGCATGAAAAGTATGATGGGACAAAATTGATTGATTTGCTATATTTCTTGTTTCTTTTATATTTGTTTTATTATTGGCTTCTGTGACATTATATGATTTGTAGTGGCTAATATTGAACTACACCTGTTGTTGACCTAGCTCAATGAGTCAGATAGAACTTAAATTACTGTCAATTGCTATCTCAAAATGTGTGAATTTTAATATGAAGCATTGCTAATATGTAAAACATTTTTAATAATGTTATCCGCCTTTCTTTAAATGTTTGTGATATTGATGCACAGTCTCCATCCACAGAGGAGGGGAGCGGGTACTTTTCTAAGGGGCCTGCCCTGGAAGGGGGCCGGATGCTGTCAAGTATTTGTATTATGTACTGAGATCCCTGTCATTAAGGACATTTACATCTGTACACAGATGTTGTGTAATCTATGGGCTCTGAAGCATTTTTGTCCACCCATATATTGGATACGCGTCGGGTTGGGGGGTGGGCATGGCTATCCTATTTTAAGTGGGCCCCAAGATTTCTGTTGATGGCACTATCCATCCATACACTAGGGTATATTTATAAAATGGGATAAAAAGTTATGGGGGGGCTAGGTACAGCTTTGCTTATAATTATTCATTGTAAAAATAAATGATCCCAACTTTCTGTATTTCTCTAGAGTTTAATTATCAAAGAGAGTTAAAATAGAAACATAGTTTTTGTTGAAAAAAAATAGGAAGCAGGGACTTTATCACCACTTTATCCAATACCTAACTATATAAATAAATATTTTCAATTGAGTTGAGGACTCACTAAAATGTGCAGTGAAGTAATTGTATATTTCAATTATCTGTTTCCTTTTTATCTGTTGCCAATATTTAACGCATGGTGAAAACGTATCTGGAAGAGTTCATCTGTCGTTAGTGGAATAAGTTGGATCTTTATGTTAGTACATGTACTCATAAACAAGAATCTTGTCCATCAAAGCACCGGGTTGGCACCTCCAGGATGACACATAAACAATTTATGTGTGAGCCCGTGGGTGCCAACATGGAGCCTTGATGTCCAAGATTACTCATGGGGCTCTTTAGTACATACCTCATACAACTGCTTAGAAAAAACTAACAACTTCATATTTGTTTCCATTTTTTTTTAAGAAAATGTGTTTATTTATCTGTACTGTAGCACTACTTAAAATCCACCGGCATATCTCATAAGTTTAAAGAGATTGTGACATGGGACAAGGACGTATTTGAATAAGTAAAACAGACCTTTCTCTGTTTTTGTTCCAGTCTATTATCTTCCAATTTCTATATCAAATTTGGAGCTTGGTAAAATAATGAAAATGTTAGCCTGTGGTATTTACTTCAATGACAAATGAATTTTAATAGAATACAATAAATAATTTGTTTTTTGGTACTTATTCACAGATGTGCTTTAATGTAAATAGAGATAAATCCCTTACTCTGCCTTTACCTCTTTGTCTGATATCAGATCCAGCAAAATGCATTTCCATGGAAACTGTTTAAAGAAGTTAAGCTGAGTGCGCGGGGCTTGTCTTTGACATTAGAATAAAATGCGACTATGTCATTATTTCACTATTGTAAAAAACATCTGATTCGAATGTGTTTTTCTGTCCTCTTCTGTCGAATGTCTTTGTTTTCTGTAAAGCTCTTATGTATAAATTGGCTTTAGTTGGTAGAAACATGCATTGTTTATGCAATCAACAGGTTTTCATGTATATTGTTCATTGTCCCTTATTGGACCACTGAGGTTCTGGAGTCTATGTGATCCATTTTGTATGGCTGGCTGGTCCTTTGCAGTTTGGTCATACCACATGTATATAAAAGCACATGTTTTAAAACTTTATTTGGCTAAGGAACAACACTAATAAACTGTAACATTCTCAGAAGCTCCAACCAAATCCTTCTCTTGTACTTGCACCCAAATGACCAATGCAGTGTGGCAAAATGGAGTGTTTGATCTTGTTGGCAATGAATATGAACAGTATAATGTGATCTTTTTCATAGTTTTAAAGTCTTATTAAAGGAAAAATGTGTGAATTGTTAATTCACAAACTGTCGTATTTTATACTTCAGAGGTAGTCAATAAGAGGATCAAGACCTTCGTCCTCTTACTTCTGTACCTCCAGTGCATTATTATATTTACTACAAATCCATCATAAAGATTCTAGCAGCCTTATTAAATTGTGATTCGGCCAATTGAATAGGGCTCTATATAAGCACAGAGCATATTTTTTTTACAGAAGTTTTTAGTTAGTGAAGACTTTGCTTTTGGATAGAAGTCCACTAACTAAAAACTTCTGTAAAATAAATATGCTCTGTGCTTATATAGAGCCCTATTCAATTGGCCGCATCGCAATTTAATAAGGCAGTAAATATTTAAATAAGTGGCGCATTCACTATATAATAGTTTAACCCTGCACCCTTTGGAATGTCATTATATTACAATATTTATGTGTGTACCTACAGAGAAATATGAATTCCCGACATTAACCTTATTTTCACAATTATAAAAGATAATTGATTACCCTGCTATACAGGTTTTGTTTAAATGAATTTGTAGGTAGCAACAATTTGCTGTACACATGGGTTACAGTAGATGGAGGAAAGCCTAGGGTATACATACTAATAGTGGCTTAATAAGATGGATACGTGTATATGCAGAGATTGAGGGTCGTTTATTCAATAGACCTTTGATTCATTAAAGGGACATGAAACACAACTGTATTTTCAAGCATTTAAAAGATCATGTTTTAAACAGTACAAAAGTTATTTTTTGCATGAAAAATATATTAAGTAAAATGTAAACTGCACTGAAACTTACAGGAAATGTAGGGAGCCCACTCTAGTCTGTAGATCTCATTGGCTGGCACAGGGCAAGCCCCCAAGAGCAATTAAACTTCTTAATAAGTATTTAGGCTCTGTGACCTTCTTTTGGACAAATAAAACATACTGGTGCTGCTGTACATTATTAAATACTTCCTTTCATACGCAGCAAAGAAAAAAAGGTGTCTCTATGCCGTGAAGCTGTAACGGCAAATTTTCCCATAGACAATGGCATTCAGTGAAGCACTTCCCTGGTAAGCTTATTACATATATGGGAAACAATTAACTATCAATCAGTACATCTACAATACGTCATACAATAACATGTGTAAGAGACAGTGACATTGAGCTTAATTTGCTTTAGTATTAGTGTGATAAACTAAATCTTATCCATGTAGTAGTTGAAGGAACACTCTAGTAACATTTGTGGCGTATATTAGGATCTATCCTGTTATATGTACGCAAGGGAAGCCTCCTGGTGCTGGGTGCACGGGAAGCCTCCTGGTGCCGGGCACGCTCGCGTACAGCGTCTCGGTGTACTAGTACATCACAACCCCCTGACCCTCCAACCCTAAGCCCCTAACCCTCTTACCCTAATCCTAATCCCCCAAATCTCACTTCCTAACTCTAACCACCTAACCCTAACTCTCTTACCCTAACCCCCTAAACCTCACTTCCTAACCCTAAACCTAAGCCCCTAACCCTCTTACCCTAACCATAACCCCCTAAATCTCATCACCTAACCCTAACCATAATCCCCTAACCCCCTAACCCTCTAACCCTAACCAGAAAACCCCTAACCACTTACCGGACACTTAGACATGTAGATCGGGACGTCAGGGGCGCGCTTCCCGTGTGTACATATAACAGGATAGGTCTGTATTTTATTTTGAAGAACAGCACTTCAAAATAGGGGATATGTTTTTAGAATGTAGAAATATATAATATAACCTATACTTTATTACATTATATATTTTCTTTGTTTTTATATATGTGTTATTAATTTTATTACAATATATATTAAAGTACAATAACAAAATCATAACAAGTTATTCAAAAGAAACAATAAAATAATATTTGTAAACAATTTGGAAATTAATGTTAGAACATATTCTTATAAATGTAGAAAAAACAATAAAAATATTATCAAATTACATATGTTAATATAGTAACTTTTAAAAGAAATCATGCTTCTCTAGATTTTCTCATTTTGATTTCAGCTGATCAACTTCCTGAGGTGGGAAGAAATCTTGTACAGGAATTTTCAATAATATGAATATAGGACCTACTAGTGCCAGTGCTTTTATTAGTTCTAATGCAAGGCTAATTAGTTTACAAGAATACACCCTCCTGATAAAGTAGCAGCAGAATCAGCTGAAAATTGAACCCTGCAGTAATAAAATAATTGCATGTTAAAGCTAATTTGTTTTCTAAAAAGCAAACATTTTACCCAATATAAAATGTTGTTATTCAATATACCTTTTAAAGGGTGGTATAACATTTTATAACATGCTATAACATGGGTATTTCTGTTTATATATGAGGATGGGATGACAAGAATTTATTTACCATGTCTTTCAAGAAAAATCTTCTGTGTTTGGAATAGTGTTCAAATGACCTGAGCATTATGAGGGACCCTTTAATAATAAGTGGGAAACTCAGCAGTTTCCAAAAAGTCCTGTTCAACCAATGTTTGCAAGGTTTGCTAATTCTTCTATGATTATTGCTTCCAACGGCTTTTTTTCGGCAGGTCATTGTGGACCACCTGAATATTGCTGGGGTCTTTGTGAAACACCTAATGATTGTTCTGCCTGTTATTTATAGGGCCACTGCACAATGAATATCACTAATATAGATTGTAAAGAGCGTGTAACGCTCCAGTGGGAGTGCATGCACCACTTTACAAACTATTTGTACCGATTCTGTACATGCAGCAGTGCGCATGCGCTGCGCCAGAGGGAGGGAAAGAGACAGAGGGGGAAAGAGCCACAGGGGAGGGAGGAAGGGGGAAAGAGACAACGGGGGAAAGAGACATAGGGTAGGGAGGAGGGGAAAGAGACAGATGGGGAAAGAGACACAGGGGATGGAGGAGGGGGGAAGAGACACAAGAAAGAGGGGGAAAGAGACAGAGGGGGAAAGGGGGAAAGAGTCACAGGGAGGGAGAAGGGGAAAGAGACACATGGGAGGGAGAGGGGGGAAGAGACACAGGGTAGGGAGAGATGGGGGAAGAGACAAAGAGAAAAAAAGATGTTGATGCCTCTGCTGGACCCATGAGGGATCCATGGTACATTGGTGGACGTTGTGAGTGTGAGAGAGGTGTTCACATTTCTAGAGGGCTGTGATTGGATTGAATGATGCAATGTCCTGCTTCTAGGCCAGTGAGAGAGGAGTTTGGTATCAATTACAATTTTATACAATTGCTCCAACAAAGATTTTCTGTTCTTTCATTCATCACCCCTCCCACCAGCAATAGCCAAAACTCCATCTACCTTCAGAAGGCCGAATTATTTTATCCATGCAGTTAAATGATCATATTGTATTCTTTACCAGAGTTGTGTTTTGCTTTAACTTGTTCAAAAGTCATTGAATCTAACAGGAAGTGTGCAGAGCATACGTACATCTGTAGATCTCATTAAAAGAGTATGACCTTTGTATTACTGCTCACTGGCTGACAAGGACAAGTCTGCAGATCAGTTAAATATTTTCATCAGTTTCCCTGCTTTGAGAGCATCATTTGAAAAAGGGAGACACTAAGTTTAAGATGCAACAAAGAAATACATGTTTTTAATGTCTGTTTAACTACTACTTTTAAGTAATGTAGTACTTTTGCACATTACCCATCTGAAAGACTTCATACTAGCATTATACGTAACTTTGAAGACACATGGAAGAAGGCTATAATGATAGAACCGTTTAGATATAACCAATTATTTATTACATTTCAGCAGGGAATTTGATTTTATAAAAATAGGAAGTTAGGATTTGATGTTGGAATTGAGGATGGAAAATTTTGAGGTAATGTGAGAAAGTACTACTTTACAGAAAGGGAAGTAGATAAAACAACCTCCCTGTGGATGTGTTAGGGGGAAAAAAGTAAATCCATTCAGTCATACCAGGGTAATTCTTAAGGCCATCCTGAGGATTTAATAAGTACAATTGTTTGGTATACACAAAATAAAAGTAGATGGGCCTATTGATTCTTATGTGGCTTAAAATCTCTGTTTTTATGTTTATTTATTACTTAAACCAGTTAAGGGAGAGAAATGATATAATTGATGCAAAGGTTTAAATTATTGTAGAAATGATATTTATATAAATGTGTATTTTTCATTTGTGCAGTTACTAGGACATTTGCTGTGCCACTTTAAATACGGCTCTGAAAGGAATCATCTTCCAAGAAATAAATTAGGCGTAACAGAGTTAGAAGAGGTAGCAGACAAGAGGAATAGTCTTCCAATAGAAGTAACAGGGATAAACACAGTAAGGGAATTCAAGAATACACAATACTATTTTTAAGAGAGTGGACTAATATTAGTCTGAGTCTGACTAAGGTGATAATTAAATGACCATTGTAGCCTGGTAAAATCTTCAGATGCTTGTGACATATGTTAAAAATCAACATTATCAAGTACGCAAGACAGGAACATAAGAAATTAGTCAAAATCTAATATTTAGATAACTCTGATTGTGTCATAGGAAATTCCATTTTATACTGCTAGTCTGTCTATTGTTTGAATGGCGGGTCATACTGTGGAGCCTTACTACGCCAATCAGTTCTGTTATCAAAGGGCTATTTGAAGAATTGTTTTGCTAATGGAAGTGAATACAGATCTTGCATAAGTCCACTGCTCCTATCACTCCTCCCGGGTTTCTAATCCTTTTTCCAAACAGACACAATGTCCATAATTATTTAAACACACATGAATACACTTTAGTGGTCCTTTAAACAGTGAAAAGTCATATAGCTAGTATTTAATTAGAAAAGAAAACATTTTGCTGCCTCTACACGACCCTGGAAGAATCCATGATACATTGGGGAGAGTTGTGTGTGTGAGAGGGGCGTTTACGTTTCTGGAGAGCTGTGGTTGCATCTTTTTATGCAATGTCCTGCTTCCGGGCCATTGAGGTAGAATGGGTGTGTTTATCCAGTTGTCAAACAAAAGCTCTGGACTTCTACCGGTTCCCTCCTCCCCCACCCTCCGTCCACTGATAACTACAAACACACCCCAACGTCCAGCTCTCAGGCAGGGATGTGGCAAACACAAACTGAATTTCTGTACTCATAAGTGTTCAAAAATGCTGATTTTTCCAAAATGCTTTATGTCCATGGCTTACACAGCTGCTAACATTGTTACTTTCATACATACTTGACAAACAAGTACGTTTTTTTCTTGAACTGCAGGGGTCCTTTAAAAAAGACTAGATGAGCCTTTGTTTTATATCAAGCATCAAAATCTACATTCCTATTAAGCATAGAGAATGAGGAAATGTACTTACACTAATGCAGGTCTCAATTTTCTAAGGGGTTTGAAGATAAATGTTTGTATCTAATAATGCGCTATCAGCTCCTTTGGTGATACTCTTTTTATCTTTTAGACACTAATAGGTTTTGGATCAGCAATGCAATGAAAGAAGCCGATGCAAAGCAAGTAAGGAAGATTATGATGATGGTAGTGTCTTTTTTTAAAATTAACGAGCAAAAATGTAGGGACCAATGAATATCTATTAGAATGTGTGTTAAAAGGAATAACTTTTATTTTAACAGCTCATACTATTTGCATTATTTTCTTTCACGTGTTACTGTCTTATGCTGATCAACTTCCTGAGGTGGACGGAGACTTTGAATGCACAATGGGAATATAAAATCTAAAACTGGCAGGGCTTTCCAAAGGAATAATTGAAAGCGTATTGGTTTAAAAAGGCATCCCTCTAGTGAATGTAACAGATGTAATCAACTGAGAAAGCAAAATAGAACACAACATTACAAAATAATAAAAGTAAAATATGTAAAAAGTGTCAAGTAAAATACTGTTGTCATTTTTCAAAATTGCTGTATATTTCACTGTTTTTGTAAGAATTTGTATTAGCCAGTTAAGACTGAAGAGTTTCTTGTTAAAAGGTGTGTATAGCTTCTTATGCTTGGCAGGTTCTGCAAAGACCAAAAATCAGAAGCACACTCCAATGGTAGCATGCTGTGTTTCCTGCAATCAAGAAATGACAGCTTGTTCTTTTGGGTTCTTAAGCTGTAAATTCAAAGGGAAAAATATGAAATGTATCATTGCAGTAAAGATAAATGTGAGCATTTAGATAGAGCTTGTAATTTATAGTCCATTCAGGACCTCAGTGGATGTGCCTGTAAGCTTAATAAAGGATGCAGTGCAGCTGAGCTGGCCTCCTGTTAGACTCAAGATAAATAGTTAGAGTGCTTTAAAAGCTAAGAGAGAGGGAAGAGAAAGAGGGAAGGAAGAAAGAGAATGAGGAAGGGGAGAGAGGGAGGGGAGAAAGGGAGGGGAGAGAAAGGGAGAGAAGAGGGAGGGAGAGGGAGGGAAGAGAAAGAAGGAAGAGAGTAGAGAGAGGGAGGGAGGAGAGAGAGGGAGAGAGAGAGGGAGGGAGATAGGTAGGAAGGGAGGGAGGGAGGGAGGGAGGAAAGTAGGAGTAAGGGGAGAGGGAGGGAGGAAGAAAGAGGGGGTGAGAGAGAATAGTCATATATGTGATCTAATCACCAATAAAAACGTTACCATTTAGATTTGGATTAAGGTGACCCCTTTAAGGGGCTAAGTACAAGGAATACAAAGCGCAGGTCTACATTAACTTTACCTATAACCTTAACGTAACAGAGGTGGGGTGAGATTTCACAAAAGTGTGTTTAATCTTTAGGATATGACACCTACCCCATCCCTTACTCATGCACTAAAGCAGTCACTACAAACTACAAATTTTGATTTCTGACTTTTGTATAAACCTCCTCCGGCACTGAACAGAAAGCATAACAAGTATGTTAGCCACTATAAACTAGCAAAGTCCGCTACTATTAAGGTTTCTCTAATCATACTTTTATACTCATGGCTTGTTGCTTAGTTGTTCAGTCGTGTCTGACCATGTGTGACCATATGGACAACAGCATGTCAGACACATCTGTCAGCCCCTGACCCTCTGAACTTCATCAAGCTCATGTTCATCACACTATTTGCAGTGCCAAAATGCATACATCTCTTCCAAGTTTGCTAACATAAAATCTCAATAAATTTATTTTTTGCAGATAAGTCAAAGCAATCTTTTTTGGCTAATCAGTCAAAAACAAGCACAAATTTCTCTACAATTGTACCTTTAATGCCTCCTGCCATCTATGTGGTGTCAATTTCTATACGAAACCCAGGCAAATTTTGAACAATTTATGCCTATTATAAACTGAGTCATGATTTGAGTGCTCTATAAATACATAGCAACTATTCAATAGTCAACAAATATGCCCAACAATATATAATCATTCCTTACAATGCTGGCCAAAGTATTTCATGGTTTGAACAAAAATTATTAAATGCAGTGTTTTGAAAAAGGAACAAAAAAAAAAGAATCACTTCATATTAAATAATTCCAACATCAGTTAATACAGAATGCCATATTTTGATAACAAAGCATATATATAAATATATTTGCTCCATAGTATTATGTGGCTCTGTGTCAGTGCCATATATCAATATAAGATGAAAAAATAAGCTGCTATATACCAAATTATACAGTAAAATGTTTGAATATGGATACCTAGGAATTAATATATAGCTGATACAATCTAAAGCAATGTTACCTATCTAGGCTACAAATCAGATTATAAAAATTAAAAAGCAATGACTAAATCTATTAAGTAGAATTGCTTCTAATTATTAATAAACTCAAGACTGTGTTTATTTTTTCTACTTTCTAAAAATATTGTGTCCACTGTCAAGGCCAACCATCTAAAAAGTATTTATTCTGATTGCACATTTGACATAATGGCGTACATTTATCAAGTGGTAGAAAAAGTGGGGATAATCAGGAAAAAAATGGAATTAAGCAGGACATGGACACCGGATTCAAAGCTCAAAGACAGGGAACTCCATCCTTTGCAATGTGCTAATATTGCTATTGTTTTTGCCTTGAACTTACCCATGTATAGCGCTACAGAATATGTTGGCGCTTTACAAATAAATGATAATAATAATAACAATCTCAGAAATCAAATTTTAAGTTCGTAGTGATTGTGTGAGTGGCGGACAGGGCAGGTATCATACATTAAAATACCCGTATATACGCGAGTATAAGCCGACCCGAGTATAAGCCGAGGCACCTATTTTACCACAAAATACTGGGAAAAATTAGTGACTCGAGTATAAGCCGAGGGTGGGAAATGTGCTGCCCCCTGTGTCCCTCTTGTGCCCTCTGTGTCCCCCTCTTGTGTGCCCTTCCCTGTGTCTCTTTTCCCCTCTCCTTCCCCTGTGTCTCTTCACCCCTCTCCCTTCCCTGTGTCTCTTCCCCCTCTCCCTTCCCTGTGTCTCTCCCCCCCTCCCTTATCACCCTCCTCAACCTCCCTCCTCAACCGCCCTCCTCAACCCCCCTCCTCAACCCCCTCCTCATCCTCAACCCCCTCCCCAACCTCCCTCCTCAACCTCAACCTCCCTCCTCAACCTCAACCCCCCTCCTCAACCTCCCTCCTCATCCTCCCCCCCTTTCATCCTCAACCCCCTCCTCAACCTCCCTCCTCAACCTCAACCCCCATCCTCATCCTTAACCCCCCCATCCTCAACCCCCTCCTCAACCTCCCTACTCAACCTCAACCCCCCTCCTCAACCTCCCTCCTCATCCTCTACCCCCTCCTCAACCTCCCTCCTCAACCTCAACCTCCCTCCTCAACCTCAACCCCCCTCCTCGACATCCCTCCTCATCCTCCACCCCCCTCCTCATCCTCACCCCCCTCCTCATTCTAAACCCCCCTCCTCATTCTAAACCCCCCTCCAAATTCCTCCCTTTCCCCTCACTTACCTGCTTCTCCCCCGGCCTCCGCTCCTTCCGGCGTCTTGACCCGGTCAATGCTAATGACGTGGCGCGCATGTGTCGTCACGTCATTAGCATATACCAGGTGTTGACGCCTGCCTGGGGGGTTTAGAATGACGAGGGGGTGTTGTGGATGAGAAGGGGAGAGGGAAAGAGACACAGGGGGGTAGAGAGACACGGGGGGGTAGAGAGACACAGGTGGGTTAGAGAGACACGGGGGGTGCTTAGAGAGACACGGGGGGGTTAGAGAGAAACCATAGGAAATGAGAATTTTTTATTTGAGTCTTTAGCCCCATTTGTATCCCTTCTTAATAAGTATACCCCATCTGTTATGTATCCACTATATCCCCAGTACCTAGAATATTTTAATATATTATTGCTTTATACAAATAATAATAATTAAAATGATGGCTTGAATATTGCATGCATTTGTACACATTTAATCCAAGCACATGATTGTATTTTTCTATTTTCTTTTGGCAACCTTCTTAGTGTGAGCATAAATCAATAAAAATAGCTGTTTAACAACATGTCTCAAAAACAAATGCTGTTCACTAAATCTTTGCAACTAATTGAACAGAAATGAGTTGGTCAGTAAAGAGGGAATAATAATCCAACCTTATTCATTAAGAGTCAAAGGGTTTGTGTATAATTAGCTTCTGAGCTGAGGCATTATTTTTAGTGTTTTGTGTTTAAAGACGAAGAATCATGATCATTGATGCGTTGTACCATTTTGTTTCATGCGGTTCTGTCAAACGTAAGAAACTTGTTAATAGATTGTGCTAAATATAATACTGGCTAGATCCCACTCACTTTTATGCCAACCCACACATAACTGAGACTTTGTCTGATTACAAAAGAATTGGATTTAGTGTATTAATATTTTGGCATCATTCTTAAGTAGAAGATGCAGTTGGGTTTTATTACAATAAACTGTATTTTGTATATTACATGTGTAACATGTATAAGGATTTCCAGTGAAGCTTGGGTGAGGATTCCCGATTTGTTAAGTGAGAAGGTTATGATTGGGTTAAAGGACTGCTAAACTGGATTTAATTCATATCTGCTATAGAATATTGTAATGAACTGTATTAATTATTTGTGGCTTTCTTAATTTATTTGGCCTTCTAAATTGCTAAATATAGGGACTGCCATTTTGCCCCATACATTATAGCTCACTAATATCCTGATCAGATTTATTTTGCTTGTACTTGCGATTGTATATACACAGGTGCTGTCAATGATGGGTACAGCAATGGGCAGAGCCATTCACACAGCTGGGCAGGCTTCATACAACGTGACACGAGGAGCCTCTCTCTTTAGTCAGTTGATAGTTTAATTCATCCCCCTAGCAGGAAAGGATCCCTTTATTAAAAGTCTAATACATATTTGTGTACAGCACACACATCTATTATTCTAATATACTTCCATTATTATACTTACATAATTCAATGATATATAAATTAAATATACAGTAGATGGCTAGGTTCAAAGCAGATAAATATATAAACATTATTTCGTCCTTTTCTCATATATATCCCCTGTTGGAATGCAATGTTGGGGATTTGCTAAAATAGAGATGAGGTGTTTATCTGTTAAAGGGAGTATGATTAAAGAGAGTGGTAGTGAAATGTGATAAAATCCGAACAGTAACCGATTACAACCTTCTGGAACCTCCCAATTTTTCCTGTTCTCTCTCATATATGTGCCATATTTCACAACTGTAAAATAAAGCCACACTCACATGGGGAGGGTCTTCACACTACCAGTGTCACATGTGTGAAGCCTTACCCTGTGGGTGTGACCTTGGGTCACAGCTGTGAAAAACTCCTCTCTACGAGAGAAGAACAGGAAGAAAGGGAGACGTTCCAGAAGGTGAGAACATGTTACTGTGCGGCTTCTTAGCATTAATTGAAGTATAAATTGTATATGGCAATTACACTGAGAAGCAATTCAGCCTCCATATTAGATTATATGGGGGGTCAGGAACAATGGCTGAGGTCAAGTATATCCTAATTTACAGTTAACTGCAAGACAAAGGATCAAAGGTTTATCACTTGCAAAGCACTTGACTACACTTGATCTTTGTTGAAACAAAGTGTTTCAATGGCTGTTTGACAGATAATTGGTCTTGATGGCTCAAACAGTTCCATGGATCTCCAATAGAAGTGCGTGGAGCCTATTCTACCAGTTACCGCAAGTTTGATACTAACCAGGAGCCTAGCCAGAGTGAACTGGGTATAGTAGTTCGTTACTGGAAGTGATTACTTGTCGCCCTTAAAGTGATACCACCCCCAAAACATTTTTATTGGCATAATGCAGTAGTTACACCCCAAAACACCCTCTACACATAAAATAATTGTTTAAAAATTTACCCTGGATTGGATGTGCTTGCATTTGTCATGTCTCTGTTTTAAAAATCCTTTTCCACACACTATTACCGGTGTAACTTGATAAAGCCACCTTGGATTAGTCTGAGCATTTTGCCAATAGTTTCTCTTCTCCATAGGGATTTTATACATTTATGCAGACTTTTGATCAGAATTAAGAAGATAATGTTTTACAAGGATAATTTCACTAACAATATTTCCTTTTTAAAAACAGAGGGCCTCGTTAAATTACAAGCCTGCAGTTGCCTTCATACAGCCCATAAGTCTGTCAACTTGAAACTTGCAGCAGTTACAGATCGATTAAATTGAACAAACCCGCAAGTACATGGTACAAACCATAAACCATGCACCTGCATGATTAATTAAACAAGGCCGTAACTACTGATTTAGAAATGAGACCGTCATCATGACGTCAATAAAACATAGCACGTAGACGTCAATCAGTTAGTGTTATGACGATCGGGCTCGCAATGTAGAGATTTAAAAATCATGTGACTGGCCTGATATGTATTAACTTATTGATTCCCGGGATTGATATAACACAGAAATTAAACGTATAAAGAAAATAATTTTTGATTGCATCTTTGCGAACTTGAGACTGTTTAAGCCCCTTGTGAGTCCTCTCTAGTACTCATAGGATTTTTGGCTACATTTGCCATTTATGAGTGTGAAAGCAATTGAGGGCTTGTAGCAATTTAATAGCGATTTACAATTTTGATGATTAGGTGCTTGACAGATCAAAGGCTTAGCTGGGTCAGGGTTACGATTTAGCATACATTCAAGCAGCAAATACTCAAATCTTGGTTGCAGTGATTTGAGTACCAGAATGGTTAAACACCAGAATATTGCAGACTATGGGATGTTGGAATTTTGCATTTATATTTAAAAACTGACCTAAGACAAACTACTAAGCAGAATAGGTTGCTTTAGTTGTTGAGCATTGACCATAATAAGGAAAAGTAAAATAATTTGCCAATTTAGGTAGAAAACAGGAAAGAAGAAAAAAACTTTAAATTGGTCAATCTAAACTGAGGGAGTATGTATCTAAAACATAACTTAAAACACTAACATAAATGAGCAGTAAAACAATACTACTTATATCATAAATGATTTACTGTAGAAATGAAAAACTAGTATTGGGTACAGCAATTTTTTAATGCCCTTTAAGATGAAAACATATTGGGGGGTGGTGACAATGTCCCTTTAAAGGGATGATCTTGTATAATTTGAAACCATTGTAGGCTAGGGACAATGTGAGTTTAGAGAGTGTTCTTTGTTAGCTACTCTACCATAACAGCCACCATATTCGCTAATGATGGAATTCCAAAACCAAAATGGCAGCCCCATGATAGGGAAGAAAAGTTAGTGATGTTAGTGCAGAGTATGTTAATTAATTCAATGAACAAATAAATAAAGTAATTTCAGTAGTACATCAAATATATGGTGATGCATTGTTTAGCTTGTTTGATTAGTTTTGATTAACACTTCAGTTCATATTGATAAATAATAATACAATTATAACAGATAATAATAATAATATTGATAGGTTTGACTCCTGTCTGATTTTGCAAGCTTGTTCATTTTTACCCAGGTACTAAGGCTTTAATGATAACGGTCAGTCAAATTTTAGCAATAGCAACAGCAGGGAAAATAAATATTATGCATGGCAACCCTTACTGAATGAATAGGCTGATTGCTGAAATCACTTTTGGAACTGTACAGGGCTCAAGTTTCCTCCATTATTTCAGTTGAAGCACAAGTTTTCCTAGAATTTATTTTGAAACAATGTGTATAAGGGACTTATTTTGCATTCAATTTCTTGTTCCCTGGTTCTAAAAGCCATTTCCTTTTCAAAAGAGAATAAAATGGAAACAAACATGCACTTTATGCCTACCTGCAAACCCCATGTAATTTATGTTTTTACCCCCTTATAGGTGTAGTAAAAGTTTTTGTAATCATTTTTTTGTATGTAGTGTTAGGGACTATGGGGGTCCTTATTCACCCCCCTGGAGGAGGATTAAGTTCCATGCGGGTCCAGTATGGACCTCTGTGGTGATATGAAGGGTGTCATGGGAGTCCTTGAGAACACTCCATGGAACCGGTGTTAAAGTTAGATGTCATGTGGTTCCATGAGTACTCCCATGGTTATAGTTAGCGGTTATAGTTACGGATCCCCATAGTATAGGGTCAATGATAGGTGGCCCGGCAGTCCTTTGTGGACCTTCTTGTTATGGAGATTAATTTTAGCTGATATAGGTCAATAGGGACCCCTATGGTTATAATGATGTATACCATGGGAGTCCATTAAGGACCCCCTTGGTAAAGAAGTTCACATTTTAACAATTAAAGAGATTAAAGGGAATTTGAAGTTTCCTGGATTATTTTCATAAATAATAAACCTGTGTATCTATTTACATTTATGTACTTTATTTTATGAAAAAAGCCCTGTTTTCTCTGCAGCTCATGAAGCAAAGTCTCTGCTGTCTCATACTAACCAGTCAGTGACCATCTCTCAGCATCTTGCTGCAACATGCTGCTGAAATGTGCTCCTTGACAGGCTTAGACACTACACTGCACATCCAGCCCTACAAAGTCTTTGTTTGCATATGCGGCTGTGAGTAGGCCCATACAGAGACTATTTGTATGATATTTAAGGCAGTAAAGGGCTTGTAAGCACTTCTTAATAAAATAAGGTACATAAAAGTAAAAATATACATTATACATATCCCTTCAAGTTGTTAGTTTGTTCATAGCCACAGATTTGAAGCATCCATGAGGCTTTTTTGTGCGTTCATTGGGAGTGGCAAGTGCCTGTAGGATTTTTTCATATTTGGGGCCCTCAGAAAGACTTCTGAGGTAACCTTTGAGGGAGTTTAGATATTATTAAGGGAGGCATATGATAAGGTTTTGTAAAATAGTTATCGGACATGGCTTGCGATCATAGGTATATTTGGAGCACTCAGATGGTATTTCTTGGAGGTTGGATTTAGGTGTTGGTTGTACTAGCTACTTGGTGAGTTACGAGCAATGGAATGAAGGCCTATGAAGCAGCTAATAACTTATGTGGGATCTGAGACTTAATTGCTGAAATCTGACACAATTAAGGAGTCTCTACCACCAATGATTCACAACCTCCTATGAGCTTGGGTATCCACAGGGATCGCTCCTTCCAATTGGTTTAAATATTTATCAATCAGAATATTTTTTACAATTAGAAAAAGGGTGTTAGCCTTTTCTGATTGGTTACTGAGTAACCAAGCAGAGTTCATATATTCAAACAATCGATTCTGATTGCAAGCCATAAAAGTTAGTATATAATTCAATGGTGCTGTTAGAAAGAGTTAATTGGTCGGGGAGATCCTCAGAGAAGGAGATTTTGTTTGTTGTTTTTAGGTGGAGGGCCTTTCCGTGGGCCAAAGATGAGGATCAAGGGCCCAAGACAGAAGAGCATCGATTGGATGTGCCTGCTTATCCAGCATACATAAGAGCTAGAGAGCTACAGGCTCTCAACTCCTTGTATGAGTCAGTACATTTTATGAAATTATTTTTTGTGGAGATATGGAAAAGCTCTAAACAGTTGCTTATAAAACCTTCTATAGCTACAAGCCAGCATCAAGGGAGTTCTTACAGAAGCCATGGAATAGATCCTATATTACTAAGATCATTTTTTTCAACAGAATATTGGTAATTTTGATACGTTAGAAAAATAAGTTAATGAGGTTTATTTGGAGTGACCAAAATAGAAATAATAAACAGGAGTTTTCAATCTTGTGTCAGTGCCTTAGAAACAAGCTCTATGTACATTTCATTCTAAGCTCAAAAACGGGGCCCTCCATTCATTATAAGGTGTTACGTTTGTTTTTTGCCATGTATTTAACCTCTGTACTGCACTACAGAATATGTTGGTGTGATATAAAAAAAGATAATAATAATAATAATAATAATAATAAATAATAAGTATATAAGGGATGTCTCTAGAGTCAAATTTCACAGAATTGTACATGGGACCAAAAGACACCTATAGCCGTCTCCCAGTTTTACCAAATTTGCCCAAAAAGTAAATAGGAAATTAGTACATGTTAAAACCTAAAACAAAAAAGACCATAAAAAGGCATTTTTCATGAGCATACAAAAAAAAATTGAGGACTGCACATTAATAAAGCCCAAAATAGCCATTTGTATGTCTGTACTATGTGTTTTTCTCTGTGTTTTATTAAAAGTGTGAAATGCAATGGGAATGAGTTAAAGGGTTGGGGTATATATAGCCTGTGTTTAATCCAAACTTGGCTTTGCATTAAAGCTGTGTATTACAGCATGCATAAGCTTAAAGGAAGCCGTGTTTGATAAAGGCATTTGTGGGCACATTTGCACGTCCCAGATCAGCTTCCCAGAATGCAGTGTAATAATTGTTTTTCTCGAAACTCTGAGCTGGAAGCAGGTTTTTTAACTTGCTTTAGACGTTCAAATGTGGAGAGAGAGAGAGAGAGAGAGAGAGAGAGAGAGAGAGAGAGAGAGAGAGAGAGAGAGAGAGAGAGAGAGAGAGAGAGAGAGAGAGAGAGAGAGAATTGAATGTGTAACAGTTACAGACTCCAACCTTATTATCTCTGTGGTTTCTTGTAAAAGATCTTAAACGGCTATACAACAATAACTTAAAATTCCAATTTAGTTACACTAATTCACCTGATGGTATAGAGCACATCCATCTCCCTTTACCAGAAGATGCTGTCTAGCCAGCCCCATTGTCCTAGGCCCCATTGACTTTAATGAGTTCAGAGCTCTATTCCAGCATACAGGAATTATTTTATTATAAAGCACTCTGTCTTTTGGACAGCACAAACTATAATATATGAATATAATCCTCCTTTTAGAAATAATGCTGCAGTATCAGGTTTTTGGAGTCCAACAGTTCTTGCCCAATACTTGTTCACCCACAGAGCTTGTTAAATGTTATATGATGGACATGGTCAAAATGTCACAAAATGCAGAGCCTTAGTGAAGCTTTTGAGTGATATAATCAAGCCAAATGACAAGTCATCTAACCACAATGGTGCACATTTGAACTTAAATTTAAAAAAAAATAATGTGTGTTTTGATTTTACCAATAATGTTTTTAAGTAGAGGCTTATGTGTGGAATAAAAATCATAAACCATAATCATAAAACAGAATAATGCACCTAAACATGTCTCTCAGTCTGAGGTATCTAGACAATTGGATGTTACATGAATCTAATTATTTAGAACAAAAATTGCATATCTGCAAAACTAATTTCCTTGAGATCTCATCAAGAGGTTTAATAACCTAAAAGAAGTGAAATCAAATATTTGTTTCATCCAACTCTAGCAGGAGGCATACTGTATTTTAATAAAAAGTCATTATATGGTGATCAGGTATACCAAGAAATGAAGCGGCTTTAATCTTTGTACAGTAACTTGTCATTACTGTGAACAAAAACATGATATTAGACTTCTGGATAAAACAGTGCTGTGTCAGAACACAGTAGGGTGACTCTGTTGTTATAGTATTCATTTATTTAACCTAATGAACAGTTTGTTTGATTATTATTATTACATAGTTTGCTATAGTTCTTGCATATGATGAAGGGTGTAACTATGTGTAGGTTATCCATCTAAAGTTACAAGAAAAATATCACTTGATATAGAAGACAGATTACTTTAGACATCAGCACATTGTGGGAGATTCATTAAGCTATCATATGGGCTGTGATGGATCGTGATGCATTGGAAATGTGCAATATAGCTCCTCACAGTATTGACAACATCAACATTTGTATTGTACTCATCAAGAGGCCCCTGGTCTCCTTGGGCCCCCTCCGTCACACTCAGACATCCCCACCGCAGTGTAATAAGCCATGAGTGTGAGCACACGCTCTTGCAATCGCAATCTCACATAAGAATTTGTGCACATCATTCAAATTATACAGTCATTCTCAGCGGCAGGCAAGAGATAATGAGGGAACCAATGGAGATGTAATGACAAAAATCGTATGCAACCCATTTCTTCCTATATAAGTATATGACTGTGCCCACAACTTCTAACAGCCTCCTTATTATACTGTACATATTTTGATACATGCTGATATCAATCAGCCAAATATATCCTAGAGTCTCACTCATAATTGTAACAGTGTAACCCCCAGGGGTGTAGGAATTGGAGGGGGGGGGGGTTGGGGGGACAAACCCCCCCCCAGATTAAATGAAAAGGGGACACAAAAAAAATAGCAAAAATAAACTTAATCATGCATTACCAGATTTGACCACTAGAAAGCCAGTGCTTTCCCATAAAAGCTTTGATCCATAATATATCATCTTTAAACATAATAAGTTCCTATATATATACATTTATATATATATATATATATATATATATATATATATATATATATATATAACATTATACTTGTTATGTGCTCAGTGATTCTGCAAGATTGAAATATTTATAACTCGACAGCTTCTGTTAAAATAGGAATCATGAACTTTATAACATATAGAATACAATAACAAAACATAATCATAGCACTATTGCAGAATTTGCAGTGAATAACTAAAATTAAATTGAATGGGTCAGTGAAAATTTAGTGAGAGAGACATAATTTGAATAAATTTTAGTGAATACTACAAAAGGGTCTGCTGTGCTTAGCTGTAAAACACTGTGATCTATCACAGCCATTCTTTGATAATCTATCCCACTGAATTATTTATTTGTATCAACAAACCATCAGGACGGCAAAGACACTTTAGCAAAGATAATAAAAATGTATTTATTTTTTTATAATGACCTAGTGCTTTGATGCCTGGAGATTGGATTTTGCTTTTTCAACATTTGCTGCACCAGAATATTTTATTACTACAACTAAGGTAGAAAATGTTATGTGAACAGTGATGCCCCTTGAATATATGTATTTTATGACATTGTATTCCAATGTCTGGGCCACTACTGTGCACCATTTTAGTGGCTATCAAAATCGTATTGTTTTAATTGCTTGACAGATTTATTTTAAAACTAAAAAAGTTATTTGACGTATTTTAGAATAAATATACACCTTCAAATGTAAATGTTCTAATCAAATACATGTAAAAACTGAAGAAAAAAGATTCTGCTCAATGATCTTTTTGTTTTTATCAATTGCTTTTTATAACTGAAACATTACTTGCAACAATTATTGTAATCAAATTTGTCTCAATAGCTCCACATAAAGGTGACTCAGTTAGTAACACAGAATAGAGAAACCTTATATATGCAGTACAATGCATATACCCTTATTCGTTCATGACCCGCTGAATTTCAGAGAAAGCTCACGAAGCTCAATGCTGAGAATGAGAAGGATAATGTACCAGGGTGCAAGGGGTTTAGGCTTATGAAACTGCTATAGTTCTTTGAGAATTATCAGACAGCATATTGTGGCACCTGGAACAGAAAGAGCCAGGTCATCTGTACTCACAAACTAAGAGATAGGCAGGACATTTGGAATCAGCTGGCCTGGGAAAGGTGGAAAACCAGCAGAATGAGCTAAGGAAGGGAACCTAACAAGCTCAGCGTTTGTGTAAGAGTTATAAAGATTGGCAGCAGAGAATCAGTGAGTGAGCCAGAGACTAACCCCCATCTGGGTGTGTGGAAGGATCAGTTGAGTGCTGTGGAATTGTTAGGAAGTAGGAGAGAAAGGGAACTTCAAACGATAGAGGATGTCCTCAGCAGTGTGAGGCAGGATCTGGCAGAGAGGAAAGTGCAGAATGTGCAGCATCTTCACAGTGCCCTAGTGAGTTGGGAAGCCAAGATCATTAGTCTAACACAAAAGCTGCAGAGGAAACCCTCTGACCAGAATGTTCTAGCCCAAATCCTTACACAGAATCTCACAGAAATTAGTTCTTGCGACACCCCAAAAATGGTCATAAAACTGGAGGAGCATGTACATAGTCTGAGGGACTTCACCACTTATTCTGCTTCTAGTGAAAACCAGAGAAGCTCCAGGTTTAGTGAGATGAACTTGGGACAGCCTGACCATGAGCGCCCATGGGTCCTATTGTATATGGAACAGCAGGAGACTAATTCTTCAAATGAGAATGGACATCTGGCAAAGCCACAAAACAGGTCACAGATGGACCCTAAGGAGAGCTGTATGGCCCTCTCTGAGCACACTGCTCACAACAAGACCTTTCCCCAAGACCATCATTAGAAGCTGGACATCTAGCAAAAAGAGAAGGCGAATCTACAAGATTCCATTTAGTCACTGCAGAATGCCTTAATGCAGGTGGCATTAAAACAAAGAATTATGTGCTTGATAATGGAGAGGATTAGAGGGGTGAGCTGTTACACATTGTGCAGAGGTTATCTACACCTGGAACTACACTCACATCTCCACCACTATGGCTTTAGAGACGAGAACTATTCCTGGAAAAAATGGAGAAGGTAGTGAAAGAGCAGGAAGAACAGAATCTTCAGCAGTTGCAAGAGAGTCTTATCAGTGCAGAGGACAAAGGAAGCATCCACAGAGATGGCAGTCAACATAATAATGGGGATGCAAGGGGTTTGTGTAAGCCACATACTTTTCATAAATTCCTGAAGCAGTTAATTAGCATCATCTGAGTAGAGCTGACTAAAGACTGGAGCTAGAAGTAGGATGGGTATGTTTGGAATGGAGCTGTGAGGCCTCTGTGTGGCTGGGTTTGTGGCCTGCAGGCTGTGAGGCTGCAGATTTAAGTTTGCAAGTTTACATTTGGTCTGAGTTGAAGAAGGACCCACACAGGAGTGTGTGTTGTTTATTGGAGCTTGAAAAAGAGAAACACAGAGAGAAGTAGTAAGATGGAAAATACAGAGAAATTGCAGTTTGGGAGTTGATGGGCGATCTGCAAGCAAAGTGAAAACCCGGGGTTCTGAGGAATACATGCCAGTGAATGTTTTTGTTTCACCCAGGTGTAGATGGATGAAAGCAGATAATTAGGGAACAGTCTCTATATATACACATGCACACACATTATATATATATATATATATATATATATATATATATATATATATATATATATACAGTATCTCACAAAAGTGAGTACACCCCTCACATTTTTGGACAACACTGAAGAAATGACACTCTGCTACAATGTAAAGTTTACAATGTAAGTGGTTACTGTAAAGTGGTAATTTTTACCCAGTATATTAAGTCAGTCCAGTTGAGACCAGAATTTTGTGGCTAATTGCGGTATAGCTATTATTTTTAAAAATTGTAAATAAAGTTCCCATTCTAATTGATCTAGTATTCTAATAGTGTTAAGCACTGGAACGTCAGAAAGACTCAGTGTATTCTTTTTTTGTGGTTCATAAATTTGCTGTCGTATCAAAATAACTCAACACACAGCCATTAATGTCTAAACCATTGGCAACAAAAGTGAATAGACCCCTAAGTCTAGGTTAGGTCTCAGGTGTGAATGAGGAGCAGGTGTGTTAAATTTGGTGTTATCGCTCTCAGACTCTCATACTGGTCACTGGAAGTTCAACATGGCACTTCATGGCAAAGAACACTCTGAGGATCTTAAAAAAAAGAATTGTTGCTCTACATAAAGCTATAAGAGGATTGCCAAGACCTTGAAACTAAGCCGATGGGCAAGACCATACAGTGCTTCCACAGGACAGGTTCCACTCAGAACAGGCCTCCCCATGGCTGACCAAAGAAGTTGAGTGCACATGCTCATTGTCATATCCAGAGTTTGCCTTTGAGTGCTGCCAGCATTGCTGCAGAGGTTGAGGGGGGGGGGTCATCCTGTCAGTGCTCAGACCATATGCTGTACACTGTATAAAATTGGTCTGCATGGCTGTCGTCCCAGAAGGAAGCCTCTTCTAAAGGTGATGCACAAGAATGCCTGAAAACAGTATGCTGAAGACAAGCAGACTAAGGACCAGTGGGTCCTCAAATGAAAAAAACTTGCACCCCCCTGGATCCCAAAGTTGTGTTAATTATTCCAGTGGTCCTTTTAAAGCTCCCACATACAGACATCTCACATCTCTTACTTACTTCCCTCCCTTAGCTCATTTTAGTAACAGATGTTGAATTTGATTTACAGAGAGTAAAACAGAATAGTACAGTGATAATTTTGTAATAGTATTAAATATGTTTTTTTTGTCATTTTGCTTTAGTCACTGTACAAAAATGCAAAGAATAATATAACACAATAAACATTATATATATTAAATAAACAATAAAAGAATGAGGGAAGGATGTGGGAGACGGGAATATGATTACCATAGATACAAAAAAATATGTTATATACTGTAGTAGCAAGAAGGGAAGTGTCTTGTAAACCATGATCTTTCACTAAACCATGTCCCCCAACTGATTTAGCTGCTACATTCCCAATGTCAAGCTGATCATAAAAAAAAAGATATATTTCACTGCATCAAGATTGCAACATATAATGGCAGAATTACAGTCAGTGCAGTCCAAAACAGGGTAGTGGAGTGAAGGAAGACTCTTATCCTATTAGGGAGAGGGCCAGTTAATAAATTTTACTGAAAATGACCATCTCCACATATTTTATGGCTTTTTATCGGCCATGACTATAAGAAAAACGAATGTCAAAAAAGTTATACATTGATTTGCAGGTCTGTGAGGGAAATAAATATTTGATCCCCTATCAATCAGCAAGATTTCTGGTTCCCAGGTGTCTTTTATACAGGTAACGAGCTGAGATTAGGAGCACTCTCTTAAAGGGAGTGCTCCTAATCTCAGCTTGTTACCTGTATAAAAGATACCTGTCCACAAAAGCAATCAATCAATCAGATTCCAAGCTCTCCACCATGGCCAAGACCAAAGTCCAAAGTCAGGCACAAGATTTTAGACCTACACAAGGCTGGAATGGGCTACAAGACCATAGCCAAGCAGCTTGGTGAGAAGGTGACAACAGTTGGTGCGATTATTCGCAAATGGAAGAAACACAAAATAACTGACAGTCTCCCTCGGTCATTTGCTCCATTCAAGATCTCACCTTGTGGAGTTTCAATGGTCATGAGAACAGTGAGGAATCATCGCAGAACTACATGGGAAGATCTTGTTAATGATCTCAAGGTGGCTGGGACCATAGTCACCAAGAAAACAATTGGTAACAAACTACGCTTTGAAGGACTGAAATCATGCAGCGCCCGCAAGGCCCCCCTGCTCAAGAAAGCACATGTACAGGCCCGTCTGAAGTTTTTCAATGAACATCTGAATGATTCAGAGGAGAACTGGGTGAAAGTGTTGTTGTCAGATGAGATCAAAATCGATCTGTTAGGCATCAACTCAACTCGCTGTATTTGGGGGAGGAGGAATGCTGCCTTTAACCCCAAGAACACATTCCCCACCGTCAAACATGGAGGTGGAAACATTATGCTTTAAAGGTGTTTTTCTGCTAAGGGGACAGGACAACTGCATGCAGCAAAGGGACAATGGACGGGGCCATGTACCATCAAATCTTGGGTGAGAACCTCCATCCCTCAGCTAGGGCATTGAAAATGGGTCGTGGATGGCTATCCCAGCATGACAATGACCCAAAACACACAGCTAAGGCAACAAAGGAGTGGCTCAAGAAGAAGCACATTAAGGTCCTGGAGTTGCCTAGCCAGTCTCCAGACCTTAATCCCAAAGAAAATCTGTGGAGGGAGCTGAAGGTTCGAGTTGCCAAACCTCAGCCTCGAAACCTTAATGATTTGGAGAGGATCTGCAAAGAGGAGTGGGAAAAAATCCATCCTGAGATGTGTGCAAACCTGGTGACCAACTCAAAGGGGTCAAATACTTATTTCCCTCATTGACCTGCAAATCAATTTATAACTTTTTTGACATGCGTTTTTCTTGTTTGTTTTTTTTGTTATTCTGTCTCTCACTGTTAAAATATACCTACCATTAAAATTATAGACTGATAATTTCTTTGTTAGTGGACAAACATTCAAAATCAGCAGGGGATCAAATACTTACCCCCCCCCCCCCCACTGTATATATATATATATATATATATATATATATATATATATATATATATATATATTTATTTATTTATTTTTTTAAATTATTATTATTAAAGCTTTGGTGTATGAATAATGTTTAAGTAGCTAGCACCAGGTCTAGTGGGTTTGTCATAGTTCTGTACATGAGTATATATAATATTCCACCTACCAGGGGTGTAGGAACCAGAATATTTGGGGTGGGGGTGGGGGATACAGCTCATTGTATACACAGGCAGTAAAATTGCTTAGATATACATACATGAAAACATAGAAGAATCTGGGGGGGGGAATTGTCGCCCCTATCCCTCTCCCGGTTAATACACTGATGCCACCCACCATGAGAACGTCTTTCAGACAAAGTGCATAGAAGAGTTATCTCCTATTTGCCTTGACAGCATCATTCCAGATCCAACATGTCTATGTTCCTCTAGAAATGTTCCTCCAAACTCTGACCAGTAGCAGTTTCAGTAATGTCCACATACAGGCGGTTAGAGCACTGGCCTGCTTTTCTCTCCAAACGCTTTACCACAGGAAACCGAAAACATTAGCTTCTTCAATGGCACTAACATACAGCCATCATCCTGGAGTTGTATACAGCTAATTATTTCACAGGTAACTTTTTACTATTAGTACCTCAGATTTTGTTAGGGATGATCTCCTTAATTTGCAGGTACAGCTTGTCTCGACCGTCCTGCTTGTAGTCTATGACTATTCTCGACATATTCCTCTCCTGAATACTTCCAGTTACACAGACTCTTTTTCTTAGACCTGCTTAATATGACAGATTCATTCACTTTGTCTCTCAAAGGCCCTCCTCAGGCTCAGCTACACTTGATCTCAGTAGGACAGACCCAGACTTTTTTAGGTGCTGACTCATGATGATGAGCAGGACTAGACAAAGGGCTTTATTTAGCAGCAGGCTCACATATATACCTTCCATTATTCTTGCTTACGTCGGCCCTTGTCCAGCTCTATTAAAATATAAGACATACAAATGTGCCCACAAGGGCTTCGCTCTTTAATCCAATACCATTCCAATACAATAGATCTATACAGACCCCCATGGTAATATAAATGAACACATGAAGTGAGTGGGGGTCAACCAGGAGCCTATTACACTCTAAATAAACTAAAACACTCCAGTAATAAAATTAATTCCCTCCAAATAAACTATTAAATAAAAATAAAGCTAAATTACATAAAATAAAATAAAACTACATTTACCAAAAATAATAAAACATTACAAAAAAAACTATTTAAAATTAAAAAATATTATAATTAAAAAAAATATATATTAAAATAAAAAATAAATTAAAATAAAAAGTAAAATTAAATTAATTAATAATGCTTACCTAGGCGTCATGATCATCCAGCAATGATCCTCGACGCCCTGGTCCTCAATCTTATGCCCTGGACTAGGCGGGTTATCCAACTTGATTGAAGAGATTCTGATCCACTTTAGTCTCTTAATTAAACCCCATATTCCACATCTTCTGGGCCAGAAAAGGGCCCTCCATAAAAAAAAACACACTACTCAAAAAAAATAATGAACTGATCTAATGGAGCTTCTCCTAAGAGGAGGTCCCACTTTGCAAATGGCGGTTGCCACACATGCTGTAGCTTAAATAGGATTTTGAGAGTTCTGATTGGTTGAAATAGATGTAAATCATATTTCAGCAAATCAAAATGGGGTTTTGAGTTGCCACCCTGCTCAATATCAATTTTGAATAATTTGGACCAATCAGATTGCTTAGACTGAGTGATTATTGAGTGACTGCAGGGGATAATTTTGTTAGTGTAGTGTTTACTTTACTTAGAGTGTCATGGGGGTCCTGTTGGACCTCCTTGGCACTGTATTTGTTCATTTATTTCACCATGGGGTCTGCATAGACTCCAATGGTAGATAGGTGGTTAATGTAGTTAACCATGGGGGACCTGTGTGGCATAAGATTAATTATTGGACACCCCACAGCCAAGATTATCTATTTAGGAGCTGCAGGGATCCTTGGTGGATCCAGCAGCATTGGGGTTAATATTAGGTGCCAAGGCGGTCCGACCTGGACCCTCGTGGAAAGGGTAAACATTTTAGTTGCCATGGGGGATCTATATGAACATCCATGGTTATGTAGATGAGGTTGATTAGATAGGGGAATGGGTTTGATCGGGGAAGGAGCCAATTGAGGAGTGAGTGGGGAGGGGGAAAGCAGTCCCAAAGGCATTTTTATGCCTTTGCAAGTGCTTAATAGTACTCAAAAATATGTTTGAAAAAAATCTGGGATTTTAGGAGTTGCGAGAGCCAAGTTATTTTATGTATTTTTGGAATTGAATAGCTTTTTAGAGCTTAGGTAACTCATAAAATGTGGGAAAATCAATTGGAAAAATTGCAGTATTTAGCGTTTCTGGCTTGCCGTAGTGCTCTCTTGCAATTACCTATTGTATGAAGTAATTCTAAATAGTCAAAAAAATAAATATGATCATAAAAAGCTATTTAAATCACAATTCACATTCAATCTATATGATTTGAAATTAAAAATATATTAGCTCTTCTTCTTCAGGCAAAATTGATAATATCCCTCTCTCCAACTGATCTCACATTTATGAAGTGCAATAAATGTCAATCATATGGGATTTTAATTATGTGCAATTCTATAATGTTTGGACAAAGAATGATTTTTGTACCCTTTCTTTATATTGTGAATATGTTCTGCAAACCTAATTTTTAAACTTCTCCCTGTGCAACCTATGTACTGTTTTCCACAGCCACATTGTAACAAATAAACCACATTGGCACATCAGCAGTATTACAATTTATATTTCCCTTTATATTGATTATATCACTATTTTGTGTACTTTTCACTCTTGTATAATGCTCAAATTCATATTTACAAGTTCTACGTACTAGACCATCGTTGGTCAATTTATTCTCAACCCCAATACATTCATTTTCTGTTAGAAAATTAGAAGTTAATTTTAGTCATATCTTGGAATTGCTCTTGAATATAATTTTGTAATTACTTTTAATGATTGGTTTTTCCAATTTCACTCTCTGTAATATATGTCATTTTTGTTTCAAGATGTTCCTAATTTTTCCTGTCACTTGTAATGTTATTTTTTATATCTTTATCAATTCCTTTAATTATATGTTCTATTTGATATTATCTTGATTTTGTAAGGCATTAGGAAGTTTATTTTATTTATAGCCTTATTTATTTATTTTTTTTCATTTCTGTTAGTAAACCTCTTTTTCACTACAGTTTATTTTAAAAATGCTCACTTTTGTATATTTCTAAGCCAGGGTTCATTATGCATACATTTTTTTTAATATAGCTGTTAATGACAGTAGGTATTTACATCCAACTGATTTTGACATAGTTCACCCAATATATCTTTTCTTTTTTCTCTTTTTTCGTATTCATTTTTTACCTTTTGATATCTATGCCAGATTTGTGGCAAGTACTACACCAAGAACCTCAGGTGAAATCAAATTTGAGTATATTTACAGTAACAACTATAATCGTACATATTACTATTTAAGAAATTAGCCCATTGGGTGCATACATTATATGTGATAAAAATGATGGAGCAGTAATTGAGAATAAATATTATGGGCACAGGGAAAATAAATATGGGAGGAAGATAATTAATTATTATGAAATGGGGAGGGGATAAAAAGTACATTGAAGGAAAAATAGAGAGAAGAATTTTGAGGACAATGATTGTACTTATTTTAAACTTTGCATATATGGAACACCCTAAATACACATGCTTATAAAATTATTATTTAATTTTTTTCTTGCAATAAGCTTATTTGAGATTTCTTTACTGGAAAATGTCAGATTCTTCCTTTATTTCAAAAATATACGCTACACATTTTTTTTGCATAAAAATGAGTGATCTGTAGTTTTGAATGAAAGAGCCTCATTCAATTGCAAGCCCACAAGTCATGGGATGTAGGCCGTAAGTCTGCGGGCCCACAGTGTTTGCAACTTATGGTGCTATTCAATTGGCCAAGCCCGCAAGATCCAGCCCGATAGTGCACATCGGACATCATGCTATCGTATGTAGCATTTGCAAGCTTGAACATGATCAATTACGCAAGGCCGTAACTCCAGAGTTAGAAACAGGCAATGGAAACAGATCGTCATCATAACGTCAATGAAAAATGGAGGTTGGATTTCAAAGTCCTACGGGCCTGATTTACGAGTTACGATCGGACCCACATTCCAGATATAATGCATTATCGATAAAGCCGTAAATATGATATTCTATTACATGCGAGTTACAGTATATGTATTAACACATTGATTGCCGTGATCGATATAACACGGAAATTAAACATGAAATAAAGTATTTTTTGGGGCTGATTTGTGAGCTTGAGAATGTTGTGTTATTAATTCTAAGATCTAACATCACTTTCCTTTTCAATAAAAGTACAGTGGTGTGTGTGCATTTAAAGTGCTCCAGACAGGTCATTAAGCCCTTTGCGAGTCCTCCTTGGTACCCGTGATTTGTGATTTGACTTTTGCAATTTGCGGGCTTGATGACTAGCTTAGCGAGGGGGAATCGGAGTAATTGAATAGCGATTTGCGATTTTAGCGTTCACAACTCTTGCGGCCGTAAAAGATCAAAGGCTTGGAGGGGCATTAACTTGCGATGTGAACCATTGCAGTGAGCCAGTAACCCGCTCAAAGCCCGCATAAAGATTCCAATTGTATAGAAAAATAACTTGCGGGCTACATTTAGAAAACTCGGATCTCCCAAAAGCTCAATTGAATGAGGCTCAAAGTCTTTCATAGGTATATGATTTTTTGCAAGTTGATATAATGTGCAGTTTATTGAAAACAATTTTAAGATAACTTAAATAACTTGCCAGAATTCACCCAACCTGATCCCATTCCGTTTTTCAAATTACGCTATGAAGTTCCACTTCCTGAGTACTTTCAAGTTACAGCAGTTGCAACAAAGCTCTGCAAACTGCCTGTCACACTTAACATTTGACCATCTGGATATTTTGAATATGTCCATAAACTTGTCCTTCAGAACCAGGGGCAAAGCTACCAGTGGTGCATTTGGTACAATGTAGCAGGGCCCTCCTCTGGGGGGAGGGGCAGCGCTGTGCATTTTTTGTTTGTTTTTTGCATTTAATTTTTGTATCTACTGAATCTCCAAGTGGTGGCATTGTGGAACAGTTCAGAATGCTGGAGATGTGTATCAGGGAAGAGGTTAGAGAGAGAGAGAGCAAGGGATGCATGTCAGCAAAATACAGGGGGATGGTTTCTGTGAGGTGGGTGAGGAAAGGGTTGGGTGATGTATGGAGATGGATGCTTAGAGGGATGGGTGATATGTAGGGTGGATGTTGAGAGGGGCTGGGTGCTATTTGAAGATGAGTGAAGAGTTTTTGCACCAGGGGCCACAATTCTCTAGCTTCATTCAGAACCAGTTTCTAGATTGCATGTATCACAGCGGTGGCTTGAAGCTCTATGCACTGATAAACATGATAGCATTAAAATGTGAGCAGTTTCAGAGGAATAGAATCTCCTATCCTAGAGAAGACTTATGAGAGCTGTGTGGGAAAGTTCTGGTGTATACATGTAATAGCAAAATGCAAAAGTGCCTAACAACCAGGATTCGCTATTAGGACATATGTAATACACAATCTTTACGAATTGACATAACAGTTGTACAACTGAAAAACACATAATGATAATTATTAGTTAGTTGGTAAAGTTGATACAAAATACTATGGCAGTCCAATGAAATGTGACAATTAAATGTATTATGATTTCAATTCTGAAATTAGACAGACACATTAATAACAGGACACACTAAAAAATTAGCATCTTCTCTAAGTGATACTATTGCAGTTTAAAGGTTGCTGTATCTCATATGAAATGTGATGCATATGCTATGCTTTTCAGTATTGAAGCCATTTACACTATAATAAATGTGATTTAATGGACCAGCGCAGCTTAATATTTCTAATATGTTCTGTAATAGACCTGATAATGGGCAAAAAGAAAGATGAAATGAACAAATGCTTTATTATATTAAAATTATTTGTATGCTCTTCCCTTTATGTTGCATTTTTTCTGATCCACAAGTTATTTTTAAGGGACACTGTAAAGCCTTTTTTGTATCTTTGCAGTGATCTAAAGATAATATTTAAAATTACAGATTCATTGTTGTTTTTTTTCCGTCATTCAGACGTTTCCGACTCTTCGTGACCTCATGGACCGCAACACACCTGGACATCCTTATGTCCATGGTCATGCTGGTCCACTTGGTATTCATGGCAGAGATACTGGAGTGGGTTGCCAGGTCCTTCTCCAGTGGACCACAGCATACAGCTCCTAGTATTCCCATCCATGTACTGACCAGGCTTCAGGCTGGTGTAACCTCTTGGTTCCCTGACTTGGAAACAAACCCAGGCTGACACTGGTGGAAGCACTGAATTCTAACCACTGGACCACCAGGCAACCCTATAATAATTCTACTTATTACCAAAATCATAGCAAAACAACAAAACTTATTATACAGTTGTCTTATTCTGTGTTCGGACTCCCCTGATTTCTTCTCCAGCAATTCCTTTTCTTTCACCCCAATCATACAGCCTTTTTGTTATCCATATTTTTCCCATCACCATACAATATTTCTCCATCAGAGGAAACTATCTTACCTGGGAAACCATGAGACAGTGGGGGGAATTAAATAAAGAATTGCGAGGGTGCACACAGGTGCAAAAGCCCTGCAAGGACCTCCATGGCACCTATCCTAAGTATATATGCCATGGAGATCATGGCTCCTAAAGTGTCTCCTATGCCATGAAGGTCATGAAAGGACCTCCATGGCTCAATTCATTATCCCTATGTAATTCTTTTTTTCGGTAGTTTATTTTTTAAGGTAGTTTTTTTTTTTTTTTAAGCCTTGTACGGCTTTTATTATTTTGAGTACTTGTTATTTTTTTTCTGTTCATTTGACATAATGTATTATTATAATTTTTTTTGTAGTGCGGATGTGTTTTTTTTTTTTATCTTAGGACCCCCATGGCACATTAGGGGTTACATTTAGCTTACCATGTCTTAATAGACCCCCATCGTTATGATGGTTTTTAGCAATTGGGATTTTGATAGAACATAACTTGTTAAAAAAAAAAACTCCCACAGTTGCGTTTGAGCATTTTAGCTCAAATACATTAGGGATTGTAATCAGTGCCTAACCCTCTTGTGAATAATTTTACTGCAGAATATACAGCTATCTTACTATTCAAATCATCCTTTGAAATATTACCTCTAGATTACTGTAAAGAAAAGGGGTGTCTAGAGTTTCTGTAAGCAGTGGCCTGTGTACTATCTAACTTACAATATTATATACAGTCAGGTCCATAAATATTGGGACATGGACACAATTCTAACCTTTTTGGCTCTATACACCACCACAATGGATTTGAAATGAAACGAACAAGATGTGCTTTAACTGCAGACTTTCAGCTTTAATTTGAGGGTATTTACATCCAAATCAGGTGAACGGTGTAGGAATTACAACAGTTTGTATATGTGCCTCCCACTTTTTAAGGGACCAAAAGTAATGGGACAATTGGCTGCTCAGCTGTTCCATGGCCAGGTGTGTATTATTCTCTCATTATCCCATTTACAAGGAGCAGATACAAGGTCCAGAGTTAATTTCAAGTGTGCTATTTGCATTTAGAATCTGTTGCTGTCAACCCTCAATATGAGATCCAAAGAGCTATCAGTGAAGCAAGCCATCATTAGGCTAAAAAAAACAAAACAAACCCATCAGAGAGATAGCAAAAACATTAGGTGTGACCAAATCAACTGTTTGAAACATCCTTAAAAAGAAAGAATGCACCAAGGAGCTCAGCAACACCAAAAGACCCGGAAGACCACGGAAAACAACTGTGGTGGATGACCGAATAATTCTTTCCATGGTGAAGAAAACACCCTTCACAACAGTTGACCAGATCAAGAACACTCCCCAGGAGGAAGATGCATGTGTGTCAAAGTCAACAATCAAGAGAAGACTTCACCAGAGTGAATACAGAGGGTTCACCACAAGATGTAAACCATTGGTGAGCCTCAAAAACAGGAAGGCCAGATTAGAGTTTGCCAAACAACATCTAAAAAAGCCTTCACAGTTCTAGAAAAACATCCTATGGACAGATGAGACTAAGATCAACTTGTACCAGAGTGATGGGAAGAGAAGAGTATGGAGACGGAAAGGAACTGCTCATGATCCAAAGCATACCACCTCATCAGTGAAGCATGGTGGTGGTAGTGTCATGGCGTGGGCATGTATGGCTGCCAATGGAACTGGTTCTCTATTATTTATTGATGATGCGACAGCTGACGAAAGCAGCAGGATGAATTCTGAAGTGTTTCGGGCAATATTATCTGCTCATATTCAGCCAAATGTTTCAGAACTCATTGGATGGTGCTTCACAGTGCAGATGGACAATGTCCCGAAGCATACTGCAAAAGCAACCAAAGAGTTTTTTAAGGGAAAGAAGTGGAATGTTATGCAATGGCCGAGTCAATCACCTGACCTGAATCTGATTGAGCATGCATTTCACTTTTCTGAAGACAAAACTGAAGGGAAAATGCCCCAAGAACAAGCAGGAACTGAAAACAGTTGCAGTAGAGGCCTGGCAGAGCATCACCAGGGATGAAACCCAGCGTCTAGTGATGTCTATGCGTTCCAGACTTCAGGCTGTAATTGACTGCAAAGGATTTGCAACCAAGTATTAAAAAGTGAAAGTTTGATTTATGACTGTTAATCTGTCCCATTACTTTTGGTCCCTTAAAAAGTGGGAGGCACATATACAAACTGTTGTAATTCCTACACCGTTCACCTGATTTGGATGTAAATACCCTCAAATTAAAGCTGAAAGTCTGCAGTTAAAGCACATCTTGTTTGTTTAATTTTAAATCCATTGTGGTGGTGTATAGAGCCCAAAAGATTAGAATTGTGTCGATGTCCCAATATTTATGGACCTGACTGTATGTTGTAATGGCAGCTCTATGTCTGAAAGTTTGTTATTAATAATATTACCTCAAATTATGGTATCTTCAGCTAAGAAGTGTTCTTGACCAGAGGAATATGCCTTAGTTTGTAAAACATAATCTTTTCATAAACACTGGTGATCAAAAATCTAGAAATCTTGCTATGAGCAAGATGAGTAAACAACTTAACAATGATCTTCACACTATCACAACTTTCCAGTCACTGAACTCCTTGCAGATGTTCCCTAGTCATCTCAGCAGTGCCCAAGATTGTCAAGAGCAAGGCAACTCCCGACAGCTTGGCACCCTAAGCAGTCTTCTGAGAAGACCAAGAAGAGACCCAAAGATCAACTATAAGTGTAATTTGCATCTGTTTCTTACATGGCTGTGTCTTGAGTAAGAGGATAAGAGCACTTCTCATAGAGTAGTAGAGTGCAGCAAGGGCATCACTATCACATGCCCTAAGAAATATTTCAAAGGTACCACATTTTGTGGCTTTGGCACATATCATGTATTTTCAGATTCTTTATAGCCAAGGGATAACTTACATATTTTGCACCAAGACTTATATTTTAAAACGATTCTGCTCTATTTTGTAGTTATCTACTAAAAAATATTTGGCTTAATTAAACCTTAGGACAGCCATGTTTAAATTCCTTCTTGTTTTTGACCCTACCACTTCCACTGGAATTCTGTTAAACTTGCAAACTACTGCAAAGTAGTAGTATTGCACACCCCAACTTCAACTCATGATGTATTGTTATATTCCTTTTTCAAGCAGTGCAGTAATTCACTGAACTGAGGTTTAGTGGTAAAACTAATTAACAATCTATAATTTGTGAACAATTAGGTTATAGAAGTGTATCCAACAGTACAGGATATCAATATTTCACTAATCTAGCACAGGTGAATGAATTAATCAAAATGAACACAACCAAGTAACTCACATGTGCTAAAGCAGATATCTGGACTGTTGGAACCCTTGTAGGACCCAAATACTGATACATATCAGGGTGAAATCTGGTTAACCACAAAGCTCCCCAACATCAGAGAGAAGTCGTTCTGAGTTCCAGCTAGATCATTTTCAGATTAAAGTCAGATGGTTTGAAATGTCACTTTTCCTTTAAATACATGCAGTTCTGAATTTCTTTTTCTTTGAAAGAATATTGACCTTACTTAAAAAGAAAAGCACGATTAGTCACAGCTTAATTATGCATTCAGATGTAATTGCTGTATTAGAGTGAAACAAAATGATGCAAAACACATATGAGAAGAAATAATCAAAAATGCAACTATTATCTTTTCGGCTTAAAAAATTCCATAAAGAGAAATTAAGGACTGGAGATACAATGTCAAGTACAACTCATATAAATCACTTCTAGATTGAGCATATGGAGAGAATGTGAGTGGTTACAATGAAAAACTGTGACAATGGTGGAAGAGGCTCTGGGGCTATGGAGGAGGTGTCTATGTGAAAAACTTTTTGACTGATTTAAAATGTCATAAATACAGTATGTTGGCGTAATATACAAAATGTAGAAGGTAATACTTAAAAGTCCATTCAACCTCCATTATGTATTATACACTGCTCAAAAAAATAGAGGAACACTTAAACAACACAATGCAACTCCAAGTCAATCACACTTCTGTAAATTCAAACTGTCCACTTAGGAAGCAATACTGAGTGACAATCAATTTCACATGCTGTTGTGCAAATGGGATAGACAACAGGTGGAAATTATAGGCAATTAGCAAGACACCCCCAATAAAGAAGTGATTCTGCAGGTGGTGACCACAGACCACTTCTCAGTTCCTATGCTTTCTGGCTGATGTTTTGGTCACATTTGAATGTTGGCTGTGCTTTCACTCTAGTGGTAGCATGAGACAGAGTCTACAACCCACACAAGTGGCTCAGGTAGTGCAGCTCATCCAGGATGGCACATCAATGTGAGCTGTGGCAAGAAGGTTTGCTGCGTCTGTCAGCGTAGTTTCCAGAGCATGGAGGCGCTACCAGGAGACAGGCCAGTACATCAGGAGAAGTGGAGGAGGCCTTAGGAGGGCAACAACCCAGCATCAGGACCGCTACCTCCTCCTTTGTGCAAGGAGGAACAGGAGGAGCACTGCCAGAGCCCTGCAAAATGACCTCCAAAAGGCCACAAATTTGCATGTGTCTGCTCAAACAGTCAGAAACAGACTCCATGAGGGTGGTATGAGGGCCGGACGTCCACAGGTGGGGGTTGTGCTTACAGCCCAACACCGTGCAGGACGTTTGGCATTTGCCAGAGATCACCAAGATTGTCAAATTCGCCACTGGCGCCCTGTGCTCTTCACAGAAGAAAGCAGTTTCACACTGAGCACATGTGACAGACGTGACAGGGTCTGGAGATGCAGCGGAGAACGTTCTGCTGCCTGCAACATCCTCCAGCATGACCGGTTTGGCAGTGGGTCAGTAATGGTGTGGGGTGGCATTTCTTTGGGGGGGCCACACAGCCCTACATGTGCTCGCCAGAGGTAGCCTGACTGCCATTAGGTACCGAGATGAGATCCTCAGACCCCTTGTAAGACCATATGCTGGTGCAGTTGGCCCTTGGTTCCTCCTAATGCAAGACAATGCTAGACCTCATGAGGCTGGAGTGTATCAGCAGTTCCTGAAAGACAAAGGCATTGATGCTATGGACTGGCTCGCCCGTTCCCCAGACCTGAATCCAATTGAGCACATCTGGGACATCATGTCTCGCTCCATCCACCAACGTCACGTTGCACCACAGACTGTCCAGGAGTTGGCAGATGCTTTAGTCCAGGTCTGGGAGGAGATCCCTCAGGAGACCATCCGCCACCTCATCAGGAGCATGCCCAGGCGTTGTAGGGAGGTCAATAAGGCACGTGGAGGCCACACACACTACTGAGCCTCATTTTGACTTGTTTTAAGGACATTACATCAAAGTTGGATCAGCCTGTAGTGTGTTTTTCCACTTTCATTTTGAGTGTGACTCCAAATCCAGACCTCCATGGGTTGACAAATTTGATTTCCATTGTTTTATTCTTGTGTGATTTTGTTGTCAGTACATTCAACTATGTAAAGAACAAAGTATTTCACAAGAATATTTAATTTATTCAGATCTAAGATGTGTTATTTTAGTGTTCCCTTTATTTTTTTGAGCAGTGTATATTATCAGCTAGCTGATGTACTGCCCACAGATGACCTAGAGAGGAGAGTGAATTTCTTGATAAGGTTTATGGCAACAGGTACAAATTCTCGTAAAATATGCTCGGTAAGGAGTAATGGGTTTGTCAACCCATTACATATCAAGATTATTCTAGTTCAAGAAAATTGGCACTTGATTGTGAAGTATGTACCAAATTAATATTAGCAGGTGAACATAAAAATATTATTAGAGAACATCTGATTTTTTAAAGGCTCTGTTTATGTGTAGAAGAAAATCATCTTGTGTTTTTATCTATCAAGTGGAAAGAAGAGAAGGAGAGTTTAGAAGAATTTGATAGATAATTGGATCTCACAGAATTTGACACCTACAATTTTCCGACTCACATGCTAAGAAGAAGACAATGTGTTTCAATAGAGGCAAGTCTTGTTCTGCAGAAAAATAAATGCCACTCTTACACAAACTACCTTCACCATGGAAGTAAACATTTTAAACTAGTTTTAGGACTTTTCCCTGTGTAAGTATGGCCTTAGATTCAACATTTTCCAACACTCAAACAAATGTGTGTATGTGCACATAACTTTTGTTTGTGTATTTCTTTGTACAGCGATCTTTTAAAAAAAATTGTAGTCAAATATCCCAATAAGCACATTTAAAGAAAATATAGTTGGTCCCTGGGTTACAGACGACCCAACTTAAGAACAGGCTCTTAAGGCTTTTTGAATGAGTTTGTATTTATGTTCTGTTTGTTTGAATTAGAAGAGCACAATAGTACTGTAACTTATTATTACAGTACATGGGTATTATTATTACAATATTATAATGCATTAATATTACCACATATGAGCAGTTATAGTATTATTATTATTGTTCATCAAGGATCCGAGTTCCATAAAAATCTGGATTAAAGATGTTCTCAGGAACATTTCTTGTCCTTAACCCCGAGACCTTACTGTATTATACTTTTCCTTTTATTGTTACCAAATACTTAAAGATTATGTGCCGTGTGTTGGACTTGTCTGTTACCTTTTTGAACTTGTAGCTAGTGCTTGTTTTTTTAATAATAGCCTATTATCCAATACCCAAAGAAAGATTTATAGTTATTAGCAAAGGTTAAATGAGGAACCCTACAGAAATGTCACTTTCAAAGAACACAAAATTGGAGAATAATGTATTTTCAGTTACAAAATAGCAATTTAAAGAAAAGTGTTGTTAGATAGACCTCTCTGAAGCAAGTAGAATAGAATTGCTGTAGAATAACACTAAGGAAGAACTGATGCCTTGCCTAGAATAAAGTACTAAATCATTGAGACTCATAGAAAAGTTGACGTGACTGAACATAATAACCTGGAGATGTCTAACCTTTCATAATAATAGAACTTGTTTCAACTTCTTTTGTAGATCATTTGACACCAACCAAATTGCTGCTCTGCAGATCACTGTGTAATGTGTTCCAAAAGCTTATAATAAAAAGGTATATTCAAAGGCTGGCTAACCTAAAGGACATATACAAAACTCAGTACATTTATAAATGGTTAAAGCTTATTCTGTATTTTTTCTATTATTATATCTCAGTGTGATTGTCACCACCATAGCCTTGAATGGAAAGAAGATAAGAAACTTTACATGTAAAGAACCACATGAACCACCATGAATAACAAAGCTTATACTAATGGACAAATGTATTTAGAAAACAAATAAGATATACACAGTGTTTACATATTTCACTTTTATATGCATTTTTCTTTACTACAGGATTCCTTTAGTCAGCTACTTCTCCCAGTTGATTTGTTAGGAGGTTGTGTTCTTGTAAATGAATGAGCTTTGAAAGCACTGGTAGTTTCAGCTGCCACCTTTTCATTTAGACAAATACTTGCTCTGTATTCAAAGTTTTAAATATATCAAAAGAAGCCAAAATGGTAGATTCCACATCAGCAGAATTCAGGTAAGACATGAAACAGAGTCTGTCACCCCAAAATTAGAATTGATTTGCTGCTCCTGTACACTAATGTGTAGCTTGATAATGGCAGAGAGAGGTCGAACTGCCAGATAACACTTAGAGTCTTTATTTTGGCCACTACGGACAAGCAAACTGTAATCCTAATTAGCTCTTCAGAGCATCTAAATAATATTCATGAGCTGATCATTTGCATTTAAATGCAGCAACAACAAAACAGAATTCCCAGGATTGATTCACTTAAAAAAAAAAAAAGATAATATATAGCAAGTTTTTCATGCTCTTTAAGTATAACCTAAAAAAAGCCCAACTATTTCCGGGTAAGTGAGTGTCTTTAAAGCTGGTATTTGTTTACTTTCTAAATACGGTTTGTCCTTCATCAAATGTTTTTCTTCTATAGAATATATATTTAAATAAAGGGTTACAGTAGACCTTTAATGAAAGAAGAAAAGTGCAAAACACATTTTAACAGTGGCCTAGCTAGAGAATGGATTTTTTTAATATATAAAATAATATTTACACTGGGAAAGTCCAAATAAAATAATTGTGCTAATGTTAAACTAACCTGCTAGTTTTTTTTCTGATGCATGTAATCATTAAAAGAAATACAGCAAGCTCCCCTCTAAATTTAGTTCTAAGAAAGAATGCCTTTAAAGCTCTTTTAAGACGGTATCTCACTCCAGACTGCAAATCTCAAGTCTCCCCCTTGATGCAGTGGCAGAGCTACCGCTGGTGCAGGCGACGCAATGCACTGGGGCCTTGCGCTTTGAGGGGCTCAGTGCTCACCCCGCAATGGTCCCCCACAGCCCTTCTCGACTGTTTACATGAGTTTTTGTGCATAGCCAGAGATGCACTCTGCTTTAAGATAAATTAGCATACTCATACAAATCATTCTAATTATGATCTGGTCCTAGCTGTTCAATGGAGTTATTATAAAAAAAATGGCAGACCATTTTTATATGCATTTGTATATATTACAAAGGTTATTTTATTACTCTCTCCATCAACACCTTTTTTAATATGGTTTATGTTGCCCATATTTAATTATTAGACATTTAACTATGACTGAAACAAGGTATCTAGGCATTTATGTAATAGCAGCATAATTTCCCAGTCCTGCCTTCCAATTTATACTTTTTTATAAAAAAAAATGTTTTATTCTTTCGTATAAAAGTCATGTTTAGGTTGTTGCTATATTTACTTACTTCCAACAGAGAAAAGTGTATTGAATGAAGTCTTTTATTTTTTTTTATTTTTATTAATTATAGTTGGTAGATGCAACTTCTGAGAATGCTTAGAGAAACTACAAATACTTTTGATAATATCTTAAAAATACACATGCAAAATAGTTTGTTACTAAATGTAAAGAATCACAAAAGGGAAAAAAATACTATTTTCACAATGTTAAAGATTTTTACAAGGAAATACAGATCATTTGCAGTTTAATCCGCACAAGAGCTAAATTTGTTCTTGCATGTTATTTCAGTGAGTTGATGGATGAAATTGTTTTTCTTCCCTTCAGAAGGTGACAGGAAAAGTCTCAGAGTTCAGGAACATTTTGCAGCTCTGCTATATAATTTGCTGTACAATTACTGGTAACTATTTGACAAGTGACATGTCACATAGGGTTTTACATCTCTCAAAAGCATTGAACAGAGCTGAATAATATCCCCAGACTGCAAAACTGGTCAGAACATTATTTGTATTTATGTTGTGTAAATTACAAACAGTGAGGGGTTCTATTTACCATATTCAAACAAGTGGAGTTTACTTTTTGCAAGTAAAGGCTGATAAATTGCAGAGTGCACTAATTGTGCCCAGGTGAGAAGTGTGTGGTTTGACTGTGGAAAACTACTATAAAGGATTGTGAGCTGTCTGTGGCTGTTTGCAAGTGGATTTTACTTTTTGCAAGTAAAGGCTGATACATTGCAGAGTGCACTAATTGTGCCCAGGTGAGAAGGCAGAAGTTAGTATAAACAGGACAAGGGGCGAACTTGTGAGCTTGCGAACACTTCTAGTATAAGTGCAATTCTAGTAAGAGTTTAAAAAAAAGGAGGGAGTTCAAAGAAAGCGGAGGGGGCAGATTTATAGTGCAAAGGGGGAAGAATATTATATATATATATATATATATATATATATATATATATATATATATATATTATTTTTTCACAAAACTTTATACAAACATATTATTTTATATTCTTTATTTTTCCCACTGAATTTTTGTAGACAATAGTAATAATTATGAGTCAGTCCAGTGGCAACCTCACTCCTGTCATATGTATGCAATACTGGAACAGATGATCCAGGGTCCATACCTGGAGAGGAGAATTGCAGCACTTAGTGATATTGCTCCACTAGAAAGGGAGTTGGTGCTCACTGAGCACAGTTTAGCTAAGCCTAGCATGGAGGGTGGATCTGGAGCTAGTGAGGATGTCCAGGGAGGTAGCTGGGTTACTGTTAGAAGGGGAATCAGGGGGAACAAGAGGAGGCAGGCCATTTATAATCTTTTTTTTTTTTCAAAGGTTTTTACTAGGTAACCAAATAAACATAAAAGCCAAGTAGCAGTTTGACATTATTAACATACAGTCATACCCAATTAAGGGGAAAAAGAAAGAAGAAAAGGTTAACATTACATTACACCATAAGAAGATACCATATAATAGTTGAAATCAAGTTAACCAAAAAGATCTATCCCCACTTGTGGGAAGGTCTAAGGGTAGCCAGGTTACCAAAGTTTTACCAATTTTCTAAGGAAAAAGTTTACCTAAAATAAAACAAATGGGTAGGCTCGGTCAAGCAGAGCAAACATCCAGAGCCTAAGTAAGAAACAAACAGAAAAGAAAAACTAAAAATTAACTATGTTGTATAGACGCAATATAACTCTAATTGAGCTAAAACAGTATAATAAAAGAGAAAAATAAAAAGCATTGTTGACTACGCCTGGTTATATGACTCTTTGTTGCTAGCATTAAGTACTGAAGGAGTGAGCCATGCACTGGGGAGTAAAAAGCGTACTCCCTTTCTCCCTGATGTTTCAGTCTCTAAGTATCCAGCAGATGAAGCTCCTCGAGCAGTCTCTGCATGTGCTTAAGTTTTTTGGAGAATTTATCTCCCTGGGACTTAGAGGACCTATCCATGCTAGGGTCTAGAGCTAAGTTGATATCCCCCCCTAGAATGATTTTGCCTGTATTTATTGATTTGAGATGAGCAAGGAGTTTAATGAGAGTATTATGGGGGGCAGTAGTGGGGGAGTAGAGAGCTATAAGAGAGATCCTAGTATTCAGAAGTAAAATGTAGTTGCCCTCTGGGTCAATTGTTTTACTTTCCACAGTGAAAGGGAAGTCTTTATGGAGTAGTATAGCCATGCCTGCCTTCTTAGTGGGACAAGTTGAGGTTATGAAGTAGGGGTATGAGTTGTGTAAGTAAGATGTTTTTTTTCCTTAGGTTTAGAAAGAAGCGTAGAGACATTTGGTGTGACCTCTATTCGGGAAGGTCTCCGGGGTCGCTTAGGTTTCGAGGTTGTCACCCATTGCGTAGTCGGGCGATGAGAAGGCGGCATTTTTGCAGGTTCCACAGAGCTGGGGTCCAGAGCTTTGGGGGTTCCGACAGTCCAGGATCTAGGGCTAGATTGAGTTGAGCCAGGAAAGCCATACATTCTTCCAGTGAGAAAGCTGTATAAGCGGATGAGCCCACTTGAAAGGAGAGGCTGAATGGGAAGCCCCATCTATATTTAATTTTGTTGTGAATGAGGATTGCAATTGCTGGTTTCATGAGTTTACGTTTCCAGAGAGTAGATGGTGCTAGATCCGCATAAATCTGCAGAGTGGAGCCGTCTGGACCCACAATGGTGGGGGACTTTCTAGGCTTCCTGTAGAAGAAGGTCTCTTGCATTCTGGCGGAGAAAGCAGACCAAAACGTCCTTTGGTTGATCAGAGTTCGGGGGACTTCCCAAGGCTCTATGAGCTCTCTCGATTTCCCAAGCTGACTCTGGGGGCATCGGTAAGATGGACTGAATAGTAGTTTGCAGGTACGGCAGAAGATTAGTTTTTTGGGTTTATAGTCCTGGAATACTGTAAATCACCAGGTACAATAGATACAATAGATTAGGGCTTTCCTTTAACCCCTGGGGGACTGGCTTGTTGTGTAACAGCTCTCTGTACCCTGCTTCTAGGCCTTTAACAGTGTGAAGGCACTGGGGTTGAAAGTGTTAGGTACTCCTTAGTGGTTCATCACTTTAGCTCTTAGCATCCCCAGGTTAGAGGGTATCTGTGCAAGCATGTTAGCTTTTGTTTCCTGCCTTTGTTATACTTTGTCAATATGAGTGTGGGCAGACTTTGACTCCAAGCCCTTTAGGCTTCACTCTAGAATTGGAGGTGTGGGAGGTGTATGGCGCCCCTGGATTGGAAGGTCTGATCAGAGGGTGATAATCTGGGACCTTACAACGCAGAAATACATAAAAGGCATAGGTTATATCCATATTATTATATGAGATATAAGCTGCTGGGTCCTTTTTTGATTTACATAATTCACAATTATACAGTTTATTGTATAGTACAATCCAGATTTTATTCTATATCTACAAATCGTTACATAGAAAATATCTCCAATAGTGTAAGGCATCTAGATTAGAACTGTATAGGTTTGATCCAAACAACCAACCTTAAGTATGGATGGTGTTTATCAGAGTCTCCATTGTTCTGGTTCAGTAGCAAATCTCAGGAAAAAGGTTGCCAAACTTGATTTTTAAAGCCAGCTGGGTCCTCCTGTGTGCAATCCTGGTTATATATGTTGATTTGGTGATAGATAAGTCACTTTATATATGATTTTATATGTTTTTTCAGCAAAACAAATAGATCTCACATCCTCTCTCCTTGAATGTTAGCTCCTCCCCCAACTTATCTATTTTTAACTGTAGGTGACCAACTAGTTATGAAAGCCCTTACCCCCGAACTAATCCTTCTGCATGTCAGCCAATTTATAATCTTAATGTACCAAATATAGGAGTATCAGAGATTGAAAGGGATTTGGGAGTGCTTGTGGACAACCACCTAGGTAACAGTGCTCAAAGCCAAGCAGCAGCTGCAAAGGCAAATAAAATATTAGCATGTATTAAGAAGGGTATAGAAGCAAGGGAAGCAAATATAATTCTGCCACTATACAAATCTCTAATATGCCCTCATTTGGAGTACAATTTTGGGCACCAATTCATAAAAAGGACATTTTAGAGCTGGAAAAGGTACAGAGGAGGGCAACAAAACTAATAAGGAGAATTGAGAGGCTAAGTTATGAAGAAAGACTAAGCAAATTAATCTTATTTTCTCTAGAAAAAGTCATCTAAGAGGAGATATGATTACCCTATATACATGCTTCCAGGGTCTGTATAAAGATTTGTCAAGGGAGCTTTTTGTGCCAAGAGGTTTTCAATTGACAAGAGGACATCCCTTGAGGTTAGAAATAAAAAGATTCCACCTTAAATAAAGAAAAGGGTTCTTTCCAGTAAGGGTGGTTAATCTGTGGAATTCTCTACCAGAGGAGGTGGTGACAGCGGATTTGATAGATTACTTTGAAAGGGGACTGGATTTATTTCTAATTAAAAAGGGAATTCAGGGTTATCCTGGATAATTAGAGAGAGAGTATTGATCCAGGGAGAAATCCGATTGCCAGTATCTGGGGTCAGGAAGGAATTATATATTTTTTCCTTTGAGACGATTGGCTAAGTTTCACTTTGTTTTTTTTCTGCTTCCTCTGGATTAATTTATAATGGAAAATAAATACATAAATAGTTGATTAATAATTAATTAACAATTAATTAACAACTAATTAATTAATAACTAATCTGCATATTGGAGATCAGAAGAGATCTTAAAAGGTTGAACTTGATGGACTGAAAGCCTTTTTTCAACCTTAATTACTATGTAACTATGTAACAATAAGGAGCACCAGAGGCAGAGCCTCATGTCACCTCCATGCACTAGGATCAGCCCACAGTTGGTCCCTCTATTAATCTTTCTGGAGTTACTCTAGTGATTATGAAACACATTAATGACCCAGGGGACAGAGGTAGAGATTTTATTGACATAAGCTTGAACAGGGGTACAGGTCTCGTAGGTAATGATTAGTCAAAATAGTAAATTGTTTGTACTGTTTGCAGGCAAGAAAGTAACTGATTTCAGGCAAGGGTCAAGGCAGTCAGAAGGCAAAGAGAGTAGATTGGGTCATCGTCTGGATCAAAATCTAAATACACAGCAGGACACCTTTTGTGCCATTTTATGTATGCTTATTTTGGCCAAGGCATAAGTGGACTGGTACAAGCAAGCTAGAATCTGAAAGACTGCAACATCCCACAGGGCAGCCTAACTTACAGGCTGCCCATTTTCAACTGTACATCTCTCATCTGTTTTGGATTTATAACTAGACTGACACCAATTTTATAGTGTTGTTCCCGCCAGAAAATAGCAGGTACCCTCACGTCCACTGCCCTGGAATCATGCATCCCACATCAACATGCGCTATTCCAGGCTAAGGCATCATGCATCCTGGGCAATCAGAAATTATGCTGCCCACACAGAACATTGTGTTGTGGGGAGATGGATTAACCTCTCCGTAAATGGCGTTCCACTGGCTACAATAGGTAAAATGTAATATGGCCAACAAGAGCATTAAAAAAAAAGAGTTAAAACCATTACATGGCGTGGGAAACATGTTAGACCTACATGATATTTTCATATTCTACCTCCTTTCTCCATTTTGAACATTTTATTTAAAGCTGCATTTTTATCATAGAATAATTACAAATATGATTTTACTCATAAATTGTTGTATTGTATCCATGCGCTTTATCCAGGCGCTCAGTCTCTGCGCCCTACCCAGTCGCTCAGTCTCAACGCTCAGTTTCAGGCACTCTACCCAGCTGCTCAGTCTTAGGCGCTGAGTCTCAGCAACTCTACCCAGCAGCACAGTCTCAGGCGCTCAGTCTCAGGCACTCTACCCAGCCGCTCAGTCTCAGGCGCTCAGTCTCAGGCACTCTACCCAGCCGCTCAGTCTCAGGCGCTCAGTCTCAGGCACTCATCCCAGCCGCTCAGTCTTGGCGCTCAGTCACAGGCACTCTACCCAGCCGCTCAGTCTCAGGTGCTCTACCCAGCCGCTCAGTCTCAGGCATTCTACCCAGCCGCTCAGTCGCAGGCGCTCTACCCCGCCGCTCTGTCTCAGGCACTCTACCCAGCCGCTCAGTCTCAGGCACTCTACCCAGCCGCTCAGTCTCAGGCGCTCAGTATCAGGAACTCTACCCAGCCGCTCAGCTTCAGGCACCCTACACCAGTCGCTCTACACCAGTCTCTCAGGCAGTCTGCGCTCTACTCCTGACGCTCTACTCCAGTCGCTCTACTCCAGTAGCTCTACACCAGTCACTTAGTCTCAGGCGCTCTACGCCCTACCCAGTCGCTCTCCATCAGTCGCTCTCCAACGGTCGCTCTACACCAGTCACTCTGCGCCCTACCCAGTTGCTCCACACCAGTCGCTCCACACCAGTCGATCAGGCGCTCTGCGCCCTACCCAGTCGCTCTGCACCAGTTACTCTACACCAGTCTCTCGGTGCTCTGCGCCCCCTACCCAGTCGCTCTACACCAGTTGCTTAGTGTCAGGCGCTCTGTGCCCTACGCAGTTGCTCCACACTAGTCGCTCAGCACCAGTTGCTCTGTCTCAGGCTCTCTGCGTCCTACCAGTCGATCTACACCAGTCGCTCTACACCAGTCTCTCAGGCGCTCTGTGCTGTACCCAGTCACTCTACACCAGTCGCTCTACACCAGTCACTCCACACCAGTTGCTCAGACGCTCTGCGCCCTACCCAGTTGCTCTGCATCAGTCGCACTGTCACAGGCGCTGTGCACCCTACCATTCGCTCTACACCATTCGCTCTACACCAGTCGCTCATGCCATCCCTCGCCTCATTCATGTACTCACCACCTTTTTGGCCTTTGCAACCCACTAAATCCATCTTCACGCCACCCATCCACAATTAAAACCTATCCCACAGGAGCCCAATTCCACCTCCTCTCCTATTCTCTCTCCAGTCAAACTCTCAAGGCCTCACTAGAACCTCCGAACTTACCAAAACCCCACGTCTCCCCATCAATAGCTACCTTTCTGCAGGCACAGACCAAACATATATACACATATGTCTATATGTGTATATATGTTTTCTATAATATGTTGCATTTACCTGATGATGTCAGATGCTGCCTGCACTCTCTCTGCATCGCTGTTTACGATCAAACTGAGGGTTTCATCTCATATCAGTGTTTTTGTGCTCTTTGTGCCTTATCCGTTTATCTGTCATTTAGGGATTATTTCAACTACCTCTCCTCAGTATAGATGTATACTTTTGGTGTTGGGAGTGTCATGGTCTGGGCCTGATGAGTGCTGCCAGCACTGGGGAGCTATAGTTCATTGAGGGAACCATGAATGCCAACATGTACTGTGACATACTGAAGCAGAGCATGATCCATTCACTTCGGAGACTGAGCTGCAGGGCAGTATTCCAACTTGATAACGACCCCAAACACACCTCTAAGATGACCACTGCCTTGCTAAAGAAGCTAAATGTAAAGGTGATGGACTGGCCAAACATGTCCCCAGACCCAACCCTATTGAGCATCTGTGGGGCATTCTGAAACGGAAGGTGGGAGAGTGCAAGGTCTCTAACATCCACCAGCTCTGTGATGTCATCATGAAGGAGTGGAAGAGGATGCCAGTGGCAACCTGTGAAGCTCTGGTGAACTCCATGCCCATGCCAAGGAAGTGCTGGAAATTAATGGTGGCCACACAAAATATTGACACTTTGGGCCCAATTTGGACATTTCTACTTAGGGGTGTACTCACTTTTGTTGCCAACTGTTTAGACATTAATGGCTGTGTGTTGGGTTATTTTGAGGGGACAGCAAATTTACACAGTTACACAAGCTGTACACTTACTACTTTACATTGTAGCAGAGTTTCAGTTCTTCAGTGTTGTCATATGAAAATATATAATAAAATATTGACAAAAATGTGAGCAGTGTACTCACTTTTGTGAGATACTGTATTTAGACAAAGTTAAGAGTTATATACACATTTTTTGGACCACTGGATTGCTTGATTGCGAGAGGTGTGTAATAAAGAAACAAGGTGAAGGCCATATCAAGTCAAGCTTCATTTGAGGGTGAGCCTCAAATCACTTTGATTCCAAAATGAAGTAAAGTGAGTAAGTGCCATACTCCTTTTTATTAGCATCATGTTGGAGATTGCACCCTTGATGGTTTCACTAATTTATTAATTAATGCCCAATAATACATTTTTATTAACACAATAGTTTATTTTACTAAATAATCCAAACTCACTAAGATTCTCAGAAGCTTTAAAGGGATTTTCTAAGGATAAAAGCCTGGTTTCCATTCTTCTTTCCAATAAAAAAAAACAATCATTCATTTTGACTTTAAAGAAACCCTTCACTGGGAATCAAAGTGAATCTGGTAAAATTAGTACATTATCCAGTCTTAGTGATAAGATTCAAGACAGATGAAAAACTCAATTTCAGCATTTCCATAGTGTTGGAAGACAACCTATAATAAAAATATCTCCATGATGAAACTGAAGAAACATTGAACCATGTGATAGTGGACAACTCTAGCCCTTAGGTTATAACAATAGTCTAGGATTTCAGAATACCCCTTATTAATCAAACTTAGTTGAATCAGTAGCCAAGACATTTTGATTGAAACACTTGCTCAAAGAGTGATATACTGAAATCCAAGCTTTTTGGTGCATCATGAAGACTTTGGTAGGGAATTACTTTTTTCCCCTTTGTTGTCTTAGAAGACATGTCAACACAATAAGTGCACATCAAAAGTGTACCTAGTATTTAACGCACTTGGCAGTAAATATTCATTATCACAGTGAAGAATGATCTCAAATTGGATCATTTGCATTAAATTATATTTTTTCTAGCAAAGGAACACCATGTAGGAATTGTAATTGTGAACCATAAAAGCTAACTCTAGGGATGCTAAAACATGAGTACAATCAAAGAAAAACGGTTTGGATTTAGAGTTTACTATGTGTTTATCATTTACAAAAGTATTTAGATTTGACACTTAGGTAGTTTATTTTAATATTAGAAAAGGGAACCTTCCATATCACTTTAAGAGGTATATAGATACAAAGGAAGCACTTGGTAATTTTTATTCATCTATCTATCTAAAAAAGTAAACATATATAAACATATAGTTATATTATAAATGTAGCTTAACCTTAACAATCTACATTTCTAATTTTAACAAAACATGTTTCATTATAATTAATGGAAACCCAAGGCTGAGAAGGATAGCTAATACTGTTTTCTATTAATTTTCCATATAAAATATCCAATATGGCACCATTGCAACCTCTGTGGACTTTATACAGCCTGGTCTATTATAATATGAGCAGTATATGTATAGTGCTGTCTGCCACTATTTAGTGATGTAGTCTAGGTTCCTATTACCTCACTAGTTTCTTTATAAAGCTTGTTGTGTTTAATATATTTGTAAATGTAATTCATAAAACATTCATCTGGAGAATTGGCATAATAGTTTTTTTCATTAGAGACTCATACAAGGCTAATGAAAGAAAATAGCAGATAATGCAACCGCTGCACTTACCAGGATTAAGGTTTCTGTATTTCACTGAAAATGTTTAATTATTTTTATTCCGTGTTTTTCTCAAGTTAAAAGGATTTTCCATGTTTTATAAGATGTAAATAGGTTAGTAATAGATGTAGTAAATAGGATCCATGTTGTGTTTTTTAAGCAATGTATGAATGGTAGGAGAACAGCAAAAAACAACAATAACAAAAACAAATGCTATAGTAAAATAAAAATATTATATTGCATAAAATAAAACACTTCTTACAAAAGATAGGTGGGTTCAAACATAGTACATGCAACACATAATTAGAGATCAGATCTCTTTATAGGGCACACCTCTTGTTTAAATGTCCATTAAGGTCAGTATAAGTTGTGTAATAAAAGTTAAGTTTAAAAACAAATCTGTTATTGGAGATTTGAACAAGAGGTGTGCCCTATAAGGTGTGCCCTATCTCTCTGTTGCTCTTTGTGGGTATACCTTGAGCCACCGCATTTATCTATGTTTAGTTAATTATTTTCAAGCATATTTGCCCCCCGCCCAAACAAAAGCATGTTTAAACATAAAATATTTCTTCAGCAATGATTAAAAAAATCTTTTCATGTAAAGTACTATTAATACAAGTCCTCCCAAATAAATTCAAATAAACTAGACAAATTTATAAAGCAGATAAACAAAATGCCAAAGTTTTTTCAAATTAGAATGGCCAAATATGTGGTTCCCATGAAATATTCCCCACTGTCTAGATGTATAAATCGTTACCTAATACATGACCAGATTCTGTGATAGATATAGTCAAATGGTTAACTTGCCATCACAAAAGATTTAGTGCTGGAAACAAAATAAACAAACAGTATCTTCCTTGTTAGCAACACAATGATTCCATCACCTACTAGATGCGGCTACACCTATGGTAACTATTGAAACAATGGTGAAACAAATAAAGTAAAATACCAATCACTTAAGCCAGTGCTGTCCAACTGGTGCGGCCTGCCTACTGTTTTCTGATAACCAATATTTGCCATGGAGAGTCCCCTTGCAAACTTATCCTTAATAAAATAAACCACATTAGAATATATAATTGTGGAAAACTTATTTTTTACACAGGTCCATTAGCTCATTGGCAAACAAAAAGGAAAAATCTGGTCCCTACACTAAAGAAGCTGGACAGCACTTAAGCAATAAAAAATATCAACAAAACAGAAAAAGATTGTGATGATCAGCTTGGAGCCTGCTGGTGACCACTGAAAATCTCTCTCTTAAAGACTTATGTCCCTCTATCCTCCCCCCTCTACCTTTTTAGTCCCTGCTAATTCCATCACAAGAGCCAGGACATTTCAACAATGGATTGTACACCTTGATTAAACAACTGTCCTGGTGGGATTATCTTGCTGTTGACAGGAAAATCAAATATGTTAAATGAGTTAACTAGTTTAGAAGAGAGCTTTGAATGTATCTAAGTTTGTGATGTAAATACCAGTCAACCCTATAATGGGATTAACCTCCAGGTTGGGCAATGAGGTACTGCAGAGGGCTGATCGAGTAAACTCTTTAATGACAGGTAATGTAAAAAAGTGAACAGTACCCTCTTGGGACAGAATACAAGTGTCTGAACTGTATCCCTGGGGATCCAAGGGGTGAAAAGAGACATTATCATAAGCTCCTACTGGGAAGTTATACCTGAAAGCTGTAGATCTTCCGTAGGAGGTCAAGCAAATTCATCCCTGCCAAAATGGCAGACTCCATTGTTCCAGTATTCTAGAGTTCCAGTGTCCCTGTGACCCAGTGTTCCAGCTCCTGTCCTGCATCATCCAGGTAGTTGAGTACCACATACCCCCTCACAGATCCGAAACCACATCCTAACTGGTAGAAGCTCCAGAGCATTGCTGGTCCAGCTGGCTGGGTTCCATGACAGGGGAGCCAGCCACCTAATTCAGCAGCCATCTATATCTGCTCCTGAGGCTACATGAATGGCTGCACCAGGGGGGTTATGTCGTGACAAATATCAATTTCTCAGTAAATAGGAGTTTTTATCTGCCTCCTTACTTGAGGTGGCTCCTGCATACAACCTTGACAGACATAAAAAAAATAGTACATCCTCCTAGGCAGTTCTTCTCCCACATTCTGGACATCTTATATATGGTGGAGAGAAGCAGCTCTGCAAGACTCCGAAACAGCAGTTTTGAAAGCCACAATTAGTTAATTCTCTTAAAATGCCATGAATTTTCTTCACACTGTGTCTGGATTAACAAAATTAATCTACCCAGAATCTGTTTAGGCCACTCTCTGGTCCTATATATATATATATATATATATATATATATATATATATATGTGCACTTGTGTCATATTTAATTCAATCTCAGGCATACCAGTTGTAGTGTGTGCACGGTATGGCTCAGGTAGCTCTGTGGCAATTGGTGCCTATTTAGTGCTTAAGCAAAAACAGTGCTCAGTTGTTTTGCTCTGCTACTTCATTGTGTTTACTGTTGTAACATTTGACTCTGCTTCCTTGACTATTCTGAGCTCTACTTGTCTTTCCTACTGCTTTCCGTCTCCAAGTCTATGGCCGGTGTGTACAGATCGATTTTGTGCCCATGTTTGGTTTTTAAAACAACTTTCTATCTTCGTACCAGTCAAGTCAGTTGAGTTGTCTTTCTCATGCCCATGCCAAAAAGAACCCTTACTTTTTGCTTTATCTGTATAAACACTGATCTTCCATTGAACTACAATATGGAAAATCATGTTGGTATTGAAAAAAATGGCTATACAGTGCACTAACCATTTTTGTCTATAGTGTCTACAGCATTGTTTGTGTTTCTCCTTTATGCTAATGTGCTGCTCAGTGTAGTCATTTGTATCTTAATAGTGTCTGATAAGTGTTAGGGGAGATATCTAAATGCATTAAAGAGGTTGTTATACCACAACAGAAGCAAACAAGCAATACGAAGTAGCATATTAAGGCAGCTAATTAGCATTTGTTTGCATAATAATTCAGCACAAACAATGAATATCTCAGGAATTATTTATAATAAAAAAAAAAAACAATGGCTAGTACAATGTCTAACCAGTGTTTCATTCTATTTAAGAATAACTTAAAACAATTTGATTCTATTGTTTCTTTTATGTTTTGAAAGAAACATAGAAATACTTTTAATAACTATAATATTTAAACATTTTAGAAGGCCCACAACTGCTGCAACACATAGCAAGAGAAGCTTGGATTTACAATATACTGTATACTAGGGGTTAACTTTCCTTTACGTACACCAAAATAGCCCAAAGCAAACTGCTTTAAGTTAAACAATATTTGTACAAATCCCTTTTAGCTTCTTATATATTTGTCAGAGTACAGCAGTTGATCATGACTAGTACAGATAATTAGTATGATCATAGTGCAAATATAGTAAAACATTTTGTTCAGGCATTAATAGAGCAAAATGCTTGCTGACTAAATTAGATGGTGGGCAGTGGGGGAGAGAGAATGAAATCACATAAAGAAAGCATAAAGGTCAGTGATTGTTAAAAGAAGCTGCTACTGTAAAAGAAACTGCTTGCTAACCTTCTATACCTCAGTGAATGACTTAAATGAAGTTGCAGATCAAAGCTACATTAGTCATGGTGCAGGCGATGTTCCATGCACTGTATCCACTGACAACTGGAGTATTATACAAAATGAATTTATTTCCTTGGTTCTTTTCTCTGTTATATAAATGCTTTTTGACTATTGTTTTATTTTCTTTATTGATGCAAAATAATCCTCACACATACAAACTAGACAGAGTTATGTAAAGCGGCTCTCTTTTGTTTTATATAATATATTTTACTGTATATATATTTATTTATATGGGTTGAGCATTTCACTTTTAGCATGCCCCCAGAGTCATCGATTGTGAAGCCTTCTCCATTCCTCCGACCTTTTGTTAGCTGACATTTTGCACATCCAGTGGTAAGGATTCAGTGCTTTCACCTCTGCGACCTTAGTTCAATTACAGTGAGGGAACTAAGAGATCACACCACCCTGAAGCCAAGAAGTGTTGGGCCTGGTCATTACTTAGATGGGAGACCACCTAGGAATACCAGGAGCTGGATGCTGTGGCCCACTGGAGACGGAACTGGTAACCCACTCCAGTATCTCTGCCATGAAAACCAAGTGGATCAGCATGACCATGGACATAAAGATGTGCCTGGTGTGCTATTGTCCATGAGGTCATAGAGAGTTGGACATGACTGACCAACAAACTTGAATTTGACCTACAGCTACATCCATCAGATGACTTCATACTACCATTGTCTTGTGCTCTAACATGCAATTAGTGGCTTATTTAATTTATCTGAGCATTATGAGACATTGGTAATGTGAAGCACATGGCTTTAGGTCATAGCTGTGCAACATGGTCGCCAGTATTGAGAAAGAACAGGAAGAATGTGTGAGGTACTAAAAGGTCAGTATTTATTACTCTGGAAAGTGTACATTTTATACAGCAAAGTAGCTTGCGACCTCCATTTGCGAGTCCGGATCTCTATAACGTAGTAATTGAATGAGGCCCCTAAAGGGCATGCATTTGCGTGAAAAATGTCAAGTAAAGCTTTTCCTTGAAACGCAACAGTATTTTTGTCTGTAGATTGCTTCAGGATCGTTTTTTAATAAAATGAAAGACTGAAGCATTATGTAATACTCTCTTTTAGGTATAACAAGGAGAGAAAAAAAAACCATTCCTTTAAATCCTTTAGAGTTTTACTCCACATCTCTTATGGAAAATGACTTGTCTATACATTTCATTTTCCTTATAAATAGTGCTTTTATTTCACTTTGTGTCCTTACTCCTAAAAGACAGTATATGAATTATCTTGTCATATGGATCATGAATAGCTTTCATATGTAAGGCAAGTGACAGTATTTAGAAATATATTGCACTAATTTGCATTTGTACGTTTCAACGCATGTTACTTTTACCACAGTTTAAATCATTTCTATTGAAAAATATGTCCTGTTCACTTACATGGCATTGACCTGTCCCCTATAAAATGAAGTGACAATTTACTATGAGTATATCATAACACTTTTTAAATTACTGAGCGAAAATATTAATTAAGTAAATAAAATTAAGCCACTCCAGATTTGTGTTCCATTATTTAAGAAAGGAAAAAAAAATAAAGGAACACTATATTTTAGGAAAAAACAAACATTTATGAAAAATATAACAAATGTAATAACTGTGTAAGCTGTGAACCCCCCTATAGATCGCTATCTTGTCCTGGTGAAGGGGGCTTGTACACTTCAATGAAGCTATGAGCTATACCATATAGGGTCACCCAAGATGCGCAGGTCATAGCAGAGAGGTCAGACAAATCAAAGTCCACTGGAAAAAGAACTGGCAACCAACTACAGTATCTTTTCCATGAAAATCTTACGATGAGCACAACCAGACACAATCTAAGTTAACAAACAGAAAAGAGGACAGGTTGAGAGTTTGTTTTCTCTTGAATTAATAAGGTTTATTTTTGTGTGTTATACTTCAAATATTTTTGGGTGTTGGCCTTTAGTGACCTTTGGTGGTTACAAGGTACCTCACTCCTTGAAATATATGCACATGTCCATATGTGTCCCTGACATGGTTTGGGGGATAGAGTGTAAATATATATACAGTCAGATCCATAAATATTGGGACATCGACACAATTCTAATCTTTTTGGCTCTATACACCACCACAATGGATTTGAAATAAAAAGGAACAAGATGTGCTTTAACTGCAGACTTTCAGCTTTAATTTGAGGGTATTTACATCCAAGTCAGGTGAATGGTGTAGGAATTACAACAGTTTGTATATGTGCCTCCCACTTTTTAAGGGACCAAAAGTAATGGGACAGATTAACAGTCATAAATCAAACTTTCACTTTTTAATACTTGGTTGCAAATCCTGTGCAGTCAATTACAGCCTGAAGTCTGGAACGCATAGACATCACCAGACGCTGTCTTCAGTTCCTGTTTGTTCTTGTGGCATTTTCCCTTCAGTTTTTTCTTCAGCAAGTGAAATGCATGCTCAATCGGATTCAGGTCAGGTGATTGACTTGGCCATTACACAATATTCCACTTATTTCCCTTAAAAAACTCTTTGGTTGCTTTTGCAGTATGCTTCGGGTCATTGTCCATTTGCACTGTGAAGCGCCGTCCAATGAGTTCTGAAGCATTTGGCTGAATATGAGCAGATAATATTGCCCGAAACACTTCAGAATTCATCCACATTATCAATAAATACAAGAGAACCAGTTCCATTGGCAACCATACATGCCCACGCTATGACACTACCACCACCATGCTTCACTGATGAGGTGGTACGCTTTGGATCATGAGCAGTTCCTTTCCTTCTCCATACTCTTCTCTTCCCATCACTCTGGTACAAGTTGATCTTAGTCTCATCTGTCCATAGGATGTTGTTCCAGAACTGTGAAGGCTTTTATAGATGTTGTTTGGCAAACTCTAATCTGGCCCTCCTGTTTTTGAGGCTCACCAATGATTTACATCTTGTGGTGAACCCTCTGTATTCACTCTGGTGAAGTCTTCTCTTGATTGTTGACTTCGTCACACATACACCTACCTCCTGGAGAGTGTTCTTGATCTGGCCAACTGTTGTGAAGGGTGTTTTCTTCACCAGGGAAAGAATTCTTCGGTCATCCATCACAGTTGTTTTCCGTGGTCTTCCGGGCCTTTTGGTGTTGCTGAGCTCACCAGTGCGTTCTTTCTTTTTAAGCATGTCCTAAACAGTTGATTAGGCCACACCTAATGTTTTTGCTGTCTCTCTGATGGGTTTGTTTAGTTTTTTCAGCCTAATGATGGCTTGCTTCACTGATAGTGACAGCTCTTTGGATCTCATATTGAGAGTTAACAGCAACAAATGCAAATAGCACACTTGAAATTAACTCTGGACCTTTTATCTGCTCTTTGTAAATGGGATAATGAGGGAATAACACACAACAGGCCATGAAACAGCTGAGCAGCCAATTGTCCCATTACTTTTGGTCCTTTAAAAAGTGGAAGGCACATATACAAACTGTTGTAATTCCTACACCGTTCACCTGACTTGGATGTAAATACCCTCAAATTAAAGCTAAAAGTCTGCAGTTAAAGCACATGTTGTTTGTTTCATTTCAAATTCATTGTGGTGGTGTATAGAGCCAAAAATATTAGAATTGTGTCGATGTCCCAATATTAATGCACCTGACTGTATATATAAACACACTCTTTCCCTTCCAGATTTTTTTCACTTCCTAATGTGTGTGTGTATATATATATATATATATATATATATATATACTAGCGAATTGCCCGTCAAAAATGAAATGAAATTGTAAGGTAGCTAATGGTGTTTTGTGTCTACTACTGAAATATGTAATACAATTAATAAATGAATATACTTTACCTATTTTAAAGCATTGTGTTGAAGGGCTGGCAAAGTGTTTTGATGTTGCTGCAGCCGAAACCGTTAGCGTAGTTGTGTACTTCCGCATTAGCGTAAAATGGCGGGTAATGTGTGGTATGCGTCTTAGCGGAATATCCGTAGGTCGTTTGTGGTGTTTTGCGAGTTTCTTGTGATGTTTTGCGTGTTTAGAGTGCTGTAGCCTCGTTTTCGTTTTGTTCAGCGGCCATTTTTTCTCTCGCTTAGCGATTTTTTTAGTGTCTAAACTCTTTTATTTTTAGTTTTTAAGTTTGCGAGTGTCGCGGTCATTGTGTTGTGTTGTTTGCGTTTTAACGTATATTTTGCGAGGGTCGCAGTTGCTGGCAAGGAGCGCCTTCGGTGCTCCATGGCCCTCATTCAATTGCAATGTGGCCAATTGAATAGGGCTCAAAATAAGCACATAACACATTTTTTTAAAGAAGTTTTTAGTTAGTAAGCATCTATCCAAAAGCAAGGTTTTCACTAACTAAAAATTTCTTTAAAAAAAATAGGCTATGTGCTTATTTAGAGCCCTCTTCAATTGGCTAAATCGCAATTGAATGAGGCCCCATGCCAGCAACTGCGACCCTCGCTTCGCCTTTGGCGCTCCATGCCAGCAACTGAGGCCCTCGGCCGTAGCCCTCGCTACACAAGCGTTAGCAACAACTTGTACGCTCACAACTATATATATATATATATATATATATATATTTACATAAAACCATATAATCGGGGCACCTAAAACTTAATTCCTACCATGGGGGTACCTAACGGACACCCGTGGCAATCTATATTAACCCCTAGCCTATTTTACCATAGCCATGGATGTCCTGCAAGATCTGTGAACCTGAGCATTATGATTGGTTAAAAAAAGAGCAGGACGGCATCCATAAATCAATTCTAATAGTATGGAATATGATTGACACATATTTCATTCAATCAAAATCCTTGAAAAAATGAATTTAAGCCGCAAAAGCGCTGCAAAGCCATTTGCGGTAGGGGAACCGCCCCTTATAAGAGGAGCTCCGATAGAGTAATGTAATTTTTTATAGAATGTCAGGTTTTTAGACGGAAGGCCATTTCCAAGGCTTAGAAGGAGTAATGGCTTCAATCAAGATAGTAGAGGACAGAATTTATTTATTAACATGGGGCCTCATTCTAATGATGGCCGTAGGAGCTGCGTGGCCGCAAGGGATGGCAGCAAGCTACTTCCCTATTCTAATCACCTGTGGCCAACAGATCCGACTGGCATGTGGCCAGCGCCCTGCATCCCTTGCTGCGACCCCCGCTGCAGCTTACTGCAGGGAAAGCCTTTGATCCCACACGGCTGCAAGAGATTCGGCCGCATGAAACCCCACAACCCTATTCAAATGCTCCGATAACCCCTCCGCCAACCCCACAAAACAATAAAAAAATGCTGTAGCTTACTTGCACCCTGGAGCTGTCGCAAGGGCTGTGAAGCCCTTGCAGCTGCTCCAATTAAGCCCTCCGCTGACTGCAGGGGACCCGATCGTGACCCAATCGTGACCCCTGCAGTGTCCCTACAGTGTCCCTACAACCCCCCTATAATGCAGGAGTCCGATCGAGACCCCCGCAGGGTGCACACATTAACCCTATAATGCAGGGGTCCAAACGGGACCCCTGCAGTGTACTAACAATAACCCTATAATACACAGGTCAGAACGGGACCCCTGCAGGCTGCACACATTAACCCTTGCTGCAGGGGTCCGATCGGGACCCCTGCAGGCTCCCCACATTAACCCCTTGCCTTGCTGCAGTGGTCCCAATCGTGACCGATCGGGACCCCCAGCAGCGTCTACGACATTTACATTTCCATGGTTACCCCAAGCGGCGGGGATACAATCAATACAGACCCTCATGAGACTAAAATTAACCCCCACAGTCCAATAGGGGTCTATATAGACCACTATAGGACACTATTAACCCCTAGGTTAACCACATAATTGCCATAAGGGTCCTCCAGGACCCTCATGACAAAAGTCTAAGAACTACACTACACTATTCACCCTAACTATACCCCATTAACCCCTTAACTCTAACTATACCTTATTAACCCATACTAAACCCTATGTAACCCAAACTGGGCCTATTTAACCCCTCCTAGACCTATTTGACACTAACTGGACCTATCTAACCCTAACTGGGCCTATTTAATCCCTTCTAGACCTATTTAACGCTAACTGGCCCTATTTAACGCCTTCTAGATCTATTTAACCCTAACTGGGCCTATTTAAACCTATCTGGAACTAATAACCCTAACTGGGCCTATCTAACCCTAACCATACACAAATATACATCACATTACAATACAGCAATAAATACATTACAAATATACTCCCAACTACAATAAATTTACCCCTATCTACATTACATGCCCCCTGACTACAATACACGACCCCCTAGCTATACAACATTACCACCTATCTATACATTACCCCTATCTATACATTACCCCCTATCTATACATTATCCCCTATTTATAAAACATTGCCCCCATCTATACATTATCCCCTATCTATACAACATTACCCCTATCTATAAAACACTACTCTTGTCTAAACATTACCCCTATGTATAAAACATTACCCCCTATCTATACATTCCCTTCCATCTATACAACATTACCCCCTATCTGTACATTACTTCCTATCTATACAACATTACCCCCTATCTATACATTACCCCTATCTATAAAACATTACCCCCTTTCTATACATTACCCCCTATCTATACAACATTATCACCTATCTATACATTACCCCCTATCTATAAAATATTACCCCCTATCTATACATTACCCCCATCTATACAACATTACCCCCTATCTATACATTACCCCCTATCTGTACAACATTACTCCCTATCTACATTACATTAAAACCCCTAAATCTAACCTAAAATATAATTAATAAGACCACTTACCTTGCCTAGATGCTCCTTCAATGAGGATGGGTTTCCTGCCGCAGGTCTCACCCCTAGGAAAAAAGAAACATCAAATTAGTCAAAAATAAACACTACATAAAAAACAATACACATTCTAAACATGAAACTAACCTTTCCACCATGTCCCTGTCCTTCTTCTTGTCTTCTCCGGCTGGGCCCCTGGAATAAATAAACATTACATCAGTACACACATACATACCACATAAAACACAATAAACATAATATTCATTAAACTTACCTGTCCGCGATGTCCCCGTCCTTCTCCTCTTCTGCCCCGGCTGGGACCTTGAAAAACCTGCTGCTCTTCACTGCTCCACTCATTCCTGGAGAAGTTCCCCGACACTAATGAAGCCTCCTCTCTACCAGCGGAGGTGGCAGCAGCGGATTCGATAGATAACTTTAAAAGGGGATTGGATTTATTTCTAATCAAAAAGGGCATCCAGGGTTATCCTGGATAATTAGAGAGATAGTATTGATCCAGGGATAAATCCGATCGCCAGTATCTGGGGTCAGGAAGGAATCATTTTTTTTTCCTTTGAGACAATTTGCTAAGTTTCACTTGTTTTTTTTTTCTGTTTGACTTCCTCTAAATCAATTAATTATTAGAAAAAAAAAAATGAATTGTTGATTAATAATTAATTAACAATTAATTAACAACTAATTAATTAATAACTAATCCGCATATTACAGATCAGAGGAGATCTTAAAAGGTTGAGCTTGATGGGCCGAAAGTCTTTTTTCAACCTCAATTACTATGTATTATGTAACTATTTATTGTGATAGAGTGCTACAAGGGGTACAAGGGGGGCCACACATGATTTCTAAATATATTCTAGAAATTATTTACTATAGAAAAAATCTGCTAGTACAATGTTTAGCCATATTTAATGCTCTTTAAAATTAAATCAACTTTAATTATATTGTTTAAGTTAAATGATAAACATTACCATTAAATAAATTTACATTATTCCAGGTTATAACACTACAAAGGTATAGGTACAGCTATATAACCATCCAGAAAAAAGGTTATTAATGAAACAAAAAACAATAAGGCCCCTGGTATTGATGGCCTAGATAAACTATTCTATACAACGTTTAAAGACCAGCTGGCCCCTTTATTGGCCAGTATGTTTAATGAGATTAAGAACAGCGGCATTATTAGAGAGGAGTTAACTGAAGCAAAAATTATAAATATACTTAAAGAAGGAAAAGACCCGGAAGATAGGAAGAGCTATTGACCTATCTCTCTTATTAATTACGATCTAAAAATATATTCTAAGGTGTTAACTAATCGTTTAAACCCTTTAATCCCGCAGTTGATTAATTCAGAGCAGACAGGATTTGTTAACTCCAGACAAGGAGGGGATAATATAAGAACATTGATAGATATTCTCTCTATAGAGAGGAGTGATGAGGGCTCCAGTTTGGCTCTGTCGATAGATGCAGAGAAAGCCTTCGACAGAGTCAGCTGGGACTTCCTTAAAATTGCCTTGGAAAGTTATGGACTAGAGGAATTTGCTTCTAAAGCAATTATGGCTCTTTATATTAACCCTACAGCTAAGATTAGTGGGCCTAATTATGAAACATCTTTTTTTCCCATAAAAAATGGAACTAGGCAGGGCTGTCCCTTGTCTCCCATATTATTTAATCTTTATGTGGAGCCTCTTCTATTGAAAATAAGGGAAGCAAAGGATATTGAGGGAGTAAAAGTTGGTCTTATAGAGTATAAAATTGCTGGGGATAACATACAACGTATTCTAAATGTCTTCCACATAGCTAAAAAGGCGAATATACCTCTCAGTCTAGTAGCCTTAGATCTAGAAAAGGCATTCGACTCCATTGAATGGCCTTATTTACATGCGGTTCTAGATAAATTTGGCATCAGAGGCAAATTTACAAATCTAGTAAATACATTATACAAAGCACTGACGGCAAGCCTTAGGCTTCCAGGGGCTAATAGAGATCTTATAAACATCCAGAGAGGTACGAGGCAGCGATGCCCCCTGTCCCGGCTACTATTCGCTATAGCCATCGAACCTCTTGCTCAGGCCATTAGGACATGCCCCACCATACAGGGTATTGAGGTGGGATGTCAACAAATGAAATGCAGCTTGTTCGCAGATGACATCTTGTGCACGCTTACAAAACCGGTAACCTCAATAGCAGCCCTTATGGACTTAATGTCCCGTTTTGGGAACTTGTCAGGCCTCAAAGTTAACGCAGATAAATCTGAAATAATATGCATGAGAGTGCCCTCAGACCAGGTACAAGCCCTAAAAGAGGGACACTCGTTCTCATGGCCAAAGGGAAGTATCAAATATCTAGGAGTTAACCTCACACCAGAGTTGTCAGCTTTATACAAAGAAAATTATATCCCCCTTTACAAATAATTACAAGCAGATCTACTTAGGTGGAATAGATACAACCTGTCATGGAAAGGAAGAATAAACGCTTTTAAAATGAACATGTTACCCAAAATCTTATACTATTTTAGAACACTCCCGATTAGAATACATAGAGGAGATCTAGATGGCTTCCAAAAAGCGGTATTCCGATTCATCTGGCAACATAAACACCCGAGAATCAACAAGTCCCTAATGTATAGAGACAGAGAAGCAGGGGGTTTGGCGTGCCCAAATTTGATACACTACTTTAAAGCAGCCCAGATTTCCTTCCTACCACAAGCCCATTCCAGTGAACACCAACCAATTTGGGTATCCCTAGAGAACTATCAAATGAAACCCTATAAATGGGATAAAATCATTTGGTCCCCGACACTCCCGCCAATAGCAAAATCAGGCTACAATAATCCAATGATTAAATTATCCCTGCAGGAGTGGAGAGGGGCGAACTCCAAGCGGCAGTTAACACACTCCCTTTCATCTCTCACGCCAGTCCTTTCGGGGTCCCAGATTATGAAGGAATTAGGGGGGGTCTCAAAAGCGTGGTGGCTCTCGCGGAAACTAGACCTGCTAGGGGCATGGTTCCAAGACGGCAACCTTCTAATCTCTATACAATTCATAAATAAGTACAATCTACCAGACAGGGAGATATTTAACTATAACAAGATATGCCACAGGGTCCAAGAACTGGTCAAATCCTGGGGTCCCCCACAGGACACCTGGTTTGCGAAAGTATGTGCGCAGAATCCCCTAGCCAAAGGCATAATTGGTACCCTTTACTCGCTTGCCAACAAGCCACTTAAAGACCAAAAGCCTGAACATGTCCTACAATGGGAACAGGAAATGGGAGTAGAATGGGACACCCAGAGATGGGGAAATATACACAAGGCACTGACTAAAGGCTCCCTCGTCTTTAGCTATTTAGAAACAGCAACTAAAGTACTACACAGGGTAAACATGACACCTGACAGGCTAAATAAGATAAATCCGCTTTCCCCTCCTGAGTGCTTTAGGAACTGCTCAGATAGAGGAACCTTTGGCCACATCTGGTGGGACTGCCCAAAAGTACAGGCCCTGTGGCGAAGGGTAACTGCAATGATCACTGAGCTATTAGACAGGGAAATACACCCCTCTAGGGAGACATGCTTACTGGGAATGCCAGTACTGAACGTTAATAAGAACCATAACAAGTGGATACAAATGGTCATGCTGGCAACCAAAAGCCACATTGCAAAGAATTGGAAATCACCCCATTTAGACGCCCAAGAGGTTATAAAAAAATTAAATCACATCATGATTTATGAAAAAATGACGCATTCAATAAACAACTCCCTCTCCACTTTTAGTCAAATTTGGGACAGATGGGTGGAGTCGGACAAAGCTATTTTAATTTAAGAAAAACTTGATTTAGAGTGGAAATTAGTACACTAGGAAGGGAAGGCGTAATCGGATGAGGCAGAGACTCCAGGCCGGGGTGACGGGTGTCTTGGGTGTTGACAACTACTGGCGAATTGAGTAAACTGAAGAAGATAGACAGGAAGAAGGAGGGAAAAAAAAAAAAAGCAAGGAAGATACAGGTAATAAGTTCATTGACTTGTTTATTCATTGTTTGTTCGATGTTATACTTCCCATATACTAGGTGAATAATGTAATTCTCGAGCTATGCAAAATTGAACATCTATATATATCTACATGGAAAGACAACAAGTTAGCTCACATGTAAGAATTTGACAAGTTTAGTATTGAGAAGTCAATTGCTAGGGAAGGAATAGCTAGCAGGCGTTTCCTGCAAAGTTGAGAAAACGGAAAAAGGTTACACATAAAGCAGACACCCAAAATTGTCAGGACAGGATAATCATTATTGACAACAAAGTTGTACAAGATATCTAAAATGTTGTTAAAAAATCCTGTTTATGCAAAATTGTGTTGGACGTGCGAGTCCAACAATATTGTGTTATTGAACACTGCTTATGTGTCAATAAAAAGATTTTGGAGAAAAAAAGAGTATAAAATTGCTATATATGCAGATGATCTGATAGTTATTTTGAAGAACCCTATCCAATCTTTGGGAGCTCTTGATATCATCTTTAAAGAATTTGGACGACTTTCTTATTATAAGGTCAACCATGAGAAATCAGATATTATATGGAGAGATCTCTCCTTTGAAGAAATTACAAGTTTAAAAAGCTCATTTAATTTTAAATGGAACTCTAATAAAATAAGTCATCTGGGTATAGACCTATCATTCAAGGTTAATAAGATTTTGAAAGCTAATCTCGAAAAGATATGGAAACAGATTCAGAACATCCTCTTAGAGTGGAAAGATGTAAAATTTTCATGGTCAGCTAGAATCGCAATTAGTACGATGATATTGATCCCTAAAATCACTTATATCCTTAGAACAATTCCGGAAGTTCCGCCAAAATATTGGATTGTTAAACTGCAAAGAAGTATAGATGTATTTATTTTGGGTGGTAAAAGAACTAGAATCCCTCTCTCAATTACCAAAAGACCCATGCTTAAGGGTGGATTGGCATCACCCTCTTTAAGAGATATATTTAATGCTATTGTCCTCTCTCAAATTATGATATGGAGTACTCCTGCCATTAATCCAGGTTGGAAGTCCTTAGAATATGATATATTAAAAATAGACACTCCTAATTCATTGCTGTGGATTGATGGGTTAAATGATGTCAAGAGTGAACGGCTACCCAGAGGAGTAAGAACATTGTTAAAATTCTGGGTGACAAATAGAGATAAATTGAATCTTTCGAGGTATCCTTCGTTAGGTGCCCCTATAGAGTGTCTCTTATCACCGTTCAATGTTGACTTAATAGGTGGGTGGAAATTGCAGGGAATATCCCTTATAGATGATCTCTACGCATCTGGTGTCCAACTATCCTGGTCTAACTTGAAACAAAAATATAAACTTAAGAACAACCAATGGTTGGCATTTAGATCTTTACAATCCTTGGTGAAAGCAAAGGGATACGGTAAAAAGATTAGCTATTTGATGACTGACTTTGAAAGTATGCTATATCAGAAGGCGTTACCGCATAGAATTTCAAGATGTCATAAGATTCTAATGCCACAGGATAAAGTAAATCCAACGAAAGGTATGTTAGAGTGGCAGAAAGATCTACATATATTAATGGACGGAGATAAATGGCAGAAGGCTCTAAAAACCGTAAAAATCTCTTCCTGCTCTAGTAACTATATTGAATTATATTTCAAGTTGATCAATAGATGGTATTGGACACCAGATGCGATTAATACATTTGTACAGAACAAAGGGAATACATGTTGGAAGGGCTGCGGTATAAACAGTGATTCACTCCATGCTTGGTGGAACTGTACAAAAATAAAGCCTTTTTGGAGAGCTTGTACATATCTGATTAAGGACATATGTGAGGTAGAGGTTCCTTTTGTTCCAGAGCTGCTCCTATTACATATAAACATAATGGAGACTTTTCCAAAAGTCTACCTCCTGGTCTCTCATATTCTTTTGGTTATTAAAATGTATATTGTGAAATATTGGAAATCAGAGCTCTCCCCATCTCTTCAAGAAATTATAAATTGTGTTATAAGAAATAGAAAGTTTGAAGTCCAAGGAGAGAGCTCGGTCAAGCGAACTGGAAGAAAAGGACTAGACAGATGGTCTGTTTGGGATAGATATTGCAATAGAAAGGTTAATATATGAGAAATTATGTTTGATAATTGGTTATTATTGGTGTTATATGCCTTTGCTGTTAAATCAGATTTTCTCTTTCCCTTTGCTTTTCTCTGTCTCTCTTTCTCCCTTCCTTTTCTTTTCTCTTCTCTGCTCCTATTGGAGTGGGGGGAGGGAGGGGGGAGGGGAAGGGAAAAGGAAAGATTTTTTGTTTTTTTTGTTTTCCTTCTCCACCCGAGTCTCCCCAGAAGCACATGACTTCTGTGCTAAACTGTTAACTATATTGAGAGTAGTGCCGGTTCCTTTGTATGCTTGTTGGAGGTATCAAGTTAAGTGACCTTGCTATTAGGGAATTGCCTTCCCATCAGGAGTACAAGATATTACATAAAAATTGGTATTCGAAGAGATGGGAGGGAGGAGATTTTAACAGTGTATTTATACATATGCAATTGCTAAACTGTTGAATTATTGATACCTCTGGAATGTATGATTTGTTATGTTTTTGATGTTTGTTAAAGAAAAACAAGAAAAAAAAAAACACTACAAAGGGCAGAAACGTCCAAGGGAGTGAAAACTGTACATTTTGTCTTTTTTTAAGTTAGCTCTCATAGAAGAGCTATTTATTTTCAGTTGATATTGGCCTCTTTTTACCCCAAATTCACAATACATCAGTGTTTTTTTTCTCCTGCCATTATCTAAGACTCTTGTTTTGACTTTACTTTGTGGATTGTACACTTTATTCCATTATCTTTGAAGCATTGGAAGTACACTTATTTTGTCATCTTATTTGTGTTTTTTGTTTTTACATGATTTTTATGTCTGCAATGTGTTGCATTATTAGTTTATAGAAATAACAGTGTTCGGGTGCCCTTATGTAAGAATAAATGGTAATTTTCATGGAGAAAAGAAAACTTAATGCTGTTTGAAAGTGTTTGTCACTTTAGTTCAATGATTTTAATAGCAGCATTAGTATTGTAGAAATGTATTTCAACGTAATATGTTAACATTTCACTGTCATGTAAACTTAAAGGGACATGAAATTAAACTGATATTTTCAAGCATAGAAATGCTTTTTTTGCATGAAAAAAATATTATGTTACCTTTATTTAAAAGTGAAAACACACAATGACATGTTCTCAAATACCCTCTTTCTGATGCAACAAATAAAATAAAAAAATCCATGTCTCCTTAAGGGTGTTCCGGGGAAGTTCAAAGTTTGGGTAATTTTTTTTTTATAACCAAACCCTGGTTGTTGCTTCTCCAGAAGGTTTTATCCTGACCTTGTTTTTAAAGCTTTTTGATCTTCATGATGCTGTTTGTTTAAAGTGTTACTTAATTCAGTACAACTTGGAGTACACACCAATGTAAAGATCTTCTAAAAACATGTTGAAAAACTTTTAGGATTTTTGAAATACGTGCATTTTTGACAGATAAATAATTCATTCCATCTCTATTTACATGAGTCACTGACTGTCCCCAGACAGACCCACAGCAACAGCCCCAGTGCAGTGAGCATAAGCAGAAATAGACGCTTCACAAATTAATTTGTGCAGAGAAAGGAATGTTGTAATCACCTAATCAGGGCAGTTGGGGGCTAACTAATTGTTGCAGCATTCCTAAGTGCAGAGAAAAACATAAAAATCCTTGTGTTCACAGTGCCTTGACCACTCTGTGTCGGCATATGTTAATAATTATGAAATTGTCAGTATGTTTGTAAACAGACCTAAGACTTCAAAATTTGTAGGTGTTATTTAGTGTAATTTAGAAAAAAACAGATCATTTTAACACAGAATCTTGTGCTCTTTCACACCATGAAGAGCACTTGCAGTGAGGTAAATGGCCCTTTAAACATAATATTTCCATGTACCTTCAACCTTTAGCTACACAAGATATTGGTGAACTGGAGTGCAGGTGAAAATGACATGATTATTTCAAAATGATTGCTAGATGACAATGGGACATATTTTTACAACATTGCAACCTTCTTGGTATTCACTAAATTATGTTGCTCATTGGTAATCAAATTGTGATTGAAACAAATTATCTTTTAAACCTTACATTTGAGCATCAAAGTTTAATGCACTCTCTACCACCAATTAGGCTTCCAAGGGCTGGTAGTGAATCTGACTAAAGACTAGTTTGTTTTCATGCAATGATCCCTGTAAGGAAGGAGTCAGGCAAAGACAGATGGCTACCTTGACACATAATCCCCACCCCCTGTAACCTAATAAGGTGTGGAGAAAAGCAGATCTTCCTAAACCTGAATTGTTAAACAACAAATGTAAATTTTAAAATCTATACTGAAATTTTTGTTTTAATGATAGTAATGATAGTAAGAAACTGTGTGAGAGCTACAGTGGCACTTTATAGTTTAATTAACTTTATAATTGGGACATCTTATTATTCAAACTACACAGGTTACACTAAGAGTGCAAACATAAAAAATACCACCTTAATGAGACAAACATGAGCTAAATAGACTCTATAGAGAGCCTTGGATTCAAAAAGCTCTTGAAGTATAGTACAAATGAATGTGCTCTCACAACATCAAAAGGACATTGTTCCAAACAGGACTTTGGTGAGCGTGAGCAATAGCGGGATCTAATTTGTTTGTGAGATGTAAATTATGAAACTCACAGTACGGAACAGCTATCTACCTCTTTTCTCATGTCTTATCTATCCTATTTATCTGAAGCTAGATTCCCTATAGTGTAATTCAGGTCATAATTTGGTTACATTATGATCAATGCCTTTTTTTGTTTTGTTAAAATTTGAGATGGCGATTGTATGTGTTGCTGGAAGCACAACAATAACTTTAAATAGTATGTTGGTGGTTGAACACCCAGTCATAAAGTATTTACACAATAAAAAAATAAAAAAGCATTATTATATATCTACAAAAAAAAATGCTGCATCTAAAACCAGGGGTGAAATATGTCAGAAATGGTAGGGAATAAAGGTAATCAAAATAGTGTAGCAGTCATTAATTGTACTGCAAGATATCCATGTCAGATGGTAAATGGGCATTAGTATCATTCATCCCCACCAACAAGGAGGTATAATAGTATATAACAGAAGGAGGATCAATCTGTATGCAGCATTCTTATAATGGATAGTTAAATAAGTGTACATAATAAAGGAAGACAATAAATGTGTCTAGATATAGCAATTAATCCTTGAGTATATATACGCAATAGGGAGAGGCACCTCTCAATCAAAGTGCATTCCTAAATGCACCAATGGTCATTTAATATTCAAATAGCTACTAGAAGGGTAGAGAGAAACCCTTTGATCTCAATTGATCCTCCTAACTGAGGGACAAACCTATGTTAATGCCCCATATATAACTATATGCCCTGTATCTCACAACAAAAGCCTAATTATGGAATGTAACATACAACATTTCTGATCTGACTGCTGCACTAAAGTGTGCTCTAACGCGCTATTTTCTAATTGTGCTGATGGAGAATAACATATCCACAAACCCGGCATCTTATTCTACCCCAAAACCCAGTCATGATACCAAAACACAGAGGCATGTGATTTTCTTGGTTTATTTGGACACGCGTGGATCAGCAACAGGAAAACATTCACAATGTCTGCTGCTGACTCACAAAAATATACAAAAATATAGACTTTTATAGTATTTCCTACGTATAGGAAATGCTACATTCCATTACTACCCTCTAGAAAATGATACATTCCACTACCTCCCATCTCTAGACCAGTAAAATATTATTTATATTATGCAATCCAATAAAAGCAGAGGCATGCAGTTAGCAAATGTCAACCATGCCTGATACATCACACCATATGCGCACACCACCCCTAACTTGTAATCTGTACGCATAGGTCAAGTTGTTGTTCATAATTATCCTTGGGTTTTGGCATTTTTGTTTAGACTTTAGAGAGTTGTTTATGGCTTCTACTAAACCTAGCCAAATACCAAGGCTACTTACAAAAATAATAAATGCTATATATATATATATGCTAAATTACCGTATTTTTCGCCGTATAAGACGCACTTTTTCTTCCCCAAAACTGGGGGAGGAAAGTTGGTGCGTCTTATACGGCGAATATAACTTTTCAGACTGCCTCTGTCCTCTTGATTTCACCCCAGCGCTTCCTACCAGCATCGCGTCGGCCGGTGCGTCCTAGTGACGTCACACACGCAACGCTGCAGTAGGAAGCTGGTAGGAAGCGCTGGGGTGAAATCAAGATGGCAGAGATCAGAAGGAAGGTGAGGATCAGGGGGATCAGGGGGGTCAGGGAGGATCAGGAGGGTCAGGGAGGGTCAAGGGCTCCCAAATGCTGCAGTATATGGATGTGTGTGTGTATGTATGTGTGTATGTATGTATGTATGTGTGTGTGTATGTGTGTGTGTATATATGTATGTATGTGTATGTATATTTATGTGTGTATGTATATGTATGTATGTGTCTCTATAAAGGTGAGGGTCAGGGAGGATCAGGAGGGTCAGGGAGGATCAGGAGGGTCAGGGAGGATCAGGAGGGTCAGGGAGGGTCAATGGCTCCCAAATGCTGCAGTATATGGATATGTATGTGTATGTGTATGTATGTGTGTGTGTGTATGTGGGGGGATATATGTATGTATGTGTATGTATATTTATGTGTGTATGTATATGTATGTATGTGTATCTATATATATATATATATATATATATATATATATATATATATATATATATATATATTTGTGTGTAATGTAGGTGTGTATCTGTGTGTAAAGTGTATTTGTGTTTGAGTGTATTTGTGTTTGATTCAGATTTTTTTTTTTCTTGTTTTCCTCCTCTAAAAACTAGGTGCGTCTTATCTGCCGGTGCGTCTTATATGGCGAAAAATACGGTATGTATGGATATTTGTATTTCCCCACAACACTCCCCCTTATGACAATGAAAATTGTCAGCAAAGGAAAAATACAAATATGACCAGGGCACAATATATATATTAGAAACACTAATCTGGCACCCATTAAAAAAAACACATATTAAAACCAAAAATGAAAAGTCAATATTGTGGGATGGTAACAGCCCCAGAAGAACATACAAGCAATCAAAGGGACCATAGGCCGTTCCAATTTTTATTCAACTAAATGCTGAAAATATAAGACTGCCCCCAGGGAGCCTCACAATCCCCAAAAAGTATAATGTGAACTTGGCACAAGAAAATTAAATCCCACTAGCAAGCTTGGTTTTAGTTGCAGCGTTTTTTTTTTTTTGGATATCAAATAAAGCTTTTTTATTTTTCAATTGTTGGAAGCAAAACTACATTACACTTTTTTTATATCGCCTTCATTGCTATGGTACAACAGTTGTGTGCATACTACTGCAGTTCGTTGTTTGTTTTTATTCATGATTTATTAATTATATTATTAAACTAGACACCTTTTTAATTAAATTTTTTAGGTGTGGATGGTATAGACAGCACCAGATTCAGGATAGCTTCTAAAGTGTGTGTAACACTCCATTGGGAGCTCAAGCGTGCTTCAGAAACTATTTGTACGGATTTCCTTACATGCTGCAGGATCTGAAGGGGGAAAGGGACCGAGGGGGAAAGGGGAAAGAGACACAGGGGAGAGAGGAGGGGGAAAGAGACACAGGGTAAAGGGGGAAAGAGACAGAGTGGGAAAGGGACACAGGAGAGGGAGGAGGGGGAAAGATACATGGGGGAAATGGGGAAAGAGACCAAAGGGGAAAGGGGGGGAAGAGACACAGCGGAGGGGGAAAGAGACACAGGGAAGTTAGAGGGGGGAAGAGAAAAAGGGGAGGGAGATGGGGAAGAGACACAGGGGGGTGAGGGCGGGAAAGAGACAGGGGGGGGGAAACACATGTAATATTATATAATCATTTATGAGGTGTAATCGACTAGTCACATATATAGTTGTCGTACTGCGAGTTTGTGTGTAACATTCCCAAAATTGCAGCCTTGATAACTGCAACAGTTGCAGAGGAATTAAAAGAAAATATGGCAGAAAGCCAAAAAATCTTGCTTAGTTACAATGCCTGAGGCTGTAAATCTGCAGGCTTTAAAGTTACAACAGTTACAGAAACATTAAATTGTATGAAGTTCGGAAGTACATGGCAGAAAGCAAAAATTATAAATCATGTTTCTATATGTAGCATTTCAGGGCCTGATCCTTATCAAGTAAGCAAGACCCGTAACTTACTGCCTTAGAGACAAACCAGAAATGTGAGGAGATGGAGGGAGGGAGTGAGAAGGAGAGAGAGAAGGAGAGAGAGAGGAGGGAAGGAGAGAGAAAGAAGGAGGGGTAGAGAGAGTGAGAAGGGGAGGGAGAGAAGGAGAAGGGGAGGAAGAGAGGTACAGAGGGAGAGATAAGGTGCGAGAGACAGAGAAGGAAGGATGGGAAGGAAGGAAATAGAGAGAGAGAGAGTTAGAGAGAGAGGAGAGGGAGAGAGAAGGCAGGAGAGAGAGAGAAGGAGGGAGAGAAAGAGAGAGAGTGAGAAGGAGAGAGAGAGGGCGCACAGAGAGAGAGAGAGTGAGCACAGAGAGAGAGAGACAGGGTAAACATAGTGAAGGCGCACAAAGAGACAGAACACACAATATTATACTGTTATTTTTGACGGGCAGTTGACTAGTATTTAATAGTTTATCATAATTAAACATTTTGTGACTGTAATATCTATGAATTCCCCTTTTATATGTTTTTTTAGCTTATTGGACTATTTCATGTAGATGTAGTTTAAAGCACCACTGTTACCCCAACATTAAACAATTAATTAATTAATTGAGTTCCCATTACTGTTAAATGTAATAAATAAATAAAGGGGCTGACATAATAGAATTCAAGAAGACGTGAGAATTAAGAGATATTGTTCTGAAATTGTTCACAGTTTTAACCAAATTTAGTTTGCTAAGCAACGCTTCTACACAGCACTGTGTTAGATAACACTGACAGACTGGTCATTTGTCACAGTAACAAGCCGTGTTTATAAATTGACGGCTAGCAGGGAATCATTACTATAATTATTTCTATTGGTAATTGCAGTTGATGATTCAACATAGGCATGGGTGTTGAAATCCTTAATTTCATTCCCACAAAAGGGGCAGGCTGTCACATGTGGTGATATCACAATGTCTTTTAATAAGAGGTATGGAATATATGAAAGGCTTTAATTATTATTGTACAGATTGAATTAACATTTCATATTACTTTGCAAATTAGGACAAAGGTGGATTAAAGAGCAGATGAGCCTACTTAGACACAAAGCCCACTTGCTTTGACATTTATCTGTTAAAACTGGTATAAACATTATAAAGGGTACAAATGTAACTTGCAGTAAGAAGTTTGATGCCAAATACAGTCCCCTTTGTTTTTTTATTGAAGTTAAGTGTTTAACTAAGGGCTAGATCACATTAGTGCCATTAAAATACCAATAGATTAATTTACTTGCTATGTAGGTTAACAGGTGTATTTGGGCTTTACAACATTAAGAGTTACAACTAGTTTCAACAGGTAAGGATAATGAATTTCAAAAGAGAGCAGCTTACCTAATCTCCACAGTAACATCAAGTAGTTCAGCAAAGTTCTCTGCAGTTCATAATGTGCATTTATGTTAATGGCTAACAAGTGATTTAAGTTGTAGAGAAATAATAACGATTAACAACGTAGAAGAAGTACCAATTATAGAGGTATAGAAACAAGGCAGATTATCAAGGTATTCCTGTGTTAGAATGAATATTTATATCCCACAAACCAGGCAATAGTAAACTATTTCTGGTGCAAGGTGTCCCCTGGATGTATAATTCATGTGGTAATCAACTGGGATGCCTTTTTTTATTTGAAATACTATAATAAATGTAATTGGATTTGTCTTTGCTGATACATGCCTGTGGCCCTACGCAGTGAAAGAACATTTATAGGTTAACAAAATAAAACTTTCAATTTATGTGAGGCTATATATTATGTCTTCTTTGACAAAATAAATCAAGGTATATGGAGCTATTAAGAAGAAAAGTATTGTATTGTTAGTATGGTAAATATGATTCTCCATAAATGTGTCTCTATAGATTACCTCAAGCTGTTATTTATTTGTATATGTTATATATATATATATATATATATATATATATATATATATATATATTGGCATCAGTTAAGAAATGTTTGGTTTATCTAACGTGACATTTTGTTCTGTTTTAAAACCTCAAACCTTATTTGGTTTTGTCCTTTTTCATTTTTATGATATCACAAGTGTATTTTAATTCCCTTATGTATTAACCTTCACCTCTACTGCTGGGGGGCTGTTCCATGTATCCAAAGCCTTGATGTCGTTGATCATCATTGGCCTGGATTCTCTTAAACATAGTTCAGTAGGGCTTGATAAGAAAAAAAAATGTTGTTGTTGTTTAGTCATTTAGCTGTGTCTGACTCTCTGGGACCTTACGGACTGTAGCACGCCAGACACATCTGTCAGCTACTGCCCCTCTGAGCTCCATCAAGCTCATGTATTTTGCTTCAATGAGCTCTTCTATCCATCTCCACCTCTGGCTCCCCCTTCTTCAAGTGCCTTCAGTGTTTCCCAGCATCAGAGTCTTCTCTAGGAAATCATGTCTCCCCATGATGTGGCCAAAATATTTGAGCTTCAGCCTCATGATCATACCTTCCAGGGAACAGTTTGTCTTGATTTCCTGTAGTACTGACTTATTGGATCTTCCTGCCTTCCAAGGCACTCTAAGCAGTTTTCGGCATCACCACAATTCAAAGGCATCAATTCTTCGGAGCTCAGCATACTTTTCAGTCCAGTTCTCACATCCGTATGTTACTACTGGGAATACCATAGTTCTAACACTGCAGACCTTTGTTGATAGTGTAATATCTTTACGTTTTACAAGCTTGTCATAACTTTCCTCCCCAGAAACAAACATCTTAATTTCATGTCTACAGTCACCATCTGAAGAGATTTTGGATCCCAGGAAAATAAAATCTGTCACTGCCTCCACTTCTTCCCCATCTATTTGCCAGGAACTGAGATTGCCTTTTTGCCATAATCTTTCCCAATCTTGAACCATTCTGTTGTCCCATGTTCAGTTCTGACCATGGCTTCTTGATTCACATACAAAATCATCAGGAGGCAGATGAGATTATCTGGTACTCCCATCTCTTTAAGAACTTGTTGTTATCCACACTTTGTAGTGATACATTTTTTTGTGATCCACACAGTCAATCTGGCTGCAGATCTGGTAGTAACTGGTCATATATTTTTGGAGCCGAGCTTGTAGAAACTTAAGCATTACCTTGCTTGTATGTGAAATGAGTGCAATTGTTCGATAATTGGAGCAATCCTTAGTATTACCTTTTTTGGGATTGGATGTAGACTGGCCTTTTCCAGTCTATTGGCCACTGTTGAGTTTTCCAAATTTGTTGGCATAAGGCAAGCAAAACACTTTCACAGCAACATCTGTTTATCAGCAAGAGATCCAAGGGTCTATCTCACTTTGCTCTCCAAGATGTCTGGCTCCAGCTCCTTGGACAAATTATTGAAGTCATCACTGCTGTTAAGATCCTTCTTGTTTAAATCTTTAGTGTATTCCTGTCACCTCTTCTTTATCTGATCTTCATCTGTTAGGTTCCTGCCATTTTTGTCTTTTATCATGTTCACTTTGGCATGAAAGGTTCCTTTGAAATCCCCAATTTTCTTGAAGAGATCTTGACTGTCATTCTGTTATCTTCTTCTATCTCCTTGCATTGCCCTTTGTCTTTTCTTGCTATCCTCTGGAATTCTGCATTCAATTGGACAAATATTGTCTCCACTACTTTTCAATTTTCGTGTTTCCTGGACTTTTACTGTGATTTCAACAATTAACTCCTTTTTTTAAATTATGCCACATGCTCTATAAACTCCAGATCTCTCGACTCTCTAAATGATTCATTGTATCCGGGGGAACTACCACATTGAAAACCGTTTAGACGACTCTATAAAACATGCATTAGTTGCAGGAAGCTGTCTAATATGAGCTGCTAGCAATGTACACAAATACACATTCAATTCGCCTCCCACTATCATACTGAAAGTACGTTATGACTGAATGGAAGGGATACCCCTCTGGGCAGCTCTGACTTCCGAAACAATACATCTTTCAGGGGGTGAAGAGATAAAGAGCTCATGAAAAATATGAGGCATGAAAAATACGAATAAATTGTTTATTAAACTTTTACTGTGCATTTAAAGCGTTGTTTCCTATCAGGTCTTACCTAACTATTCTTTAGAGAGACCTTTATAAGAACACTAAAGTTGCCCTTTAAGACTGATGAGGTGGCAAAAAAGTGGCAGTGACTTTTTCAGTGAACAAGTATGTAGGTTTTCTATTGCCCCAGTGATAAAGCTGTTACCACTCGGGCACAATGCAGTTGTGTTTCTATGTAGAACAATAATTTCTACTAAACAGTGAAGGGACAGTGTGCCTACTTCCCCATTTATATCTACTTCCCCATATATATACTAGTAAATTGCCTGATGAAAATTATAAGGCTGGCAATGCTGTTTGCCACACAATGTGAGGCTTTTGCTCCACTGAGCGAGCCTCTCCCCCCCTGTACTACAACTTTCCTGCTTTCCACTGATCACCTTCGACGCTCATCGCGAGCCCCATGCTGCTCCTCCTGATCCCCGCCATCTCCCCCCTGTTCCTTCCCTTGTTGTTTCTCCTCTGTGTGTCTGCTGAATGTTTGCGTGTTACACGCTGACTGCCGTTGTGTATTTTCTAAGTCCCGCGTGCCTGGCGTTGTTGGTGTAAGTGTTACTGCCTTTGCCGTTGTGTATTTTCTAAGTCCCGCGTGCCTGCCTTTGCTCAGCCTAATTTTCATCCAGTTTCAGAATTTTTAAGTTTTTCATCTGCCATTTTTTTCTTTGCTTAGCCGATTTTATATTGACAAAAAAAAACAAAATATGGCTCAAATGCGCTTGCAACCTCCCCCCAAGGCTTCCTGGCTCTCACCCTGTGCTGTGTGTGAGTGTGTTAGTATTTTTGTTAAATTATTTTGTTTTGTTTTTTGTGTTTTTAGAGTTACACGCTTGGCTCGCAGTTGCGACCCTCGCAGCCTCGTGAGCATGCATGCGGCTTAAGTCCCGCGTGCCTCAATTGCTCGCCACGGTTTGCGAGCAGTACAATAAGCAGCCTAAATCCAGCGTGGTCGACGGCTCGCCTTGCTTCGTGGGGCTCGCAAAGTGTGACCAACATCGTAAGCGTTCCGGAAACTGACAACTATTATAGTAATATCATTATACTATTTCGAAAATGTATAAGTTACATATGTCTATCCCATTCGCCTCATGCTATGTATTGTAACTGAAGGTTACAGGGTGTAGCAAAAGAAAGACATAACCAGCTATGTGAGCCTTGACTGTAAAATAAACGTTTGAAACAATGTTTAATTTAATGCTGGCCACATCATGGTCACGTTCATCTTGTGAGTTGCCGTACTTTTTTGTTCTAATTAAATATTTGAAATGGTTATCTTTCAACAGAACTATACAGAGATGATATCTGCCTCCTATGGTTTTCCCATTCCTTCCAGTGGTCCAAATCTCTTATGAACATAAGCAAATGCCTCCATCCAGTAAAGGAAAACTGAATACAGATACATAAAAAATAGGTCTGTGTGTACCCAAGTTAAGAGTTAATCATTATTATTAGCTGGATACCTCTGGTTAGCTAGTTAAGGGGTGCTGCTTGAGTCTTGAAGATGAACAGAGCTTGGAGCCAATGTTCTGAGAGCTTAGGTGGGCAAAGACCTATCAACCATTCAGTTCAAAGGTCGCTGCACGTAGCACCCTTTTAGTCATTTTTTACTGGGGCATCACTCCTGTTACCCAGGCCTTAAAACTTACCTGTTCTTCACTCCATATGTATTTGAACAAGTTGCTTTTTCAGTATTTTGTACAGTTATTATACAGACAGAAAGACGCTTCATATTAGTTCTAGCTTCTTGGAAAAGGAATGTGGCACAATGTTAATATGGCTCATTCTGAAGTTGCTGCTGTGCAATATTTTTTTAAACTATTTATTTTTTTGCTTTCTATCCAGTCTCATAAACCAAACTAGATCAATGATCAGCCCACAAGACTTTGATTCCGATTAATTCTCCATGAAACCTTCTCATCATTAATCAGATGTGCCATCCAGATGTTACTCAGGTCATAATTGCTGCTCTGCTGCTGTGTGTGGTGTACTGTGGGTGTGAATACATTAACTAATGATGTTGGACTTGACGGTTTCGATTTTTAAGCGCATCTTAGATGCCAGCATTCTGAATATGTAATCAATAGTATACACACATCAAAACCTTCTAATTATACTCAATTAATTTAAAACATTTTCATGTCAAACAATATATGTCCATTGCCGATTAACCATTACAATTCCATTATATTTTTATTTACAAATAAAGGGTGTCTCACATATATAGTTGTCACTGTGGGGAACGCTTACAATGTTGGTCACATTTTGCGGTCCATGGGGCCGCAACTGCACGCCTCACGAAGTGAGGCGAGCCATCAACCATGCGAGTCTTAGGCTTAAATGAGCGCGATGCGAGGCGAGCAGTTGAGGCATGTGGGACTTAGCCTGCAATGAGCGCCATGTGGGACTTACGACATGTACGACTTTAAACCCGTACCGAAACCCGTACATGCACTGTGCGCCTCGCAAAATTTCGACTTTAACGGCCGAACCACAAAACTGAAGAGACATGAAAAGAAACACAAATATGCCTCAAATTACCTTACACACACACACCACACAGTGGGAGAGGCAGGGAGCCTGCGAGTCAGGTTGCAAGTTAATTTGATGCATATTTGCAATTTTTTCACAATTGAAAATCACCTAAGCAGGGGAAAAAAATGGCTGCCGAAAAAACACAAAACAACGAAAACGAGGCCCAAGGACGTAAAACTAGCCCAAAAGGAGTTAAAACGAGCCCACACTTAACACTTAATCCAAGCCACTAACACTTAACCCAAGGCAGTAACACAACCCAAGACAGCAACACTCAAGCACGAGGCCTATAAACTACACAGGGGGAGAGGCTTGCAAGCAGCTATAAGCGCAAGCAGCTATGAAGTTTTAACCAGTGTTCAAATGTTTGCCCTGCATTTTTTTTATAAATAAATACAAGTATGTAATTGTACTTATTATTTGTACTGTAGACAGAACTTTCCCATGTAACAAACAAACAAACATGTAACAAACTAATATTTTAGTTATTAAACTAGGTAGCACTTCAAAATGTACTTGCTGGAATAGTTATGTTATTGAGAAACACTGCTGAACCCAATGGAGTGACACAGTCTGTTTTATATATGTGGTTATTATGGCACTGCCTTAGTTATTTATATTTTTTATAAACTGAAAGAGAGTATATATATGAGAAAGATCAGGGCATTGTAGTGCTTTTAAAATAATAAAGATACATACAAATATTAATGTTAAAAATGAAATGGAAAGAAGTAGAATGGGGACCTGGGACCTACAGTTCTGAAAGCCAGATAACAAGTGAGTATAGCAATAAATAAAATATAATTAATATGAAACTTACAGCTTAAACATTATCATCTATATAAATCCTAGGGGAGTAGGGTTTCAGGGGGCCATACAAACAACAACTAAAAAGACAAGTAATTTCTTGATCAATTCAAATAATGAAACAACTTTCCACGTGACCTCCACTCTCTATCTAATGAAGATAGATTGCATATGGTGCATATGGCGTAAGTCTCTGTGTTCTTTTCACTTAAATAAAATACATTTAAAGCTACATATTTTTTTATACTATAGAGTATATGGACAGCTCGGTTTCTTAAACAAATAGGTCTGATCTCTATCAGGTTATCTCCTTCCAAGCAGTGACAGAGAGAACACTGGTGCAGCAGTATCTCCTCCACTGCCTGGTAAAAGATAACCTAGAGCCCCATTCAATTGAAGTTTCGGGTGATCCGGTAGCCCGTAAGTGAGGTCGCAAGTGAATTTGCTATTCAATTGGCATCTTTTTGCGGGCTCCAAACGGGTTACGAGTTACAGCCTTGAAAGAATGGCGATGGTTAAACCTGTAATTTACAGCCTCCCGAAGCCTTTGATCTTTCACTTTCGCAAGAATTACGATGTCTAAAATCGCAAATCGCTATTCAATTGCTACAATTTTCCAAGATTGCACTTGCGTTCAAACCCGTAAATGGGAAATGTAGTCCAAAATCCTATGGGTACTAGAGAGGACTCACAAGGGTTTTAAAAGTCCTATTTAACCCTAACTGTACCCAATAAACCCTAACTGTACCCAATAAACCCTTACTGTACCTAATTAGCCCTAACTGTACCTATTTAACCCTAACTGTACCCAATAAACCCTAACTGTATCTAATTACCCCTAACTGAACCTATTTAATCCTAACTGTACCCAATAAACCCTAACTGTACCTATTTACCTCTAACTGTACCTATTTAACCCTGACTGTACCTATTTATCCCTAACTGCACCTATTTAACCCTACCTGTACCTAATTACCCCTAACTGTACTTATTTAACCCTAACTGTACCCAATAAACCCCAACTGTACTCAATAAACCCTAACGGTACCTAATTACCCATAACTGTACATATTTCACCCTAACTGTACCCAATAAACCCTATCTGTAGCCAATAAACTGTAACTGTACCCAATAAACCCCTACCTATCCTATCAAGCCATATCCCCTCCTATTAACCTATATCCTATTAACCCCTATCCTATTAATCCCTACCCTATCCTATTAACCCCTACCCTATCCTATTAACCTGACTCTACCCTACCCTATTAACCCCGACACTACCTACCTGACCCCCTAATAAAATACCTAACACCCCAGTAAGTAAAAAAATAAAAACACCCACATTACAGAAAATAAAAATCCCCACTAAATACAAAAAATAACAAACTTCTAATTACATGAAAATAACAAAAGTATTACAGGACGCTGGATCCACGCAGCAAGGGTTAACGTAGGGACCCCCAGCAGCATAAGGGGGTAATGTTGGGTGCCGCAGCTGTACTTACATTACCCCTGTGGCAGGGGTTAACTATTTGTGTGCCACTGAAAAGCTGAAAATACAGCTTCAAATATTTGAATAGGGGAGAACACTGATAGTGCGCCAGACCATAAGAGCTAGCAACTTATTTTGCATGGAGGGCCTACACGTGTGAGATTTTTTGTCTCACGTTTTTATTTAAGAGTTTACATTGCTTTAATAGTTAAAATTGTAATAAAGGTTTTACACTATCTAGCACTATTTTCATTTTGGAAGTTTGAGTCTAGGAAAAGTGAACTGAGGTAAACTATTCTTAATTCATGCTTAAAATAAGTTTCAAGCTCAGTTAACCACACTTTTGAAAGGGACAATGATGCCCCAACAGGGCACTGATTTCATCTTAGCATTAAAAACGATTGATACATTTTACTAGATATTTTTGCTTTAAAGTAAATCATTCTTGAGATACCCTACCATTGTTTATGTGGCTGTTTTATGCTAATGTGCAGCTCAGTACAGTGAGAAATGTCCTCTAACTGCAGGATAACATTGGGGGACATTGTTTTGGCCACCACAGAGACAGACAAGCAGACAGTGATTATAATTAGTACATGAAGGTAATTGATTAATTAATATCTCCGGAATTATTCTATTTAGAATAAAATGGCTAGTGCAAAATATAGCCAGTTTTTGAGAATAGTCTAACTTGATTTTGGAGTGATAGAGTCCATTTGACAAAAAACAACCCTCTTTTACCACTCACTATTCCTTAGATTGTAAGTCTGCGAGTTTCTATCCTAAGTACTTTGGGAATGCACCATGGACATTGGATTCCTAGATCAAAGACAGGGCCCTCCTTCTTTTACTAAATGTTAATCTGTATTTATCATTGTCTGAACCTAATTTATGTACAGCGCTACGGAATATGTTGGCGTGTTATAATAAACTATAATAATAATAATTATATTTATATATACATGTATTTCTGCTAGAATCCTTTGCTGTGTCCCTTTAATATTATGTGCTTAAACCTCTACTGAAAATGTTTAATGTACAAATACGTTGCTAACAAGTGGACAGCTCTGAATAAGCAGACATCTTTCCCTGCAGTTCTTCAGCCTTCTCTACCTAATGATTATGCACCTACAGTATAATGAGACAGTTCTACTTTTTAAAAAAATATCTTTAATTTACAGCACAGGGAAAAAAAAACTCCAGGATAATTACCTTTTGTGCTCTTGACACTACATTAACCTAGTATGTTTTGTACAGTTTAATTGCAGAACATGAGCTGTGGATTTGGCCTGATGAGGAGCTGCTCTGCAGTGTCTCTGGCTTTGTGCTGGTTACCATAGCGCTGGCAGAATGATGAGATTTCATACAATGCACTTGTGGTGGAAGTGCGGCTTGTTGTCAGGGCCGCCATCAGAAATCTTGGGGCCCAGTACAAAGGTGATATCCAGTGCCCCACACTTCTTTTCCCCATAGCTTTATTTTAAAGGCACATATAATTAATGACATATATTAATTTGTATCCCTTATTAAAGAAGTATTTTTCATACTTTTAGGAGTTATAGCTCATCCTTGCACAGCAAATAAAGAGAGATGAAAGGAATTTCGGCCTTTTTTTTGAATGGCATCTCAGCACACAGTATAAATGCCTGTCAGCATAGGAGCCCCCCTTCCAGGGTGGGCCCATCACAACAGTACTCCCTCTCCCCCTGATAGTTGTTCCTCATCTGGCCTAAAGAGAAGCGTTGTCAAACTACAAATCGTTGTCAAGCTTCGCGAGCTCGCAAGGCGCATTTGCGGAAGGTGGAGGCTCCAACGTCGGCTGCAATGAGCCAAAGGTTCATTGCAGGCGGCAAATGCGGACCCTCGCAAAGCGAGGGGCCGCATTTGCATAGGTGGAGGCTCTACGGCGCCTCACAAGCAGTTACAAACACACACACAAGCGCCACTTTAACAAAAAAAATCTAACACGCAATCAATAAATACGAACTTACACAGAAACATACGAACCGCTGGTCTTAGAACGCAAAATTTACAGACTTAGCCCCAAAAAATACAAGAAGCAGGAAATCGCAAAATTAGGACCTTAACAGCCGAACCGCGTGCAGCCGAAAACATTACAAACACAATAAATACACACAAAAAACAAATAAAAAACTTACCCACAGCAAGGGGCACCCAGGACCTCTGCAAGTGAAGTTACGTCTCAATTTAAGTCCAAATTCCTGAGTTTAAATTACACAAAATTCCCAAAGCGAGAGAAAAAATGGCCCCCAAAAAGAACAAAAACGAGGCTACACAACCCTAAAGCCCAAAACAATACCAAGCACATACGGATTTTCCAAAAATCCATACGAGGTAAACATACACTGTTAGCAAGGACGCTAAATCAGCCACACACATGTACCACATACACATACGCCGCCATTTTACAACACTAACTTACACAATGCGGAAGTACACAGCTACACTAACGGCTTCCCCTCGCACACACAGCCTATTTACACTACACACTGCACACATTGCTGACACTTACACCTCAGCTCCACAACACTGCAAACCTACATTGTATGCTGCAGGAACATCGAAACAGATTGTTAGCTCTTCAGCACAATGCTTCCTGCATATATTACTTACAAATAGGTAAAGTATATTAATTTATTAATTTATTAATTATTTCATTGGCAGACAAAAATACATATACACAATAAAAAAATAAAAATAAAAAACGTATCACAATAAACATAAAAGACATTCACTGCGTGCTTCACAACAAGCGCCAATGCTGCTCATAGCACACAAACTACACCAGGGGACAGCCTTACAATAAGTGCAAAAAGCAGATCAGCGCCGACCTTACAATGACAGCAAAAGCGCCTCTAATAACAAAATACAAAAAAAAACTAAAAACAGCCTCGCAATGAGCACCGAAGGCACTCATTGCGAGGCATGCGATGAGCACCGAAGGCGCTCATCTCAAGGCTTGCAATGAGCGCCAAAGATCCTCAGGATAAATTATGTCTCAAACAGCATTCACTGGCTTACAATTTCATGCCCGTCATTTTTTGACGTGCAATTCGCTAGTAGAGATAATAATAGACATAAAGGAGAGAAAAAGCTAGGGGTGGATAAGAATGCAGACACTTTTGCAAAAATAAATAGCAAAAGAGGGGGCAAATTTGATGGCTTTAAAGGAACACTGTCACCCACACTGGAAGATGGTTTAATTTTAAAAAGCACAAACATGACATTACATTTTACTAGCCATTTTTCTCTATAGTACATAATTTCTGTGTGTGTTCAATACACTGATTGGTAGATAAGAGGTGGGTAAGGATGGGGGTCAAAATGGATGACAATAGGGGGTCATTGTTTTGGCCACCACAGGGGCAGACAGTCATTCTAATTAGCATATCATAGTAGCTAATTAGTATTCAAAAGCCAATTCTATTTGCATATAATGCAGCACAAATAATAGTGGAACAGCAAGGTTTTTTACTCTGGGTCTGATATATATATATATATTGAATACAACACAAAAAGGGTAAGAGATGTTGCAAGATCTCTCTAGTGTCTATGCTTGGGGCTCTCAACCTTTTCGGTCTGGGGACATGCTGGATACCTTCCAATGCTCATGGGGACTACTTTTAAATGCATGATGAAAAAAAATAATATTTGTTACAAAACTTTGTTTGAGCATAATTAATCAGGAAAAAGTCATATATCTAGTTTTAAATTAGAAACAAAATGATGGCTCTGCAAGATCCAGAAGAGATCCATGACACATTGGTGTCAGTTGTGTGTGTATAAGAGGGGTGCTTACATTTCTAGAGAGCTATTGTTGCAGTAAATTATGCAGTGGGTTTGCTTCTGGGCCAGCGAGAGAGAATGGACATTGTGTCCATTTCAATCTTATTTAATCATCTTTACAATGGCTGCCTCATCTTCATAATCATCTTTACAATCTGTCTCCTCATTCCCTACCTCTCTCTTCACTGATGATGAAAAAAACACCCTCATGATTCAGCTCTAAGGAAATGATGTAATAAGGACAAAATTGATTCCTATATTTATAAACAAGTCTTGTAAAATTCAGATTTTCCAAAAATGATAATGTTTTTTTCCAGAACATGTTTAACAAGGTGATACTATGTGTGACACACTAAATTCCCATCTAGTTCTGTACATCTAGTTGCATTTTAATGGCATATAAGCGCATTAGTGATTTATCTATAATTATAACTAATAATAGAAATGCTTTATCACTTTTGTTGATTTTTTGGGGGGTTAATATTATTATTTTCCTTTATTTGTAACGTGCCAACATATTACTTAGCAGCAAAGACAGGAGGCAATCCTGAAAATGTGTGAAAGACATACAGTATGATGACATTAGTTAGTAGGGTTGTGATAGGTCTGGAGAGGAGAGAGAGCCTTGGGTATCCCCAGCATAAAGATGTTACTGAAACACATAGGAGATTATATGTTTACCAAAAGAGCAGGACTAGAAAGAGAAAAGCAATGGGCCCAACACTAAGCCTTGAGGTACCCCAACAGAAAGATGAAGTGGAGGGAAGGAGGTGCCACTGTAGGATACACTGAAGGAATAGTTAGAGAGATAGGACTCAAACCATGAGAGGGTTGTTCCATGGAGGCCTATAGATTGGGGTATGTTTAGGAGTAGTGGGTGGTCAACTGTTTCAGCAGAGAGGTTGAGAAGTATTAATAATTAGAAGTGTACCCTTGACTTAACAGTTACTAGTTAATTTGTTTCCTTGGTGAGAGCAGTCTCAGTTGAGTGTAGGTGCGGAAGTAAAATTGTAGTGGGTCAAATAAGAACTTTTTGTTAAGAAGTTAGTAAGGCAGGTGTAGACTAGCTGTTCTATTAGTTTAGGGGCTAGGAGGGAGTAGAGAGATGGGGTGATAGTTAGAAAGGGACAATGGATCAATAGAGGGCTTCTTTAGCACGGGTCATGAAGGCCTGCTTAAACGAGGATGTATATGTGCCAATGGAGAGAGAGATTGAAAAGATAAGTGAGGACCATGGTAAGAGTGGTAGAAATGGAGGGGCCAAGATATGAAGTAATGGACTCAAGGGAGAAGGTAGTGAGTGAGAGGAAGACAGGAGTTTGAATACCTCATCCTCTGTGACCAGTTTGAATAGATCTGTGGAAGGAGAAAGTGATAGATGTAATATATATGTAGTGGTGTGTAGATATATCTAATTGTGTCTATTTTAGCTGTCAAATGGTTGGTGCTGTGAAGTCGGGCAACAGAAGGGGGGGGGGGGGTCAGGGCTGAGGAGGGAGTTGAAGGTTGGAAAAAAAAAACATTTAGGATTAAATATTATAATGGGGTGAAAAATAGGTTTGCTTGGACAAATTAAGAGGTGAGGGATGAGGTGTTATTAGTTCTGTGTTCTTTTTCAATTAACTACAAAGGTGAAACCATGACTACTTTTGTATCACATCACATTAAAAACAGGAAAGATAACAGTGTTTTTCATAGCAATTATGCTGTAATACTCAAATTAATAACCAGAACTTGAACATATGGTTAAAAGAAATATCCCAATAATCCAAATATATTCCATACAGGATAAAGTAGCACATTCTTTGTTAGAATGTTTCATTAATTTATGTAAGTCTACCATACACAAAAGAAGTAAGAGCTTTACTTAAGACTATTCTTCCAGTATAAGTCATAAATTTATACGTAATTAATTCTTATCTTCAAATCCTCCAGGCATTTGAAATGGTATGAGAAAAAAATAAATATTCTAATTATGTATTATATCATTAATTTATTTTTTATATCCCTATACAAAAAATGACTCACACAATTGGTCTAGAGCAGGGGTGCACAAGTTTGGTCCTGGAGGGCTACACACAGCCCTGGATTTCCTTTCTGTGCACAGGTGAATCGATCAGGAGGACTGAAGAAGCGATTGACTCACCTGTGCACAACTGGGATATCCTCAAATCCAGGCATGTGTGGCCCTCCAGGACCGAACTTGCCCACCCGTGCTCTAGAGAGAGCCTTTTGCCGGAACCCAACTGAATAGTCATCTCTGTTGAATCTTTAGTGTGTTTCAGTATAACCACTGGAAAAAACAGACAACAGAACATAGCCGTATATATTGTAATAATATTTTTAATCAATAAAAATGAATTCACTAAGTCCCCACATTGGTTTGCAAACACGTATGCCACTGAGGAAACAGTACAAGAGACTGACAAACATATTTGACTCCTCCCCTCCAACAGTCCAGGATTAATACAACTGTAACAAGAAGAAAACATTGCTAAACTAAAGCATTTCTGTTGATTTATCTACAATCCAAACTAAAGGACCAACGTAGGGAACAAGTCAGATCCATGAGTTTATAATACCTCTAATGCTAGAGTAATACGAGTGGACTTTCACTTTTTATGTACTTTTTATTGATTAAAAAATGTGTTATACTATAGACAACTGTACATTGTTTTTTTTTTTAACTACACATCTATTTCAGCATTTCAAGAAACCTTTAAATATCTACTGGAAATACCCTGCAGCAGTGTCCATGTGCCGAGAAGACCCTTCCAGATGCAAAACAAGAGTCTAACGGGTTGCCAGTCAAGCTGGCTTTGTTTCATGACAGACATATTAGCTCTGATTTATAAAAGGCTGATTTCTGAGATCTTTTTTTTTTTTTTATTACAAAGAATAAATACATAATACATTACAAAATTGAACAAACAACAGAAGGACAAAAATAAAAAAAAACAAATTGAGGGTACAGGTTGCACATATGTATATACAAATTTACAAACTAACATATCAGAACATTTGGAAAGGTTGAATGCATTAAGTTGATGGATGGTAGTAATTATCCCAGATCGCCCAGCTATTGCATTTAGACAGTACAATACCTAAAGCAGATATATTTCTTTCCAGTTCTCTATTTTTTTCAAGTGTTGTTATTACTTCATTTAATGTTGGAATTAACTCTGTTTTCCAACGTTTAGCTATCAACCATTTGACCACTAGAAATACTTGAATAATAAAGGTCTTTTCTTCTAATTTAAACCCGTCATCAATAATGTGTAACAACACCATTTCGCACTAAGGATCAACATTTAGAGATGAAATCAAAAACCGAGTTCCATAAATTCCTAATATGTTTGCAATCCCACCAAATATGTTTATGGGAACCCTGTTGGTTACAGAATCTCCAACATATCCCTAACTCTGGGTCTTTGTTGATCAGTGCTACTTTAAGTGGAACAAAGTACCATCTCTGTACCACTTTAAAATAGATTTCTCTGTATGATTGATATTTAATAATTCTATATGAAAGGATAAATGCATTAGACCAGCTTTCTAATGTAATATGATTACCACATTCATTCTCCCATTTCTGCATGGCTGGTGTTTTCTCCAAAATGATCTGTTTTTTTTAGAGTATCATAACACTTAGAGATTATATGTTTGCCATCATTAAACAATACAAATTCGAATTCAGTTAAATCTCTATTGGAAGTAATTGAAAATTTCGATTGCATGATTATCTTTTTGGCTCTTTCATATTCTAGCCATTTTGACACAGGAAAATTGAATTCCATACAAACCTCGGCATGAGACTTCATTTTTCCTGAATCAAACAGATCACCTAGTGAATAAATGTTCCAATTATTCCAGTCCTGGAGAAATGGAAGGTTAAGAACCCTACTCAACCATAGCATTGTTATACCAGGTGAGGGGGATGGGGAAAGATTAAGTTTATTATTCCACTTAAACCAAAATTCCAGCCCAGTTTTCACTATCGTGGGCATTTGCTTATTTATTTTACAAGATGACTTGTCATACCAAAGCCAATCTGTTAGTACCAAATTACTAGTCAGATTTTGTTCTATATTTACCCAGCTATTTTTATTTATTTTGCATGACCAATTTACACAATGTGAAAGCCTTACAGCATTATAGTAATCTTCTATACATGGAGACGCAATACCACCTTTTACAGCTTTTTCTAACAGTCTTCAATTTAATTCTAGGTTTTTTTCCATTATAAATGAATAAATCAATTAAAGTTTGAAGTTTTCTAATTATAAAGTTAGGGACATTTAAAGGTAGGCTTATAAAGAGATAATTTATTTGAGGTAAAATTGACATTTTTATGGCTGCTTCTCTGCCTAACCATGATAGCGTATTTGATTTCCAATTATCTAATTGGGCTTTAATTTTGTTATATAATTTGATGAAATTTATTTGAGTTATTTCTTCCACCTTGCTGGAAAATTCTATTCCTAAATACGATATTTTATTCATTGACCACTTAATATCCCAAATTGATTACAACATTCATTTTTCATCTATATATGGGTAGAACTTCTGTTTTAGACCAATTTATTTTATAATAGGAGATATCTCCAAAATTCTTTACTAGCTCTTGAATATGAATTAAAGAGTCGCTAGGTTTAGTAAGAGTTAGTATCACATCGCCTGCATATAGCATGGTTTCATTATTTCCTCTGATAGCTTCTGCTAGAGATTCCATCATAAGAATAAAAATCACTGGGGATAAAGGGCATCCCTGGCGAGTCCCATTGGTAATGGGCATAGAGGGTGATCCTGAACCAATTCCAGAGAGAAAGGCACTTGGGGGGGAGCATAAAGCTCCAATTGAATTTGCTCCAAAATCTTCAAACCCAAATTTTAATAGAACTTGGTACATATAATCCCAGTTTAACCTATCGAAGCATTTCTCTGCATCTAAAGGGATAATTACACAAGGTTTATGATTATCTTTGCTATAACCTATTAAATCAATCAGTCTCCTAGTGTTATCTGACCCCTGCCGATTTTGAAGAAAACCAGATTGATACATATTTATCCATTTAGAAAGGCATCTATTAGCAAGTACTTTTGCGTATAATTTTATATCAGTATTCATTAGAGATATTGGTCTGTAATTCTTACAATATCTAATATCTTTATTTTGCTTTGGAATATTAATTATGGCTGCTTCCAGCATTTCTTTTGGAGCTTCACCCTTTATCTTAATTTCATTAAATGTTTTAACTAACTGTTTTATTAATGATGACTTAAAGGTTTTATAGTAGAAATTTACAAACCCGTCCGGACCTGGAGCTGAATCTAATTCCAAGTTAATAATTGCCTTCTCTATTTCTGAAGAATTTATATCTCTATTTAGAAGTTCTAGATCTTCTTTATTAATTTTAGGCAGTGTCAATTGGTCTAAAAATTGTTTTATTTCCACTATTTAAGGTTTTATAACGTCATTATTATTTTCCAAGTTGTATAAATTCTTGTCATAATTTAAAAAAGCCGTTTCAATATCGCAAGGATTAGTCAATGTAGATGAGTCCTTTTTAGTATTAATAATCAGTTCTTCAATTCTATTATACGTTTTTTTATTTTTTAGTTTCCTTGCTAGTAGTTTGCCTGCTTTGTTATCTCGGAAGTGTTTTCTCTGTTGGAGCTTCCATAGAGAGTTATCAATGTTCTTTTGCACTCATTTCTTAATTTTTATTTTAACCTGTGATATCTCCTTTGTGATGTTAGATGACGGCCGAGTTTAGTCTGTCTTTCACGTTTAGCTAATTGAATATGTAAATCTTGAAATTAAGTGCCCTGTTGTGACCTTCTAAAAGCACTCCATGAAGAAAAAATCGTCTCTTATATATGCTTTATGAGTATTCCATACCGTTGTGGACTCGGTAACCGAATTTTCATTGGTATGAAAAAATGTTTCTATCTCTTTCTTTAATAAAATTTGTTTATCTGGTTTATTAAATAAGGAAATATCCATCATATTTCTAGTTTTTTTTTTTTTTTTTTAACCATCTGGTCATTGAGTTGTAATTCAATCATAGCATGATCCAACCATTTAATTATATTAATCTTAGATGATATAACATCTAAAACTGTATTTGCATCCATCAGAAAATAATCAATTCTAGAATAAGACGCGTGATGGTGTGAGTAAAACGTACAATCTCTCTCGTTACCATCCCACAACCGCCAAACATCATATAGATCAAAACGTAAGATCGATTCATGAAAAAGTTTAACTTTCCTTATTGTATAAGTATCAAGGCCTTTATTTTTATTGCCATTTTTATCTAGGGAAGCATCAAGAACCATGTTAAAATCATCACAAATAATTTTATAATTTTGCCAATGTTTCTTGAATACATACAATATCTGCCTGAACCTTTTGAAATTGGTCCAAGATCACCCTTCTTTTAAACGCAGAGTTCCAACCTTGAACATTTTGCGATACAATCTTTATCCCTATTTAACAGAATAGGTAAATCGATCAGGATACCATCTTACCTTAAAAACAACCTTTCCAATCACAAACAAATTTATATACAACCCACCCATGCTGTACCTATACAATAGACAGATGTACAAAAAAATCTATTGGCGAAAAAGCTAGATCTAACTTCGTCTAGCCACCCCACACAAAACAAACCCACATGTGGAACGCTACCCGCTCAGCTTTAAGTTTTAATCTCCCTTTAATAGTCATCAATATGAATTCAGGAGGGGGGGGGGGGAGCGAGAGGGGTCAGGGAGGGGGGAAGGAGAGAGAGAGAGGAAAAGCAATTGCTATTTTGTGAAACATTTATGACTCAATAGTGTGATCAAGCTATAACTATCATGTGTTATTATCTTTTATAACTATAATATTCCCTTTCCTCTATCCCTCCCATACTCAACTACATTTGTGAATGAATATCCCGTTACTTGGTTGCTAATTATAATACTCAAATTGTGAAGAACTTAATAATAACATAGTGATCCAATTTTAAGACCAATTCTAAACAGTGTTTAAGATTGTCTCTCGACAAATAGCCATATTTTTTATAGCCTTTGTGTTAATAAATATATTAAACTAAATTTCTCTCAAATTACATAATACCATTTTCTTTCATTTCCTCTCCTCTCACCTCCTGGTTTGATAGTATGTTACTCCTTTTTTCTCCTCTTTTCTCTTTCCGTCCCTCTCTCCCCTCCCTCCCAGTCCAACCATAATTCATTTTTGCTATCCTACAATTACTTCTTTTTCCATTCTATCAATTGAAATTTTTGTAGGTCAGCTTCTAATATATTTTCCCTGGCTGATTCTGTGAATGGTATCTTCCATTCCCTTAGTGAAACTTCCCCTTCTACTACTGAACATACAATTTTATTTTGATTATCTTTAGAAATAATTAATTTAGTGGGAAATCCCCACTCATATATTATTTTCTCTCTTCTTAAAGCTTTGGTAATTTCAGTAAATCTTCTACGTTTTGCTAGGGTATCCCCTGAGTGGATTATCTCCCTGACAATCAGTAATCATATGCCCCCAAAAAACTATTAAGTATATCTTTACAGGAAGAGAACTTTTAACTCTTATATTAAAAACTTAAGATCATCTGTTGCCAGAACCTTCGGATATGTTTTTACACTTCCCCTGGCTCTATTAGTTATGTTCTTTCAGAGGGAGGTTGACACTCAGTCCTGGATATTCCTCCACATCCATTTACAGATTATAATCAGTCTCCGTCACTGGAATGGTGTCAGAAAGTGACTAAGAATCTTCTCTTAGATCTCTTTTCCACTCAGAACTTTACTTCTCTCTGGGTATTCATTCGTTGGCATTCAGACCCTGATGTATCTCAGGTGAGGGTTACTGACTGGTGTGCTGTGGCGGTGTTCTATAGGAAGTGTTCATTAAGTTGTAGACAACTGAGGGCAGTGAGTATCTCTTTGGAATATAAGCCCTTTTACCCAAATGAGTAGTGTTGTTTCAATGTGGCCTTGCAGCCTATGCCTCCAAATCTCCAGCCCCCAGTCTCAACTACAGCCACACCAGTTGTTACCTCCCACAGGGTTCCTCCTCTGAAATATGCAGCTGGGTTCCGTCTGGTATCCGACAAAAACAGCGTTCTACAACACACCTGGTCTGCAACAGTTCCTTGTGTCTCCTGTCATTGTAGAGCCGGATCTCTGCAGCACGTAGAGTACCAACCCTAGGGGCACTCCCACAGCAACCAACACGCCTCCAAAATTGTAGCGTGTAGTGCAACATCTCCGGGTCCACAGCACCTCGCCTCTGTCCAAAGCTCCGTTGGTGCACCAGAGACCAACAGTCTCTCCTCATGGCGCCAGGTACGGAGATGATGTTCAATGAACGGCAGAGTCCCACAGCGGCAAAAGCCCGGGTTAGCATGGCATCTTGAGCTTCCTTGGTGGGGCCCTTCTGAGATCTTTTTGAGCTCCCATTACATTCCAGTACACAGAAAGAAAAAAGACTGATTTATATACACACTTTCATATTCTAACTATAATTCATTGTTGTTTTTTCTATCCGCAGTCTTACCACGTTCCCTTTTCTGTTAACTTGGTTTGTGATTAATATAGTGTCTCAAAATAACAATATAACATAGAATATATAGTGTAGTTTATTTATCAAAATGTCACAAACTAAGGCCTCAACTAAGGCTTCAATTCAGGGCCTTAACTCGGCCGCAAGTCGGCGATTCCTTGCGATCAAGTTACGGCCCCGCGTAGCACTACTCCTACGCTGGTATTCAATTGGCCGGTGCTGCAAGGACGTCCCCTTTCCCGCTAATCTCAAACCATACTATCGGCCGTAGGCATTTGCCGCGAGCCCGTAACTTGTGTTTCAAGCCAGCAATCTCAGAGAACTGTAAATGCAATTATAAATTCAAGACTGTAAATGATGGGGAACACAATGGGTGGACATGAGGATTAAAGACACAACATTCCCAAGCTGGCAAATCGCCAGAATACAATACTGTATTTCACGTTATTCCAAGCCCGAATAATTTTCTCAAAGTCCTACGGGCTTGAATAATGAGTTGCAGTCGACGTGGGAGCCTCCACCTCCACAAATGCGGCCCCTTGCATCGCGAGGGTCCGCATTTGCGGCCTGCAATGAGCCTTCGGCTCATTGCAGTCGACGTGGGAGCCTCCACCTCTGCAAATGCGGCCATTGGCGGCCTGCAATGAACCTTGGACGCATTGCAGTCTACGTTGGAGCCTCCACCTTCCGCAAATGCGGACCAAACTGCGTCCCTTGCAAAGCGTGACAACAATTCGTATTTTGAAAACTATTATATGTGATAGTAAAGTAAAAGTACCTCTAAACAAGCTATTATAACACTTATTGGAAACAATCATAAACATTCTAAGAAATCTATGGAAAGAATATTTTAAAATAAATAACCAGGAGACACCAAAATGTCACATACTGTATATCTTTCCTAATACTGCAAGCCTTGCGAAGCAAGGCGAGTTGTCGACCAGTTACGCAGGACTTGGGCTGCAATGAGCCCCAAAGGCGCTCATTGCACTGCAAGTCTCGCAAAGCAAGGTGAGCAGTTGCGGCACGTGGGACTTAGGCTGCAATGAGAGCCAAAGGCGGTCATTGCACTGCAAGCCATGCAAAGCGAGGCGGGCAGTTAAGGCTCGCGGGACTTATGACCCGTACGACTTAGGACCAAAACCCGTACATGCAGTGTACGGGTCACAAGAATCCGACTTTACCGCCAGAACCACAGAGCTGCAAAAACCTAAAAAACCCAACAAATATGCTTCAAATGAACTTACTTACACACATACACCACAGTGGGAGAGGCAGGGAGCCTGTGAGTGAGATTGCAAGTTAATTTAAGCAAGAAAAAAAAAGTCTGACGAAAAACGCAATCCGACGAAAACGTGGCTGAAGGACGTAAATCTAGCCCGAAGGAAATAAACAGAACATGAAGGACATAACAAAGAACCCTAAGCACTAACACTTAACGCAAGGCAGTAACATTTAACCCAAGCCACTAAGACTGAACCCAATGCAGTAATACAACCCAACACAGTAACACTCAAGCGCAATGCCTATTAAGTACCCAGGGGGAGAAGCCGTAGGCGCTCATCGTGGGGCTTACGATGAGCACCGAAGGTGATCATTGCAAAGCAGGAAAGTTGCGGCTCGCGATGAGCGCCGTAGGTGCTCAGAGGGCCCATACACTCTCATTGTGAGGAATACAGCATTGCTAGCCTTACAATTTTGTTTCCCGTCATTGTTGACGGGCAAGCAGCTAGTCAAGTAATAAAACAAAGCTTCAAAAGCTGTAGTAAAAACTTAAAAAGGTTTTAACGAGTTTACTTCAAGAGCTACGTGTCAACAATTTCCCTTTTGTACATATTTGTAAAAACAGTGTATCACTAAACAGCACTTTAAATTGTATTTTTGAGTAAAAAATTTGCATTATCATACCACATAAACAATGCTGAATATCTCATCAATGATTATGTTTAGATAAATGGTTAGTACAATGTATAACTAGTTTTTCATGCATTTTAATAAGATTTTTTTTTTCTAAAGCATTTAGATTTTTAGGTGACAAAGCCCTCTTATCAGTTCTTTCATATTGACAAGCATGGCTAGAGTTGAATTTAAATGCTGCAGCTTCGTAATCGTACCTGAATTAGACTATCATCTACTGCTGCTTTTATATCATTAGAATTTGTCTTTTTCTGATTTATACCAAGATTAGACCACTTTTAAATTGATAGATGTGATTTTGATCAAGTTTGTAATACCCCATCCAAGTTATACTGTATATGTGAATTGTACCCAGTGCTTTCACAACGAGGTTCACTTCTGCGAAATCCATTTCTGCCCATGGCTTTATTGATGTACCTGGTAGCTTTGTAACAAGTCATTTAAACTGAGTTGATGACATTTAATAAAAGATGTTCCCACCTTAACCCTGTAATACAATATGGCATTTTGGATAAGGCTCTTTTCCTATTTTCCACATGCATTGTTCAGAAAATTGAAAAGAGTAACCTATAACCTTTAATACAACTTTCTCATTGATCGGATACTACACGAGAAGCTTTACACTATCTATGTTGTTATATATTTGTGTAGTGTTTCTGCTACCTAAATGGGACTCTATCACCCAAAAAATATTTTTTTCCTCAGATGTCACTGGGCACAAAGCTGTTTTTTAACATGATGTAGCAGCCTTGTAGTCTCTTCACCTAATCTGGAACCACAGCAGGAAATGAGAAATACAGCTACCAAATGGGTGGACTAAAGGATTACCTAAGGACTACTGGATCTTGCACAAAGGATTGAATTTAATATCATTTTAGAAGCTTCAAGACAGATCCAAACAACAAATATATGACTGTACATGTTTGAATACTAAGGGACTGAAAGGGCTACAGTGAAATTGTACCTTATTTGTACCTAAATCAATGTTACCTATCTAATGAGAGAAAAGGAGAAAAGTGCCTTATGAATTATTATATTATATATATACTGTATAAATATATATATATATATATATATATATATACACATATATATATCACATATAATAGTTGTCAAACTGCGATTCGTCATCACGCTTGCGACAAATCACATTTTGACAACTATGATCGATCACGCGGCATTAGCTGTCCGTACACGCGCCCGGATGACACGGAAGGCAGAGAAGGGAGGTAGACACACACAGGGGAGGTGGAAAGAGACACACAGGGGAGGAGGGGGGAGACACACAGGGGAGGAGGGGGAGAGACACAGGGCAGGGAGAGGAGGGGGAAGAGACACAGGGGAGGGGGGAAAGACACAGGGGAGGGAAATGGGGAGAAGTGACATGAGGGAGGGCGGGAAGGAAACACGGGGGGCAGGGGGGAAAGAGACACAGAGGAGGGAGAGGGGGGAAAGAGACACAGGGGAGGGGGAAAGAGACATATGGGAGAGAGAGGGGTGGAAGAAACAGGAGAGGAAGTGGAAAGGGACACAGGGGGAGAGTGGGGGAAAGAGTCACGGGGGGAAAGAGACACAGGGGAGGGGAAAAGAGACACATGGGAGCAAGAGGGGGGATAGAGACACAGGGGAGGGAGGAACAGACCAAGGGGAGGAGTAAGTCGCTATTATATATATATATACACCACATCATCATTTAGCATATGGTAGGGAAAAGAGTGATAAAAGCCCCCACTGTACAGTAAACAAATAGTACATTTGTTTCACATTTGAACATCTAAAATAAATTAAAAAACGTAGTACCTGCACAGAAGAATAGTGTGAACAGGGTTGATGCGAGGAAGGGTTGTTGCTGTGCCTCACGCTGGTCTTCATGTAGCTGGATAATCACATTGAAGAACTTGGGAGGACATCCTATATGTTCCAGAACTTTCCACAGACCCATCCTGCTCATAATGTTAAACTATTTGGCACGGTCGACAAACGTGACATAAAGTCCCTTGCTCTGTTCTCACCATTTGTCTTGGAGATGCCTGAGAACAAAAACCATGTCAGTGGTGCTCCTGTTGGCTCTAAAGCCACACTGACTCTCAGGGAGGAGTTCTTCTGCAATAGTGGGCACCAGTCTTTTGAGGATTACTTTTGCAAGGATTTTTCCCTGCAATGGAGAACAGAGTTTTCCCCCTGGTAATTAAAACAGTCTGACTTTTCTCCCTTGTTCTTGTATGGGGTGAGGATGATTGTGTCACAAAGCTCCTGAGACAGTTTGCCTTGCTGTCAGCAGCAAAGAGCTCATGGAATTTAGCGTGACGTACTGAGCCCCCATGTTTCCAGATCTCCATCAACTCCTGCTGCTTTACCATTCTTAAGCTGCTCAATAGCTATAGTTTTTACAGTCTCTTCGAGAGTAGGGATTTCATGCAGTTCTGCTTGCATTGGTTTTTGTGGAATGTGACTGGGCACTGAGATTGAAACTACGTAGTTGGCGCAGAACAGAGTTTGAAAGTGGTCAGACCACCAGTTCAGTATCAATGCCTTTTCTTTAAGGAGTGTTTGACCATCTGCACTGCACAATGGGCTTTGGACCAGGTGCGAAGGCCCGTACACCACCATCACGTCTTCATAAAAGCCTCTGTAGTTGCCAACATCTGCACAATACTGAGTTTTTCAATAAGGTTAGTCCACCACTGGTTCTGAAGTTCTCAAAGCTTTTGTTGGAAGTTGCTGCACAGAAGTCGAAAGGCTCCTTTCTTATTAGGGCAGAGTGGCTGATTGAGAAATGCCTGAAGAGCAAGAGTAATTCAGGAATCTCCTGATTGTTTTCATCAAACCAGTCTTTGTTCTTCTTTGTAGTTTTGAGGTGTTCCCATATAGCATCTGAAGAGGGATCCGTGATGTACCTGGGATCCTCTAGTCTCAACTGGAGATTCACCTGGAAATCAGCCTTCATTTCAGCTGACTGGAGGTTACCTATTTGTAACTTCTTCTTTTGGGCTCATCTCCTCTTTGGCTTTGCCTTAGGCGGTGGTCTGTATTGAGGGTGAGTAGGAGAATGTAGTCTATAAGATACCAGTGTTTGAAGCAAAGATGCATCCAGGTTGTCTTCAGCCTATCTTTCTGCTGGAAAAGGGTGTTGGTGAGCTACTGCTCCGCGCAAAACTCTATCAGAAGGTGCGCATTGTTATTGTTGCTTCCAACACCATGGTTGCCAAGTACCCCTTTCCAAGCTTCTGAATCTTTGCCTACTCTGGCATTGAAGTCAGCAAGGATGATGACCTTGAAAATGATGCTGTCAGAGTGAACCTTTGGCAGGTTATCAAGTTTGGAGGCGATAGGGTTCCTGCTCAGGAAGCTGACACCAGAGAGACGTTTCTCAGTTTCTGGCTTTCTTGACCAGTAAGAGGGTGTGCCTGAATGCTTTCTTCCTCTGGGAGGCGGACTTCATTGAGGGAAGTGATGTCGATAGCCAGCCATGATAGTTGACAGTTCATGGGCTACTATGTATACATGCACATTTATTATAGAACAGTAGTGCTATTGGTCATGTTCATTTGTCACTGCTTTTAAAACTCTATTCCTCCCCTAAGATCTAACTGGCAAGAAATCAAGAGCAATTCCAAAAGTGATCCCCTTCTTTCTCCACCCAGTGATTCCAGTTTTCGTCATTACACCATTTCCACTCGCCCCTTCTTTTCTTTCTGTCCCCTACTTATAATCTCTATTCCTCACTCTTTCCTTTGTCATCGGAAAGCATAGTAGGTGTGTGGAACACCTTATGACAAACATAGGAATTCAATATTTCTTGAGATATACATTTAACTGTCATGTGAATTAAGAGGACACCATGGTCCCAGAAATTCTATTGTGACTTGAAAAATGACATGTTTTATACAAAACTTTCAATGGAAAATAAATGAATTCTAATAATAAAATAATAAAAAAAAAGGAATTTAAGAAAATGAACAGAAATACATAAAACATAATGTGTCTAATTTATTTTACCTTTCAAGTTATGAAACTTGAGAGGAAATGTAAGCCATGACTCATGGATAACCTGTTCTCTGTGTTTTCTTATCTAGCTATGCATTCAAAAGAATAAGGATAAAAGCACAGGCTGTTACCTTGCAAAAACTCATAAGGCTTCCTGACCCTCTGTTTTCAATAAGCAAAATATCCTGCCCTATTTAACTTTAAATTAATTTTCTATCATATGAACCACTCATTTGTCATATAAAAATAATTTTATGTTTAAAACCTGATTTTTGAAATGTATAATAGAAAAGGTTTGACTATATTGTCCCTAAAAGGACAATTAAATAAAGATGTGGTCAGACTACATCAGTCTGTAGGCTTTTATTTGCAGTCTAATCTGTATCTCTATATGTTTGCCAAATATTAGGCAGCAATTTGCAAGAAATTAGAAGAGGATGAGAAACTAACCATGCTGGGAGGGGGCAGTACATATAAATTGACCTGCGGCAGCAAAAACCTATAGAAGTGTCTGGGATAAAGAAATCCCAAGGCTTAAATGTAGCTGTAAGGGCTACAGAGATAATTACTATTTAGATTGTACAAATGCCTTGTAGCCTTATGTACAAATATATCCTCTCAACAGTGAGTATGACATTATTTGCCTCTTGACTAACTCCATTAACAAAATAAATAAAAAAAACACACCACAAGTTTAGCCAGCAAAGTTCCACAGAGTTTATTTAATATTGTATTGAAAACATTTGTACTTTAGGAAAAAAAGCGTAAATGTTCATATAAGTATGTACCAAACTCTCAGTATCAGCAGCCATGGACATAAATAATTTTTAGAGAAAATTTTAATTTTTGACGTCTAACTTGACCACTTTCTGACACATTAGAGACTGAGGGAAAGTTCCTATCTACAGAACAGTGGAGGAACGGGATGGTTAGGAGGAGAAGGGTGTGGGATCTTATTAAATAATCAGTGATTTGGTCTTTGATACCTACCCATTTCCCCTGCACAGGCCCCAAAGCTGGCAGCTTGCAACATTAGAGGGTGCAAAATCATAATTTTTTTTTTACATTCTTAAAATTGACTAAGAATTTACTTAGATATTGTCATTTTAGTTAAGCCCCTGAAACTGTCCAACAAGAATCTGCATAAATAATTAAACTGAAGTCTGTAACTGTTATTACAGATTTCCGAAAATATTCTGGAGTAGGGTGTGGTGGTGCAGTGGTAAGTAACTTGCATTATAGATTTTATTTCATTGGTAAAGTATGGGTTAGATTTTTCTGCCTACCACTTGTTTTTATTTTTAACTAATGTACTTCTATTTGTTTTTATATATAAATTATATGTGTGTTAAAAATATATGTCAATTTAAAACCAGCACACCAACACATTCTGCTTTAAAAGGTGAGTATAAAAGTTCAACTGATTTAATTATCTGTACTATATATATATATATATTAAATAAATATGTGAACTAGTTATTTGAAAAATTGATTGTTTTAAAATAGAGAAAAATCCAGTTACTTAAAAGACATATTTCTGACAGTAATTGGCAATTGAACAAAGGATTATTTGCATCATAGACAGCAATATTAGCTGTGCACCACAGACTCGGATGCTACTTGTTAGAGCAGTTACAAATATTTACAAATCACCCACCACTGCCTCATTCAAAGTTTCTATGCCTTTTTTCAATGTATTATTCATTACATTAAGACATACATAAGTCATTAGACATTCAGGCACACACTGAAACAGCCTGACTTCAGTTGATCATAACTACATAAATTCAGCATCAATTTTAAAAATGAAAACACTTTTTCCATGTGCTTTTCACCCTCTATCTAATGATGCAGAGCACATATTGAGGACTTTTGAAGTCTTTTAACTACAAGCTCCCTATTGCGAAAATGTGTAAATGTTCCTCTTACACATGCATTATTCACTAAAATATCATAGATAACTTGAAGGAACATTAAAGGCATCAAGGTTATAGCGTTTTCAAGATAAAAAATAGCTTTTTCCTGGCTAGTTATAGTTTTATTCACATTCTTCTATCATAAATATTGTCACAGACCCCTTTCCAGGGCCGGGTTTTTGGCCCACTGAGCTACCATATAGAACAGACTACTCCATTGAAAAATGGTTAGGGGAATTATATTGCCACCATGCTTCATGTTTCTTATGGCATATGCCCCTGCCTTATCCTGTATACTGTATGTAATCACCCATATAATATCACTGTGTGTGAGTATAATTACTGCCATGGTTTCTTGATTACAATGTATATGCTGTTATTGATATAAGGTGGCAGAAATGGTTCATGTGATAGTCTGATGCAATTCCCATATGTAACCCCCTACCCACAGCCATAAAGTCCCTCATGCATGAACAAAGGCACAGCCATAACATTTTAAGCTAGTTGCATTGCCTTTTGGGGTTGTAAATAGGGCAAAGGAAAATGTACTCCTGCTCTAATGATAACCAATATATACCAGATCAATGAGGTCAGAGGGGGAGGAGGGAATGTGGGTTGTGCTTTGGTTTTGTTCCTGTCTATAGTTTTTTTTTTGGGAAGTGAATAAAGACAGTTCACTTCTGGAGACATATAGAAATCGTGTTTCTCTCCTGTTCTCCTGGATGGCTTCAGGGAGGTACTGAGAGACTCTGTAGGATCCTGCTGGGTTAGGTTTATCTGTAACAAGTTTTACCAAGCCCCCTAAGAAGAAGCAGATCTGGAGTCTCTTGGTAGCCTGGAAGTGCTGATTTCTGATGCAAGGACCCTGAACGATACAGAAGCCCGATATCAGGGTGCTGGTGCCGAGGTTTTCCAAGAACCCAAGGGTCCTTGTGGGTAGTTAACCTGTAGTCTATAGCAGGTGGCCCTGGGCAGTAATAGCCCCTACCACTTGGATCGTCACAAATATGTTTTACTTCATACAGTTGTCATTTAATAAACAATCCACATTCATATTTTTATTAAGAATTTTCAGTTGATAAGCAATATTTACTTTTTCAACAACTGGAATGCTCTTTTACAATAAGATATTGTATAGATTTTCTAATTCAATATTATTTGCATTTTACTTATTAAGTTATTGCATCTGGGTAATTTGTGTTCATTAAAGGGCCACTGGATAGTCATAAGAGTTGAATTCAATTTACCCGTATATACTCGAGTATAAGCCGACCTGAGTATAAGCCGAGGCACCTATTTTACCACAAAATACTGGGAAAACGTAGTGACTTGAGTATAAGCCGAGGGTGGGAAATGTGCTGCCCCCTGTGTCCCTCTTGTGCCCTCTGTGTACTCCTATTGAGTGCCCTCTGTGTCCCCCTCACTCTCCCCTGTGTCTCTCCCCCCCTCTCCCTCCCCTGTGTCTCTTCCCCTCCTCTCCCTCACCTGTGTCTCTCCCCCCTCCCTTCCTCCCTCCCCTGTGTCTCTTCCCCCCTCTCCCTCCCCTGTGTCTCTTCCCCTCCCTCCCCTGTTTCTCTTCCCCCATCTCCCTTCCCTGTGTCTCTTTCCCCCCCTCTCCCTCCCTTATCATCCTCATCATCCTCCCTCCTCAACCCCCCTCCTCAACAGCCCTCCTCATCCTCCCTTCTCAACCTCAACCCCCCTCCTCATCCTCCCTCCTCATCCTCCCTCCTCAACCCCCCTCCTCATCCTCAACCACCCCCCTCAACCCCCCACCTCATCCTCTCTCCTCAACCCCCCCTCATCCTCAAACCCCTCCTCAACCTCCCTCCTCATCCTCAACCGCCCTCCTCAACCCTCATTCTCAACCCCCCTCCTCAACCCCCTCCTCATCTGCCCTCCTCAACCTCCTCCTCAACCACCCTCCTCATCCTCAACCCCCCTCCTCATCCTCAACCCCCCTCCTCAACCCCCCTCCTCCACCTCAACCTCCCTCCTCATCCTCCCTCCTCAACCCCCTCCTCACTTTACCCCTCTCTAATTACCTCCCCCTCTCCCTTTCCCCTCACCTACCTTCCATCAGCAGCTGCTCCTCCGCTCCCCTGCGCGTCTTCCGGCTGTGTTGGCACCCGCCAATGTTAATGACGTAACGTGCATGTGATGTCACATCATTAGCATATGCGAGGTTGAGGAGGGGGGTTGAGAAAGAGGAGGGGGGTTGAGGATGAGGAGGGGGGTTGAGGAGAGGGGTTGAGGATGAGGAGGGGGGTTAAGGAGGGGAGTTGAGGAGGGAGGATGAGGAGGATGAAAAGGGAGGGAAAGAGACATGAGGGAGAGGAGGGGAAAGAGACACAGGGACACAGGGGAGGGAGAGGGGGAAAGAGACACAGGGGTGGAGAGACACGGGGGGGGGGGGAGACACAGGGTTACTCGAGTATAAGCCAAGGGGGCCTTTTTCAGCCTTAAAAAAAGGTCTGAAAAATTTGGCTTATACTCGAGTATATATGGTAATTCCAAAATATGTTTAAAAATGTATATTGTTTTATTTTAAATAAAATCATTAAACTTTATATTCCTTTCATCGTTGCGTTATAATGATGATGCTTGCCTTGGCTCTAGCCCTACTGTGTTAGCAGAGGGGCGGTGTCACTGTATATGTGACTTCCTGGAGTCTTTGCTCCTTTTATACTGCATTGACACATTTGACGTCATTGCATACAAGCAAACACAAGAAGCTATAACACATAATGGCTCTCTAATGCCACACGTGTTGTTTAGTCATTCAGTTGTCTTCAACTCTCCTTGATCTTATGGAACACAGCACACCAGGCACATTTGTCAGCTACTGCCCATCTGAGCTCCATCAAGATCAAGTTTACTGATTTAATTACATCATCTATCCATCTCCGCCTCTGCTATCCCATTATACGTGTGCCTAAATATTTCCTAGTGTCAGAGTCTTCTCTAGGGAATCCTGTCTTCTCATGATATGGCCTCAGCCTTGTGATCTAACCTTCCAGTGGACAGTTTGGCTTGATTTCCTGTATTATTGATTGATTGGAACATCTTGCAGTCCGCAGGACTCTAAGCTGTTTTCGCCAACAATCCAAAGGCATCTGTTCTAGTGCTCTCAGCCTTCTTTATAGTCCAGCTCTCTCATCTGTATGTTACTACTGGGAATACCATAGTTCTAGCTATGGGAACCATTCTTGATTTTGATACATCTTATGGATACAGTCATAATCTGAAGAGATCTTGGATCCCAGGAAAATAAAATATGTCACTGCCTACACTTCTTTCCCACCTGTGTGCCAGGAATTTTCCATGATCTTCGTCTTTTTCACATTGAGCAGCAGGCCAGCGTTTCTTCTTTCACCTTAATCAATAGGTCACTGTCAGCCATAAGAGTAGTATCATCCGCGTAACTGAGTTTGTTGATATTTCTCCAAGCAATATTAATTTGGAATAAGGACCAGCATCATCATAGCAAAATGGCAGAGTCCAATTATCCTTAAGAGACTTTATGTATGATATGAAGTTGTGTATGATATGATGTAATGGATCTTTCCTGTTGGGTGGCCGGGAGCAGTGTCGGTAACATTAAGTTACATTTCAGATGAAATTCAGTAAAATTGGCAGTAAAATCTGAATTTCATTGAGGGTTGATTGAAGTTGACAACTAGTTTATTTTTGCTATGTATTGCAGCAGCTCTGTGCTTTTTAATATAATTAAATATTATAGTAATATTTTTTTTTACAACACACACCAACCAGTGCAACTATGTCTGTGGTTTTTCAACTAAATGTATCTTTTGGTCTGGTATGGCAGACACCATGGAAACTTTAACCTTGTGTTTATCTGAAGTGGTTTGATTATGATATAACTTCTTATACTGTGTACATTACAAGATATAACCTAGAGTTTTCAGTACACAAAAATCCACAGACATCATTGCAGTGCAACAAAAGACAACTCCCAATTCTGATTAAAGACAGAAAATATAGAGAGGTTTAAAAAATAGTTTCCAAGTATTATTCTGGTATTAATCATTTTCAGTCTTTTTTCCCCAGTGGTGTATTTCTGCCTAGGCCCATAATTACAGGCCTAGGGCAGCACATTCTGAGTGGGCTACCTGAAGTTGCCAATGCAATGCTATGACTTTGTTTGAAGTGTTTGCAAATGAACAGAAATGTCTTTATGCACCTAACATTTTTTAATTAACTATATATATTTATATATGAGCCCTCATGTCTGGATTGTCCTAGGGCAAATACTCCCCCAACTTCCCCTTAATCACATGCAGGTGTACAATAATTAAGATTATCTCAGTATATGTTCAAATATTTTTTATTGTTTAGTTGTTTAGTAATGCCCGGCACATCTGTCGCCTCTACCCCTCTGAGCTCCCTCAAGATCATGTTCATTGTTTCAATGACCTCATCTATCCATCTCCGCCTCTGCCGTGCCAATACTTGTGGGCCCTCAATATAGCTCAGCATCAGATTCAAAATATTTGAGCTTTAGCCTCATGATCATACCTTCCAGTGAACAGTTTGTCTTTCCTGAAGTATTGATTTATTGGATCTTCTTGTAGTCCAAGGGACACAAAACAGTTTTTCCTAAACCACAATTCATAGGAGTCAATTCTACTGTGCTCAGACTTCTTTATGGTCCAGCTCTCACATCCGTATGTTACTACTGGGAATACCATAGTTAATACTATGCGGACCTTTGTTGATGGTGTAACATATTTACTTTTTAATAGTTTATCCAGACTTGAAATAGCTTTCCTTCACAGTAGAAAACATCCTCATGGCTACAGTCACCATCTGTAGACATTTTGGAACCAAGGAAAATAAAATCTGTCCCTGCCTCTATTTTTTGCCCATCTTTTCACCAGGAAGTGAGATTGCCGTTTGCCATGATCTTTGTTGTTTTAACATTGAGCAACAGGCCAGCTTTTGCACTCTCTTATTTGCCCACGTCAACAAGTCCTTTAGTTCCTCCTATCTGAGGTTGTTGATATTTCTTCCAGCAATATTGATTCTGAGTCTGGATTCATGCAGCCCGACCTTACACATGATGTACATGATGTATAAGTTGAATAAATAAGGTGACAATATACAACCTTGTCGCACTCCTTTTCCGATCTTGAACAATTTGGTTGTTCCACATTCAGTTCTGACCGTGGATTCTTGGTTCATATATTGATTCCTCAGGAGGAGGATGAAATGATCTAGTACCCCCAACTCTTTAGGAACTTGCCACATTTTGTTGTGATCCATACAGGTAAAGGCTTTGGAATAGTCAATGAAGTCGAGGTAAATGTTTTTCAGGAACCAAATAGCAAAACTGAATAAGTCTAATATGTTACTAATATTTGAAAATATGTAATTCATGTCAATTGTGTTCTTTAAAATAAATTTATATAAAAGCAAAATAACTAGCATTTTTTTAGAATGATAAAAAGCACTTTTTTTATCATCCACTAGAGGGCACTGTTGTCTTAACTTTAAATAATGTCTGCGTTCAACAACTTGAAACATTTGTCACCAGTATATTATCTTGTTTGAGAACTGACATGAGTAATACTCTTTTTAAAATAATAATAATTTAAAACGTTAATATGTCAAAACACGTCATGAAATATTTCTCTCAAATGCAATCTCTGTATTCATGCTGATGTGTGTTTATACAAAAAGAAGCTTCAATTATCACTTTTGCACCTTCATTATCACAGCCCATTCATGCAGTTCAAATTCATTAACCTAAATTTAAGTCAAGCATTTTATGTGTTTGCTATAATTTGGATCACTGTTTCGGCAGTTTGTGCTAATTTGTCATGTCTTCCACATTCTAGTGGAAATCAAAGTAAATAATCCGGAGCACTTATTACTGATAATTTTTACTACTATCACATTTACAATATATATATATATATATATTTATAATTTTATAATTGTTCAGATTATCTTTGGGTTTAAATATAGATTATTCTTCTGTATTTATTTAATTGATATTCTTGAAGGTAGGATAACTGAAAAACATCAAAGCTTGTGTTTTCCTTTTTGTATTTGCTACTAAATTGATTGAGTTATAAGCTTTTGTAGTCAGTTGTTTTAGAGTACTTGTATCCACCCATGAATCTGCTGTATAGATTGTGGGCTGCATCAACAAAGTTACAACTAATTATAACTAACATATATCTTGTATTAGTTCTTTTTGTAGGTGGCTCAGTAAATCTCCCTCTGTTTAAAAAAATGTTAAATGTTTTTGATCATATTGTTTAGTTGACTCTAACTTTGATGTTTTCATTTTGATAGCACATTTTAAATAATTGATTTTGGTTGAGCCAACCACTATAAATCTAACAGTTTTAGGCACCGCCCCCTAACTTTATTATCATATGTCAGTCAATCAGATTACTTTTTACATCTCTGGACTGGCAAATGTAAAGAAATTGTCTGACTATGCAAAAGCTTAATTAGTCTGTAAGAGTAAATCTAGCAAGGTGCGTTAGTGAAAACACTATAGAAGCTAGATCTTAAGATCAAAGAGCTTAATTGGGCTCGCAACTCGATCGCAGACAGCCAAATGCCTGCAATTGAGTTGCGGGCTCCTGTTGCTCTACTTTTGCAATGCTATTCAATTGGCTAGGCCCTCAGGTTAGGGGCTGATAGAGAACATCGGAAACCATTGCCGTCGGACGTAGCAATGAAAACAGAGATCATCATCATGACCAAACTCCAAGCCTGTAACTCATTAGCGAAGGCCTTAGGACTTTGAAATCCAACCTCCATTTTTCGAAGTCCTAAGACTTTGAAATAATGGAGGTTGGATTTCAAAGTCCTACAGGCTTGGAAGTTGAAGCCCGTAGGACTTCACATTGATTGCCGTGAATGATATTAATTCATAAAAGTACAGTATTGCTTTTTTATTTGCTTTTAAAGTGCTCCAATTTGTCATTAAGCTCTTTGCGAGACCTCCTTGGTACCAGTAAATTGTGGTTATATATTTGCCATTTGCGGGCTTGACGGAGTGGTTACCGAGGGAGAATCAGCGCAATTGAATAGCGATTTGCAGCTGCTAGGATCAAGGACTTGGAGGGCATTAACTTGCGATTATACAAATCGTAATGGATCGCAGCTCGGAGCATTTACAGGCTTGAACATGTCACGGGAGCAAGCCCGTAACTCCTGATGCAGAAACAGCCAATGGAAAAAGAGATCGTCATCATAACTAACCTCCAAGCCCTTAACTCGGAAGCGATCAAAGCCCCCAAGCCAATTGAATAGCAAAAATAACTTGCGACCTCCACTTACATTCTCACATTTGAAAAAGTTAAGAGAAAAATACAATACATATACAAGATGAGTACGATCTCAGCGGGATTAGGTGAAAAATATAAACAATTGGCATCTTGCTTGAACATATGGGACATCATTCAATTCAAGTCTGTTACGTGCAAGTAACTTCCCGATTTGCTACTTTTGAGGTGCGTGCTCGTGTAGCACTACTTTTAATTAACTATTCAATTGGCCGGCGCCGCAAGTTAGTCACCCTTCCCGATAATTGCAAACCCTGCCGTTGGAAGTAGCATCTACGCCCGCTATCGAAACAGCCAATGGAAACAGAGATCTACATCATGACATCAATGTTTCCAACCTCCAAGCTCGTAGGACTTAGTACAATGCAGCCTGTAACCCTGCTGCAGTGTCTACATATCACCCCCATGATGCCGGGGTCGTGATCAGGACCCCCGCAGAGACCCTACATTATCCCCATGTTGCAGGGGTCCCAATCGGGACCCCCACAGGGTCCCCACATTAACCCCATGATGCGGGGGTGCTGATCGGGCCCCCGAAGGGTCTCCACATTAACCCCTTGCTGCAAGGGTCCCGATCGGCGTTAATTAGGACTAGATGGGGTTAAATGGGACTAGACAGAGTTAAAGAAGACTAGATGGGGTTAAATAGGCCCAGTTAGGGTTAAAGGGGGACAGTTGGGTTGATGGGGTTTAGTTAGGGTTAATGGGGTACAGTTAGCTTTTATGGGTAAATGAGGTATAGTTAGGGTGAATAGTGTAGTGTAGTGCTTAGACTGTGTCATGTGGGTCCTGGATGACCCTAATGACGCTTATAGTGTTAACATAGGGGTTAATAGTGTCCTATAGGGGTCTATATAGACCCCTTTTGGACTGAGAGGGTTAATTTTAGTCTCATGAGGGTCTATATTGACCCCCTTGAGTGATGGGATTAATTTTTGGTGCGGGGGGTACTTATAGTACCCCCGCGGCAGGGGTTAATTTTTTTTATTTAGCGCGGGTCCTTTAAGAACCTTTAAGGTGCGAGGTGGGATTTTTTTTATTTTCAATGCAGCGGTGGTCTCAATCTGGACCCCCGCATCATGGGGTTTTTATTTGGGAGCAGTAGGGAGGATACTTAAGGTCTTTGCAAGCCTTTGAGGGAAGTAAGGTACGATTAGACGGGTCGCAAGGGAAAGTAGCGCACAGCATGTAACCCGGAGCACGCAAACAGAAGGCAATTGAATAGCAATGTAGCTTGTGATCACCACTTGCGATCACCACGGATCTCAAAAACGTAGCGAGTGAATGAAGCCCCTGGACTCTAAAATTAGGCTGGAACTAAAAATAGAGAAAGATAAAATTCAACGGCAATCTGCATTATGGAGAGCATCCACAAAACGTCATACCCCCCTTTCCTACCCCAATTTAATACCCCCAATGTTTTCTCTTATATTATTCTTATTTTGTTTTTATGTAATATTAAGCCTTTCTGGTTAATCAAAATCAATAAGGAAAGAAGAAAAGGGAAGAAAAAGAGGAAAAGAAAGAAAAGGTTTAAGATTTTGTGAACTTTCCGTGTATTTCAATAAAAATGATTTAAATAAAAAACGTTTCTAATTACCTCGGTGTTATGTCTCGTTTAGCTGCACCATATGATCTATAGAGCTTATGGAGAGAAAAGGTTGGAATCTCTCAGGTCCTAAAGAGATCATAAATTACAAGCTCACTCTAAATATCTACATACTCTGTTCTCTGCGGTAATGATTTTGAGCTTATTTCCTTTACGTTTAGTATGTCTGGAGAAAGCAAAGGATAAAGATGAAAGTTTGTTTAATATGATGAAATGTTTGTTTAATATGATGTTCCATTTTGTTCCCTGACATGATTCTGCCTGCTACTTTCTCTGAAGGGTGGAGTGTGTCTTTGCAAACTACTGAGCTTTCCATAAGTCCTATTACAATCTTCTTCTGCATTCACAGTCTCCTTCCACCTTAGAAGATTGATCAACAAAATGGTAGATTTTACAGCAGCATATCTGCTAAACAGGTAATAAATTAGAGGCTGATGTTCTTTTTTAAGTTTTAAAGACATGGAGCCTCATTCAATTTGAAACCCGCATCTTGCGGTATAGAGGCTGTATGTCTGTGGGCTTGCTGTGGGCTAGCAGTCTGCTACAATTACAGAGCTATTCAATTGAACAAGCCCGCAAGTTACGGGCTGAAATCCGAAACCGTAAACCATGCAATCGTATGTTGTTTAGGGTGGGAACATGATCAATTAAGCAAACCCATAACTACCAATTTCGAAACAGCCAATAAAAAATGACACTGTCATCATTACGACAGTCTAAAATGGAGGTTACATGTCAATCAATTAGCATTGTACAAAATAATTATTTGAATGCCGATACTGTTCTAGTCCATGTGGATGGCCTGATATGTATTAACTCATTGATTCCTGATATGGATATAACCCCCGAAATGAAACATAACATAAAATATTTTTTATTGCCTATTTGCGAGACTGTTGTGCAATTAATTCTAATGTCTTTCATTGCTTTCCCCGTCGTTTACAGAGCAGTAATGATTTTGTATTTGCTTTTACAGTGTTATTGACATGTCTTTAACCCCCTTGCGGATCCTCTCAAGCACTTGTGGGATTTTCTTCTCCATTTTCCGTTTACAGGTGTTAAAAAATTTGCGAGCTTGGGGAATTGTAGCAATTGAATTGCGAATTTGTGATTTTATCGATCGTAACTCTTGCAGACGTGAAAGATCAAAGGCTTTGATGGGTTGTAAGTTCCGGTTGTAACAACCACAAGGATTTCAAGCTCGTAACCCACAGACCATTTGCGACTCGCAAAAAGACGCAGATTGAATAGCAACATAACTTATGTCCTCCATTACTGGCTACTGTAACTTACAATCACTTAACTGAATGAGGCTTATGCTGTCTATTTAAAATAACATATACCGTATTTATCGGCGTATAACACGCACTTTTTCTCCCTGAAAATAGGGAGCAAATTATAGGTGCGTGTTATACGCCGATATTCATTCTAACCCCCCCTCCTCAACCTAACCCCCCCCTCAACCTAAACCCCACTCCCCAACCTAAACACCCCTCCTCAACCTAAGGGGGGTTTAGGTTGAGGAGGGGAGGGGTTTAGAATGAGGAGGTGGGTTGAGGTTGAGGAGGGGGTTGAGGAAGGAGGATGAGGATGGGGGGGTTGAGGAGGGGGTTTGAGGAGGGAGGTTGAGGATAGGGGGGTTGAGGAAGGAGGATGAGGATGGGGGGGTTGAGGAGGGGGTTTGAGGATGGGGGGTTTGAGGATGGAGGGTTTGAGGATGGGGGGTTTGAGGAGGGAGGTTGAGGAGGGGGTTGAGGATAGGGGGGTTGAGGAAGGAGGATGAGGATGGGGGGTTGAGGAGGGGGGTTGAGGGGGTTTGAGGATGGGGGGGTTGAGGAGGGGTTTTGAGGATGGGGGGTTTGAGGAGGGGGTTTGAGGAGGGAGGTTGAGGAGGGGGTTGAGGATAGGGGGGTTGAGGAAGGAGGATGAGAATGGAGTGGTTGAGGAGGGGGGTTGAGGGGGTTTGAGGATGGGGGGGTTGAGGAGTGGGTTTGAGGATAGGGGGGTTGAGGAAGGAGGATGAGGGGTGTTTGTGCATGGGGGGTTGAGGAGGGGGTTTGAGAATGGGGGGTTGAGGAGAGGGTTTTTAAGGATGGGGGGGTTGAGGAGGGGGTTGAGGATGGGGGGGTTGAGGAGGGAGGATGAGGAGGGAGGATGAGGAGGGAGGTTGAGGAGGGGGTTGAGGAGGGGGTTGAGGATGAGGAGGGAGGTTGAGGATGAGGAGGGGGTTTGAGGATGAGGAGGGGGTTGAGGATGAGGAGGGGGGTTGAGGAGGAGGGTTGAGGTTGAGGAGGGGGGTTGAGGAAGGAGGATGAGGATGGGGGGGTAGAGGAGGGGGTTAAAGATGGGGGGTTTGAGGAGGAGGTTGAGGAGGGAGGATGAGGAGGGAGGTTGAGGATTTTGCTCCAAAGTTCTTTATTTGAATTTTTTATTTTTTCCCCTGAAATTTCCTTCATAAAATGAGGTGCGTGTTATACGCCGGTGCGTGTTATATGCCGATAAATACGGTACTTCATAAAAGGATATATTAAATATAGGACTACAGTGGTCTTGTAATTTTCAGTGCTCTATATGATGATGTATACTGTAGATTAGCATTTATAAATCCCATGCCTCCTTAAACATACAGTTTGATTATTTTATATATTATGATTTTTTTTCCCACCTGTGAAACTGTGGTATTTCAAAGCTCCATCTTCTATATGGCACTATTTACATTGCAGAGACACCACATGAAAAAGGAATTTGCCTTTGAAGTAACTAAATCACAATTACAAATGCAGCTGCAACGGTGAGTCATATTAGGTCATATTAGCACTTATTTTCACACAAAAGAATTCATAGTTTAAAACTTGTGGGACTCTTCATGAAATTGTTTTATTTTATAATTTTTTTCTAACTAGATTTATTAATTTAGACATATCCTCTGTGTAATTATCATATAAACTGTACATTTAAGTACTGTTAAAGGTTTAGTGTAACCGCCAGATAAAGGGCTGTGAGTATAAGTTCATCACTTGTTAGTTCAAGAAATATGTATTTATAAAGAAAATGTTTTTAAAATGAAAAGAAAATGCCTTTAAAATGATTGCTATATGCTTGTTATGCCAGGCCTGTCTTCACATTCCTCCTGTCACATGACTCAACATTGTTTTTGTGGAAGCCATTTAAATTGCCTGGCAGCTAATTATTTACAGCCTTATTAAATTGTAATTCGGTAAATTTAAAAGGGCTCTATATAAGCACACAGCATATTTTTTTTCAGAAGTGTTTAGTTACTGAATTTCTATCCAAAAGCAAGGTCTTCACTAACGAAAAACTTCTGTAAAAAAAATATGATGTGCGCTTATATAGAGCCCTATTAAATTTACTGAATCGCAATTTAATAAGGCTATTAGTATTTAACACTTATCTTTCCCTATTACTGTATTGTGTGCATGTGATGTCAATAGTAATATCAATGTTTTAGTTGTTGTCTGATTTTCCAAACAATGGACGATTCACAGGCCAATCAGATTAAATGGATACAGAACACCTAAATAAATAAACAGCTACCAGACAACTTTAGTGGCTTCTACAGAAACAATCTGAGTCATGTGAGGGAGATGGAGATAGACCCAATACTCAGGGCCTCATTCAATTGCAATTTGGCCAATTGAATAGCGCTCTATATAAGCACATAGGGCCTCATTCTATTAGCGGCCGTAGGAGATGCGGGGCCGCAAGGACCGTCCGCAAGCTTTTCGGCTATTCTATTCCCCTCCGGCCGGGGATTCCGGCAGGCTTGCGGCCGGCGCCTTGCTATCCCTTGCGGCCGCTCGCGCCGGAGGAAAGCCTTTGATCTAAAACGGCCGCAAGAGAATCGGCCGCAAGAAAATCCTATTTGCAATTCAATTGCTCCGGGAACCCTCTCTGCAAGGCTAAAAGCGAGCCTCAGCTTACTTGCAGGAAAAAGGTCCCGCTAGCACCAATTAAGCACAAAATATAGCCCAAATAAAGCCATCCTGCACTCTGAGGAGACTATAAAGTGATTGTAGGTGTTAGCAAAAATAGCACAACATTCCCCTATACTTAAATCCGAAAATACATTATTTTTTAATATATGTCAAATATCCATGTAAAAAGTCCAGAGTGCTTGGAGCACCTCAGACCCGGCCACGCTGCGGCCGGAAAATAAACAGTTAATGTAAACTCGGGTTTGGGCTGATGTGCAAGCTTGAGAGTGGGTTACTATTAATCCTCATGTCCCCCAATATGATCCCTAGCATTTACAGAGCTTCACAGAGCTGTCTTCAATTTATTTTTGACTTTTAAGATTTCAGAGCTTACGGCCGGTAGCAAGATTTACGGCCGGCCGTAAGGGGAGATCCTTGCGGGGCCGTATAATTGAATTGCGAGGTAACGGGACCCCCGCAAGGAATCGCAGCCTTACGGCCGGTTTACGGCCGCTAATAGAATGAGGCCCATAGTATATATTTTTACAGAAGTTTTTAGTTAGTGAAGACCTTGCTTTTGGATAGAAGATCACTAACTAAAAACTTCTGTAAAATAAATATACTATGTGCTTATATAGAGCCCTATTCAATTGGCCGAATTGCAATTGAATGAGACCCTCAGACAGGTTAACATTAATTTGAAAATCATTTATTTTACAGTTGGCTTTATTGCTGAATTTCTAAATATATATTTATTGAACTAACAAGTGTCAAACCAGATTCCAGGTGCTTATAAGGACCCTTTAACAAATCAACATATTAACATCTTGTCAGCCTTAAAAATCACCTGCATGCTGCCATATTTCTGTGATATATGCACTATATTCTGGGTGCTGGAATAAGCCAAAGCTACACCCACAAGGGTGAGTTTAGCGAACAAAATACAGTGTTTCGGGTCTCAGATGTCAAAGATTACAGCATGCACAGGAGAATACAGTGTGAAAGGGGGCGGTCCCAGAAACTGATACGCTGTTGTCTGTTGGCTTGTTAAAAGTATTGCAATGGGTACATTTTATATCATAATGATATTGAAGAGGAAAAAATAATTAAATAAACTTACTTACAATATTTAATAAAATAAAATAAAATCCCAAAGGCTCCCTTTAAATGCATTATATAGTTCAGAGTCCCAAACAGAAACAGCAATGCAGCAATAAAAGAAATGAGCTTGTATGACATGTTACTATGAGAAGAAAGCAATAAAACAAATTATTTTAGTTGGCAATCAAATCTATATTGCTCTCCCTGCTGCTTAAACTGATTATGCCGATACACAGATATTATATTTGATTCCATAAAAGACTTTACAGTATCAAAGCTAAAGGATAGCAAGTGCTAAAATAGCAAAAATAAAACTAAACTAAAAAAGTATTAGCTTACTAATTATTGCACTTGGGTTAATTAAAGGAACACTGTCAGCCCAACAGCAAGTTGGTTTTATTTTACAGAGCAAGAAACACTGTTTATTCAGTATATTAACCATTTTCTCTACAGTAAATCATTCCTGAGTTATTCAGAAGTGTTTTTGCAGCTCAGTTATGCTAATGTGCAGCTCAGAGTGTTTGATAAGGGCGGAGGAGGGGATCTCACTCCATGATAACATTGTGGTATTGTTTTTGTCATCAAAGCTGCTTATCTTCACCTCTTTATGTCTTTGGGTCAGTCTCATTGGGTCAAAAAAATGAATAGCCAATCAAAGAAAAACTGCAGTTGTGAATTGTTACAGTTACAAACATGGATTTCAGTTACATGGCTCCCGTAGAACGTCCCACCAGAAAATGTAAGCATCTGTCACATGAGTCCCGAAGACGATTTTATGCAAGTTCTTACTGATACATGGCCTGGGGGTTTGTCATGTAAGGAAAACAGCTTTCAAGACTTGCAAGGGTCATTATGTGATACTTAAGCAGGTGCCAGACCCCAGAAATACAGTAATTGCTGTGTTAGTCAGGTGTGACATACAGCCCCATTAAATTCCAAGCAGGAGTTACAGAGCACTTACAATGAACCATGCCGGGACCAACGGGCCAGAGACGCAAACCCGTAAACCATTCTTGCGCACGTTGGATGTGCGGCCGTGAACATGATCAATTAGTCAAACACTTAGTTATGGGTTTAGACAGATCCAATGGCAAATGAGATCATCATCATTACGTCACTGAAAAATGGAGGTTAGATTTCAAAGCCTTCCGGGTTTCAATTGGACCCGCATTCCAGAAATAATGCAATATTTATAAATCAGTAAATATGATATTCTAGTCCATGCGAGTTCCATTAAATGTATTAACACATTGATTGCCGGGATCGATATAACATGGAAATTAATCATAAATACCGTATTTTATATTGCATATTTGCGAGCTTGAGAATGTTGTGCTATTAATTTTAATACCTAACATCACTTGCCCTTTAATTATAAGTACATTAGTGTGTGTATATTTGCATTTCAAATTTCAAATTTCAAATTTCTCAGAGTTCAAATTTCGACGTCCCATAGGGTTTTTGCGCCTGTAACCCGCAGATCATTAGCGGGTTGCTTTACAGGCTACGGTTTTACACGTTTGGGGGAATTTAATAGGGCTGTTAGAGTGGCAGAGTTTTATTGTGTGAGCAAGTATTTGTAATTAAAATTGTGATTTAGTTGATTGTTCTTTAGTATTGTTGTATAGGGCTGGGTTAGCCATTAGAAAACTTCTCCTGTGCGTTAGGAAGTGTAGGTTTTAATCTAATGTTATTAGTGTCCTGAAATGCGCTTCTTTATGCTATTTGTTTTCTTCTGCTGTGACACGCGTAGCTCCTTAAGTTTCTGGTAAGTGTTTGTGTAAGGGTTTTATCTGCTCTTGTGGGAGGCAGAGTTACACATAAGAATTTGTCACACTTTAAGCACTCACAGACCCTTAGGATGTTCAGTAACTCTTCCAGGAGCTATGTATGCACGTTATTATTATCTTTATTATTATTAACTTTTATTTGTAACGCATCAACATATTCTGTAGCGCTGTACAGGGGTTAAGTACAAGAAAAAAACAAAATTAACGCTTTACAAAGAATGGAGGCTCTGTTTTTGAGCTTAAAATCAAATGTACATAGAGCTTCTTTCGAAGCACCGACACAATATTGAAAACTCGCAAACTTACAATCTAAAAGGTTTGGGTATGATACAAGAGGGTGAAAAAAGCAAGATGGCAGTGTGAAAGCAATTTGTTCAGTCAGGTGGAGGTGTCTGTGTGTTGACGAATTTTGGAGATGTTTTTAGGTAAGACTGACAACATTTTTTTATTGATTGAATGTGTGGAGTAAAAGAGAGGGCGGGATCCAGTAGAACCCCAAGACAACGGGCCTGGAAGGTGGGACAGATCAGGTGCAGAGAGGTAGATTTGAGTGTCATCTGTATAGAGATGATACTGAAATCCAAAGTGGTTTATTAGTGTACCAAGGGAGGATGTACCCATGGAAAAGAGAAAGGGGCCTAGGACTGAACCTTGGGGTACAATGTTTAGGTAAAACCTCCCACAGCAGCAGGAAGAGTTCATATAAGGCTTTGCTGCGGGTGCAATGTAATAGCTATGCAGCTCCCTACCTGGATAGTGCACTCGCTAGATTTACATGAACTGTGTAATGCAGCCCATGGTCCTGAGTTCTTCAGCAGCTCACATAACATACAAAGGTCATATCAATAAAACACAAGCACTGTTACATTTTTCACATATATTTAAACTTCTGATTGAACTCTTTTATAAAAGAGCAATTTGTGGAACGTTCCCCTTCGAAGTTGAAAATTAAGTGATCTAAAATATATCAGTCAGTCTATTTATGTTGCAGCAACAGATCAGATTGAGGGAGCCTGGAGATGTGGAAGTCTTGAAATAAAAAGTAAGATTTCTGTGTTTTGTGTGTTTCCAAAAATGTTTTCCCAACACCACTTGTCATCACAGACCACATAATCATTATCTAACTGTTATATATAAATTGAACACATGTATACAAGGGAATGCAATATATATGCACTTCTTTGCTACTTCTTTAGATACTTTTTACTAATTAATTTAACTTTTACATTTTGTTTTTTTTTAATACCAATAGTTCCCTGAGAGTTCATTTCAGATCCCTTCTCAAGCAAAATGGTGTTATTTTAAGGAAGTTTAATCCAATGCCTTTACTTTACAAGACCACTGCAAAATGAAAAATAAATATGTTTGAAAACTTTAAATCTGACTAAGACCATAATTAATCAGGAATAAATAGTATATGTATTTTTTTTTTTTAAATAAACGTAGGTGCCTCTGCTGTATCCTGGGGGAATCCATGATAAATTGGTGGAAGTTGTGTGTGTGAGAGGGACATTTCTGTAGAGCTATATTTGCATTGAATGATGCAAGATGTCTGTTTCTGGGTCAGAGATTGGGGAGGGGTATGGTGTCAATTTAAATCTCATCCAGTTATCGAAAAAGTCTCTGGACATCTGCTTGTTCCCACCTCCCCGACTACTCCCTCCACTCATACCTACAAGCACACACACATCATCCCGCTCAAAGGATGTGATGTAAAAAATACAAAATTGATCCCTCTACTCAGTCTTCACTATTTAGACTTTTCCCAAAAAATATCTTCGACTTACACAGCTGTTAATATTGTTAGTTTGGTACATATTTGACATACACATGTCTTTTTTTCTTGACTTCCTTTAACCTGTGTTTTCCTCTGTCTTATGAAAGTGGAACAGATTTTAATGTTTCAGGTGCAACGTTGTACAGCAAATGTATTGCCTTCGCTCATAAAAAAGTCTCATATATCTTTCCACCTCTGAATGGCTCACAAAACATTGACTTTTTACTTTAGCTGTCCATAACTCCCAGTGACAAGTTTAATATTCTCATATAAATGTCTGAATAGACATGTATACACTCATAAAACTATGAATTATTGGTGGGAAAGAAAGAAAGAACTTTTCTCATCTTCAGAGGTTCAGAACCCAATAAGTCTGACCTAGTACTGCTTCATCACCATCAATACAAGGAATTCTGAGCAATAAGATTTCAAAATTTCACACATTGTTTTTCAGAATTTTTTGTTTTCTTGAACTTTTACATTTCCCTTCTGTAGTTTTTTTTAAATAATGTATTCTTTTAAACCAGAAAATGCATTCAAATGCACAACTGTAATAGGTTTCAAGAGAACAATATACAATAGAAAAAAAAAATACTGTATTGGGCCGAATATAAGCCGCACCCGCATATAAGCCGCACCTGTAAAATTCAAGGGGAAAAAACAGAAAAAAGATAGTACTCACATATAAGCTGCAGCCTTAAAATTGGAGAGAAAAAGACAAAAGTCAAGTAGATTTAGGGAATAAAATAGTGCTTTTATTTTAACATATACTGTACCATATACTGTATCCAGTATTTGGAAAACATTATACTGTAACTCTTTAGGCAGGTTGTCAATATTACGGTAACATCAACAGAAAGTTCAGGTAATATGAAACATAAGGTGTCATAACCTACAATGATGATGGAGTATAGAGAATCCTAGTCCTCTTATCTTCTGTAGGTTTTAGACCTAAGTTTGGGTGGCTCCAGACCAATGGACAGTCTTTGTAGATGCAAGAGCATAAGTCCCAGCTTTTGGTAGTGTGCCTGGGAAACCTGGAAGGGAGTCAGAACGATCTCCTCTACCAGCATATGCCCCTGGGTCAATAATACACCTGCACACAAAGTCTTGATGAAAATGATGAACAACGTTTTATTTTGGAACAAGGTATTTAAACACAGCACTCAAGGATAGGGGAGTGACTACCCTTAGCAAGCCCCCAATGACCTCTGGCCAATCATGCAGGGTCCCTACGTGGGAACCATGAGACTCCTCCCCAGGTCCACCCACTGGGTGGGGCTAACTAATTCATTTGGCTCTAGCTCCCAAGAGAGAGACATCTCCCTGCCCTCTGGACTTTGCCCTGATTCTCTGAGTGGGAATCCCTGTAGACCCCCTGGGGTTATGGTGCCTGCCTGTCTGCTCTCCAGCTGTGAGCTCCCCATTGTTAGTACTCTGCTGGATACTTAGCTAATGGGATTAACAGGCCTTTGGGAACAAAGGAGGCTTGGCTGTATTCAACGGCTTCCCCTCTACAATATAATAACATACATTCATATTTACAAATATAACACACAATGTTTCACCCACATACAACCAACATATCCCACTAGCTCTCTCACATGACACCCATTACAATGAGCCTAAACATGGAAGGGATGGGAATATGCTAAGGGGTAAACTTGTAATACTTTATCCCCTAGACCACAAAATAACAATATAACCTTATAACAGTATAACAGGGGGTCTGTGAGCCCCAAACCCCACTAAGTACAGATGTAGGTATCCTGTACTCCAGTTGTCTTCTACATGGCCATGTGGAGAGTAGAGTCCGATCATAAAATGGCTCCTAGAGGTGACCACTGCCATTCCCAATATGGCTGCCGCCTGAGCCATGAACTTTGTCCAAACACAATATGGCCACTGGGTGTGGCCTCTGCTGCCAGTCCCAATATGGCCACTGGCTGATTCATGACATAAGGTAACAAGGAAAATTTTTACTATTCACAGTGATCGCAGGTGTCACTACTGACTTCGTCACCAGTATTCGCTTCATCACTGTCACTGTTTTCTTCATTCTCCTCCCATAGCAAGTTGTCCTCACTACCATCCAATGCATTTGACACGCAGCATTTTTTGAACCTCCTAATGATGGAGTAAGATGAAATACTTGACCATTAGTGATGTCGCGAACATAACATTTTCGGTTCGCGAACCGCGAACACAAACCGCCGCAAATGTTCGCGAACCAGCGAACCCGGCGAACCGCCATAGACTTCAATGGGCAGGCGAATTTTAAAGCTCACTGGGACACTTTCTGGCCACAATAGTGATGGGAAAGTTGTTTCAACGGGACTAACACCTGGACTGTGGCATGCCGGAGGGGGATCCATGGCAAAACTCCCACAGAAAATTACGTAGTTGATGCAGAGTCTGGTTTTAAGCCATAAAGGGCATAAATTACCTAACATTCCTAAATTGTTTGGAATAACGTGCTTTAAAACATCAGGTATGATGTTGTATCGATCAGGTAGTGTAAGGGTTAGGCCCGCTTCACAGTGACAGACCAAACTCACCGTTTAACGCACCGCAAACAACCGCAAACAGTCCATTTGCACAACCACAAACTCCCCATTTGCACAAGGTTGGATACCAAGCTAGCCATGTCCCGTTCCTTTTCCTTACTGATGTCATTGAAGGTCTCTTCCTCCACCCAGCCACCAAGGGTTCCCCGAAAGGTGACAACAAGCCCCCTGGGACGCCTGCTGTGTTTGGTCTTCCACCTCCTCAAAGCCACCTTCCTCCTCGGACTCCTCTTCTTCAGACTCCTCTCACTGCGTTGCCTCTCTCTGCATTATTATAAGGTGTGTTAAGTAGTACTACTCTTATCAGTTTAATACTTGTTACGTCACCTATCAGGGGGCGTGTATAAGGCCTGGATTTTTAGAACCAGGAGATGGAAAAATATGCTTTGTTGGTCGTATCACTTCAATTTTGGGGCAGGGCACGTGCAATCAATGGTGCCACTAGATAGGAGTGGCATGTTTGTAAGTACTACTCTTATCAGTTTAATACTTGTTATGTCACCTATCAGGGGGCGTGTATAAGGCCTGGATTTTTAGAACCAGGAGATGGAAAAAGATGCTTTGTTGGTCATATCACTTCAATTTTGGAGCACGGCACGTGCAATCAAAGGTGCCACCAGATAGGAGTGGCGTGTTTGTAAGTACTACTCTTATCAGTTTAATACCTGTTACAGCACCTATCAGGGGGCGTGTATAAGGCCTGGATTTTTAGAACCGGGAGATGGAAAAAGATGCTTTGTTGGTCGTATCACTTCAATTTTGGGGCACGGCACGTCTAATCAAAGGTGCCACCAGATAGGAGTGGCGTGTTTGTAAGTACTACTCTTATCAGTTTAATACCTGTTACAGCACCTATCAGGAGGCGTGTATAAGGCCTGGATTTTTGGAACCGGGAGATGGAAAAAGATACTTGGTTGGTCGTATCACTTCAAATTTGGGGCACGTAGCATGCAATCAAAGGTGCCACCATATAGGAGTGGCATGTTTGTAAGTACTACTCTTATCAGTTTAATACTTGTTACGTCACCTATCAGGGCACGTGTATAAGGCCTGGATTTTTGGGACCGGGAGATGGAAAAAGATGCTTGGTTGGTCGTATCACTTCAAATTTGGGGCACTTTGTGACATTAGCTTCTTACGCTCAAACATATCCTTTACAGGCACCTGACTATGGGCAGATGAGCAGGAACTGCTCAAGGCGAGAGACGGAGTGGCGGATGGTTGAGAGGGGGCAAGGAGGACAGCAGTGGTTGATGTGGCTGATGATGCTGGACCAGTAGGAGGATGGCGGCTTTGAGTTTGTGTGCTGCTTGTACTCATGTGTTGGTCTGGAGTCACCCAAACATTAGGTCTCAACCTGTAGAGGATAAGGGAACGAGGCTACTCTAGACCTCATTCATCATTACAGGTTTTGACAGATTGGTACTATGCGTGCAAGCTACTGTGACAACAGATATGAGTGGCACTGTGCACTTGCACAAGTTATATCATCCTCATCATCCTCCCCTGTATCTCTACACCCTCCCTCATCATCTTCCCCTGTGTCTGTTTCCCCCCTCCCTCATCATCCTCCCCTGTGTCTCTTTCCCCCCTCCCTCATCATCCTCCCCTGAGTCTCTTTACCCCCTCCCTCATCATCCTCCCCTGTCTCTTTCCCCCCTTCCTCATCACCCTCCCCTGTGTCTCATCCCCCCTCCCTCATCATCCTCCCACCTCCCTCATCATCCTCCCCTGTATCTCTTTACCCCCTCCCTCATCATCCTCCCCTGTGTCTCTTCCCCCCTCCATCCTCATCCTCCCCTGTGTCTCTTTCCCCCCTCCCTCATCATCCTCCCCTGTGTCTCTTTCCCCCCTCCCTCATCATCCTCCCCTGTGTCTCTTTTCCCCCTCCCTCATCATCTTCCCCTTTGTCTCTTCCGCCCCTCCCTCATCATCCTGCCCTGTGTCTCTTCCCCCCTCCCTCATCATCCTGCCCTGTGTCTCTTTCCCCCCTTCCTCATCACCCTCCCCTGTATCTCTTTACCCCTCCCTCATCATCCTCCCCGTATCTCTTTACCCCCTCCCTCATCATCCTCCCCTGTGTCTCTTCTACCCTTCATCATCATCCTCCCCTGTGTCTCTTTCCCCCCTCCCTCATCATCCTCCCCTGTGTCTCTTTTCCCCCTCCCTCATCATCTTCCCGTGTCTCTTCCCCCCTCCCTCATCATCCTCCCCTGTGTCTCTTTCCCCCCTTCCTCATCACCCTTCCCTGTATCTCTTTACCCCTCCCTCATCATCCTCCCCTGTATCTCTTTACCCCCTTCCTCATCACCCTCCCCTGTATCTCTTTACCCCTCCCTCATCATCCTCCCCTGTATCTCTTTACACCCTCCCTCATCATCCTCCCCTGTGTCTCTTCCCCCTCCATCATCATCCTCCCCTGTGTCTCATCCCCCCTCCCTCATCATCCTCCCACCTCCCTCGTCATCCTCCCCTGTATCTCTTTACCCCCTCCCTCATCATCCTCCCCTGTGTCTCTTTGCCCCCTTTCTCATCATTCTCCCCTGTGTCTCATCCCCCCTCCCTCATCATCCTCCCACCTCCCTCATCATCCTCCCCTGTATCTCTTTACCCCCTCCCTCATTATCCTCCCCTGTGTCTGTTTCCCCCTCCCTCATCATCCTCCCCTGTGTCTGTTTCACCTCTCCCTCATCATCCTCCCCTGTGTGTGTTTCCCCCCTCCCTCATCATCCTCCCCTGTGTCTCTTCCCCCCTCCCTCATCATCCTCCCCCCTCCCTTGATGATAAGGGGGGGAAGAGACACAGGGATAAGTGTGAGGGGTGTTAGGGTAAGGGGTGTTAGGGATAAGGGTGAGGGGGTTAGGTGTTAGGGGTGTTAGGGATAAGTGTGAGGGGTGTTAGGGTTAGGGTGAGGGGTGCTAGGGATAAGTGTAATGGGTGTTAGGGTTAGGTGTTAGGGTTAGGTGTTAGGGATAAGTGTGAGGGGTGTTAGGGTTAGGGGAGGGGTGTTAGGGATAGGTGTTAGGGTGAGGGGTGTTAGGGATAAGTGTGAGGGGTATTAGGGTTAGGTGCTAGGGTTAGGTGTTAGGGATAAGTGTGAGGGGTGTTAGGGTTAGGGTGAGGGGTGTTAGGGATAAGTGTGAGGGGTGTTAGGGTTAGGGTGAGGGGTGTTAGGGATAGGTGTGAGGGGTGTTAGGGTTAGGGGTGCTAGGGATAAGTGTGAGGGGGTTAGGTGTTAGGGTGAGGGGTGTTAGGGATAAGTGTGAGGGGTGTTAGGGATAGGGGTGTTAGGGATAAGTGTGAGGGGTGTTAGGGTAAGGGGTGTTAGGGATAAGGGTGAGGGGGTTAGGTGTTAGGGTAAGGTGTGTTAGGGATAAGTGTGAGGGGTGTTAGGGTTAGGGTGAGGGGTGTTAGGGATAGGTGTTAGGGTGAGGGGTGTTAGGGATAAGTGTGAGGGGTGTTAGGGTTAGGGTGAGGGGTGTTAGGGATAAGTGTGAGAATGTTAGGGTTAGGGTGAGGGGTGTTAGGGATAAGTGTAAGGGGTGTTAGGGTTAGGTGTTAGGGTTAGGTGTTAGGGATAAGTGTGAGGGGTGTTAGGGTTCGGGTGAGGGGTGTTAGGGATAAGTCTAAGGGGTGTTAGGGTTAGGTGTTAGGGATAAGTGTGAGGGGTGTTAGGGTTAGGGTGAGGGGTGTTAGGGATAAGTGTAAGGGGTGTTAGGGTTAGGTGTTAGGGTTAGTTGTTAGGGATAAGTGTGAGGGGTGTTAGGGTTAGGGTGAGGGGTGTTAGGGATAAGTGTGAGGGGTGTTAGGGTTAGGATGAGGGGTGTTAGGAATAAGTGTGAGGGGTGTTAGGGTGAGGGGTGTTAGGGATAAGTGTGAGGGATGTTAGGGTAAGGGGTGTTAGGGATAAGGGTGAGGGGGTTAGGTGTTAGGGTGAGGGGTGTTAGGGATAAGTGTGAGGGGTGTTAGGGTTAGGGTGAGGGGTGTTAGGGATAAGTGTGAGGGGTGTTAGGGTTAGGGTGAGGGGTGTTAGGGATAAGTGTGAGGGGTGTTAGGGTTAGGGTGAGGGGTGTTAGGGTAAGTGTGAGGGGTGTTAGGGTTAGGGTGAGGGGTGTTAGGGATAGGTGTTAGGTTGATGGGTGTAATGGATAAGTGTGAGGGGCGTTAGGGTTGGGTGCTAAGGTGAGGGGAGGATGATGATAAGGGGGGGAAGAGACACAGCGGTGTCCTTGCAGCAGAGATCAAAACGGTCCTTCAGGACTGTATTGCACACTGTGTACAGTAGCCTAGCTATGGTTTTCCCTATTGATGCAGTATCACCTACACTCAGCCTCCTCTCAGTAAAACTGCAAGTTAGTTATGATTCCAAAATGGCTGCTGTCCATGAGTTAGAAGGCTCTGGAAGGGAGTGTATGCTGCTGATTGGCTGGAAAGTGTCTGCTGACTGTGACATGCAGGGTCAAAGTTTGCTCAATGATAAAGTATAGGGGGCGGGTTGAGTATCGCATATGTTCGCAGTTCGCTGCGAACGCGAACATGCTATAATCGCCGGGAAGAGTCCGCCGGCGAACTATTCGGGACATCTCTAAAATTAAATTATAATTTTCTAATTTGTTTATGAAAACACATATACTGAAAACCAATGGGACCATTGTTCATACAAATTGTGCTACCACAATTCCTTTTTTTTTCCTGACCTGACCCTATGGAAATGCATGCCAGATCCTAGCGACACTTTAATATATTATATACTGTATTCTCTCCATTATACTGTAAAATGAAAATACTTAGAGGAAGCAGAGTCAAATTCATTTTGGAATATTGCCTTAGTTCTAAAGATTTTATTCTACCACAAGTGAAATAAACAAAAATCTGTACCCATTTCATATTACCTAACTAGAAAATGACCACTCTACGTGCCAATTTCTGAGACAAATGAGCCACACAGGGAGTCTTGGGAGTCAGCTTGCTATATTACAGAATATAAAGGAAATAATAGAATGGATACTTGTGAACACACAATACATTATCACACAACTCAAAGGTATAATCAGAGTTCTATCGTTTTTAAAACCATCTGTGGTGCGGTTTATAAGACAGAATTATTTTCTAAAAAGTACCTGTGTTATAGAGTACCACATCTATAAAAAGCATTTTCAGAATAGAAATTAGCTACCACGAAAAGAGCAGTGTACGGCACATGGCACAGTAATGGAAAGACATATAACATATACTATACATACGATATAATCATAATCATTTAAAAAAGGATTTTCAGTAGGGATGTGAAGCTGATGGCTAATTCCCTATACAAAAAAAACATAGAAGCACAGTATGCAACTCCTCTTGTGTAAAATGCCCTCATGAGTGAATATGAAGCTGGATATTACTTACTATACCTAAAGGTTTGTTAAAGGTGGAAATTCCTGTAGTTATTAGATGTTTTCAAACATTGATAATGCTAAATAATTGTTAAAGCCATTGCCATTAGTTCTTGTGCTGACAACACTTCTCATATAAGTCTAAATCAGGGGTGGGCAGGTTCGGTCCCAGCACAGGCCAGGATTTGAGGATATCCCTGCTTTACTTCTTCAGTCATCTTGATAGACTAGCCTATGCATAGAAAAGATATCTTAAAATGCTGGCCTGTGTTGGGCTCTCCAGGACCGAACTTGCCTACTCCTGGTCTAAATGAAACATCTGGAATAGTAATAACAACTGCTGTCTGTCGCTAGAGCTCCCATCAGGGAAATATAGGCCCCATTTTGCCCACCATGCCATTGTCTATGAGGGAGCATGTATATTACCATATAAACTCAGTTTGATATAGGAGTTTTATATGAAAGCAGCATGTCACATTTAGTGTGATTTTTATTTGTTAGAAAGTTGCTTTATATATTGCTGAATCAATTAAAAAATACTAGTCAGTTATAAAAAGCATCTCCATCCAATTTATGCAAACCAGAAAGTAACATTTTTCTAGGGATGGCTCAGTTGAGTTCTATTGGTATAAGATACATTTCCTAGGTTTTGCCACTATAATATACATTTTTAATCCATTGCTATGCTACACTACATTTCTTAATAGTAGCTGTATCCTTTACATTTTAATACTCACTTGGCATCTAATTGGATGTAACTAAATAACTGTGTAATCAGTTTCATGTTAAACAGAATTACAAACTGTCTGTACATTGTACTAGCCATTTCCTTTACAGTACATACTATTTTAGACATTCAGTATTGTTTGTGCGGTTCCTTTATGCTAATGTGTGGCTCAGTATGCTAATATATGGCTTGATAAGAGTGTAGGAGGGGATCTAATTGCATTGTTTTTGACACCACAGAGACAGACAAGCTGACTCTAATCCTAATTAGCATATCAAAGTAGTGTATTAGTATTTAGATGTCACTTCTTTGTAATAAGGCTACAATAGAAACAATTCTTGTTATCTCAGTAATAATAAACTCTAGCAACACATAGCTAGCACAATTGTGTGCTAGTTTTTCATAGTCTTTAAGAATAACTTAAAAAACTGCTTGATTTGGTGTCCCTTTAATTATAGATTGTTTCATATCATCTGTTTTCTCCATGCTGTCCAATAATTCATATCATTTCATACAATGTTAGAAATGTAGAACTCCATACTACGTAATAATGTAAATCTTGGAACTAATTATTAACTAATATCCTAATAAATATATTATATATAACATATATTGGTATGGCAACTGTTTAGCATTGAGGACAGGTGATCCTTCCCTGCTTATTGTGCCAGGGAAAGGTTATACCTATTTTATTAGATGCCACCGGGAGGGCTTGCTTTAACTTTTTTTTTGCTTGATGTAATTTCACATTGAGGGGATGAAGGGAGTTAAGCTGAATAGCAGCAATGCGGCCCATTTGGTGATCTACAGCTTACATTGTGTTTTTAATACTGTTTGCCCCTCACACCCATAATGATGTGGTTTGTGATTTGCCATCTTGGACTGGAAAAGCCTTTCTTAAAGTCCCATGATGACCTGAAATTTTGAATTGTAGTTCTTTATATTTATATTCATTCCCACTAATGGTATCATATATTAGGACCTATGTCTACATTTGCTCCTCTCTCCCTCTAAATACACTTCCCTTCATACAGTGCTGGTTAGCATCTACATCTACATTTGCTTCTCTCTCACTCTAAAGCCATCATGTCATCATAGCCCATTGCAGCACATTGCAGCCACCAAAGATGCCCCAGTACCACCTGATTAACATATCCCCTCATACAGTGATGGTTGTCCATGGATCTTAATGCTGTCCCCTGCCATCCGGGCACATTGCTGTAATTGAATGCGACCACATTGAATATAAGTGGAAGTTGTGACTTCACCTATGCAGAATGTTATTCGTGTCTTGGCTCAAAACAAGCCTGGTGCTTAAAGGGTTAGTTACCTCACCATAAGTGCTGTTCATTGTGTGAAAGAGCACAAGATTTTATATTAAAATTATCTATTTTTGTTCTTTAATTACACTTATAACAGTTAAAAAACAAAGGTTTTAGGTCTGTTTACAAACACACTGACTAACCATGATTAATGATATCTGCCAGCAACGGCCATTTCTTAGCTCCGTTGCAGAGAATGAGTTATATGTTATTCTTGGCAGTCAGGACTCCTACAGGCCAGCAGCTAACCCCCAAGTCACCTATTTAACAGATACTAACAGTCCTTTCTATGCACAGATGAGTTTATAAAGGATTAACTCTAGTTTTCCTTTGCTCTCTGCTCTGGAGCTGATCTGTCGGTCTGCCTGGCAGCTTGCCAGTGACACATGTAAACATACATTTAATAATAAATATTTCAGTGAAAAAAGAACTGATTTAAAAAATGTAAAAGGTTTTTAAACATGCTGTTAATAGATCTTTACATTGGTGTGCTCCACAATGTACTGAAGTAAGTGGCCCTTTAATGGAATCAAGCAAATGGAATATTTGGGCCTGGGGCTGAAGGTTCAAACCCTAGTGTCAAACTGAGTGAAACCAAGTTTTCTTTTATTCATTTAAGAGATACTTTACTTAGTGGGGCAATGTTTCTACCCTTTTTGCTTGGGGAACCCTACAATTAATGAGAGTTCCAGTTGAAAAAAAAGGAAGAACACTGGTCTAGAGTATTCTGTTTAAAAGGTTTTATTTGGCCAATCTGTATTTAATGGTATTAATAGATGGGCTAGATAAAGTACTTCAATGGAGAATTTTTTTCATATCATAACACAGCAACTAAAATCCCAACAATAGTAATTTTAGATTGTATTACTATTAAGTAAATATTTTAATGTTATTTTAAAAGGCCACTGTGGTCCTATTTCCTATATCCTGAAAGATCTTTTTAAATAACTACATTGGATAATGGACAAAATGTTTGAGAAAGCAAAATATACAAAAATAAACACAGCCTTGAGTATATTACATAATAACATATTCATTTAGGTTGAACGAAAACCTACATGTCAATCAATTTCAGCCTTTTGATACTTCTGCTGTTCCTTGTAATATGTGAATTAATTGTTAATTGATCCAGGCAAACAAAAAACTCAATTGAAATATTGCCATAAGGGGAAAACACTGGCGATCGGATTATCTCCTGGATTAATATTCCTCTTTCGCTAGTTATCCAAAAGAACCCTATAACCCCTTTTTAAAATGCACTAGTGAAGTTGCTGCCACAAACTCATTTGGTAGAGAGTTCTACAGTCTGTTAAAAAGGAGAGGATGTAATACTGAATCCTGAGGAACCCTACTTACCACATTAGTCCAATCTGAGTATGTTCCATTTACAACAACCCTTTGCTTCCTGTCTTTTAGCCAGCTCTCAATCCATGGGCATATATTTACTGCAATTCCAGTATTCCTTAGTTTGCACAATAGTCTTCCACGTGGCACTGTACCAAAAGTCTTTGCAAAATAGTCAGAATACTACATCTACATTTACAATATATTAATTCTCAGATATTTGCTTAGATGTATACTAGTTTTATCATCAATATTGTGCGTAATCAGCAAGGGCTCCCAAATGTTCAACTGATTTGTTTGTTTTTCTTTTTATTATTTATATGTATATTATCTTATGTTGTTTTCCTCTTTTATCTTATAAAGTAGTATATAATAACTGAGAGGATACGAATATTCAATTTCCTTTACTGGATTACTTCATTATGCTGATGTTGTGTCATTGTATACAAATGAGCATTCTATTAGACTTAAAAAACACTGGCATTTTAGCTGCCACTTCCATTGTGCAGATAAAAGCTTCCCTTACATTCATGGTCTCCTCCCATCTAAAGAAGTAGATCAGCAGAAACTAATATGGTAGATTCCACTGGAAAATAATTGCATATAAAAGGTAACAAATCAAAGGCTGTATATTGCAGTTTTCTTATTATCATGTGCAGTCCTTCAAAAGTGTAATATGTGTGTATATATATATATATATATATATATATATATATATATATATATATATAATTATTGTTTATTTGTAATGCGCCAACATATTTCATATCACTATACATGGGTTATGATCAAGGCAAAAAATAGCAGTATTAATACATTGCAAAGGATGGAGCTTTTTGAGCTTAGAATCCGATGTCCATAGAGCTTTCCCCAAAGCACCATGTGAAATTGAAAACTCACAGACTTACAATTGAAAGGGTTTGGGTGAGTTACAGGAGAGTGAAAAATAAGTTGTGCAAGTTAAGGTGGAAGGTGATAAGCTTCTTTAAACAGAAACATTGCAGACACTGAACTTTGGGTACGGTAGATGAGTCTAGCAAAGGCGTTTATTATGGATTGAAGTGGGGACAGATGGGATATGGGGAGGCCAGCAAGAAGCAAGTTGCAGTAGTCAAGACAAGATATGATGAGAGTGTATTAGTATCTATTTGTGTCTTGTGTAAGGTAGTGACGCATTGAAAGATAGGGCAGTATCCAGTAGAACCCCAAGACAATGGGCCTGGGATTGATGATGACATTGACGACAGTGAGAGAGATGTGAGGAAATGAAGCAGTAGTAGCTTTTTCTGCCTCCCACAGCGGCACTACTCACACGTTGAGATTAAGGCTTCTTATCCCGGCTTATACCAGGATTTATGGTGGAAAATTAACAATGCATATCACTGATGAAGCTGTAAGCGAAAACAGCGAAACGCTCTTGATCATTATAATTTATATTTTCTACTAGCGACTTGCCCGTCAAAAATTGACGGCAAATTAATGTGTATGCTGTGAATGCTGTTTGCCACGCTATGCGGTTATTTTTCTATGTACAATTTGTAATCTACGAACAAGTACAACAATTATAGTAAATGTGTTTATTTTGTTAACATGAAACTTGTCGTTCAAGAACTGGTTTACCATCCTTTTTTAACAATATCAACATTTTTATTTGTCAGCTATGCAGGACTAATATAACAATGTTTCAACTTTATATAAATCAGTATTTTAAACCATGACATAATGCTTTTTAACATGCAACTTGTAGTTGTACAACAGGTAAATCATTATTTTTTTTTTAACATATGTTACCATTTTTAATTGTTAGCTTTGCAGGACTAATATAACAATGGCTCAACTTTGTATGAATGAGTATTATAATACATTAATTAATGCTGTGCAACATGCAACTTGTTCAAGTACTGGTAAACCACATAGGTAATGAATGCAGAGGAAGGCAAACAGAAAACCCCCAGTGAAACTTGTCCATTTGTGTCAAAGGAGAAAAAAAATAATTCCTTCCTAACCCCATTAACTGGCGATCGGATTACTCCCTGGATTATTATTCTCTATTTTATTATACATTTAAATTTTCGAACAAATGATCCCCCTCCTACTGACATGAACCCTTAATAACATAAAATAAGGCAACTTTCCAAATCTTGCAAAATACAATTTTAACAATGCAAACATTAGTGTTATATAATAACATTTAAACGTGAATTGTGTGAAAATGCAGTGATCTTGAATATTGAATCCAAAGGAAAGCTAACAGAAAAAACCCCAGTGTCAAAGGGGGGGGGGGGGAAATAATTCCTTCCTGACCCCAGTAACTGGAGATCAGATTCCTCCGTGGATCAATACTCTCTATGGAATGATACATTTCAATGTTCTTACAAATGATCATTCTCCTACAGACATGCACCTTTAATTACAGACAAAAAAGTGCTTTCATCACCTTGTAAAATACAATTTTAACAGTAACTTAATGTAATAACATTTAACCTTGATTTTTAAGAAAAAGCAACATAACTGTTTTGTGGTGCCAATCCTGCCAAAAGGGCACTTCCAAGACATTGCAATTAGTTTTTTAATGTGTCTTAATTTTTGTTTGCATTCATAACGTACCACATAGAGTTGTCTGTGTGCAAGTGGTTCCTCTAAACAGAGCCCAGCAGACTTTTAAGTTTGTCTATGGGATTTAACAACTGTTAATTTTTTTTTTTTGTTTTGTTTTGGATGTCCAAGTGGTTCCTCTAAACAGAGCCCAGCAGACATAACTTTGTCTATGGAATATAACCTGTTTATTCTTGTTTCTTATTTATATTTTTCACGTGTTGGCACATAGAGTTTCCTATGTGAAATAGTGGTCTAGTGGTCCTCTAAAAAGAGTCTGAGTGACATCAAAGTTCATCCTCAAAATTATACCACTGTTCTCTATATGTTTTTTTTTTGTTAATTTGTCCTTGAGATAAAAGCACTGTTTTTTTTGTCCATCTGTTGTATTGTTATCCTTTTTTATAATTTAAGTTACAGCACCTCATAGTAGACAGTATTTTTTGTAAAAAGTCTCCCATCATCCAATAAATCACCCTGACTTTGTTTTTTTTTCAATATAAACTTTAATTTCCTCTGGATACTTGCATCTTGAAAATGCAACATACAGTTGGCCATGTTCAAATACTGGTTCTTCTAAAAAGATACCAACCAATTTAAAAGTTTAAAAGTTTGTCCTTGTGATTTATTAATAGTCCTGGCAAATGCCATGATGATGGGAAATTGTCTCATCGGAAGTACAAAAGGGAGGCTACTCTCACTTGCCAAATCTATTCTTGGTATGAAAACATGTTCTCCTTTATGGGTACTAGATAGAATTCTAGCATCTATGAAATAGTCTTTTAATTCTTAAACAATTAATCTGGTCCCATTAGATAGTCCTTTTTTTTTAATTCATATTTTGCAGTAACATGACAATTGCAAGTTTTTTTAGCTGTAAAATATGCAGTGGCATTCCAGAGGGAGTTAATGAATTAATAAATTCAGTTGAAAAGTTTGTCTGACTTTCTTTGTCATCACCAAGTACAGAATCAGCACTGTGATAATTTTTTTGTGGTACATTTAATAATTTAAATATTTCATTATTGAGAAACAATGCATCCTTATTTTTGGATGATAGTATTACTTTGTTTGTAATCCTCGTTAGTTGTATTTTGGAATATAGCAGATCCTGTTTGCAAATCATTTCAGAGGAAATTTCCACTGTATCATCGGGTAAATTATGAATTTGCTCTGTTTTTCCTTCTCCAATTTTAATGAGCCAATCATTGAATTCATTATGTCCTTCTGATCTCATATTTTGTTGTAATTGAAGATGGGTAAATAGTTTCCATAGTGTACTTGACTTTATACATGTTTCAACAATGTCTGTTCGATTTCCATGTACAACGACAGGTAATGGTTGCCTAAAATCTCCACCTAACAACATTACCTTTCCACCAAATGGCAAATCATTATCCATGACTTCACATGACAAACGGTCAAAACATTGTAGGGCATGGAATGACATCATTGTAGCTTCATCTGTTATAATTAATTTACTTTTTTTTCTTTTTCTTGTAATGATGTCATTCAAATATCCGACACTCATGTTTCCAGAATGGGAACTGACAGTTTAAATCCACTATGCACAGTTTTTCCACCTTCTAACAAAAGTGCGGCAATTCCAGTTGTTGCAAATGGCAGTGCTATTTCACCTTGTGCTCGAATGTAACTCATCAATAAATTATACAGATAAGTTTTTCCTGATCCACCAGGTCCATCTAGATAGAAATAACGCTCTTTAAGCATGCCATCATCTACAGCATCTTTTATGGCGTTAAATGCTTAAAATTGTAATGTATTTAAAGTTGCAAGTTTTTCTTGTGTTCTTTGGTTTTGAAGCTCAGTGTCATAGTCTTCAAAGTTTATGTCCTCTATGAGTCCTGGATCGGGCAGATTTAAACATGCACAATTTAATCCATGAGAAAGAAAGACCTCTTGAATTTCAAGTAATGCTTTTAATTCTGCAATGGACTGATTGTAATGTTGCATAAAGTCTTCAGATAGATTTGATTTAAATTTGTCCCACAAAGCTAATGCATTAGGAGCATTTGAGAAGATGCAAATAAATGCAAATTGTTCCCTCATCTGCCGTGGCATTTGACATAGGGCTGCTTCTTCTAGACATCTTTCCTATTCTGTATCATCAGCCAGGAAGTTTCTGTGTTGCACAGCTAAATGAAATGTGTCATAAACTGTGTCATTAACAGTTCTCAAGTGTTCAAAACTTTGTGCATCAGGAACATTTTAAAGGAGTAAATGTAAGCAGAAACATTCAAGGTCTCTTGGACTTAAAGTGGAAATTCTTGGTATTATTTTAGTGCCACGCCTTTTTCATTTTCGCCATAATCCATTAACAAAAACATAATGATAGGGAATGTCAATGTATAACAATTCCTGTGCTTCCAAGTCGTTGCAGTTTAATTGAAACCACGCAGTTAGTGTAGTTTGTCGATGTTCACTTTGTGCCAAAGCATTTCTTTAATTTCCAACATTAAAATAAACTAAGTGTCTTTGGGGCAAAGTACAGCTAATCGATATACTGCATGTGAACGATCATGCATTTCAAATTTTAGAAGACGCAACATTGCTTCTGGCGCACTTGCATATCGAGCATCTACATGAGATACAAGTTCATCATGTAATAACTCTTTTTTTTCTGGATTTTCTACATTTTTGACCACTACAGTAGCTGCATCATAGACTTTGTAAATATATTTGTAGAAATATTTCATTAATTTTGTAGAAGTTCAGGCTTCCACATTAATGTGTGCATTATACTTCATGAGCAAATGTGGATTGTATGGTACCACATACTGTAACTTTTTGCCACGAATAATGTCATTTTAGCTTTCTATTCTTCTATATAATGGATAGCCATACAAATTAGCATAAGTTTTGTCTCTATAATCTTTTGGAAATTCTTTAGTGCATTTATTATTTTCCATACATGGTGACAATGGATTAATATCTCCACACGGTCCATGAATTATACGATGAGTAACAATCTCATAAAGTCTACCATGTATTTCTGGATCTGGTAGTTTAGCAATAATCACTGAATCCACTTTATCACCAGTATGCAATTTATATTTCTCTTGAAGGATTATAAGAATATGTGCATGTGGAAGGCCTCTTTTTTTAAACTCTATGGTATAAACATAAGCTAGACATTTGTCAAATAACTGAGTTATGGTATGTATTAATTCAGTTAATTTTATTTTGAAGACTCTTGCCACTAAATCTGGTCTATCGGAAGCAGTTTGTCCAATTAGCAGATTCTGTACAATCTCTGGGCATTGTGGATTACATGCAAATGTAATTAATAAATAAATCTGTTTTTCCAAATGTAGTTACAATAGCCATAGAATCATTGTATCTTTCGTGCATATTGTGAGGAGATCCTTGAAAAGAAGAAGGTAAAATTATGGCTTTGCCAGCTGGCAGCTCTCAGCTTGTAGCCACCTCAGCTACATAATCCATCAGTCCACAATACTGTTCTACACATAGTTTATCTTGTTGATATTTTATGAAATTTAAATGATTTGCCTCAACTTGCAAATATGAATTAATTATCCAATGTTGTATCAGTTTTCCTCCACATAAAATGGGATTGAATCCATCTCGAATGGCAGTTTGAGACACTTTAAATTCAAGCATGGAAATATTATTTCTGACACGTACTTTTGAATTTGGGTAACTGTCAAGTGTTAATTTGGGTTGCTATCCAAAAAAATGGGATATGTCATTGAATCTAAATTAGTATTTAATATACTTATGTTGATGTAAGGTTGCTCCTCATTTCTGGGATATATTCTAATATCCCTTTGAAATGGTGGTTCTCCCTCGCCATTTTGAAAGACCATTGCAACCTCATTTGATGTTGGCACATTATAAGGGCATTTATCAGTATGGCGGTCTCTTTTAAGAACCATATTGACTTTTGGGATTGGTAATTGATGTAGTTCTGCATGAGTTCGTTGTTCGTACGTCTGCCAGTTTTTTATAAGCTTGAGTGTACAGGGTTTTGGCCATAATTTTATCATGCTCTCTAAAAACAATGACTACGCATTTTTTTTCTTGAAGCTGCATACATTGTTCAACAGCTTCCATTGTATCTAGGACATATATTTTGTTTTCTTTACTCCCCTTCTTCTAGATGTAAATGAGAAGTACGATGGCAAATTTGTCCTTGTACTTTGAAACAGTAAGGGCCATGTCCTTGCACATTAGCAGCTAATGTTGCACCCATAGATGCAAAGGATATGGCACTATTATAAAATCTGATATTTATTTTGAAATTTTGGTAGAAGGCTCAGTAATAATGCTTTTTAAATATGTTGGGAATTGTTGTCTTTGTGGAAGTCTTACCTTGACTTTTTGACAGCAACTAATGAACTTGCCATCTCTGGGTCTTTCCTGTTTGAAATGATAAGCCCCACAAAACTGACAGACAATTTTCCTCAGACCACAATTATGAACCTCTACTGTTAAGAATTTAACTAAAGGACCATTGTGAGAACATATATCAATATGACTCTGTAAATCAACATTACAATTGTTATCAGATTGTTCTGATACATTTTCTACATGTTTTTGTTTATTGGTTGCCTTCTTGGGCTTGGATGTTACTTTCTTAGCCACTTTTCTTACGGTTAAGGTTATGGGGTTAGGCTTAATGGGTTAGTTAAGTTGCAGCACATTTCCACAATGGCGCACACAAAACAGGATATTTTCTTCCATTTTATATGTGTAAACAGCAGTATATTATTATTAATATTTTTTTAAACTTGTAATACTGTACCTGTTGTCTTGAATTTGGTGTCTATAAATTCCTGTAGCGATGATGAGACTCTTCAGGTAGTATCTGTTGAAATTTACAGAGAAAGATGCAAATGTTAAAATACATTTTAAATCCATTTTTTTCACTAAGACCATACAAAACAGGATAGATCCTTCCATTTTGTATGTGTTAACAACTTTTGTTGTGCTATCCTGTTTTGTGTGCACCACTGTTGGCATTAGGGGGTTAGGGTACCTTTTGTTGTTTTGTCCTATCCTATTTGGTATGTGCAACTGTTGGCATTAGGGGTTTAGGTTATGGGGTAAGGCTTAGAGGGTGACACACACAAAACAGGATAGATCCTTACATGGGGTTATGGGGTCAAGCTTAGAGGGTGGCGCACACAAACAAGGATAGATCCTTTCATTGTTTATATGTTAACATTTGCTGTGCTATCCGGTTTTGTGTGCACCACTGTTGGCATTAGGAGTTTATGCTTATGGGGCTAGGCTTAGAGGGTTAGTTAGCTTGCAGTGCGTTTTCACATTGGTGCACACTAAACAGGATAGGTCCTTTTTCTTTTTTGTTACTTGGGTTTACTGTATGAGGTATGTGGAACCGTTCCCTGCTGCCAATCTTCCTGCAGTCCTCTTCAGGCAGTGTCTGGGGAAAATGACAGACAGAGATGCAAATGTTCAAAAAACTTTTCAATTACATTTTTTTTTACTAAGACCATACTATTTTTGTTAAGCAAATGTATTTTTGTACATTACCTGTTTGGTGTAATTTATTTTCTGTAAATTTCTACACAGTTTACAGTCTGTGTTACACCGTTCAGTGCTACAAATTAGTCAGTGACACTCTTCAGGCAGAATCTGTTGGAAATGACAGAAATATGCAAATATTGAAATCGACTGTAAATATTAATGATAATTTATTTTGCTAGGAGTTCAAAATCGTTTTGTACATGAATAATGTTATTATTTGCAATATTTGAAAGTTAATTTTTTTTAATGATTAATTTATTAAGTAATTATTAATTTATAATAGCTTACCTATTTGCTGTAATTTGCAGTTTTTCAACTTTTAAAGTTATAATAAAGTTGCTTCAGAAGTAACGCCACCAGAGAAATATACAGGGAGTGCAGAATTATTAGGCAAGTTGTATTTTTGAGGATTCATTTTATTATTGAACAACAACCATGTTCTTAATGAACCCCAAAAACTCATTAATATCAAAGATGAATATTTTTGGAAGTAGTTTTTATTTTGTTTTTAGTTTTAGCTATTTTAGGGGGATATCTGTGTGTGCAGGTGACTATTACTGTGCATAATTATTAGGCAACTTAACAAAAAACAAATATATACCCATTTCAATTATTTATTTTTACCAGTGAAACCAATATAACATCTCAACATTCACAAATATACATTTCTGACATTCAAAAACAAAACAAAAACAAATCAGTGACTAATATAGCCACCTTTCTTTGCAAGGACACTCAAAAGCCTGCCATCCATGGATTCTGTCAGTGTGTTGATCTGTTCATCATCAACATTGCGTGCAGCAGCAACCACAGCCTCCCAGACACTGTTCAGAGAGGTGTACTGTTTTCCCTCCTTGTAAATCTCACATTTGATGATGGACCTCAGGTTCTCAATGGGGTTCAGATCAGGTGAACAAGGAGGCCATGTCATTAGATTTTCTTCTTTTATACCCTTTCTTGCCAGCCACGCTGTGGAGTACTTGGACGCGTGTGATGGAGCATTGTCCTGCATGAAAATCATGTTTTTCTTGAAGGATGCAGACTTCTTCCTGTACCACTGCTTGAAGAAGGTGTCTTCCAGGAACTGGCAGTAGGACTGGGAGTTGAGCTTGACTCCATCCTCAACCAGAAAAGGCCCCACAAGCTCATCTTTGATGATACCAGCCCAAACCAGTACTCCACCTCCACCTTGCTGGCGTCTGAGTCGGACTGGAGCTCTCTGCCCTTTACCAATCCAGCCACGGGCCCATCCATCTGGCCCATCAAGACTCACTCTCATTTCATCAGTCCATAAAACCTTAGAAAAATCAGTCTTGAGATATTTCTTGGCCCAGTCTTGACGTTTCAGCTTGTGTGTTTTGTTCAGTGGTGGTCGTCTTTCAGCCTTTCTTACCTTGGCCATGTCTCTGAGTATTGCACACCTTGTGCTTTTGGGCACTCCAGTGATGTTGCAGCTCTGAAATATGGCCAAACTGGTGGCAAGTGGCATTGTGGCAGCTGCACGCTTGACTTTTCTCAGTTCATGGGCAGTTATCTTGCTCCTTGGTTTTTCCACACGCTTCTTGCGACCCTGTTGACTATTTTGAATGAAACGCTTGATTGTTCGATGATCACGCTTCAGAAGCTTTGCCATTTTAAGAGTGCTGCATCCCTCTGCAAGATATCTCACTATTTTTGACTTTTCTGAGCCTGTCAAGTCCTTCTTTTGACCCATTTTGCCAGAGGAAAGGAAGTTGCCTAATAATTATGCACACCTGATATAGGGTGTTGATGTCATTAGACCACACCCCTTCTCATTACAGAGATGCACATCACCTAATATGCTTAATTGGTAGTAGGCTTTCGAGCCTATACAGCTTGGAGTAAGACAACGTGCATAAAGAGGATGATGTGGTCAAAATACTAATTTGCCTAATAATTCTGCACTCCCTGTACAGTCACACTGTTCATCACCTGAGAAGAAATTGAGAAATGTCTAGAAAGTGTCCAGTATTTATAGAGTGTCAGCTCCAGTAGAAACCGTTAAAACGCAGTGTGCATGCGCTATTTGCGTTGCAGCCGCCATTTGGTGCAAGTTACTTGTTTGTTCCATAAAAAATGGCGTTGTTTTTCTATGTGCCGCAGGATGTGTTGCTGGCTTTGGGTACATTTTACAGGGTCGTGGTGGTTTTTACGTGCTTCGACCTTCGTGCCTTCAAAAATGGAAAATATGGCTCATATTAACTGGCAACCTCATTCACAGGCTACCTGGCTCTCCCCCTGTGCTGTAGGAGAGTTTGTAAGTTAATTTGAGTCATGTTTGTGTATTTTTGGATGTCTTTTAATTTCAGCGGTTCCGCCGTTATAAAAATTCATATTTTTGCGAGGCCCGCAGTACATGAAGGTGTTTCAGGTACTAAATAGTACGGCCGTAACAGGACATAATTTTTCTTGCGTCCCGCGGGTCGTAGGGATGAGCACCTTTTTTCTCGCTTAGGCTTTTTTTGAGCCTTTAAAAACGGAAAATATGACTTAAATTAACTGGCAACCTCACTCACAGGCTACCTAGCTCTCCCATTGTGCTGTGTGTGAGTTTGTAAGTAAATTTGAATCATATCTGTGTATTTTTAATTGTCTTTTCATTTCGGCGGTCCGGCCATTAAATTCATATTTTTGCGAAGGCCAAAGTTTATATAAGTGTTTTGGGTACTAAGTAGTATGGGCCGTAATGGGACGTAATTTTTCTTGCGTCCTGCTTCCGGAGCTCATTGCCTAAGCCATACGGGTCATAGGGATGAACGCCTATGGTGCTTATCTCCTCCAGTGCAATGAGAGCTTTCGGCGCTCATTGCCTAGCTGCTTTGCGAGGGCAGCAGTTGTGTGGGCTCACTATGTGAGCCTGCAATTTTAACCTGGCGTTAGCAACAACTTTTGGCAAGCCCGCAATTACGACAACTATATATGTGATATTAAATCCAGATTTTCTATAAATTACAGCTTTTTTGCTTTGGAATACTTTCCATCTTTCGATATACCATATATACACCATGCTTAGGCATAGAAACTAGCAGACTATAACCGTGAGCATTACCAGAGATATCTGGCTTAGTGTATGTAATATTGACTGATCGGAAGGATCTTCAGTGAATCGTGAGAATCAAGACAACAACACAAGGATTTATGTACCAAGCATCAACAGAGAGAAATACATATGCTCTTATAATACCTCATACTTCTGAGGTCACCTCAGGTGAGACACTGACCGATTGGCCTGCGAATAGCTAACACAGTCTATAGTGAAATAATCTGCACCCTTTGCACTCTCTCCCCTACCCCTTTTGTTTTCCAGAGGGTGGGAAGATTAGGAGTTCAGTCTTGGACATGTTGAGCTTGAGGAGGTGGGTGGACATCCAGGAGGATATACTTGAGAGGCAGTTGGAAACATGTGTTCGAAGAGAGGGGGATAGATCTGGTGCTGAGCCGTACATTTGAGTGTCATCTGCATATAGAAGATACTGAAATCTGATATTGGATGCCGAGGGAGCAGAGGACTTAGATAAGAAGAGGATGGTCAACTGTGTCAAAGGCAGCAGAGAGATCCAGAAGAAGTAGAATAGAAAAGTAACCCTTTGACTTGGCAGTAAGCAAGTCATTAGTAACTTTTTGTGAGAGCTGTTTCAATGGAGTGTTGGGGCTGAAAGACGAATTGTATGGTGTCAAAAAGGGAGTTGGAGGAAATAAATTGGATAAGGCGGTTGTAGATGAGCCACTCAAGTAGTTTGGAAGCCAGGGGAAGTAGCGAGATGAGACGATAGATGCAGAATCAGATATATAAAACTACAGTGACCCTTTATATAACAGTGCAATAGTTTTCCTCATCTATAAAATCTCTGATTGATCCAACTGTATGGCAAAAAATATAAAATATTCGCTAGTCAATAATGTGGTTTCACAAAAATGTTACTCGAGTTATAGGAAAAATTGATATACAGTATTCAGCACAGCCATTCGTTAGCATAGAGGCCTTTAAATAAGATTGTTTCGCTTTTTTTAGAAACTCATTGCTGATTTCATTCTTTGTGAAGAGAACAGAACATATATCAGGGAGAGCATCTAATTTGCAACATAGAAACTAAATGTGCTGGCATTTTACATCATTATTTCTTGGAGAGCATTTCTCAAAATGTACTTCTTTGAATGGAATAGTAATAATGTAACTTGCAGTTCCAAAAAGACCCCAAGGCCACAGCCTCTACAGTCAAAACAAGCTGCAATTGTTTACAAAAACTGCAGATTTGTAGATCAATCATTATAGATCAATCAAAGATTTGTAGATCAATGACATTTGCAATATGCTATTTTGAAAAACTGAAACTGGGGAGGCCAAATATTTTTAGAAAGGTAAAAAATAAGAGCCTCATTCAATTGAGCAATAGTAAATTACTGTAGCCCGTAAGGTTATTTGCTATTCAATTGTTTTTTTTTTTGCTGGCTCTGAATGGGTTACGGGTTACGGGCTTGAAAACGTCCTTGTCTCCAAAAGCCTTTGATCTTTCACGGCCGCAAGAGTTTCATTCACTGAAATCGCAAATCGATATTCAACTGCAAAAATCACTCAAGACAGCACCTGCAGTAAAAAAGAAACCACACCAAAGGACTTTAAAATGTGGGGAAAAATGGAAGGCATTACAATTACATGCACAGCAGCTCCCGAATATCAAATATTGCAAAAACAATAACATGATTTTCCTCATAGGTTGTAATGGTCATGCATATGCCAATATGAAAAGCCATGCTGCAAGATGTTGAAAGCTATGAAAGACACACTCCCTCATTAATTTGCAACACAAATACATGTAAATGGCTGACATATTAACCCTTTCTCACTCACAGAGGCTCAAATGTGGACCCTAAAAATACAATGATCATCTTATATACATCTCACTTATCACATCTACATTGGGACAACAAATAGTGGCCAGATTACACCACCACATCAGGGGAATATTTTACATTTGGTTGTTCAGTCCCTCTGTTGTGTCTGACTCTCTGTGACTCTATGGACTACATACAATTCATCTGCTGCCGCATGAGGGCCAGCATCGCCACCTTCGCAGCCTGGCTTGGTGTTGGGAATGGAGGGTCCTGGGGCGTGGCCTGGTGAGGAGGTGATGGTGTCCCAGTGGGGAGGGTTTTCTGGCCCAGCTGGAGCCTGGCTCAATAAGGGCAGTGGTGTTGGTGACCCCGGTGGTGGTGGCGGGCAGTCGGAGGCACTGCTGAGGTGGAGTAGGGGGTGTCAAGTCCACCTGGACCCTCCTTGGGAGGGCCCTGGTGAGATGCTGAGTCTCTGTAGGAGGGGGATAGTGGGGTCAAATCCTGGCAATGTGGCTGGTGGTCCTGCTGGTGATCCCACTAGCCTGCGTGCTACTTCAGAAGAAAATACAACACAGTCAACGCATGGGCGGGTGAAACGCAACTTTCTACTCTCCCTCTGTCAACCATCTGCGGCTAGACCGCGTTCTATTGACTGAGAGGCCTGTGTCGCACTAAGTTATACTGTGATTGGATCGTAACAGCGGATCGTATCTCAGCCAGCCCATTAACAGATTGTGGCCGCCGGAGTTGTTTACGGGCTTGAGACCTCGGTCCGTAATTAGCACTCTTGCTCAACTGAATAGCTCCGGAATCGGAGACAAACGGAAGCCAACAGCACCCTTCAGACATACGGCCTCTATCCCGCAAGATGCGGGCTTGCAATTGAATCAGGCTCTAAATCTCATGTACATCATCAAACAAAGCACTGCAAATCAAGTGGAAAACTGTTTAGGAGTTTCACAATTTATGCACATTTAGCTTTTTTATAAGGGCTCTTGTTTAACCTAATCATTACTTCTGCTGCTTGCCTCTCTAAAGACTGTGTCTTAAGGTTCTGCAAGGACAAAAAATCACAAGCACCATGCAAATGGCAATAAAACTCTCTTTGCTGCACAATATGTAAGCCTCTTTTTGGGCTCCTTAGATATTCAAAGAAAAAAATCAAATGTATTATTGCAGTAAAGGCAAATATGAGCATATAGACGGAGCTTGTACGTTAATTATGAGGATCTTGTGGAATTGCCTATAATAGCAGTAAATAATGAGGTGCTGAGTCAGTTTTAGGGTCAGGTTAACTGCATAGTTTCAGTGCCATAAAAGCTATCACAGGAGCATTTTAAACAACTATTAGGCAGTTAGATGAGGTTCAAACCAAAATGTTTTTACCCATCTTCTGTTTTAGTTTAGCTATTGTACATGATGAAAAGAGGAAGCTGTAGATAGGAAATTTTTATTCATTAGTTTGCGACTTTCCATGACGTCATGGACTATAACACACAACGACATCTTTATGTCCGTGGTGATGCTGATCCACTTGGTATTCATGGCAGAGATACTGGAGTGGATTGCCAATTCCTTCTCCAGTGGGTCACAGCAAACAACTCCTGGTATTCCTAGGTCATCTCCCATCCAAGTACTGACCAGTCCCGACCCTGTTCAGCTGCAGTGTGGATTGACTTCTTGGCTCCCTGACTGGGGTCAACCCCGGGTCACATTGGTGAAAGAACCAAATCCTCACCACTGGAGCACCAGGGAACCCCAGACAAGGAATTAAAAGGATAGAAAGCTGACGATGTCTAAAGCTGAGGTTTATTTAAGAGAATATTGTGTGAGAATGTTAGCACAAAGCACTTGAAACTTTTCCACTTTTTTTTTTTATGTTTGCTTAACTCCTTTTATATAATGGTTTTGATATGATATGAAGTAATTTTTGGGGAGTTAAAAATATGTTGTGTTACGGGGAAGATAGAGATAGTCATAGAAGTTCAGGGTTGTTTAGGCGTAGGCTCAACTCTACTGAGTGTTTTGAGACACTAGTTAGTGCTAGTTAATTGACGCAGTTTAAACTGAATGACAGGGATAGGAAAATGCACATTTTATTGGACAATGGCTCCCTCTACACTGTTATATATTATGAATAGTAGAGATAAATAAGAGTTACCTTTGTCTTTAAGACATTGTTGTATAATATCACACAATTTGAAAGGGTTGCATTCTCCAATCAAAGGGCAAACTGCATTTAAACTATATTGCAGCCTTTTTGCTGTATCATTTTCCTTCAATGCAAATGTTATATCAGGAAGATAACTTCAGTTTATACATTCATTATATAGATATTTTTATTACTCAAGTATTTAAACTAAACCTGGTGGGATTGCAAATGGTGTGAAAAAAATATGAAAAGCACCACTTAATTTAGCACAATTTGGACCACACCACTGTAAAGATCCCCTAAAAGCATGTTGAAATATATTTAGAATTTGTTTAATCCCTGCATTTTTCTCTGAGGATTCAGTAAAATAAAATCTATGTTTACATGAGTTACTGACTGCCCACTCCCAGACATGCAGCTTTTGCTCTGTGTAGTGAGCCGAAGGGAAACCAGTGTTATCTCTTAACAGATCAATCTGTGCAGATCATGGAATGCTGAAAATGCCAACAGGTCAGTTGTTTGTTAACTTTTGAGAGTAGTTTTACCCTGCACTCAGGAATGCAACAAATCTCTTTCCTTCACGCGTGCCACAGCTCTCTGTTAATAACAGTGTTTGTAAACGGACTTAAACATTTTGGTTTTTTTAGGTGCTGTTAGTGTAAATAAAACAAGAGATAATTTTAACATACAATCTTGTGCTCACACAATGAAGAGCATTTACAGTGAGATAAATGACCCTTTAAAGTAAAAATTAAAAAATGATGGCAAGACGGATTACTAATTGCAGAAAGAATAAATAAAAATCAGTTATACATGTATTGATATTTACAGTCCTAGTTATGGCCAGGGGTATTTAAAACCAAGCAAAATCTATTATCGGAATAAATCTGAGGGGAAGATGATAAGTGGTAGTGATTTTAATTTTATGATGATTCCAAATATAGGACAAAATCCTTGAGAGTTACATTTTCAAGTTATGTAATTCCTATTATGGGTAAATTCAGCAGGTGTGTTAGATGTATGGAGTAGTACATTTAAGTTTTGTTTAATAGTTTTCTTTCAAAAATAATACATAGAGGTCAGGTTGGTTTTGTTTCAAAAAGACAAGCTGTGGATAATGTAAGAAGATTGTTAAATAGTGTTTATTAAGCTGAGAATGGAAAATTTCCTACTGTCATAAGGAATACAGAAAGCCTTTCATTCTGTTTCAATGCAATTGGAAAAAGAGAAACTGTTGTGAAAGCTTGATCAATAAATACATTTTTTTCAAATAGAAAACAACTAGAGTAAGAAATTCTAGAATTAATCAATTTATTGGATCAGGTGGACTAGCATTCACAGATTTGTATACATGTAATTTATTTACTCAGTTGTCTAATTTGACATAATGGCATCAGTATGAAGATAGATCTATTTGGATGGACAATGATGTACATGATCTTTACTGTGATATTTCAAAGTAGATTGTTTGCAAACTAGATATATCAGAAAGATAACTCCAAATACAGGGAGTGCAGAATTATTAGGCAAGTTGTATTTTTGAGGATTCATTTTATTATTGAACAACAACCATGTTCTCAATGAACCCAAAAACTCATTAATATCAAAGCTGAATATTTTTGGAAGTAGTTTTTAGTTTGTTTTTAGTTTTAGCTATTTTAGGGGGACATCTCTGTGTGCAGGTGACTATTACTGTGCATAATTATTAGGCAGCTTAACAAAAAACAAATATATACCCATTTCAATTATTTATTTTTACCAGTGAAACCAATATAACATCTCAACATTCACAAATATACATTTCTGACATTCAAAAACAAAACAAAAACAAATCAGTGACCAATATAGCCACCTTTCTTTGCAAGGACACTCAAAAGCCTGCCATCCATGGATTCTGTCATTGTTTTGATCTGTTCACCATCAACATTGCGTGCAGCAGCAACCACAGCCTTCCAGACACTGTTCAGAGAGGTGTACTGTTTTCCCTCCTTGTAAATCTCACATTTGATGATGGACCACAGGTTCTCAATGGGGTTCAGATCAGGTGAACAAGGAGGCCATGTCATTAGATTTTCTTCTTTTATACCCTTTCTTGCCAGCCACGCTGTGAAGTACTTTGACGCGTGTGATGGAGCATTGTCCTGCATGAAAATCATGTTTTTCTTGAAGGATGCAGACTTCTTCCTGTACCACTGCTTGAAGAAGGTGTCTTCCAGGAACTGGCAGTAGGACTGGGAGTTGAGCTTGACTCCATCCTCAACCCGAAAAGGCCCCACAAGCTCATCTTTGATGATACCAGCCCAAACCAGTACTCCACCTCCACCTTGCTGGCGTCTGAGTCGGACTGGAGCTCTCTGCCCTTTACCAATCCAGCCACGGGCCCATCCATCTGGCCCATCAAGACTCACTCTCATTTCATCAGTCCATAAAACCTTAGAAAAATCAGTCTTGAGATATTTCTTGGCCCAGTCTTGACGTTTCAGCTTGTGTGTCTTGTTCAGTGGTGGTCGTCTTTCAGCCTTTCTTCCCTTGGCCATGTCTCTGAGTATTGCACACCTTGTGCTTTTGGGCACTCCAGTGATGTTGCAGCTCTGAAATATGGCCAAACTGGAGGCAAGTGGCATCGTGGCAGCTGCACGCTTGACTTTTCTCAGTTCATGGGCAGTTATTTTGCGCCTTGGTTTTTCCACACGCTTCTTGCGACCCTGTTGACTATTTTGAATGAAACGCTTGATTGTTCGATGATCACGCTTCAGAAGCTTTGCAATTTTAAGAGTGCTGCATCCCTCTGCAAGATATCTCACTATTTTTGACTTTTCTGAGCCTGTCAAGTCCTTCTTTTGACCCATTTTGCCAAAGGAAAGGAAGTTGCCTAATAATTATGCACACCTGATATAGGGTGTTGATGTCATTAGACCACACCCCTTCTCATTACAGAGATGCACATCACCTAATATGCTTAATTGGTAGTAGGCTTTCGAGCCTATACAGCTTGGAGTAAGACAACATGCATAAAGAGGATGATGTGGTCAAAATACTCATTTGCCTAATAATTCTGCACTCCCTGTAATCCCATCAGAGATTTTTTTCTTTATTTGTGGAATGCTTATAAATTTAAGAAACATATTTATAAACAATTATACAAAATTGTTACCTTCATTTTTTAAGAAGAGAGTAGTATTCACCTGTTAGGGTGGATACTAGGAATGTAGCAGGTCACTATTCTTTCCATAACTGAAGAAGCCTTATAGATAGACAAAACACGTTTAGTTGCTTTAATATATTTTATTTAGATTTTAATTATTGTTTTTGTGTATATGTATCTTTACCTTTTTTACCTTTTTTTCCTTTTATATGGTTTTGTACTCATATGGTTGTAACAATCGTTTTTTTGAGTATATCACTTAGGACAATGTATGTACAGTGCATTATCTTTCACTAATGTTTCTGTATGTATGCCATGGAGGTGACTAGTACTGAAAATAGAACCATTTTTGGAAAACGAATATACATTCTTAATAAAGTGACACTGCTATTTAATATCTAAAATATAGCAAGAGTGTCCTTTTGTCAACACACATATATTTCTAATGAGAAGTAGGTGATATACTAACTCCCCATACCAATAAGAAGAACTTTGATTCCACATACACCCAAGGGTGGTATACCGGGAGGAAGAAAAAGGAAATTGTGAGAACAATTCCTCTAAGGTCTGTGAAGGGGACCAAATCACAAGGTGATCCATATATCTCAACTAATGTGAGTGAGTTTTTGTATTTATTATCGTGGTTGTTGATATCTTTCATGTTTCACTAGGAGGTGGTGCGCTTCTCTCCCCCTACCTTTTGGTTTTCTAGTCTCATTTATTTTTAAAGGTAACTGTTTAAACCTCCTTTCTGGATCGTTACCTTGTCATGGTTAAGGGGCTTGTGTACTTGAGTGAAGCTGTGAGCTATACCATGTAGGGTCAACCAAGGTGGGCAGATCATAGCAGAGAGGTTAGACAAATCACTGTGCACTGGAGGAGGAACTGGCCACCTACTTCAGTATCTTCAACATGAAAACCATATGGATGAGTACAATTATCCACAAGTGAAGCAAATATAATCTATAATGTATCAAAATTAATAGAGTATGATAACGTTAAAATGGTATGTCCTAGATTGGGAATGTAAATTTAACATTTAATCAAAATGAATTGAAACTAGAATTGTGAGCACAGATCTTGAATTAATGTCATACATAGAGAAGTAGTTTATAAGCTTTTATTCCAAAGTTATTATACCGAATAGCTAACCTCTCTGCTTTTGTGATTATCAGGGAGAGGATAGGTTAGTTTGTGTTTGGTAGACATGTCAGATAGCACAAACTTTTTGGAAGAAAATCTTAAATTTCATAGAATGTTCTGAAAAACAATATCTAATGGAAACCAGAAAATGTGTCATTACCTTAAATCAGTCTAGGCAGGGCCATATCTACCTTTCTGGAGCCTCTAGGCAGTGAAGTGGAGGAGCCCCTGTGAGTGAGTTTGAAAGGTATGCAAGGACCCGTTTTTGCCTTTTCTGTACGTGTAAGTTCCTTTTCCTGTTGTATCTCTCTTGTTCTAGGTGGTTACCCCCTAGTAGCCAGTCTATGAACTGCAACATTTCATTTTTTTAAGCCAGGAACCATTTTTTTTAAGGAGCGGCTGCCTAGTTGGCCTAATGGGTAATCCGGCCATGGTTATAGGTCTGAATGTATATTTTGGTAGCAGTCAAATTAATTCTGGCTAAAGAATGGATAAAACAATATCAATCATTATCAATAGAAAAGGTGAAAATTAAAATAAATTGGATTATGGCCCATGAAATAATTATTAATAAAATACAAAATAGCAAAGACCAGTTTCTGGTAACTAGGTCGATTTGGCACAATGAAGTCTGTTATTTAGTTGGGAGGTACAGTCCCTGTGACATTAAGAACTTGGTTGTGGTAAATGTCTGGCTTGAATGAGATGTGCTTATTGATATGGTATAGATCGAATTATAATTTAAATTGAATTTATTTTTAATATATTTTGTTTATTATTTTAGGATATGTTTGTAATAAGAATAATATTTCTGTAATAAAAATATGATAGAAGGCCGTGGACGTTTTTAGGAGAGGACGCTGATTACAGGAATTTACAAGGAGAGGAAGCCAATGGCAGTGGTTTAAAAGGACAGACTAGCAAAAACTAAGAGTCACTTTTATAAATTTGCAAAATACAAGTTTTATGAAAACTAATTGTGTTTTTCCAAATTATTTTCTAAAGTGAGGCTTACATTTTTATATATATATATATATATATATATATATATATATATATATATATATATAAATAAAACGTGTAGATTCAGAGCAGATCTCAGAGATCAGAGATGCAGGTAAAAAACAGATATTCACCATGATTCCAAAAACGAATAGATGAGTTTGGCGCAGATGCGCCTGGTTCTATTGTACATTCAATTTAAAATGCAAAGTAAGATTACCGCCATGAGAGCTACTTCTGTTATATTTATATGAATGATTATCTGTCTCATAACCACAAGCTTTTCTTACAATCAATTGAAAAAGGAATTGAAAGTCTAACAGCTGCATATTTACTGTATGGTTATAATTCCCCTAACAAATTACTGTAATTTGGGGAAAGTAATGCTCTTTTTTAGATTAGCAAGCAAACGTGGGCTGAGCAACTGTTAACTGTAATCTGTATAACATTTTGGAGTCTTACACAACTATAGAGTGATAAAACTTAGAACTGTGCATCAACTGAGGCAACACCTCCAAAAATGACACGAGAAATGTTAATGTATATGTTTTTTCTTTATAGCAAATGATGTTTTAATGGATGACTACAGTATTAGGAAAACATTTCAAGTTTATGATGTATGTAACAAGCTAACAACATTAGTAACATTTTTAGACAAAATCTTAATTTTTGAAGACTAAATAGAAAGGTCTAAATACATTTGTATATATGAAGGTCTTGTTTGACTTCAGCACTTCCTGCTATTTTGGAATCTAAGGGTGTATGGTTATTTGATCTTATCTGTATGTGGAAGGAGGGAGGGGTGTGAAGAGAAGAGGGTGAAGTTAGGGGGATATGTTATATCATTGGACATTTAAGTATTTTACACCTATCCCCATCTCTGCACACACTAAGAAGCAATAAAAACTGCCAGCCCGTGCAGAACTGCAACCCACACCTACATGCAGCCTTCAGCCTTTATTAAAGTATCATGTGACAGTATATATATATATATATATATATATATATATATATATATATATATATCCCAGCTCAACTTCCCAGAATGCAGTGTAATAACTGTTTTTCTTGGAACTCTGAGCTGGAAACATGTTTTTTAACTTGCTTTAGACATTCAGATGTGAACACAGATGTTCTTTTTATTTACTATATACAGTATATATACATACAGGTGAACCCCTGTAATCATTATTAATCTGTAATCTGTTCCTGATGGAGGGATCGATATAGGATCGGATGAATATAGAATCATTTTTTCCCATAGGAATTAAATTAAATATGTATAGTCTGTCCCCAGCACCAAATCTGATACATTAATTAATACAAATGTAACCAGAACTTTACCTCTACTGAGGAGCGATGATAGCAGAAGCTGATGAGAAGCAAAGAAATTATTGTTTAAAAGGGGAGCCAACCGTCATTAATCATAATTCCAATTCTGGTGATCAATGTATTTTTTGTCACTTTCCTGATGATTCACTAGCACTCAATTAAGCAAAGAACCTGTTCAATGTTTTCAGTTTTTGTCTCTTTTTTTAATTTTGTGACTAATATTGGATTTTTGGATGAATATAGGAGAAATGTATTGCCTAAAAAAATTAACTAATTTTGTAATTAACAAATATAGGGTCAGATGAATATAGAGGTTCCACAAGCTGAGATCCCGCTCCATGCTGATGATAGCCAGTAAGCTTGAAACAGCTTTACATGGATAGGATTCTCAGCTTGTGTTAAATCCAGCCTTGTCTTTGCATTAAAGCTGTGTAATACAGCAGGCATAAGCTTATAGGAAGCCATGTTTGAAAATGGCGATTGATGGAAGAGCGAGGCATTCGTGGGCACATTTGCAGGTCCCAGCTCAGCTTCCCAGAATGCAGTGTAATAACTGTTTTTCTCGGAACTCTGAGCTAGAAGCAGATTTCATAACTTGCTTTAGACGTTCAAATGTGAACACAGATGTACTATTTATTTACTAAATAGATAGATAGATAGATAGATAGATAGATAGATAGATAGATAGGTGGTACCTTGGTACTCGTCCTTAATTGGTTCCAGAGGGCACGACAAGTACCAAAGCATAAGGAGTTCCCAAAAGGTGTAATGTAAATTGACTCAAACAGGTCTTAGCAAGCATGATGAGGTAAAGCAATTTGTGCTTGTCAAACTGCTTTGAATACCAAATTTGTATATATGTTTATATACAGGCATACCCCGTTTAACGCATTCCAAGAAGACTGAGTACTAAACAAAATAGTTTTAAATGGGTTAATTTTAACATAGGGTAAATAGAGATAGTGTAACACCCGACCAAGAATAAACAAGTTTAACTTAAAATGTTAAGTTACTGTATTTTTATATTAACTTGAAAATTATAGTATACATAACACATACACATACTGGTCAAACACAGAAATACTAACTTTCTGTTTGTGCTGTTGAAGGTTATGGCTACTCTGGAATTCTTGTGTTTTTAGTGATCAATTCACCTCTTTTTTAATTTTCTCTTTCTAGCATTAAACAAATGTTGAAAGCAAGAGATAGCATCTAAAATGCATCTTCTTGCTTTTCTACTTCTTTAAAAATCTGAATCATTTGCTACAAATTGATCAGCAATTTCATTTATTGTCATTAAGCTGTAGCAAATTCTTTGGGTTCTTCCTTTTCAGAATCCCTATTTTCAGGTTCTGCATGAGTCCACTGTTCTGCCAGTTCTTGAAGGTTGTCGTTGTTAAGGCTCTTACAAAAAAAATGCAGCAACTCCTAAATATCCTTTGCATCTGTATCTTCTAGTAATGCTGTAATGAAAAGGTTAATCATTTGGTCAACAGTGGGCTCTTCTTGTTGAAAATTCTTGCAAATCACCGGCTATATCTCCTTCCACTCTCCTTTCATACATTTATCAGTAACTTCTTTCCAAGCGAGTTTAAGGTTGCTTACGGCATCCATGATGTTATATTCCTTCCAAAATTGTATCATTGATTCTTTACTTTTGCCGTCTGTTTTATCAATAAGTTGCTGAAATGTGCAACTAAGATAAAATGCATTAAAAGTTGATATGGCTCCCTGATCCATTGAATGGATTTAAAATGTAGTGTTGGGTGGCAGCCAGGATGCAACAGTTTAAGATGGACAAGTGGGTAGGATGGCTTAGAACATTATCAGTCAATAATAACCTTTTTGGTTTTTGGTTCAATTTGTGTTTACAGATGGACACAAATGTGTGGTAAACCAATTTTCCAAAATGTCCATAGCAATTCAAGGTTTCCTTTCAAATTCCCAAATCACAGGCAAACTTGATTGTAAAATGTTTTTCATGGTTCTTGGAGTTCCAGTAGCATGTCGCATTACTGATTACTGATTCTGCAATCGGGTAAATCCCCCTGATACCTCACTGCCTGCCTTAACCCTTGTGCTCTTGTAGCAACACCAGGCCAGGAGAAGAGGTGGGAGTAGTCAGTTCAGTGTGGGAGGGAGGTTGCCGGATTAAAGGAATGCCCCTTTATCCAAACCCAGATAATCGGTGCCCAACCTGTAATGATTCATTCAACAAATAGAATTTCTGTTGTTTTTTTTTTTTTAAAGGTTAATGTGGGCCTGGTAAACTGAAACTTATAGGACTTTGGCCCAAATGTGTGGTAAACCAATTTTCCAAAATGTAAATAGCAATTCAAGATTTCCTTTCAAATTCCCAAATCCAAGGTAAACTTGATTGTAAAATGTTTTTCATGGTTCTTGGGGTTCCAGTAGCATGTCGCATTACTGATTACTGATTCTGCAATCGGGTAAATCCCCCTGATACCTCACTGCCTGCCTTAACCCTTGTGCTCTTGTAGCAACACCAGGCCAGGAGAAGAGGTGGGAGTAGTCAGTTCAGTGTGGGAGGGAGGTTGCCGGATTAAAGGAGGTGCCCCTTTATCCAAACACAGATAATCGGTGCCCAACCTGTAATGATTCATTCAACAAATAGAATTTCTGTTGTTTTTTTTTTAAAAGGTTAATGTGGGCCTGGTAAACTGAAACTTATAGGACTTTGGCCCAGAAAAATAACTATTTTTGTGACCAATCACTGCCAAATTGCTCTTGTTAGCCGCAGTCAGGGTCCCATTATTATATTAACTCTAAGAGATATATAAAGTTATAACATTCTAGTACCTATATCTGGCTACCACAAGGGACATCCACTGCAAAATCCATCTGCCCATTTTGGAAGTAGGAATAAAAATAAATGGCATTATCTAATGAAAGTGATTGTTCTAAAAAAAATGGGGGCTTCTAAGACTCCTATGCCTACCCTCTATCACAATGCCATATGGTGTGTGTAACTGAAAAAGAAACAGGACCCCTTTAAACTTGGAGATCACAGTACCCTGGTGCAGTGGGATTGGGAGGTAAAAATATAAAGTGACCGCTTTCATTGGACCCCTTATAAGTGGTGAAGCATTAGTGAACCCATCTTTTCTCCCATGTCTTATTGTATTGGGGGAATATGCAATTAAAGATAAGCCCTATCCACCTTGTTATACCTAGTCCCTCATGGGCAGGGGGTCAATCCCCTTCTCCAATAAACTAAATCTATCTACACCCTCTGTGGCTTTTAAAGATAGGCAGATGTAACATGTTGAATGAGCGTAATTTTTTCTAAATCTCTTATCACTGACAGTTTTTATGCAATATAATGTTTCTGAAATGTATAAATCATGTTCTTTAAGACATATGGTAGAGCTTTTGGGAGTCCTTTTATTACCCTACTAGGATACGTTAGCATTTTGTTTCTGACCTAGATGCTTTCCTTTTTCTTTGCTTCATTGAAGTTTTCCAAGTTTAGATATCATTAACCTTTGCATTGATGAGCATTTCACCAACTTACTGGATATAAATTGCATTATGCAGCAAGTATTGGCAGCTTGATGTACACAGACTGATTTGGGGAAATTGATCTTCAGTCAGAAAGATGACAAAGAGCTGTGAATCTGTGACATAACTTTCAGAGTACAAACATCTAGTCTTATAAAATAAAATGAGCCAGGCAAGTCTTGTTGGCAGTTCAATTTAATAGAAATGCAAATAAAAGGTAAGAAATAACAAAATGCAGAGGGTATTGTTTTGCTGTTTTAAGGAGATGGCAAACTAAATATTCAAGATCAGCATGTAAAGCAATAGATGATACATCTTTAAAGGGACATAGAACATGCATTTTAACGAGCAAGTTTTAAATACTAGAAATTATTTTTTGCATGAAAACATATTAAGTAATTAAGTAAAATCTGTTTAAACTTAATTGAAACTAACAGGAAATGCATATAACATAGATCTTATTGGCAGACAAGTATTACTCATACATCTATATTACTGCTCATTGGCTAACAGGACATGCCAGCCAGAGCAGTTAAACATTTGAAACATATGCTAATGACGTGACATGCATGTGACATCACATTATTAACATATGCCGGTACAGAAGACGTGCTGCGGCGTCAGGATCAGCATAAGCTCATCGGAGCATAATAGCAATAGGGTAGGGATTGCAGAGGGTGCAGTAAAGAGGAGTTTATGGTGGAAAGAAGATGATGATAAGGGGGGAGGAGGAGAAGGAGGAGGATGATGATAAGGGGGCAGGAGGAGGATGATAAGAGGGGAGGAGAAGGATGATAAGTGGGGAGGAGATAAGGGGGAAGGAGGAGGATGATAATGGGGAAGGAGGAGGATAACGGGGGGAAGGAGGAGGATTTTTTTTTTGAGTATAAGGCAAAGGGGGCTTTTTAGGTATAAAAAAATGTCGGCTTATACTCGAGTATATACGGTAATTAATTTTATACTTATCGATAAGTGTCAAATAAAATATAAACTCCACTTACATTTGTGATAGAAGGCATGTAATGAAAAAAAAATAGTGTAATAGTTGGGGAGGACAAACATTTACGTGAATAGGGAATTGGCACTAAATACGTACCTGGTAATGAAATACAAAATTACAACTAAGCAAAATTCTATACAGAATGCAACTTATTTAAAATATAATCAATAAAAACACAGCAAAAATTGTTCAACACTATTCTTTCAATATATATGCAGAAGTTTAGTGCTTAAAATAGTGTTTTACCAGTTGAAAATATTTTGCAAAAATGCAGACAAAAACTGTTACTTGAAACACCTTAAATAAAATCTACCTTTTATTGATATGTATTAAAACAAGAGAAAGAAACTAAAAATAGGGTCACAATAATTTAAGAATAACTAGTCCAGAAATGTGAACCAATATACCTACTGTTACTCAATTATTCATTATTTGCTTGAGAATCTCAGACTTATATATATTTTACCTTTTATATTAAAATCACTTGAATCTCAGATGGGGTATAATTCTAATCATTGCCATTAGGATATACCCCTTAATTTAAATGTGAACATTTGTATTGACACAAATATTGCCCAAGCATTTTCAAAATAGATTGAATTAAGTGTTCTCCTAACCTAAATGCCTAAACTGCAATTCCTAAATATTGCACTTTTATTCAATTGCTTTTTCCCACTGGTATGTAGAAAAACTGTTTAAATAGATATTTGGTTTGAGATAAGTATTTAATCAGCTCTTTGCACAGTGTAGAGTCCACCTGTCACAACGCACAATATATTTGGGTCAATACAAATGTTCACATTTAAATTAAGGGATATATCATAAGGGAAATGAATAGTATTATACCTTAACTGAGACTCCAGTTCAAGAGATAATTAAAGGCTGTCATAACATTGCTACAATATATATATATATATATATATATATATATATATATATATATATATATATATATATAAATGATGTGGTTTTGAAATAAAGGTTACAACTGTATACATCTAAAATTCATAGATGAAGAATGAATAATTGAGTAACAATATCTACAGTGGTATTTGACTCAAAATTCTGGCTTACTTGTTTTTAATTATTGGAACCCTATTTATAGTTTATTTCTCTTATTTTAATGCATATTAATAAACAGTAGAATGTATTTATGGTGTTTCTAGCAGCAGACAATTTTCTCTGCATTGTTGTAAAATACAATTCAACATTAGAAGCTTGGAAGAGACACTTGGACGTACTAAACTAGTAGTTACCCCAAGGATGCTTTCTCCATTGCTTCTAGTTCAAGTGAAGTTTAAGTACACTATGGCCCTCATTCAATTGCAATTTTGCCAATTGAATAGAGCTCTAAATAACATATATTTTTTAAAGAAGTTTTTAGTTAGTAAACATCTATCCAAAAGCAAGGTTTTCACTAACTAAAAACTTCTTTAAAAAAAATAGGCTCTGTGCTTATATAGAGCCCTATTCAATTGGCCAAATCGCAATTGAATGAGGCCCCATGTGTTTCACGTGCCTCAGCAGGTAGAATACTCATGACACACAGCATGAGTTTCTTATGGTAAAGAAGAGAAATCCTGGAGGAAAACGAAACATGTATTCAATGCTTTTCCTAGTTTGATTTGTTACCTGTATTTTATAAAATAATTCCACAATTGCTTGATTTCTTATGAATGGAAATTATGTTTTTTGCTTTATCAAGTCATTTTAGAAAATGCTATTGGTATTTCCAGATGCTATTAAAGGAGCACATATTGGGGATGCTGAGCGACACTGACCTGATTTTAAAACCAGAAGAGAAATGGCAGACTATATCTGACTCATGATCTTGCAATTGTATCTGCATTACTTTAGTATTTTAATATATTTATTAACAGTTTGCTAACAAATCTCAGGTACATTTTTTATTATTTCCCCAACGTTTTCAAATGATTGCTTTAATACAACCATGTAAGTATTTCCAGTAGCATATTTACTCCAGGGACACAAAACAAACTTGGATATACACGCTAAAGAAATGTTTTATGTTTATTTGTGTTGCTATTAATAGTTCTGCTGTCCTTGACATGCAATCTAAAAATGTACTGAAATATAAAGAAACATTTGAAATACACATTGTATCTATACAACAGCATTGAAAGGAAAGGTGTTGTAAACAACTAGTAGGAAATCATATGTTTTACTCTGAAGTCTGTAATAAGTAAATACTATGGATACTTGCTTTTAATAATGTTTTGGAATTTACAGGCGGTAATACATTTTAATCACTGCAGCAATGTAAAAGTCTGTTGCCCCCGTCACCCCAAAAACTATTTGGGTTACCATAAAAGAACAGTAAAATGTGGATGTAAATTGTGCTAGCTGCTGTTTCATAGATCGATTTTGAAGTATTCACTGTTGTCTATCACATGCGACTTCATATGCTAATTTGTGACTCTCTGTGACTATGGTAGGGGACTTAACGCCTATCCTCTACTTTCTATCCTTGTAAACTTAACACTCTTTTCATTAGGTCTGTTGTAAATAAAGCCAATTTTAACAGCCACATTTCTATTGTGCCAATAAAACGTTGTCTGTATTCAAAGTATCTTCCATACTCATAAAGTTGATCAGAAGAAACCAAAATGGTAGATTCCACAACAGCATAATTGCACATAAAAGTAATAAATTAAAGGAGATATAATAACTCCACTTCTCAAACTATCACATTTATGTTTATGATAGAAAGGTGTAATAACTTGGTTACTTTCCATATAACACTAGTTGTGGCATTATTTAACTCAACTTTCTAACTCAGTTTACCCATAGTGCATTACTGTGATGTGTTTTTTTTTTTTATCCTTCCCCTGGGGCACCTCATCTGGCTGTGACCGTGATCGGAAAATGCTAATGATGTGACAGGCATCCGAGTGACATCACATGCACATCACGTCATTAGCTTTTGCCGGTCCCAGTCACAGCCAGATAAGGTGCCGCTGGGGAAGGGTAAATATTGGATCATCAGATCATACTAAGGGGAGAGGGTAGAGGGAAGTGAATTGAGAGGGGCAATATGAGGAGGCGGATAAGGGAGCAAAGGGAGGATGAGGAGGGGAAGGGGGAAGGAGGGAGGAGGAGGAGGGGAAAGGGAGGAGGAGGAATGGTGTGCTGAGGGGGCCCAGGCAAATTAGGCAGCACTAGGCCCCCTCCAAATCCGCCCCTGCACTCCTCAATGTAATCCCGAGTGTGGCTCAGGGTTACCACTTTAGGTACTAAAAAATAACCCTGAGCCAGACTCGGGATTGCCACTAGGAGGGTTAAAGAACCACTCTAACGTCCTATCAACATGAGCTAGATGCTTTAATTTGGCATTAATCATTAATATGATGCATACTCAATGATTTTAAAAAACAATATTCAATATTAAATTAACTGTCAAAGTTCAGACTCAGCTGTTGCTGGTATTCACCCACTATGAAGTCAAGGGTGGCTTTGAATTCCAGGAAGCGGCTAAATTTTAAGATAATTTTTTTTACCACCACGGCAATGTTGTTTTAGAAGTTTCCCTTATTGTAATGAGCAGCTCAGTATTCTAATTGGTGGCTTGAAAAGGGTGGGATAGTGGCGCAGGACCCTGGTGCAAAAAAAATGTTGGCCCCCTTGGTGGGATGTAAAAAATGTTTTGCACTGTCCCTCACCAGGATCAAATCAGTCAGTACACCTGGCTTTGTGAACCTCCTCTGGCTGCAGCAGAGCTCCAGGGTGCGCGCTCCACTTTCCTGCGACATTCTCTATGGATATATATGCACACACATACAGTATCTCACAAATGTGAGTACACCCCTCACAATTTTGTAAATATTTGTTAAATATCTTTCATGTGACAACACTGAAGAAATAACACTATGCTGCAATTTTAAAGTAGTAAGTGTATAGCCAGTATAACAGTGTACATTTGCTGTCCCCTATAAATAACTCAACACACAGCCATTAATGTCTAAACAGTTGGCAACAAAAGTGAGTACACCCCTAAGTGGAAATGTCCAAATTGGGCCCAAAGTGTCAATATTTTGTGTGGCCACCATTATTTTCCAGCACTGTCTTAACCCTCATGGGCATGGAGTTCACCAGAGTTTCGCAAGTTGCCACTGGGGTCCTCTTCCACACCTCCATGATGACATCACAGACCAGGTGGATGTTAGAGACCTTGCACTCCCCCACTTTCCATTTGAGGATGCCCCACAGATGGTCAATAGGGTTTAGGTTACATGCTTGGCCAGTCCATCATCTTTACCTTCAGCTTCTTTAGCAAAGCAGTGGTCATCTTGGAGGTGTGTTTGGGGTCATTATCATGTTGGAATACTGCCCTGTGACCCAGTCTCCGAAGGAAGGGGATCATGCTCTGCTTCAGTATGTCACAGTACATGTTGGCATTCATGGTTCCCTCAATGAACTGTCGCTTCCCAGTGCCAGCAGCACTTATGCAAGCCCAGACCATGACACTCCCACCACCATGCTTGACTGTAGGCAAGACACACTTGCCTTTGTACTCCTCACCTGGTTGACGCCACACACGCTTGATACCATCTGAACCAAATAAGTTTATCTTGGTCTCATCGGCCCACAGGACATGGTTCCAGGAATCCATGTCCTTAGCCTGCTTGTCTTCAGCAAACTGCTTGAGGGCTTTCTTGTGCATCATCTTTAGAAGAGTCTTCCTTCTGGGACCACAGCCATGCAGACCAATTTGATGCAGTGTGTGACGTATGGTCTGAGCACTGACAGGCTGACCCCCACCCCTTCAACCTCTGCAGCAATGCTGGCAGCATTTATACGTGTATTTCCCAAAGACAAATGTGACATGCTGAAGCAGAGCATGATCCCTTCCCTTCAGAGACTGGACCGCAAGGTAGTATTCCAACATGATAACGACCCCAAACACACCTCCAAGACAACAACTGCCTTGCTAAAGAAGCTGAAGGTAAAGGTGATGGATTGGTCACATGAAAAGATATTATAAAATATTTACAAAAATGTGAGGGGTGTACTCACTTTTGTGAGATACTGTATATTCACATATATACACATAAATAAACCTCACCCTCACATAGCAGCCAACCCTCTTAGCATACATCCAGTTCTTGTCAGCAGCCATCCCCTCTCAGGATCTATCCCCACACAGCACACAACTTCTCAGCACCCACCTCACATAGGGCCTCATTCTATTATCGGCCGTAAATCGGCCGTAAGGCTGCGATTCCTTGCGGGGGTTCAGTTAACTCGCGATTCTATTATACGGCCCCGCAAGGATCTCCCCTTACGGCCGGCCGCATATCTTGGAACCGGCCGTAAGCTGAGAAACATAAAAACGCAAAAATAAATTCAAGCCTGCACTGTACAGCTCTGTAAATGCTAGGGATCATATTGGGGGACATGAGGATTAAAAGGAACCCACTCTCAAGCTTGCACATCTGCCCAAACCCAAGTTCAAATTAACTGTTTATTATGCGGCGTGGGTGTGTCTGAGGTGCTCCAAGCACTCTGGACTTTTTACATGGATATTTTACGGATATTAAAAATAAAATATTTTACGGATTTGAGTACAGGATAATTATGTGCTATTTTTTCTAACACCTAAAATCCCTTTATAGTCTTCTCAAAGTGCAGGATGGCTTTTTTTGAGCTATTTTATGTGCTTAATTGGTGCTAGCGGGACCTTTTTCCTGCAAGTAAGCAGCGGCTCGTTTTTAGCCTTGCAGAGAGGTTTCCCGGAGCAATTGAATTGCAAAACTCTTGCGGCCGTTTTAGATCAAAGGCTTTCCTCTGGCGCGAGCGGCCGCAAGAGATAGCAAGGCACCGGCCGCAAGCCTGCCGGAGCCTTCGGCCGTAAGGGAATAGAATAGCCGAATAGCTTGCGGCCGGTCCTTGCGGCCCCGCAACGGCTGCGGCCGCTAATAGAATGAGGCCCATAGCATCCATCCTTATCTCCTTTGCTTCTCCCTCACAGACATCTTTGCTGTACTTTGCTGTCACTTTGCAGCCCTTGCTCTCTTACCTTCTTCCCTGATACACATTGCCTGCACGCTGAATTGCTCCACACTTTCACCATTTGGAGCTTCAGTAGAAATGCTCTGTTTTAAACAGGCACACACTTCAGGCTGGGTGTGTGTATGTGCAGTCAAGGAAGACAGGGCGACCCAGGGGGATGCCAATGGGGCCTTGGCAAGTTGTTCCAGGGTGGGAAGCCTCAGGGGTGGCCCTACACTCCAAAAAAAAAAAAAGTATATTCAAAAAAAGTTTTTTTATTTAAATTACACAGCACTGCCGATCCCCCCCTCCCGATGAGAGCCCTGGTGCACTGCACCACCTGCACCACTGGTGGATCCGCCCATGGGTGGGGGTAATAATCTGTTTATGCCACCACATAGACAGACAAGCAGACTGTAATCCTAATTAATATGTCAAAGTAGCTAATTAGTGTTTGCAGGCTGCTCATTTGTATAATTTTGCAACAATATTGATTATATAAGGATTGATTCACTTTAGAATTAAATGTCTAGTACAAGCTAGTTTTTCATACTCTGTAATTTTAAACATTACTAACCTTACAATCTTTAAAAGGCATGGCAGAAAAGTATTTACCTTGGTTTTCCTTTAAGGTTTTTCAATAAGATTTAAAACTAAAATATTTGCTTATGTAAAGGAAAGGATCACAACCACTCTGCTTTAAAAAATATTTTACACGTTAGGCAAAAATACAAACAAAAAAATAACCCCATGACATTTCTTTCTTTGTATTACAGAATACAAATTTACTTTTCACTTTATAAATGGAAATAGGGCTTACAAGACCAAGTTTATTTGATATCTCCACAGGAAAATATTGGTCTTTACAAGCTAGCTTTTCTTACTGTATTGTGTCTTTTATTGGTTAAACCTTTTTTTATTTAAAGAATCACAGTACTATAAAAATAATGGCTGTGAAAATGAAAGTATGTGCAAAAGTATACCTAAATTAATAATGGTTAAACTTTATAATATTAATAGTTATGCTTTAAAACTCTTACTTTTATAGGCTTCAATACGACGAGCTGTCATTTGTCTCTGCCCGTTTTGCATAATTAGGAGGAGACTTCCTGCTGTGTGTTCTGGTGTCTGACTGACGTATATCAGACCTCATATTTACACCAGTCAGACACTAGAACACACAGCGTGAAGTCTGTTACATCTGGCCAGCCAATAGTTATGCAAAAGGGATGTAGCTAAGCGGCAAAGCACATCAGGCAGAAACCTATAAAATAAGAGCTTTAAAATATATCAACTAGCATTACAAAGTTTAAACATTATAAATCAAGTATACTTATGAATGTACTTTCATTTTAGTAATCATTATTTTTAAAGTACACTGGTCCTTTAATTATTTTTTTAATAAATATAGAGCAACAGCAGTAACAAAAAGCAATGATAAGTATAGACGTGTATGCATATGGAATAACATTAATAAACAGTACAGTCCCATAAAATACAAGTATAGTAAAAAAAATGTACAGTAACTTATAAAATATAATTCTACATACAAATGTAGAAGGTTTTTTTGTAGGAAAATAAATATTCACTTTTACCAAGGAAATGGTCACTAGCTAAATGCGTTTGTAATGTTACAGTGTTTTTTTGTTTTGTTTTAAATATTAGGTATTTTGTAACTGGTTAATACGTTTTTTATCTATTTCCCGCAACTAGTGTATTTTCTCCCATGTGATAGTGTGTGCTAGAGTGGGCAAAACAATTGTAAATGACTGGATGATGAAAATGACAAGGCAAGCAGGAATTAGAAGAATTGTAAGGTTCAGAAAGCCAGAGGGCATACATGAAAAACTGTCCACATCGCAATTAGATTGGCATATCAACATATAATAGTCATATCCAGTAGTGTCTCGCTTTTCACAGGCAATGTTCAGAGTGGTACCATATAAAGCTTGTTTGCTATTACAGAATACACATGTTTTTTTTTTCCATTTACAAATGGATATAGGTTGTAAAAAGTGCCTTGGCAGGGTATCTCCACAGGCAAATAATGGTCTTTGAAAAACCTAGCCTCTTTTGAACTGCCTTTTTCGAATGGATGTTTTTATTTCAGTTTTGTTATCAACAAGTATAGAGCAACACCATAAACACAATGGAAAGTTATGCATAACCATGGATAAATAGCATTAATAGTTACCACATTTTCACAAAATGCTAATGTAGCAAAACATTTAAATAAGTAACATATACAGTATAACTCCACATAATATAGAGGAAATGTTACTTATGAAAATTAAATATTCATCAAACCAAGGAAATGGACACTTGCTAAAATGCGTTTGTGATGTTACAATATTCTTTTTATTAAATTAGTAGATGGTAGCCTCATTCAATTTGAAGCCCGCATCTTGCGGTATACAAGCCATATGTCTGGGGGCGTGCTGCGGGCTTGAACTCTGGTACAATTCCAGTGCTATTCAACTGAACAAGCCCGCAAGTTATGGGCCAAAAGCTGAAACTGTAATCCATACACTTGTATGTAGCATTTCAGGGCAGGAACATGATCAATTAAGCAAGGCCATAACTACCCATTTAGAAACAGCCAATAGAAAATGAGACATCATTAGGTCAGTAAAACATGGTGCTTACATGTCAATCAATTAGCGTTTGGAGGTCTGATATGCGATCTGACTCGCAAAACTGCAAAACACAAAATAATCAAAATGAATGCCGATACTGTTCTAGTCCATGTGGGTGGCCTAATATGTATTAACTTACTGATTCCCGAGATCAATATAACTCTGAATTGAAACAGTAAAAAATATATTTTTGATTGGTGATTTGCGGGCTTGAGACTGTTGTGCAATTAATTCTAATGTCTTTCATCGCTTTCCCCATCATTTACAGAGCTGTATAGATTTTTTATTTGCATTTACAGTGCTACGGACATGTATTTAACCCCTTTGCGGGTCCCATCTTGTACCCGTAAGGATTTCTTCTACATCTGTTTACAGTGTGAAAACATGAGGAATTGTAGCAATTGGCGGATGCAAACCTGGGGGGGGGGGGGGGGGGGGGTTAATGTAGGATCAACCAACTGGTACATTCATACTTATTCAGTAAAAATATAGTAAGGTTGCTCATTGTACAAAATCAGATTGACCGGTGTGTTTATATTTGACTGCTTGAATTGTTTTATTATTGTCACATATATAGTTGTGAGCATACGAGCCGTTGCTGAAGGCGCTCCTTGCCAGCAACTGCAACCCTCGCAAACTTTACGTCGTAACGCAAACAACATACGAGACACGTTAACACCCATTACGACCTCGCAAAAATCGGCCGCAACCCGCGAACATGAAAAAATGAAAAACTCTTGCAAACTTTACGTCGTAACGCAAACAACATACGAGACACGTTAACACCCATTACGACCTTGCAAAAATCGTCCGCAACCCGCGAACATGAAAAAATGAAGAAAAAAAAAGCTTACCTACAGCAAGAGGGAGAATCCAGCACCTCAAAAAATGAAGTTACACCTTAATTTAACTGAAAATAAAAGAGTTTAGACACTAAAAAATTCTCTGAGTGAGAGAAAAAATGGCCGCCGAACAAAACGAAAACGAGGCTACAGCACTTTAACCACGCAAAACACCACAAAACACCTACGGATATTCCGCTACAGACGCATACCACACATTAGCTGCCATTTTAGAACAATGCGGAAGTAAACAGCTACGCTAACGGTTTGGTCTCACGCACACACACTATTACACTGCACGGCAGCTCCACACCACTAATGCTCCAGCAACATCAAAACAGATTGTCAGCTCTTAAACAGAATGCTTCCTTCATATATTACTTGAAAATAGGTAAAGTATATTAATTTATTAATGTATTATTTATTTAATTATTATACACCAAACAGCATTTTTTGACGGGCAATTCGCTAGTAAATAATAATAATCACTTTTCAATTAGTAAAAATTTACAAATTCTATAGGATAGAACAATGTTTCACAAACATTTTCTTTGATGTCCCACTTAAAAGTTGAAAAGAGTAATTTAATATGGTTCAGGACCTTTGTGGACTACCTAATCATTTTATTTGCTTGCTTCCTAACATTTATAGGGAGCTGTATTATGTTAAAATACAACCTGTGTTCTAATAAACCATTCAATGTAGTATCTAGATAATGTATTGTTCTTTAAAAGGGCCATTTCATTCAGCACAATGTGGACCATACAACAGTAAAAATCTCATAAAACCATGTTAAAATTTATTCAGAATATTTTTTTTACTGAGATAACCACACATTTTAATTTTAGTGGATTTATCTGTTGACATTTTTTCTTCCTGCCTACTGCCAGATTCAGAGCTCAGAAGGGAGTGGTGTTTTGCCCCCTTAATTACTTTAACAAATCAGGTTGCAGGGGTGTGTATCCATTGAAGTCCATGAGAAATCCCACACAGACCTGTTCAATTAATAAGGTTCTTTATTTATTTTTTTACCTAGTGGCTTAGAATGTTTTTCAGAAGCAGTGATATATGCAGATCCTTTCATGCAGAATCTTCTATGTAAAGCATGCACACAGTTATAAAAGTCAAAAGCTGTAATATGCTCATCGTTATACACAGAGACCCTTCTATCCAGACCATGCACACAGCTATACAAGTCACAAGCAGTAATATGCAGTTATTTATACGCAGAGACCCCTCTATCCAGACCATGCACACAGCTATACAAGTCACAAGCAGTAATATGCTGATCCTTATACACAGAGACCCCTCTATCAAGACCATGCACACAGCTATACAAGTCACAAGCAGTAATATGCAGATCCTTATACACAGATACCCCTCCATCGAGATCATGCTCACCCCATACCTGGCTCTTTGTATGAAATGTAAAGTGCTCATTAGTATTCCAAGAGCAAAGTGCATGCAGAGAAACACATTGCTCAAGGCAAGCTGTAGAACTCCCAGTAGCTTACATGCAGAGTGCTTCCTGTTCCTGCTGGGAAGCATCAAATTTATCTTCCCAGCCAATAAGGACGAGGCAGCCAGATTCCTTCATGTGAGTAGTATCTGATTGACAGATCTTTCCCAGGAGAACTAAAGCACACTGTGTGGTGTGATGCAGTGTAAGGGCCTCCTTCTATTAGCGGCCGTTGCGGGGCCGGTGCCTTGCTATCTCTTGCGGCCGCTCGCGCCGGAGGAAAGCCTTTGATCTAAAACGGCCGCAAGAGATTTGCAATTCAATTGCTCCGGGAAACCTCTCTGCAAGGCTAAAAACGAGCCGCAGCTTACTTGCAGGAAAGAGGTCTCGCTAGCACCAATTAAGCACATAAAATAGCTCAAATAAAGCCATCCTGCACTTTGAGAAGACTATAAAGGGATTTTAGGTGTTAGAAAAAATAGCACATAATTATCCTGTACTCAAATCCGTAAAATATTTTATTTTTAATATCCGTAAAATATCCATGTAAAAAGTCCAGAGTGCTTGGAGCACCTCAGACACGCCCACGCCGCAGCCGGAAAAAAAACAGTTAATTTGAACTCGGGTTTAGGCAGATGTGCAAGCTTGAGAGTGGGTTTCTTTTAATCCTCATGTCCCCCAATATGATCCCTAGCATTTACAGAGCTGTACAGTGCAGGCTTGAATTTATTTTTGAGTTTTTATATTTCTGAGATTACGGCCGGTTCCAAGATATGCGGCCGGCGGTAAAAGGAGATCCTTGCGGGCCGTATAATAGAATCGCGAGTTAACTGAACCCCTGCAAGGAATCGCAGCCTTACGGACGATTTACGGCCGATAATAGAATGAGGCCCATAGGCTCCATTACACACACCTTTTTGCAAAGGAGTAGGTGGGAGCTGTGGAGAGGAATGAATTAGGTAAATAAATCAAAACATTGTAAACATTTTTTACCCATAATACAAATAAAATTGAGAAACAATCCCAATATTTTTATATTATAAATAAGTTGCTCTGCCAACTGCAGCAGATTTGTAGTAGTGAGTTAACTGGCCCTTTAAAATGTGTCTTAATTTTCTTAATTTTGCTTTATAATTGTTTTGTAATCCCAGTTGCACTGTGGGCAACCTGAATGGAGCTCATGGTCCACGGACTTCAGTCTGGGAATCTCTGAAATAGAGAATTCATATTTTGGGGCTCAAGTGAAAATGAGGCAGGAGCACCAAGGCAGCTAAACTGTATTTCAATGCATTGATGAAGCTATAATAAATGCATTAAATAACGCATTCCCATTAGGTGAATTGGAACATGAATGGCATTGTAATTGTAATACATACTTTTTTTTTTTACTAACATCCATAAAAAATCATTGAGATTGAAATGGATGAACATTGATGTGTCTGAATTGAAAAGCATAACATTTAAATATAACCTGAATGTCTAGCCACATCTACACAACCTCTGACATTTTGTGTTAGCCTCACTGTGCGTTTTCTACACCATAATAGTGCACTTTCTTTTATTTATTTATTTATAACAAAGACCTGCATACATTTAATTTATAGCATTTATGCAGCGGAAAAAGGAATCCAGCTTTTTCCAATGTTTTTCATTATAGTTTTCATTAAAAAGACTGACATGTTACCTTTATCATTACTTTGCTCATCTCATAGAAATGTCTGAGTTTCTCAAGTCTGTATCTATGGGAATATCAAACAATGGGAACAGCAGGGTCTATAAGGCTGATAGTCGTCTATAGGAAAAGGTAAACATAAAATAAGAAAGAGGAAAAAAACATTAAGACAGACAAATTGTACAACAACAAAAAGGCTGAAAGAGCATGGACAAAGAAAAGGCCTGTAACAAAAAATGAAGAGTTTTTTCAAATGGAATAAAAAAGTATCCAAGGTTACAGAAAGCAGAAACTAGAAGAGATATAAATAAAATAAAAATATTGGATTTTTATTACATCTACGATGTATGAATTTAATCTTCCAGTATTGAAAGGCTGTAAGCAAAGCTTTAATCAGCATTTTCAGTGCTAAATAAACACATGTAAATATTGAAAAAATGTAATATTGCCTCCCTGAATTATTATTATTAGCGATTATTTGTAACGCGCCAACATATTCCGTAGCGCTATACATTAGTTAATTTCCAGGCGAAGACAAATTCAATATTAACACATTGCAAAGGATAGAGGGCCCTGTCTTTGAGCATAGAATCCAGTGTCCATAGCGCTTTCCCAAAGCGCCATGCAAGATTGAAAACTCGCAAACTCACAATCTAAAGGTTCTATGTGTGGTGCTGGAGGGTGATCCAATGTAGTTCTGTGGAGTAGGAAATTGTGTCTATCTTCCACTTTCCCCCTTAACAAGTAAGAATATCATCCTCTCTTATCTACTAAATACTTTAACATACTATAACAATTTCTATATTACTCAACGAAAAGAGATGTTTAGATATTATCTTTTAAGCAAATCAATAACTTATTTTTACTATGAATTTTAAATAAATAAAAACACTAAGGAGAAGCTTAATAACATACCATGAAAGAAAATGATTGCCTAAAAAGAGAGAAGTTAGTGAACGGAGCTTGAAACCAACAGCTTCCAGGGCTGTACAATTAACTAAGATTTCCCTTTTTTCAAATTAAAGGATATAATTAAGATATTAATTAATTCATTTTTTTACCTTAGAAAAATCATATTAAATAATACCTCAACGAATTATCTCTCTCTTACAGAAACTGTATATCCAGTAAAAAAGAGAATACCATTATGAGTACACTAATATGTCTCAAGCTGGCCAAGAAAATTTATTTTTGCACAGAATTCTGAAGTGAACTACCACTAAGGACTCTTGATAGTGACATGTAAATGAGGTTGAAATCTATCACTTTTTTTGCCTCAGACACACTAACATGGGTATCCATTTAGGACTATGGGCTCTGCTCCCAGGCAGCATTCAGAATATGGCCATGTATTAGGGTACAGAGCCAGAACCCACTCACAAACTGCAGTTTTGCCCTTATCTGAGGCTCATCAGCGTGAGGTTGGTTCTGGGATCTGTGAAATGAGGCTGGAGAGACACTATGGGCTCCATTGCATTTTTTAAGCAGGCATTTACCATGCAAGTTTGTAATTAACTTGCCAAGCTATCTATAAAATCGTTACAAATTTCAGTGCTGAATAGCCTAAAATGATCTGTGTTAGCAAGTTATGCTGGCATGTAGCATACTGTGTGTAAGCCTTTTTTTCCTTCCCAACCCTACCCATACTTATGACCACCCATAGAAGCAGAAAAATGCCTCTGAAAATGATTCAAGTGACAGATCTGATGCTGCAATCAGTATAACATCTCAACTGAGTCTGATATAAGGCTGGATCTCTTATATGCAACACAATTACAGGGTTAACTTTAGCAATCTACTTCATTGCCCATGTGATGATTATTAATGTTTAATTATAAAGTGACAACATTCCACATTGCAAAAAACATGAATTCTTAGACCATTCCTGACATACTAAGCAACCCCTTTTAATATTTAACAGTTTGTCTGTAACACCTGCAGTGTCTTCATTTCCTGAAGGTGGGCGCATGCGCAGTACTGTCGTACCGCCGCTCACCACCGCCATTACACGACAGAGGCAGGACAGAGAGAGACACACAACAGATAGAGGAGACACACACGCAGGACACAGAGAGAGACAGAGAGATAGACACACAGGATAGAGGGAGACACACAACAGATAGAGAAAGAGACACACACACAGGACAGAGACATACATACAACAGATAGAGGAGACACACACACAGGACAGAGAGAGACAGAGAGAGAGACACAGGATAGAGGGAGACACACAACAGATAGAGGAGACACACACACAGGACAGAGAGAGAGACAGAGAGAGAGGCACACAGGATAGAGGGAGACACACAACAGATAGAGAAAGAGACACACACACACAGGACAGAGAGAGACACACAACAGATAGAGGAAACACACACACAGGACAGAGAGAGACACACAACAGATAGAGGAGACACACACACAGGACAGAGAGAGACAGAGAGAGAGACACACAGGATAGAGGGAGACACACAACAGATAGAGGAGACACACACACAGGACAGAGAGAGAGACAGAGAGAGAGGCACACAGGATAGCGGGAGACACACAACAGATAGAGAAAGAGACACACACACACAGGACAGAGAGAGACACATAACAGATAGAGGAGACACACACACGACAGAGAGAGACACACAACAGATAGAGGAGACACACACACGACAGAGAGAGACACACAACAGATAGAGGAGACACACACACGACAGAGAGAGACACACAACAGATAGAGGGAGACACACAACAGATAGAGAAAGAGACACACACACAGGACAGAGACAGACACACAACAGATAGAGGAGACACACACACAGGACAGAGAGAGACAGAGAGAGAGACACAGGATAGAGGGAGACACACAACAGATAGAGGAGACACACACACAGGACAGAGAGAGACTGAGAGAGAGACACAGGATAGAGGGAGACACACAACAGATAGAGGAGACACACACACAGGACAGAGAGAGAGACAGAGAGAGAGGCACACAGCATAGTTTGAGACACACAACAGATAGAGAAAGAGACACACACACGACAGAGAGAGACACACAACAGATAGAGGAGACACACACACGACAGAGAGAGACACACAACAGATAGAGGAGACACACACACGACAGAGAGAGACACACAACAGATAGAGGAGACACACACACGACAGAGAGAGACACACAACAGATAGAGGAGACACACACACAGGACAGAGAGAGACAGAGAGAGAGACACAGGATAGAGGGAGACACACAACAGATAGAGGAGACACACACACAGGACAGAGAGAGACAGAGAGAGAGACACAGGATAGAGGGAGACACACAACAGATAGAGGAGACACACACACAGGACAGAGAGAGACAGAGAGAGAGAGACACAGGATAGAGAGAGACACACAACAGGTAGAGGAGACACACACACAGGACAGAGAGAGAGACAGAGAGAGAGGCACACAGGATAGTGGGAGACACACAACAGATAGAGAAAGAGACACACGCAGGACAGAGAGAGAAATACAACAAATAAAGAGAGACATACACAGGACAGAGAGACACACACAACAGATAGAGAAGGAGACAAACACACACAGGACAGAGAGAAAGAGACACACAGGACAGACAGAGAGAGAGAGACAGAGAGAGAGAGAGACACATAGGACAGAGAGAGACACACAACAGATAAGAGAGACATACACAGGACAAAGAGACACATACAAAAGATAGAAGGAGACACACACACACAGGACAGAGAGAAAGAGACACACACACACACAGGACAGAGAGAGACACATAACAGATAGAGGAGACACACACACGACAGAGAGAGACACACAACAGATAGAGGAGACACACACACGACAGAGAGAGACACACAACAGATAGAGGAGACACACACATGACAGAGAGAGACACACAACAGATAGAGGGAGACACACAACAGATAGAGAAAGAGACACACACACAGGACAGAGACAGACACACAACAGATAGAGGAGACACACACACAGGACAGAGAGAGACAGAGAGAGAGACACAGGATAGAGGGAGACACACAACAGATAGAGGAGACACACACACAGGACAGAGAGAGACTGAGAGAGAGACACAGGATAGAGGGAGACACACAACAGATAGAGGAGACACACACACAGGACAGAGAGAGAGACAGAGAGAGAGGCACACAGCATAGTGGGAGACACACAACAGATAGAGAAAGAGACACACACACGACAGAGAGAGACACACAACAGATAGAGGAGACACACACACGACAGAGAGAGACACACAACAGATAGAGGAGACACACACACACGACAGAGAGAGACACACAACAGATAGAGGAGACACACACACAGGACAGAGAGAGACACAGAGAGAGAGACACAGGATAGAGGGAGACACACAACAGATAGAGGAGACACACACACAGGACAGAGAGAGACAGAGAGAGAGACACAGGATAGAGGGAGACACACAACAGGTAGAGGAGACACACACACAGGACAGAGAGAGAGACAGAGAGAGAGGCACACAGGATAGTGGGAGACACACAACAGATAGAGAAAGAGACACACACAGGACAGAAAGAGACACACAACAGATAGAGGAGACACACACACAGGACAGAGAGAGACACACAACAGATAGAGAAAGAGACACACACACAGGACAGAGAGAGAGACACACAGGATAGATAGAGACACACAACAGATAGAGAAAGAGACACACACACAGGACAGAGAAAGACACACAACAGATAGAGGAGACACACACACAGGACAGAGAGAAAGAGACACACACACACAGGACAGAGAGAGAGACAGAGAGAGAGAGAGACACAGGATAGAGGGGGACACACAACAGATAGAGAAAGAGACACACACACAGTACAGAGATAGAGACACAACAGATAAATAGAAACATACACAGGACAGAGAGAGACAAATAACAGATAGAGAAAGAGACACACACACACAGGATAGAGAGAGAGACAGAGAGAGAGACACAGGATAGAGAGAGAGACACGCAGGACAAAGAGAGAAATACAACAAATAAAGAGAGACATACACAGGACAGAGAGACACACACAACAGATAGAGAAGGAGACAAACACACACAGGACAGAGAGAAAGAGACACACAGGACAGACAGAGAGAGAGAGACAGAGAGAGAGAGAGACACATAGGACAGAGAGAGACACACAACAGATAAGAGAGATATACACAGGACAGAGAGACACATACAACAGATAGAAGGAGACACACACACACAGGACAGAGAGAAAGAGACACACACACACACACAGGACAGAGAGAGAGACACAGAGAGAGAGACACAGGATAGAGAGAGAGAGACACACAGGACAGAGAGAGACACACAACAGATAAAGAGATACACAGGATAGACAGAGACACAGGACAGAGAGAGAGGCACACACAAGACAGAGAGAGTGGGTGACACACATGACAGAGATAGAGAGAAAGAGAGGGAGAGAGAGACACAGGACAGAGAGACAGCACACAGACAGAGAGCATACAGACAGAGAGAGCGAAGAGAGAGAATGCACAGAGAGAGAGAGCGCACAGAGAGATCAATGAGAAAGAGAGCCCATGGGGAGGGAGAGAGCACAGAGAGAGAGTACAAAGAGAGAGAGACACACACAGGACAGAGAGATAGAGAAAGAGAGGGAGAGAGATACAGGACAGAGAGAGAGAGAACACACAGACAGAGAGCATGGAGAGAGAGAACAGACAGAGAGTGCACACAGAGAGCACAGAACGAGAGCGCACAGAGAGAGAGAGCATACAGAGAGAGAGCACACCGAGAGAGCGCAGAGAGAGAGAGAGGGTGCACACAGAGAAAGACAACACACAGACAGAGAGTGCACACAGAGAGAGAGCACAAAGAGAGAGAGAGAGTGTACAGACAGAGAACACACAGAGGGAGAGAGCAAACAGAGAGCACACAGAGAGAGAGCACGTAGAGAGAGAGACTGCACAGAGCAAGAGAGAGTGCAGAGACAGACAGCATACAGCCAGACAGCACAGAAAGAGCGAGACACAGCATACTCGCCACATAACATAGAGATTAACAGCACAGAGAGATACAGCACAGACAATTCAAGATAACAGTCTATGATACCATCATTTATGATGGGCAAGTTACTAGTTATATAAAAATACAGGATAAAATATTATTGTAAAATAATACTTAGGTCTCAAGGTCTTAGTTAGCTCCCTGTGTTCTTAGAAGAATCACAATAAGTTATTGGAATGTGCTATTTGCTCATATCAATTTTTGCTCCTGAGATTTGCCTATAATGTTAACTTTTAGAACAAATTCATTGGTATTACAACTCAGAAAACAACTTTTATGACCCGGTAACCTCAGGAAAGAACTGTGGTTCATTTATTATTGGTTAGTATATACAGCCAGTAGTACATACAAACGAGCAGTGACTGCTTTATGAATTAATTCTGTTTTGCATTCAAATGCATATTAAATATGTTTTACTTTTATCCTATTTTGCTTTTTATAAGGTATGAACTATGTTTGCTTAAGCCGGCAATAAAAATGATCCAGGATTATAGTCTAATAATAAAAAGTTTATATTTGTTTGCTTTGAAAACATGTACCCATTCTGCCTTTCATTTTTTGTATTCCATAATCTTTTATGTAAATAGAATTGCCAAATACAATAAAATGTTGTGTGTGTGTGTGGATTAGAGCTTGCTCTCCATGCTTTCTACCTTGCAGTAGCTCTGTTTTATTGGAACCTCCACTGATTTGAATGAAAAAGAAATATGAATGAGCTACTCAATCCAGAAAGAAAAGTACAAAGGAGAGAGTTGGTTATAACCTAACAACTACCCTACATTGTTCTGCAGCATATTCATAACTTTGTAGTGCTCAGGCAACAATGGATCCACCCTTCTCCCATCACAATATATGTTTGAAAGGGGATCTTGTATAATTGTTGTAATAATTTTGACAAATTGAGTAAGGCATGGATTGAGGCACGGATTGTGTGTACGTCAATATAAATTTAAATTCAAAAGATTAGATTGCTCAATTTCAGTGAAAGAAACACTGTACCATAATCTATGTCTATATTCTTAAATCTGTCTGAGTGTAGGGCCTATAGTTCTAAATGTATCATATTTTAGAGGGCCTGAGGCCAAAAGGGTGGAACATTTGTGAGCCTCATTTGCATGTCATTACCCAGAATCCTTCTGGCCTGATTTACACGTTATTGTACAGTGAAGGTATTTCATTCACCTTTCTATCCACCATAACATAGTTACAGCGTTATTAAATTGCGATTTGGCCAATTGAAAAGGGCTCTATATAAGCATACTTTTTTACAGAAGTTTTTAGTTAGTGAGGACCTTGCTTTTGCATAGAAGTTCACTAACTAAAAACTTCTTTTTTATTATAATATTTGTATTATCTCAAATAAAACATACATACATAATATACAAGAACAAACATTACCTTCAATAAATACATACATGCACAAGTCAGAACAAAATAAATATGATATAAAAAAAATTCTCACAAGATAATACAAGAGCTTTTATTAACTAGAAGATAAGTTTCTATTATACAAAACTAACTAACTAAAAACTTCTGTAAAAAAAACATGCTTATATAGAGCCCTTTTCAATTGGCCAAAACGCAATTTTATAAGGCTGTTAGTGTTTAACCATATTTGGGACTTTCATACCTATATATGTAATAGGAGCTACAGAAAAATAAATGTACTCTATCCCAATAATGAATCTTGTGTTGCATAAATGTGGAGATGGAGAAATGTATGAGTAGCTATATAGAAAAAAATAACTTTTATTCAGCTCATCTGATATTTGTCTCAAAAGCTTTAGTACAGGGGTTCTTAGCCTTTACAAGACCTCCGATGGATTGTCCGATATGACCCCATGCCCCCTTCGCCAGGCTGTTGAAATCAATATCATCATCAGATCTATTAGGTGCCAGTATGACTTCAAAAGTTGTCATTAGTTAAGTTTTAAAATCATAAGGATTTTATCATGTTTATTTATAGAAATCTGACAAATGACAAATGCACATAGTGATTTTTTTTCTGTTTTTGTGCAATGAAAACATGGAATTGAGGTTTAGTTACTAACAATGTTACTCACATGTCATTTGACACACCAAGTCCATTTCTCCACTTTTATTTCAGGTTCAATAATTCAGATAATCCTGTTTTACAGAGCTAAATAGCTGTGAATGAAGCCAAGATGTTAATTACCTTCATTGCCAAGCTAGGGTAAACAGTTATTTGCTTATACCAAAACTGCTTGACATCCAACCCAGCCTTTTTTAAATCAGCTTTCTTTCTTGGATCTTTTTAGAAATCAATGAAATCATCATTTGCTGAATTGTTGTCCCTCAGCATATATATAAGTTGAGAAAGGGTTTATGATCCGTAAAATCAATATCTGAGAAGTAATTATCAAAATTGTATCTAGGACTTCTAAATGGGTCTGCTTGAAGAATTACTGCAGGCAACATTTTACCATCTCCATTATAGATCTCATCAATGATTGGAAGGTTTGACTGGTTTCCACTCAAACACAGTGACTCCAAATAGGCAATTCCCTTTTAGGTCCATATACATTCCCTGCATATACATGTTCAAATTGTTAAGGAGACTGAAATATGGGCCAAATATCCCAGGCTATCAATTAAATATTAATTTTCAAAATTGTTTGTTGATGCTTAAGGGATTTAAAAATGTCATCCTGAAGTTCCACTATGTACCTCTGTGTGATAAGGTAAAACACAATGTTCCACTCCAATCTTATAACAGAATGTTTGAAGTAGCCAATGATTTAATGCGCTTACACACGTCAAGTTGATTGCACAATTATTTCCATCACTTCTTTCAGTTTCTTTGTAGTTGTTAATGCCAAAGCTTGTCTATCCAGAACGCAGTGTGTGGTCAACACATTTTTTCCTTGACCAGAGCAACAAATCTAGAGTTCTTGCCAATAGTAGCAGGATCTCCATCCGTACAAATAGACCCAATCAAATCCCATGCTAAAGCATGGAGATCAAAGTGTTAGCTTGGTTAAAGTTTGGTAGGTTTAAATACTTCAGCTCTGTGAATAAACATAAGAAATGCCAGTTTAAGGAAGACACAGCCACAGCTCATGTAATACGTCAATTATCACTAATAATCCTGGTAGCATTGTAATTCCAGATTACTCTAATCTAATAATCCCCCATCCCTCGAGTCAAGAACCCCCAGATAATGGCCTGTCTGGGGTCCCTTGAGTGGAGGGTTTAGAATCAATGCCATAAAAGTGAATACTTACACTATTATATTCTCATCTGTGGCCCTAACTTCATCTTCCTTCTGCTCCTCCTGCATACACACATGTTGTAGCAATGAAATGAACATTCTATAACAGGGGTCACCAAACTCGGTCCTGGAGGGCCGCACACAGGCCTGGATTTGTGGATATCCTTGCTGCAAGCAGGTGAGACTATTGCTTCTTCAGTCATCCTGATTGACTCACCTGTGCACGGAAAGGAAATCATCAAATCCAGGCCTGGGTGCGGCCCTCCAGGACCGAGTTTGGTTACCCCTGTTCTATAACTTTTACATATATATTTGAACTTTGTGTACTATTTTATATGAGCATATATACTTTCAGCAACAAGTTTAACATCATCCTTACAGCTCCAACTCACTATCTTTCTGTAAACAGCGCACCACTCCTATTGGGTTACCCTATGTAGCACCTGTCGACTCTCTGACTTTGATATAATGTATATCCCTTTCCACCATTTGCCTGTTTAATCTGACAAACACAGATATTATATAGACTGATAAAAGCACCTTATATTCAAGTCGCTTGCTTCCAAACAAATATATTTTAAGATAAACAACAATAACAATATACCATCAACATGCAAAATAATTGTGTGTAACTTCAAACAGACTTTTACATTTTCCTATCACAAATTATCCAATAGTTTCAACCTGTGGTTTAAAGGCTACATGGGTTAATTTGCCTATTTTTAGTTCTTTATGTATATAAAAACAAATACATCCCCTTCCAGCCTTGAAACAAAGCACACTGTGTGATTTTAGCCGTCGTTACAATGGTGTCCATTTAATTTGCAAATTCTGAGGTAAAAATAGACGAGGACAATTTGATTTCCCTGTAGTATCAGTGTCCAATTGTTCTGCCGTCTTCACTGAATGAAATGTAACAAATAATCCCACACCATCTGCGCTGTGAAAAGTTGAAAGATGGGACGCAAGAGTTTTTCTATATCTCCAGAGCCACTCGACAGACTAGGCTGAGAATGAAGACGGCTTGTTAGCTTTTGTCTGCTGCAGATGATGAGAATTTGCCTGACAGAAACGTCTGTGACTGTAGTTCATCTGAAATAACATCTACCACTCATGTTTCACTTTTTTGACTTGTGGTTCAAGGTGCTGTATGACGGCTCACAGATCTCTGGTGAGTATATGGTCAATTTATTGAATGTGCTAATTTATGGAATGTTAAAAAAATCTAAATGAAAGCTGAAAAATGACTTATATATATATATATATATATATATATAAATATATATATATATATATATATATATAGTCAATCAGTGGTGGAGCAATGTAGGGGTCCAGCTAGTATCAGCACCTGCCTGATGTGAAGGGAACACTTAAGTAAGAGGGACATGTAAATATTTTATAGAAAGGTGATCTGACCACCTACATGAACTTTTATTGACCAACTGGAACTATCTACCTTGTATAGAGAATTTGCATGGTGGACCCAATCTTATTTTGCACCAAGGCCCTGTATTCACTCTCTCCACCACTGATATAAATTATTATCTTACCAGGGTTGGAAAGGGCTAGTGCACACAAGAAGAGATCTTCTCAACATCAGTTACTATGAGCTATGGATAGGTTAAAGCTTACTCTCTGTATTTTCAAGCATCTACATTGACATAAATAGAAAGAAAATAAGAAATTATTAACTAAAACGGCAAGTTCAAGGTAAACAAAAACAGCCTTAGTAAATTGCGATTCGGTAAATGTAAAAGGGCTCTATTTAAGCACACAGCATATTTTTTTTACAGAAGTTTTTAGTTAGTAAAGACCTTGCTTTTGGATAGAAGTTCACTAACTAAAAACTTCTGTAAAAAAAATATGCTCTGTGCTTATATAGAGCCCTTTTACATTTACCGAATCACAATTTAATAAGGCTGAAAGTTATTTTATATTAAAAACAAACTCTGAAAGAAGCTTATCTATCAATGTAAGGGTTTTTGACACTAGTTTGGCATTTACTGCTCTAATTATGAAGAGCAGAAGCCATTTTTTTGTAAAAGTGCTGATTCAGCTGCAGTTCTAAGCTATGATGGTCACATTGATTCCCGGTGTTCTTCAGCAGCTCACATAAAGAGGTCTTGTAGCAATACAATCCTATATCTGCTATATCTTTTTGCACATATGTTTGACCTGTAATCATACTCTTTCATATAAGAGCAGCTTGTGTTTGGGCAAAATTCTTCTTTTAAACATAAGAAAAACAGAGGGTAAGGTTTAACCCATATGCATCATTGAGGCTTGAAATTTGAATATTTCATAGCTTGAGCACAATTTTGGTGAGTCAGTGGCTCAATCATTTTTTTATCAATCTACCTATATCATTTGTAAAACCTTTGTATGTTTTAAGTCTTTGAGGTCTGAAGGTGAGAAACACTATACATAATTCTCCTTAATAAAAGTGCACACTGAAGGCTGTTACAACAAAAAGCACTTTATTATACTAAAATTCCATTTGTTGCGTCTGCTTATATCTACTTAATTGACTGGTGCTAAATTAAATGCTTTATTTATTCTAGATACATGCAATATATCCTGTGTTCCAATGCTGCATTGAACAGGGAATGCTAATAAAATTGTTTATTAAAATATATAGATAAGATACTACAGTGTTAGTGTAAAAACGTCCTAATAACCCTGAGTTATAGCTCATTTGCAGATTTAACATTCCAGTTTACTATTAGCTATGTGCAACATACAGCCTCAACTATTAAATATTGTCAATAAATAATATTACTCTAAAAAATGTAGTGCAATGACCTTCACATCTTTTAATAAAATACCATTCACAACCCACTGGTAGTTGGCCCTTGTTTGCTCGCTGCTTGGATTTATAAGGAGAGAACCGTACAATTTATGTATACACTACTGTGTAGTTAAAGAATCTGTATAAAGCCAGATGGTTATTGAAGAGGATTTGAGAAAGTGGTGGGCTTGTTGTATATCTAATGGGATTACCCACTATCGCAACATATTTGGCAGAGTATTAATATTTGATTAAATATATGCGTAACTGAGATTTTACTGTGGGCCACTGGCATATTTCATTAAACAAACACATAAACTCTATCAGCCTTATTAAACTGCGATTCGGTAAATTTAAAAGGGCTCTAATTAAGCACACAGCATATCTTTTTCACAGAAGTTTTTAGTTAGTGAACTTCTATCCAAAAGCAAGGTCTTCACTAACTAAAAACTTCTGTAAATAAAATATGCTGTGTGCTTATATAGAGCCCTATTCAATTGGCCGAATCGCAATTTAATAAGGCTGTATGTTTTCTATCATCCATGTTTAAACATGAAAATTACTTTGTTGGATGATAAATAAGTACGGTAATTAGAAGTCAAGTAAATGTATACTTCAAACTGTAATACAGTTTATCATTTGAAAACTAAACTAACAATTATTTATAGGGAGAATTGCCATCATAACTCATTGCAACACATCATGACCCATTCAATGATTATTTCCCACTACTTGGGTATTGGTTAATTCTCAGTTTAAATACAATTATAGACATAATACAAGATGATTAAGTTGATGTTTGAGTTGTTTTAGTACTATTTTATTATGTACAAATTCATATAACTTCTATTCAGAAGGGAGTTAGTATCTTGGGATTGGACCATCCTTATAAATGGAACCAGACTACTACAGTATCTATTCTACTTTGTGTACAGCACAACAATATTGCTTACTGAGTAAACATAAAAGTAGAAAAGCCACTGTAACATTGTTGGTTGTGTGTATTTGACTTTTTTATTCCTGAATGTAAAAATAATTATTTGGTTTGGTCAACCAGAGGGTTATATGTGGGGATGAAGATTTTAGCCACTTGCTCACTAGGGCCCTCATTCAATTGCATTTTGGCCAATTGAATAGGGCTCTAAATAAGCACATAGCATTTTTTTTTTTAAAGAATTTTTTAGTTAGTAAACATCTATCCAAAAGCAAGGTTTTCACTAACTAAAAACTTCTTTAAAAAAAATATGCTATGTGCTTATTTAGAGCCCTATTCAATTGGTCAAATCTCAATTGAATGAGGCCCTAGGTCTGAGAAACCAGTTGCATCATCCTGATAAGCAAATTGTAATTAGAAAATTAAGTAGGTATTAGTAAATGGCTTAACGTGACACTGAAGTTACTGTATGCCCTCTGCACCATCAGACAGAGAGTTGAAAATCATAAGGAAAGGTTGTTTAATATGTTTAATTAATCTAGAATTAACTTAGGTATAGTTGCTGCTTATATAACCCCTGAAAAGATAATAAGGTTCAGGATATAATTTTGAGCATTACTGATTTCCATACTCACTGCTTTCCATGTAGGGATGTGCTACACTGGGCAAAAAAACTTTGCTTTCAGAACTGGGTTCAAATCCTGATTCATGCCCTAAATAATTATTTTATTTTAACTCCCCAATTTGTCTCAAATATATGTTCCATTTTTATACTAAAAAGGCAAAGCCAAAACCACATAAAAAAAAAAAACAATGTGTTAGTCCACTGGGTTCGTTATTGAGTTTCTGATAAAGCAACATGTTAATTCCAACAACTATGTTACAATATTCACATGTAAGTAAACACAGATAGACAGATAGATAGATAGATAGATAGATAGATAGATAGAACGATAGAACGATAGATAGATAGATAGATAGATAGATAGATAGATAGATAGATAGAACGATAGATAGATAGATAGATAGAACGATAGATAGAACGATAGAACGATAGATAGATAGATAGATAGATAGAGAGACTAGATTGACATTGCAGTCTCAGCAGTTGCCATACACAATCAATGTTGCTTCAGAAGTGTGAGGTCGTATTCACAGGAAATTTCGATAGTTATGGTTATTTTGCCAGTGACGGTGCATCCCAACAAAAAATTACATTTGCAGTATAGTGTGATAACTGATAGACAGTGCAGCCAATCAGACAATGCAGACTACACACTGCAAGGCATTAAACAATTCCTGGAAGGAACACTGTGTTCAACAGTACGTTTCAGTGCTGTAACATGGTGCCTACTGCAAGCAGATGCTCCTAGGCATATGCCTATTGTGCCTAAATTACAATATGGTCCTGATGGTGCATGTACACAGTGGACTGCATGAAGCACACACGCTAAGCACATACAACCAACACATGGACTGCACCAACAAACAACTTTTGAACACACACAGAGTAGATTACACTTATCGCACACATTGGAAACAGGTGTGTTTGGAGACTGGAGTTGATGTGAATGGCCTAATCTATCTGGAGGAGAAGAAAGGGAGACGAAGCAGCATAAACACAACCATGGGGATACCAGAAGCTTTACATTATAATCTTAGGCTACAGCTTGCACTTGCATTTAAAACACACTGCCTATCCTACCTTCCAGGGACATTTCTGTGAACAGACGCTTCAGTCAAGGAACTGTCTACTGAAAATTGCCACATTGGATACTGTAGAAAAGCAGCTTTTACTCATCCCTTTTAGAAATTAATTTTAGGAGGACATTTATTTGACCATTAAATGCATCTTTAACAACCTCAGTCTGGAAACGGGCAGCTGCACTGCTCATATTCTGTCCCAGCAATAGCGGATATTTTGTGACAATGGTCAAAGCTCCTGCTGTCACAGGCTGATTGAAGGAGATTGATCGTCTTTTCAGAAGGTTTTATTATCATAGCATTGATCAAGTTAAATAGATTCAAGAAAGATTGGCCTGGAAGCCCATAATTACTAATCAGATAGCTTAAATTTAGATTGACAGTCAATGGCTTGGACAAGCTTCAATTTGTCAAGCCACTTAATTAACTAAGCATTCGCTTCCTATAAAAGATTCATTACTCTCCTATTTCCAATTGAAAGTACATCTGCCTTGGATTTCTTATGCATACAGCAGATGAAGTGCTAATGAACACATTTGTATTTGTTTGTGTTGTTATGTTCAGTGCTGCATAACATTATGAAACTTGAAATCTATATGATAGCAATATTTTACTTTCCAAGTCACTAACTGGCTATTAGCTCATTAACTGGCAATTAGAAGCCGCATGGTTACATTTTAATTGGGATATAGGTTACATTTTTCAGACACAAGACATTCCTATTTAATTTATATAAATGATCACAAGTTTGAAGAAAATCTGTGAAGTTGTTCTGTCTTAGTTTTAGTTTTGGCGTCAGTTACAGGCTATGAGCTCTTTAGGTTGCATTTAGAAGTCACATGATAATGTTGGTCACATTTCAGTTATAGCTCTTCAATAATACTGAATTATTTGTGTGATGGTTGGTGCGTTTAGGGTTTGAGTTATGGTTAAAGATTAGCTTTATGGTTAGCTCTGTGATAGAGCTTATAGTTGTGGGAAAGATAAGGGATAGTTTGGAGGTCAAACCCAGAACAGAAGTAATTGTACAAGGAGCAAAAATAGGCTGTCTCACATAAATAACATGTAATTGCATGAGCATGACGGGCCCCGGTGCAACAAAAAAAAACTGGCCCCCCTCCAGCATGTACTCGTAATAGCGAAGCAAAATTAAGTATAGGTGACTCTGTGAAAGTCCTGGGTACTTGTTTCACAGACAGCTAGTTTACCTGTTCTTATCTTACTTAAAGGAACACTGCAGTTCAAGAAAAAATACACTTTTTTTGTCAAGTATGTACCAAAGTAATAATATTAGTAGCTGTTTCAAATTTTTGTGAAAAATCTGCATTTTTGAAGGCCCTGTTTATGATTATAGGTATCCATTTTGTGTTTGTTACATACCATTGTGAGAGCTGGATGATGTAGGGTGTTTTTTTTTTTTGCTAGAAGGGCGTGTGAGGAAGGAGGGAACAGCGAGCGTTTGTAAGGATAATTGGATAACACTGAAATAGAAACAACACCCATTGCCTCCTACTGGCCTAGGAGCAGACCCCTTGCATCGTTCACTGCAGCAGCTCTCCAGAAATGTAGATGCCCCTCTCATACACACAAATTCCACCAATGTATCATGGATATTTCCAGGAGCCTGCAGAGGCATCAAAATGTACTTTTTTCTGATTAAGAACTAGCTGTACAATTTTTTCCTGACTTGAACTTTTCAAACAAATATTTATTTTTTTCATTGTGCTTTTAATAGTAACTCTCAAGCAACCAGAAATTACCGTACATTTATCCAGCGTCTACCAATCCCAATGGGTGCCGGTTAACTGAGAGTCTACTGTATTATAAAAGGGTATCAAGATCTATTGTAAATTCGATATTTCTGCAGCATTTTGAAAAGTGTTCCCCCAGTATTGTTTATATCCAATTAAAAAGGGTGAATTCCTGATACAAGTGGAAGCATATTGAAACACTTAGGCCCCTATTCAGTTGAGAAAATTGTAGTTGCGGGAGCCCGTAATGGAGCCCGTAAACTAATTTGATATTCAATTAGTGTCTTTGCAATTTGCGGGTTACAGGCTGAAAATTCCTGCGATTGTTAAAATTGTAACTCCAGCCCAGCTAAGCCTTTGATCTTTCAAGCCTGTAAGTGTTAAAATCGCAAATCACTATTCAATTGCTACAATTCCTTAAGCCCACAAATGTTCTCACACCCGTAAATGGAAAATGTAGAGAAAAATCCTACAAAAAAACCATGTTCGTAGAACTGTAGAAGCAAATAAAAAGTCAATACTGTACTTTAAAAGACGGGGAAAGCGATGAAAGACATTAGAAATAATTGCTCGCAAATCTGCAATACATTTTTTTATTTATTTTACATTTCAGGAATCAATAAGTTAATACATATCAGGACACCCACATGGACTAGAACAGTATCACCATTTATTTTTATTATTTTGTACATTGCGAGTCTGATCGCATATCGGACTTCTAAACGCTAATTGATTTATGTTTAACCTCCATGTTTTACTGACGTAATGATGACGGTCTCATTTACTATTGGCTGTTTCTAAATCGGTAGCTACGGTTTTGCTTAATTGCTCATGATCATGGTCTGAAATGCTACTTATGAGTGCATGGTTTACGGTTTCGGCTTTTGGCCAGGTAGTTGAGGGCCTTTTTCAGTTCAATCACTCTGTCAATGTAGCAAATTGAATAGGGGCCTTAGTGTTAGTAATAAATCTATTTCTACATGTAAAACTTTGCAAAATTTCTTAACCGATACTCTGTTATTTTGTAAACAAATGCTAAATTTCAAGCAACGTATGTTAGTGAGCTTAAGACACAATAACATTGATAATCAGCTGACTCCCAATGCGTACAAAAGTTTACTCTCCTTGCAAAATGTTGCACAACAGAAATTTTTAGCGCAGACAGGGCCATATTCTATTAGCCATTTGCAAATGCCTTGAACTCATACATTTGGCTTTGGGTGTTTTTTTTATAAATGTTTATATGCATTCTATTGACTTAAGAATTCATTAGTGCCAATAAGAAATATTTTCCAAATATGTAGTCATATTAAGAGTGATTTTAAGTGTGTAGAAATTTACAAATTGGGCAATTGAATCTGACCCACAGACTCCAAAAAATTAGAGGGAACATATCTAGCTGCCTAGCTCATATCTGCTACATGTGATCCTTCTATACCAAGAACATTGCAGATACAATGAGGTAGATGGCTCTATTGATCTAATCAGAAATAGCCCTGAATCAGAAATTTATTAGCAGTGCATTAGATAACAGACAAAAATCACATTATATTGTTTTTGTGCTTCAAATGGGCAGAAAATGTATAATATTTTAGTTAAACTGAGTTTCCACAAAAAGTTTGAAGAGCCTTCTTCCATTTTTCTCACTTTACCTTTACTTTTTACCTTATGAATTTTTATTCCGGACAAAATTGAGACTGTTCCTAAATGTAATTTGAAACCAATGAGGCCTGAACATAGTAAGTGCTGTGGAAGTAGCAGGTCGGCAGAAGCAATGTTTTTATATATTATGATGAAACAGTCACTTATATTATACAGTAGATCACTCCCAAGGGCAAGTTTTCATGTTTGCCTTTGTAAGAACTTTTAAGGAATAAGGAGGCACTTACCCAGACATTTACAACTTAATTAATGAACTGTTGTATGGTTCTGTAAGTGGTTCGTAAGCATGCAGTATGCTCACCAAGGGCCTCATTCGAATGCGACTTGGCCATTGAATAGGGCTCTATATAAGCACAGAGCATATTTTTTTACAGAAGTTTTTAGTTAGTGAACACCTTGCTTTTTAATAGAAGTTTACTAACTAAAAACATCTGTAAAAAATGCTATGTGCTTATATAGAGCCTTATTCAATTGGCCAAATTGCATTTGAATGAGGCCCTAAGGATGTGAAAGTCTGCAGTGTGTGGTAAATTCTCTTCAAAGAAAGAAAACCTAGTGACTTTGGTGAACCATATTGGAATGAGTATGTGAAGTCATAAATGAGTTGCTTGCATCCAGAAGAAATATGAAGTGTCTGTATCCTGTATATAGAGATCTGCCAAATTATGCAGTGACAATTTGGTGTAAAAAAATGGATTAAACCTGGTCAGGACACATTTGGCTTCCCGCTATTTTTCTTTCTTCATCTCTCTCATTTCTAGCTCATATTATTTAAACTAGACAAATGAACATTTCACTCCATATCTTCTTTGAAGTAGAAAGAAAAGACAATTTCCAAGTGTATTAATCTGTAACAATACCTTCTTTTCAATGGTAATAGGATTTACTGGTCTGCACGCTCTGACGAGGCTCCAATTCCTACCACCTTCTGTTCTTCTGGAACATATGAGCATGGGTGTGAGAGCTCTCATGAAATGTAAATGTGAGGATGGAGACTGTCCCAGACAAATTGCTGTGGAGCGTGAATGCCAGATCTCAGTGAAGGAATTTGAGACTGCATTAGTCACACAGTGTCAGCCTGGTGTTGATTCCTGATCCATTCAAATTCAATGTAAAATATTGTTTGGGTCTCCAGAGTCCCAACAGTGTTCATGATTGTCTCAACTAGAAGAAGAAGAATCTCTTAAATGTAATGTTTTAATGGGAAACAAAAGGTGTTGAAATTACTTTGCAACTGATTGCTATTAAAAAAAAGTGTAAACTAAAACCAAAATTGGATTTACTATGTTATACCCAAGAATACATGTCATGGAGTCTCTTCATGTTATTTAGTATTCATAAGAGTCATCACTAGTGATGTCGCGAACATCAAATTTTTGGTTCGTGAACAGCGGACGCGAACTTACAGCTAATGTTCCTGAACGGGCGAACCCGGCGAACCGCCATAGACCTAAATGGGCAGGCGAATTTCAAAACCCACAGGGACTCTTTCTGGCCACAATAGTGATGGGAAAGTTGTTTCAAGGGGACTAACACCTGGACTGTGGCATGTCGGAGGGGGATCCATGGCAAAACTCCCAAGGAAAATTACATAGTTGATGCCGAGTCTGGTTTTAAGCCATAAAGGGCATAAATCACCTAACGTTCCTAAATTGTTTGGAATAACATGCTTTAAAACATCAGGTATGATGTTGTATCGATCAGGTAGTGTAAGGGTTACACCTGCTTCACAGTAACAGACCAATCTCCCCGTTTAATGCACCGCAAACAACCGGAAACAGTCCCTTTGCACAACCGCAAACTCCCCATTTGCACAAGGTTGGATACCAAGCTAGCCATGTCCCGTTCCTTGTCCTCACTGATGTCATTGAAGGTCTCTTCCTCCACCCAGCCACCAAGGGTCCCCGAAAGGTGACAACAAGCCCCCTGGGACGCCTGCTGTGTTTGGTCTTCCACCTCCTCAAAGCCTCCTTCCTCCTCTGACTCCTCTTCTTCAGACTCCTCTCTCTGCGTTGCCTCTGTCTGCATTATTATAAGGTGTGTACTGTTAAGTAGTACTATTCCTGTCAGTTTAATCCCTGTTAAGTCCACTATTAGGGGACGTGTATATGGCATTGATTTTTGGAACAGGGAGATGGAAAAAGATGCTTGGTAGGACCTCCTACTTCAAATTTGGGGCACTGCGCGTGCAATCTAAGGTGACACCAGATATGAGTGTCACTGTGCACTGGCAAAAGTTGGCAAGGTAGATGCAATAGGCTTCACACACACGCCTGTAGGCAGGCAATTGCTATTCAATCTATTACAGTCAAAAAGGGTTGTTTTATGTCACTGTACACTACGGTGACACCAGATATGAGTGTCACTGTGCACTGGCAAAAGTTGGCAAGGTAGATGCAATAGGCTTCACACACACGCCTGTAGGCAGGCAATTGCTATTCAATCTATTACAGTCAAAAAAGTGTTGTTTTATGTCACTGTACACTACGGTTGCACCAGATATGACGTATCACTGTGCACTGGCAAAAGTTGGCAGAGTAGATGCAATAGGCTTCACACACACGCCTGTAGGCAGGCAACTGATATTCAATCGATTACAGTCAAAAAAGTGTTGTTTTATTTCACTGAGCACAATATAAGCTGTGAGCCTGACACAGGCAGGCAACTGAAATTAGATTAAAGGAAAAAAGGGTTGTTTTTTTTTTCAATGTATGTTACACCAACTATGACTGGTGAAACAGAGCAGAATATTAGCCTGTCCTTCAGATGGAAGGCTCTGGAAGGGAGTGTATGCTGCTGATTGGCTGGAATGTGTCTGCTGACTGTGAGGTGCAGGGTCAAAGTTTTCTCAATGATAAAGTATAGGGGGCGAACCGAAAAGCGCATGTGTTCGCCGTCCGCTGCAAACGCGAACATGCCAAAATCTCCGCAAATAGAACTGTTCGCGACATCTCTAGTCATCACGTCTTGGGGACAGCAGGGCTAGCGCATGCTCATAGCTCATTTAAGGGACTCTATCACCAAACAAGTTGGTTTCTTCTTAAATAGCAATTTAAAAATGAGTTAATTTTATATTAAAGATCAGTCTTAGAAAAAAACTGATGTATGTATGTAAAAGTTATGAGACTTGCCTAGTTTCTCCTCTATATTTGTGGAGAGCATAAGCTGAAACTCGATTTGTGTCATCGACACTTAGCTTTGAGAGCTGATTGGGTCAAAACTTCAAGAGTCAGTTCAAAAGCCAATCAGAAGGCAGCTGATTTTTAAGCTTCCACAGTTCCATTCACGTTCCATGTTCTTAAGCAGCTCACATCACCCGACATACAGAGGTCTTGTAGAAATTATAGGCAAGTGCTGTAACTTTAAGTTTTCACAAGTGGCACATTAGAGTAATTTTGCCTCTTAAACAATAGTTAATATCTCACACATGATTTACTAGTAATTCAACTGGTTCTAACATTCTCTAAGAATAACTTTAAAAAATATATATTTTTGGGGTGACAGAGATCCTTTATACAATTGCCTGTGAATCTGAAAATGCACTGGTCTTGGTAACTCTGAGAAGCTGGGTGTTAGAAGTACTATGAATTTAAAAATTTATATTTTCAATGACGTTAAAGGATCACTGTAGCGTCTAATGTTTTTTTTAGGCAGTAAACCAAGCAATGGAACAAGGCCTTTAATTTAAAAAAGAAATATAATTCATATACAGTTTACAGCTTGTTTTAGTCTTAAAGCAAGGATAACCAAAACTTACTACTTATAGAGATAATGAAAAAAAATAAGCTTTGTTCAGTCTGCACTTATCTTTATAGATCAAAACATGCTACCAAGAGATATTGTAGCAGGCATACCCCACCCAATATTTACATATCAGACTCCCTATGTGACACAAGGGGGAGGGAGGGGAAAAACAGGGACTCTAATCACAAAATAGGGAAGCCTTGATATGAGCAATAGCGGGATTTAGTCCCTTTGGCTAGCGCACGCAGTGAGCGCGCACCGCAGTCGCTCCCGACCACGCGCATCACAGCGGCATCTAGTGGTCGGAATGGGAACCGAGGGAGTGTGACTGCAGGGAGCTGTGGGACTGTGACATGTGAGTGGGGACTGGAGGGTGTGTATGAATGGAGGATTGTAGAGTACGTATGGCAGGAGAGTGAGTGTCTGTAACTGGTGCAGTGAATGTGGATATGGGAGACCCTTAGATTGTAAGTTTGCGAGTTTTCAATTGTGTGTCCGTATCTTGGAAACAAGCACTATGTACATTTGATTATATGCTCAAAAACAGGGCCCTCCATTCTTTAAGGTGTTAAGTTTGTTTTTTGCCATGTACTAAACCCCTGTACAGCGCTACGGAATATGTTGGCGCGATATAAATAAAGATAATAATAATAATGGGAGGGAACAGGAGAAATGGGGGAAGACAGTTATATGACAGTTGTAAGCTATAGTTATGAGAGCCCTTAGCTAGTCTCCGGCTAATTCGTCTGCATTTTTCCATATCCCAGGTCTTCTTCCCCTCTAATCAAGGGAATAGGTTTATGATTATTGAGGGGGTTATTGAAATTCTCGTAGATTTGACCTAGAATACCCTTTGTTAGTGGAGCATTTTTGCACATGCGAGTCATCCAATTAAACTTGGGGAAACCAAATGTCCTCTTCAGGGTCAATATAAAGTGTCTAAACTTGCAAAAAATGAAGTGTTCCTTCAGGGGGAGAGCAAAGTTATCCCTTAGCTATTCAAAATGGATAATTTGACAATTATCCATGCATCTATTCTATCAAGACCATGTGTAATTCATCAAGCCTTTGAGTCTGTGGAAAGGTCCTTTGAAAAGGGGGGAGAAGTAGTAATGGAGAGAAGGGGGGAGAGATCAGGAGTCAATTGACGTTTGGAGTTTGCCCAGGACCAACATGCAAAGGACAATCTAATCATAGGGTTGAGGCAATTATTTGGGGGCATTGAGATTTAGGAATATTATCGTATCCCACCATAGGGGTTGTAACTGATGGTTCTCAATCTGAACCAAAATAGATTGGTGTTCTAAGGAGTGAGCTTGGGGAAGAAATGAAATTTGCGCCGCTCTGTACTAGAGCTTGAGGTGCGGGCAAGAAAGACCACATTTATCTTTATGTCTAAACATTGTAGACTTAGTAATTCTAAGTGGTTTATTACGCCAAATAAATCTCATAATTTGCTTATGAAAATTGTCTAGATCTTTAATGGGAACTTTGATAGGTAAGGATCTAAAATAGTATAAGATTCTAGGGAGGATGTTCATTTTGACCGTATGTATTCAGCCGGACCATGAGATTTGGAACTTGTTCCATTTCTCTAGGTCGGTTGATAGTTATTTAAAAAGAGCCAGATAATTAACTCAGTACAGATCTGAGATATTAGGGCTAATTTTTATTCCTAAATATTTTAAATAAGTTTTGGGCCAGAAAAAATTTAAACAATTCCCGTTCAGAGTGTGGGAGATAAGACCCCAAAGCTTCTGTTTTATCCTCATTGACTCTTAAGTCTGAAATTGATTTAAACCTATTTAATACATCCATAGGAGCTGTGATAGAGGTGGAGGGGTGTGTTAAAGTATATAATAGATTGCCCACAAAGAGACAACATTTGTGATTTTGATTACCCAATGTCAAACCATGAATCTCAGGGGGGGATCCTAATAGTCTGTGCCACTGGTTCCATTGCTAGAGCAAAGGGGTAGGGGGGATAAGGGGCATCATTGCCTAGTGCTCCATTGGATGTTTAAATATGTTTTCTCCGGGCCTGGTAATTTTAAAGTAGCCTTAGGAAAATGAGGAGATTTAAGAAGTTGCCTTTGAAACCAAATTTCGCTAAAACAGCATAAAGACATGGCCATTCCAGAGAATCAAAGGCTTTCTCAATATCCAAAGTTAGGGTGCAGAGTATAGTTTTTGAGTGATGGGCAAGATGAAGTACATTCAGCACTCTCCTAATGTTATCCCCAGCCTGTGTGGAATAAAGCCTGCTTGATCCTTACGGATAAGCTTAGGCGAGAATCTGGAAATCCTATTCGCCTATTTAGCTAATAATTTAAAATCTCCCTTTAGCAAGGAGGTTGGGCAATAGTTTTTAACCTCTAGTGGTTCTCTCCCCGCCTTGGAAAAAAAGACCAGATTCGCTTGATTTAGCTTTGGTGGCATCTGTTCCCCTTCGAAAATTGCATTACATAATGTTACCAAATGAGGAGAAAAGACATCTACAATTTTTTTAATAATATAAATTAGAAAAGCCATCCGGCCCAGGCGATTTGCTTAATTTGAGAGATTTAATAGTGTCTTTGACTTCTTCTAGGGTCACGTCAGAGTTAAGCAAATCCAGATTAGAGTTTTCCAAAGCAGGGAGGTTCAGTTTATCTAGAAAGTAATCTATGGAGTCCTCATCTATTTGTGCATGGGAGGTATAAATATCCTGATAAAATTTAAGGAAGGTGTCCTGAATCTGCACATGATTCATTGTAACTGAGCCAGATGTTGTTTTAATCTGAGTGACTTTAGATTACTGATATTTGGCGTTCAATTTATTAGCTAAAAGGGGGCCTAGCTCATTTGCTTGGGCAAATAATTTGCTTTGGGTTTTCCTCAAGGCCTTGTCTGTTTGCACAGGCAGAATACTATCTAGTTCTAATCTAATAGTGTCAATCCACTGGCGGGTTAAATCTGACTGATGTTCATTTTGTTTCTCAATATTAAGGAGTTCTTTCGACAAAGAGTTTTCGTGCTCTCTCAGGTTTTTCTTAAAAGAGGAGGCTAAACATATACATGTACCCCTAATAAATGCCTTGTGCGCCACCCAAAGCCAGCCTATAGGCAAGTAAAATGTGTACTCCCTCTCCTGTGGGTGAAGCCCCCTCCAGTAAGGTTCCATTGAGAATAATGAAGTTACTCTCCTTAGCTATTCTTTTATGGGTTATATTAAAAGGGAATTTTTTGTCGATCAGTATAGCTGCTCCCGCTCTTTTGGTTTTCTGATTAGAGGTATAAAAAGTTTGATAGTCGTTATGCAGGAAAGAAGGTGTTTGGTTTTGTGCAAACTGGGTCTCTTGGAGGAAGAGTACAGAGGGTTTGTCTTTCTTATATGAGATAAAGGCTTTCCTCCTTTTATTAGGCGAATTGAAACCCCTGACATTGTGTGTGACAAAAGTATATTGTGAACTAGCCATTAAGAAATGTAGAAGTCCGCAAGGACCACAAATGTGTTATTATCCTAGTAGGTTCCGAGACAAGCCGGCCGGCGAGCAACTGCGGGAGCCCCGGCACTGCTCCGTGGAGAATCGGAGGAGTTAGACTGGAACATTTAGGAACACATCCTGATTTAGGACTTCCTGAAGTGGAGTCCAGAGCCTCCTTCCCTGTGCCCCTTCAGTCTTGGGGTGCCAGGTACCTGTTGGGGCTCTGCAGGGTTCCGCCATCCTGCAGCTCTGGATGTTGAATCCCCTAGGGCCTACGCCGTTACGTGTCTCAGCCGTCCCGAAGTCTGTGCGTGTACTTCAGTACCAGAAGACCCGATTCCCGGGTTCTGGCAGGTCTCCCCTTTATTCCCCCCGATTGGGGTCTGCTTAGGCAGCAATTGGGCAGCCATTAGGGGCTTTAGTCCAACCTGGCCAAGGAGCCTATCTAGGATGCGTCCGCCATGTTAGGACGCTAGCTCAGCCCCACCTAAATACTAATTAGCTTATTTGATGTCCTAATTAGAATCACAGTCTGCTTATGAGTCTCTGTGGTGCCCAAACAATGACCCCCAATGTGGTAATTCAGTTAAAACCTCTCCCCCACCCTAATCAAGTGCTCTGAGTCACAAACTAGCATATTGTACCATCAGTGATATACATGCCTTTTAAACTAAAAAGGGGAAGTAGTTCACAGTAAACATTAACCGACCTTGTGAAGTATATAAAAAGTACCAATAAAAAGATGCAGACTGCAAATACATATATTTCATATTGGTAATAGATCACATCTGTTTTTTTTCATCCAACATACTCCTATTGCAGTAATGTGGGTTTTTAACTAGGCGTGGGATAGGGGCAAGGTTCTTCTCGTCTACTGTATACCATTTGAGTAGAGTTGTAGAGTGTCAATATGTAATTCAATCAATCAGTGAGGGATATTTACTAAGCACCACAGTGGCTATGATGTGCATCCCTGGATTCAATATGCTCCATTTCCCATGAAGGGAAATTGCCTTAACAGCTCATTCAAGTACAAAAGAGCCATTGGGTGGCCCACTGTCTGCCAAAGAAAGTCTCCTCACAACCTGACATAATTAAAATGAAACACTTAGAATATCATAAAACCAGTTAGTTCTTTCGTTTAATAGATATGTATAGATTAGATTATTATTAGCCAAGGAGCCAGTGGGCCAGATTTAAATAATAATAAAATAAAATAAAAAAATTATATATATATAAATTTGACTAGAAGTGGGATAGGGACAGGGTTTTTCTCCCCTTTACCATTGTATTATTGAGTTATACAGTGTCAGTATGTAATCAATTTTTTGAATGAAAAAACACCAAAATTAACATTTAAACACTTACCATGACGTTAGCAAAATGTCTTGTAATTTCTAAATAAATTAGGGTTAACATTCCCTCAAAACCCAAACTAGCATAAAATTCATATTTTGTTTTGGCCTATCAGGAGAAAGCAGAGGTTAAACTGAAACATTTGTATCAATCTCTGTGATTCCTGTGTGTGCTGCAAAGCAGCCTGGGATATGTAGTCATATCCATGTTATCCATGTTATAAGGTAAAAGTGAAGCAGCAGCTGCACCTACTTGTGTCATTGCCACACCTGCAGACTATCCATTCTCAGCATCAATTACTGCTACTGGTGTTTTTCTCTTTTTCTCTCTGTTTGGCAGAGTGAAGCAGCAGCTGAACCTACTTGTGTCATTACCACACCTGCTGATTGTCTATTCCCTGCTTCAACTACTGCTGCATTTTTTGGCCTCTCACTATAACTGGTAACAGCTGTAGGTCTCACATACACAGCAGCAGGTATGTCTATGCTGATCTATGGTGAGGGACAGGGCTAGCACACAGCACATCACATAGCAGTCACAGGAAGCCGTTGAGTGGGTCACATCCCAGCAGTCACTTGGGGACTGAGATCAGTGCTATCCTATTGGCTGAGGAAGACACAGCAGATAAATAATGGGTTGAAATGGGTCTCCTAATGCTGCATGCTGATTGTGTGGGGATCAGGGGCCTGTGTAGACCCCCTGGGGTGTCAATCCTTAGAGGGACTTTATGATATTAATAAAAAATAAAATATTTTTTAAAATGTGCTGCATATAACAAAGCTGCTTTTTGCCTACAAAATAAAAAATATATTAATCCATGAAACTTAGATATGCCTTTAAAGGCACTTTTCGAGTTAAATCTGTTTTTAGTAAACCATTAATTAGCATTAAATACCCATCTGATAACAGCAGGAAAAAATACATTAGCCAGAAAATATAATTTAAAAACACAGTTGTTTGCTTCACCACTACTCCTTTTCTTGGACATTATAATCCAGAAGATAAACACCATCATCATAAATGTAATTAATTATGCAGGACTGTTTACTGGAACATGCTCTATAGGATAATGAGGCTGTAGCTGCAATGCAATAACTCTCAGCTCACTAGAGTGAGCATGATGTGGGTAGTCTCTCCTGCATAAATAATACATAGAGTTTGCCTTATGGACAATAATGGCCAGCACAAGAGGTGGGGGAGACTCAACAACTGCCATTATTGAGGGGAACTGTGTTTTTAAATGATATATTTTTGTATAAAGCCTTTCTTTGTTCCTGATTGCACATGTATTTTAATGTTAACTGAATGGCTACTTAGTTCAGCGCCATTTGGACCACATCACTGTAATGTTTTCCTAAAAGTATGTTAAAATACTGAATGTTTGAAATATGTGCATTTTTCACTGAGACATCAAATTAAATAAATGATGTGTCTATGTGTGAAAGTGTGACCACAGACTGCTCCACTGCTGAGACAAGGGGGGCTCGGTCGTGCTTCATTACTGCAACAAATCAGGTTGCAGGGGTGTGTCCCCCATTTAAGTCACCGGTAAGGTTTTTGTCAGATTATTTATGTTTATGTTCGAATGAAACATTGTGGTTCTTCAGAATTTAACAATATCTCTGCCAAATAAATTTGTAAGCCACCAAATTGTAAGCTATAATATCATATCCCTGGGGACATTTAAACAGAGTTCATAAGTAGAACCTAATACTAAATTGTAATAATGCACATATATACTCAAATCTATCTCTATATTTTTAAGATATTGCCAGGGCACTCTATTGATGTTTACACTGACAATAAATTATGAGATACTCCCTTATACTATGATACCCAAACCCTATGTTAATAAGATTTTACTGTTCACTCACATATCAAGGCAGTTCTTTAACTGCAAAAAGCAGAAGAAAGATTTATGAGTACCAAAGACCACTTGCAAATTGTTTTTAAACCCTTGCTGAACAGCCCAGTAGCCTTTAAAGTGACAGTATAGCACAAAAAGCTCTACAAACTGATGACATTTCCATTTTATTTGACACTTAACAGTCCAATATCAACATATGTGTAATTAAAAAATATGATATGTTAGTATTAAGCCCATTTTATGATACAAAATCCAGGTTATCACACAACCCAGTAAAGGGGTTAATACACATCACAAAACCACATTGTCTAGGAACAAATGCTCTGATACATTGTCTATAACTATAATATTTTAACACAAAATAAACACATATTTTTTATTTAAGCTATAAATATAATTGTCACATCTTTTTAATATCAATATACATTAATAAATAAAAAGCAATTACTTTATATATATATATATATATGTCTAATGTCTCCTTGCACAGCAGTTATGGCACTTCTTGCGCCACTTGTTACGGCTCTCCCCACTCTTTATAATACTTATTTCCTGTTAGTTCTAAAGCCCTGTCTCATCTGTAAAGTTTGGTTTGGCTGCTCCATGCACAGAAATCTGTTGTGTCTAAGGCAGGATTTACGACTGTGCGCTGAGTGCTCTAACCTGAGGGAGCAAAAGATTTACATTAGTGTAGACAGGATTTACATCAGTGCCCTAACTTAGAGCACTTGACTTACAAGGCCATATTTCTTAAACATAGTGGCCCCCATTCTATTATCGGCCATAAATCGGCCGCAAAGCTGCGATTCCTTGCGGGGCTCCCGTTACCTTGCAATTCAAATATACGGCGCCTCAAGGATATCCCCTTACGGCCGGCCGTATATCTTGCAACCGGCCGTAAGCTCAGAAATCTTTAAAAACAAAAATAAATTCAAGACGTCACTGTAAAGCTCTGTAAATGCTAGGGATCATAATGGGGGACATGAGGATTAATAGCAACCCCCACTCAAGCTTGCACATCAGCCCAAATCCGAGATTTCATTAACTGTTTATTTTCCGGCCACAGCGTGGGCGGGTCTGAGGTGCTCAAAGCCCTCTGGACTTTTTCCATGGATATTTGACATAAATTTAAAAAAAAAATATTTACGGATTTGAGTGTAGGGAAATGTTGTGCTATGAATGCTAACACCTACAATCACTTTATAGTCTCCTCAGAGTGCAGGATGGCTTTATTATGGCTTTATTATGTGCTTAATTGTGTGCTTGCGGGACCTTTTTGCTGCAAGTAAGCTGCGGCTCGGTTTTAGCCTTGCAGAGAGGGTTCCCGGAGCAATTGAATAGCAACCGGGATTTTCTTGAGGCCGAAACTCTTGCGGCCGTTTAAGATCAAAGGCTTTCCCCCGGCGCGTGCGGCCGCAAGGGATAACAAGGCACCGGCCGCAAGCCTGCCGGAATCCCCGGCCGGAAAGGAATAGAATAGCCGAATAGCTTGCGGACGGTCCTTGCGGCCCCGCATCTCCTACGGCCGATAATAGAATGAGGCCCAGTGTATTTAAATATAGGACTATATTGGTGCTTTCAGCTTGTTATAAGAACATTTATCTACAGTTTTGCTATCATATAACAGAGTATAAATAGCTTGTCAATATTTTACCTACTTGATTATTGGATAGATAGATAGATAGATAGATAGATAGATAGATAGATAGATAGATAGATAGATAGCATGTGGCACTGATATAACATTGTTACCTGCAAACAGAATCAATTCCTCACCTCAGTGAGTTAACTAAACTACACAACACTTCAGATATAACACATTAGTACCAGAAGTGCTAATTATCCATAGGAGCAAGTGCTTAGAAGGTCCTGAGAGGATAAGATATGCTGACACCATTTTCCAATGGCCATCTGTTTTTTTACTATTAATACAATAAGACACGTTGCTTGCATAAAACATTTATTGACACTGAGTTCTAATACAATGTAGGTAATCATAAATTAAGAACAGCATTTTATAAAATACTTAAAGGGACTCTGTCACCCAAAAATCAAGTTGTTCTTTTGAAGTTATTCTTAAAGAGCATGAAAAACTGTCTATACATTGTACTAGTCATTTTGATTCCAAAGTGAATACAGCTTTTTCTGCTATGTTATAATGAAAATTAGCAGCTCCCAGACACTAATTAGCTGCTCTGAAGTAATAATTAAGATTACAGTCTGCTTGTCTGTGTGGTGGCAAAATGCCCTCTGAGCTTATCATGTATAAGAACCCCTCCACCATCTTTATCAAGGTCTCTGATGTGCAGATTAGCATATTGAGTCGGATAGGAGCATAAATGAGCCACATAATCAATACTAAATGTCTTAGGGATTATTTATTATAGAAAGAAAAAGAAATCATTTTTTAAGATTAATCCAACTCCCTGTGGGAGTAACAGTACCATTTAATTTACCTTCTGCTAAAGCAGCAACTTTATTTGAAGGAATGCAAATCCAGAAATGCAGCTAAGAAAGTGGAAAGTGTTCTGTGAGTGGATTATGGTAACAACTTGAAGGAACAGGTGAAGACGTTTTTAAGTCATTAGCATTTAAAACAACAAGGTATATATTTATTTTTTAATAAACATGCAAAGCTATCCCATAATACGAAGCATTCATTACATGCTGCCACCTAATACTGCCACCACTGAATACATGGTGCCTAATCTTCTCATAAACTCTCACTGGAGTTCATTGTGAAACAATATCTCAGGATAGGACCTTTGTCTGAGACACCTAACTAGGATTTCCAACTGCTAACGAAAACCATATTCCTATGTTTTTTTTCAAGGTGGTGTAAAATCTATAACTGTATTTGGGGGCTTGTTCTTGTCAGCCAATGTGCAGCAATGTAGCTCTATGAGTCATAAGTGCCAGCCAGGGTTTCCCTGGAGGTCCAGTGGTTAGGATTTGGTGCTTTCACCACTGTGACCTGGGTTTGATTCAAGACATGGAACCAAGAGGTCACACCACCCTAAAGCCATGCATGATTGAGACTGGTCAGTACTTAGATGGGGGACTACCTAAGAATATCAGAAGCTCAATGTTGTGGCCCACTGGAGAAGGAACTGGCAACCCACTCCAGTATCTCTGACATCCAGGATGACCATGGACATAAAGATGTCCTGGTGTGTTACAGTCCACAGAGAGTCGGAAACAACTGAATGGAACAACAACAAAAAAATACTGTGTGCTCACACAGTGCTATTTACAATGGCATTTGCTGTTAGTTGCCAATAACTTTAAGCAAGTTATACTAAATATATTTTGATGAAAAAAATAAACTTGTAAAATGTTTAAAACATACTCTTCTAAATACATTATAGAACATGTTACATTCCATGTCCCTTTAAGTTTATATTGGGCATCAATTTACTTTTAAGTTGAATTATTAAAAAAAACAGTGTTGTGTTATCCATGTCAGTTGCAATATGATTGCAGCATTATTATTGATGTATCCCCTAAATCCTTTTTCCCCAATACAGAACATATTGGCAATGTAAAGCAGGTTTCCAGCTAATTTCCTCTAATCAGAACTCTCATACGTCATGTCATGAAATTTCCTAACCAGCAAATTAAATTAATCAAGAATTAACTCTGCCCTAGGCTTGAAATACATGCACACTATTCCCACTAGGGCATATATATATTACATAGAATAACACATTAACAAAACATAAAAGACATTATAATCCATATTTATTGATTTTTTATGGGTATAATAAGTTTGTATAGAATCTAATTTAGCATCAAGTATGCAGCAGTGATCAAAATACTTTTTGTGAATGGGAAATTTTAAAGTACTAATGCCATTGTAAGTTATAGTTTTTTGAAGAACTACACTTGAAAATAGGCATAATATATAAATAATGCCAACTCTAATATGGAAAAAACAAAAAAGAGGTAGGTGCTCATCAGAGAACGAACTAACCTTAATAGGTTAGTACTATGGCCATGATAACCCACTGTGAGAGCAACCTCTTCTAGCTCACTTGTGCCCTTCATAGGGAGAAATATCCTGTAGTATATCAGTCTGGTCCCACTCATTAGAGTGACCCAGCCCCGAAATCCCAGGCAATTTTACCCTGTAGAGGAGAAATGGCAAACCCCCTATGAAAAGTTTCAGCCTTTATGGGCCTCGTCAGTGAGGTGTAGCTGCGTCTGGATTCCCCTACCCTTAATTAATCCCTAAGGGTCATTTGAATAAACAAAAAAAGAACAAAATAGAAGTGCTCATCAGAGAACAACCTAACCTTAATAGGTTAGTTCTGTGGACATGATAACCCACTCTGAGAGCAACCTCTTTTAGCTTCCTTGTGCCCTGTACAGAGAGAAATATCCTGTAGTATATCAGTCTGGTTCCACTCACTAGAGTGACCCAGCCCCAAAATACCAGGCAATTCTACCCTGTACAGGAGAAACAGCAAACCACTGACGAAAGTTTCAGCCTCTATGGGCGTCATCAGTGAGGTGCAGCTGAACTCCCTAAGGAACAGTGAGCAAGGGGTCCACGTCTGGATTGCCCTATCACCCTTAGGGAGACTAAACCTAAGGGTCATTTAAATAAACAAAAACAAAAAAAATAGAGATGCTCATCAGAGAACGAACAAACCTTAATAGGTTAGTTCTGTGGACATGATAAGCAACTCTGAGAGCAACCTCTTTTAGCTCATTTGTGCCCTATTAAGGCTAATTTGTTCTTTGATTGAACACCTCTAACTTACAGCCTTATTAAATTGCAATTCAGCAAATTTAAAGGGGCTCTATATAAGCACAGAGCATATTTTTTTTACAGAAGTTTTTAGTTAGTGAACTTCTATCCAAAAGCAAGGTCTTCACTAACTAAAAACTTCTGTAAAAATATGCTGTGTGCTTAAATAGAGCACTTTTAAATTTGCCGAATCGCAAGTTAATAAGGCTGTTAGTTTTTTGTTTATGCAAATGACACTTAGGGATTTGTTCATCTAAACTGTGGCTTTACATTCACTTTTTTAATATATTTCAACTTTTATAAATATAGTCTAGACTAGAGGTGGTAAATTATTTCAATTATTTCTCCATAGAACTCCTGCAATCTGCTGTGAGGTTAAAAGTTTAATATCTTAATCATTATATTTTTTTCATGAAAATGTACCTTATGTAATGATCAAAACCTGCCATTTTATATGTAAGCTAAAGTATTATGTGAGCTTCAGGTTGGTTTAAAGAACCACTGTACTCTGGAAGCATTTTATTTTACATTGTATCAAAATAATTCTCTTCTATCCTCTTTATAAACAATTTTGTGAAATAAATTAGATATTTTGGGCTTATTTGATTTATATTGCCACTTATATTGCTCAGGATAGTAGCATCCATTTAGCCTCATTCTCCCTCACTGTAATCCTCCTCCATCTGTTGTAAAGATGTCACTGTTGGGGTGGAGCAATCAACACAGCTGGGTAGGTTCCACTGTTTTTTTGTTTATTCAAATGACCCTTAGGGTTTAGTCACCCTAAGGGTGATGGGGATCCAGAGGTGGACCCTTGCTCACTGTGCCTTAGGGAATTCAGCTACATCTCACTGACAACGCCCAAAAAGGCCGAAACGCGTCTAGGGTTTGCTGTTTCTCCTGTTCAGGGTAGAATTGCCCGGTATTTCGGGGCTGGGTCACTCTTTTGAGTGGGACCAGATTGATATACTACAGGATATTTCTCCCTGTGAAGGGCACAAGTGAGCTAAAAGAGGTTGCTCTGAGAGTGGATTATCATTTCCATAGAACAAACCTAATAAGGTTAGTTCGTTCTCTGATGAGCACCTCTATTTTGTTTTTGTTTTTGTTTATTCAAATGCCCCTTAGGGATTAATCTCCCTAAGGGTGGTAGGGCAAACCAGGCATGGACCCCTTGCTCACTGTCCGTTCTAAGATTGAGTGCATCTAATTGTGTTGTTGTGACCACACATAACTCTTTTTAAAGGGCCACTGTAGTCCAAAATGTTCTAGCATGCATTAAAAAATCATATTTTAAACATTACAATTTTATTATGTGTGAAGTAATTGATCTATACTTAGAAAAACTACATTAAACTTAGACAGTGTAGGATTGTTTTCTCTTCTTCTGTCCTAAAATGATATAGGTAACAAAGGGGCAGTGAGCCTTATGGATATTTGAAATGCAATATATTGTGCTTTTGTTCCCATTGGTTTCAATATAAAACACATTTGTAAACACAATTAAGGTTGGTGTTAACTAACAGGACACACAATAAGCAATTAAAAGACACAATGCTAAATACAGGTAGGCTTAGACTCTGCAGATAGGCCATTAAAGGTGCAGTAATGGTTGGCAAAGATACAATGGCTGGCATGACTTGACATATAATAATGATAAACTCAGCACAATTATATTGAAAAATCACTTTTGTTATTTATATATATACTGTATATATATATATATATATATATATATATATATATATATACTGTATATATATATATATATATATATATATATAGCCATTTATGTTGTAGAAAAATGGCTGAATATTTGTGATACATTTTTTTTTAAAATATCTAATATGCTGCTATAGTGTAGTTGAAACGTGCAATACTAAACATAAGAGTTGTAGGTAGTTAAAAGCAAGATTTAGCCGCACTTAACAAGCCCATAACACACCCATTAAACATCCTGTTCATGATAAATTGTGATGACCCACTTACGGCTTGCTGTTACCATGGACAAAACCTTTATTAAATTGCATGATGACTTGAGATGCTGAATTGCAGGTTGCCATGGGCTATCAGACCTGTGTACACACTGACAATCCTTTAGTAAATTTCCCCATGAGTTCCTCTGAAAGGTTCCCTGTTTTTAATTAATTAATCTACTAAATATCTATTTGGATATCTAAACATCATCTTTTGGATATCTAAACATCTCATTAAAAAATGCTTAAAAATGCAACCTACCAAATAGTTTGTACAAAGGTCCACTCCCTGTAGCTCATGTATACAATGTTTCTATAGTACTAGATATACTAGCCAATCACAGATTGCCTCTCAGGAGCATTTCAACAACATCATCTCCCATCATCCAGCTCTCAGGATGAGATGTAACAAACACAAATTGGATGCCTATACTCATAAAAAAAGTCTTCAAAAATTTGGATTTTCCCCAAACATATTTGAGGTTCATGACTTAAAAGCTGCTAATATTGTTACATACTTGACAAACAAGTGTTTTTTTTTTCTTGAATTGCAGTGAGCCTTTTTGGGGGAGTATTGTTTTTTAGAAATAACCCATAATCCTTTGCAAACTATTAATCAATTTTATAATTTAAATGATACGAAAAGTAGTTTTCACTTGGTCTGACTATGCAGGAGCTTGGCAGCAAAAAAATTGCAATTACACGGAGTAAATAGTAAAAAATTAGTCATGGGTGAACGATTTTTAATCTTTCTTGAGAATACAATTTTGAAATTTGGCATGCAATAGTATTGATGTTTACTTAAACAGCTATAGTCGACATTGCTTTGCTTCTCTCTCATTTTTACATCAAGTTATTCGCTGAGAATTCAGACGCATAATTCAATTTATGAAGATGACGCACATAGACTTCATGCCTTGATTTATTGTTAGAAAAAGTGTGCATTATCCAGGCTAAATATGAATAGACTTAATTTCTAAGCTCCATCGCTAGTAGTCTACATTTCATTAACTCAATGGCTGTTTTATTACACTATAGATTTCATTGAAAGGAGCCATTAAATAGTTATGGGCAAAAAGGTATGGCCTGTCAGGGGTACAATAAATAAAAAAGTATTTATTTAAAAATAAATATAACAAATCAGTAAAGCATACCTCACTTGTCTTGATACCTGTGAATGTAGAAATTATTTGAATAATTAAAACCATACTCTACATGAAGTCCCTTGGGAAGTGGGCTTAAGTTCTCGGAGAGAGGGGTTGGTGGAACTCACCCAAGAAGAAAGACTGCTTTTGCCCCGTGCGCAAGTACCCAAGTGTCCTTTTTGGGTAAGGGGCGGGGCTTAGTGTCCCCCTTCCCCCAGAGGAGGGCTCTCTGGCTGTCCTGTACATCTCATGTAAAAAAGGAAGAAACAAACACAAATGTGAAAAGAGTGAATGTCAAATGTTGACTGTACTTAATTGTTTTTTACATAAATGTTTTAGCTAGAATAACTGTGGTCATAAATTTAAAATATACTCTTTTGAGAAAGTTCACTTGTAAATAAGCAACATATTTGTAGTACTGCCTCTAATGTATTAGGTTCTATGTTTTTTTCTAATGTCATTCTTCCTGGGAGGAGACTTTGAATGCCGAGAGGAAGCTCTATCTGCACAATGGTGATACAGCAGTATGTAATGCCACTGCTCCTATTATTGCTAATGCAAAGCTCATACGTTAACAAGGACAAATCCTGTTGAGACAGAATTTGACAAAAGCATGCTTAATAAAGGCTAATTAAAAATGTAATATAGAAAAATATATGTTTCAAACAATGTAATCCTTCGCAATGTGATTACACTTGAATCCCCTGAAACAGTCCTCTCTTATATAAGGTGCCATGTTTCACAGCTGTGCCCTAAGGCCACTCCCACAGAGAGGTGCTTCATATTGCCAGTGTCTCATGATGCTGCAAGCAGACAGTGACATGCTGTGTGTGTTAGCATCATATGATCCTGTTAGACAGGGAGAGGTTCCAGAAGATAAGTATATGTTATTAATAGAAAATTATGTATTTGTAACTCTTTTATCCATTTACACGTCAGCAGTTGTGTATGTATTAGATGCTCTTTTCCTGTCTTCCTATACTCATGAAAAAAGCAGCATTTTTTAAAGTATTTTCCTGACCAAGTAACCACTTTAAGATTATTAGAATAGTCTTTATATTTCCTTTCCAGAAAAGGTGTGACTTGCAGTAACCCAGCCATGAATGCAATTCGTTAATTTATTTGGAACACTTAAAGCCTTCTTTATAATTATGTTGCTGTTTATGAAATCCTTGTTTATCAGGAACATGTGGAAGTGTGTGTTAGCAAACATTACAAACTCAACCATCTGTCTTTTTTCTTGTTGGCTCCTATACAAATGTTGTTTATGGATGGAGATCAGTTATATGGAGTACACAGTGGAAATGTATTAAGTATGCCTTAGTTAATGATACAAATGAACTACGATGTCTGGTGCCAAAATATAGCTAAATAGTTGTCAACAGTTTGGAAAATTTAAGTTGTGTTCCATCACAAACTAATTAATGAATTCACTTTAGGACATACATATGCTCCTATGTATATTAAAAGATATGTTTCACATAAACGATTTTCTTTTAGAGAAAATATCTCTTTAAAATGTACGGAACTAGCCTAGTTTGCTAGTTATTCCTCCATTTTAGTGTAGAAAGTAAGCCACTATTAATAATTTCTGTCACTCATACTTAAGAGGCTGAGCTGATTGGGTCAAAAGAATTAATGAAACGACACAGGTTCATGCTTTACATTCATTTTTTAAATATATTTCAACTTTTATAAGTGTAGTCTAGACTAGAGGTGGTAAATTATTTCAATTATTTCTCCATAGAACTCCTGCAATCTGCTGTGAGGTTAAAAGTTTAATATTTTAATCATTATATTAATTTTTTCCATGAAAATGTACCTTATGTAATGATCAAAACCTGCCATTTCATATGTAAGCTAAAGTATTATCTCAGCTTTATGTTGCTTTAAAGGATTACTGAACTCTGAAAACATTTTTTTTACATTGAATTAAAATGAATCTCTTCTATCCTTTTTATAAACAATAAAGTGAGATAAATTATATATTTTGGGCTTACTTGATTTATATTGCCACTTATATTGCTCAGTATAGGAGCATCCATATTGACTCATTCTCCATCACTATAATCCTCCTTCATCTGTTGTAAAGATGTCACTGTTGGCGTGGACCCTTAGGGATTAGTGTCCCTAAGGGTGATAGGGGACTCCAGACGTGGACCCCTCGCTCACTGTGCCTTAGGGAGTTATCAACAACACTTTATTGACGAGGCGCAATGAAGGCCGAAACATACGTCTGGGGTTTACTGTTTCTCCTGCTTAGGGTAGAATTACCTGTAATTTGGGTCTGGATCACACTATTTGGTGAAACCAGACGGATATATACTACGGGATATTTCTCCCTGTGAGGGGCACAAGTGAGCTAAAAGAGGTTGTTGTGTGTGTAGGTTATCATGTCCAAAGAACTAACTTATTAAGGCTTATTAAGGTTTTTTTGTTTATACAAAACTGTTACAATAATAAAAATGAATTCTACTTACATAATGTATCAATACATATAAATAACAGGTACATATAATATATATGTATACACGTAACACAAAATGTATGTATAAATATATATAGCTTAAAACCCGGTCATCTATATTTATGTAACTATAATTATTTTGTTTTTATTAATGGGAGAGTTTTGTGTGCTGTATAATATGTTTTGCACATTATCTGTTTTCCTGCTAGACAGCAGCTATTAGTGGCTCCCCCTGTCATACTGTAAGCAAACTCTTCTTGGCTATGTGTCTGACTTCACTCCCAATGGTGACATCACCTTTGCATATTCTATTGCATGCTGCAGATTAAAACATGGAGGAGACTAACAGTGAGGGAGAATATGAGTGACAAAATGGCTGAGCAATATAAGTGGCAAAATATTTCACACATTTGACCAAAATGTTTATAAAAAGTATAGAAAAGATTATTTTGATTTAAAAAATCCATATTTTTAAGTTAGTTTGGATCTAAAATACAACTAAACAGGCCAACATGCTTATACTCCTGTGCATTACACTTAGGCCATGTGATGTCACCAGTGAAAACATGGTCACTGCTGACACTGAACAGTCTGTGACATACACAGGATAAAGTTAATGTGGACTTGAGTTGTAGCTAAATCTGCAATTGCAACATTAGCAATATGAAGGTCTTGCTTTCAAATGTGGACTGATTATAGCAAAATGGCTGCCTCTATAGTGGAAATTAGAAATGATTATTATGAAGAAGTTGTGTTATCCCTTTATTTTAATAATTTACTATTACAGGAAAGAATATTATGAAGAGAAATATTGATTAAATTGACAATTATTTTTCTAATGTCAATGGTCCTTTAATATTTGTCCAAGAGATGGTTTATTGGAGCATATTGAATCGTTGAGTAAATATCTGTTTTGAAGCTTCTGAAAATAAAAGAAATTGCAAATTCTAGAAATATCACACAGTTCAGTAAAGCTTAAATATAGGTAAGAATATATATAATACATGAAATCAAAGTTTCCCATACTCTATGGTACCATTTTGAATGACTAGGTTTTTTACAATATTATTAATACAAGGTTTCACTATGTAGAAAAAGTCTTGTAAAGTGGTCATCAGGTTCCAGATAGGGCTTTCCAGGTCTTAGATGTTGTATCGGATTCAGAGCCCATAGAGTTATTTTGGATACTGCAAAGCCATTTTGCAGATCCTCTGGTTGTAGTTTGTGTTACAATAACACTTTTGGAACCAAAATAAGGTCCTGTTACTGAAATTAATAAATTAATTCTGTATAACGAAAATCAACACAGGCCATGTTTGTTTTTTGATATAATACCTTGAGCATAGTTTAATCAATTAACAAGAAGCAGTGGCTGGCTGACCAACCTGTGCACACCACGGGAAACATGGCCTGGGTTTGTCTCTCAAGGACCATGATAACCTACACCTTTTGTAGAATAATATAGCTTTAAGTGCAAAGGTATATTTAGCGAATGGGCAGCACACAGCTACATAGGGGTAAAGTGCAAAAGTACTATTTTACTGAAAGGGGAGTAGATAAGTAGAACAGCCTTCCTGGGGAAGCAATAGGTTCAAACAAGGAATTTAAGCAAACATTAGATAAGCATAAAGCTGTTCTAAAGTTTAAATAATCTAAACCTTTTGGGTAGATGGTGCAAGCAGACTAGATGGGCTTTTGGATTGCTTCTGCTGTAAAATCTATTAGCCCTATTCTATTCCCATTTATCACAAATTACATCATGTTTAAGTTCAAAGTAAAACTACCCAGCTGTTCTATTCCCCCATTGCAGAATTGTTGCAAGAGGACTACCCCTGATGACTACAGCAGGCCAAGGATGCTAAATATGGCAATCTTTCCCATTCATGTTTCCATCATTAGCTATTCTATTCTAAATCACAGAAAATTACTGACACTCACAACTCCAAAAATCCCTGATTTTTTTGTAAAAATTTTGATAGTACTCCAGAACACTTGGAAAGGCAAAAAATGCCATTGTGGCTGCTTCCCCCCTCGCCGCTCACTGCCCAAGCGCCCTCTTTTCCTCTCAAACCCAACACCATCTGCATAACCATGGGGGTGTATAGATACCCCCATGGCAACTGAAATGGTAACCCCCATGCAAGGAAGGTCCTTAAATCGGACCCCAGTGGAAATTAACTTAAGGGTGAAACGGGGGCCCTTGCATGGTTAACATTTTATTTGCCATTTAATATTTTTTATGTAGATGGGGTGATCTGATAGGAGGAAGGGTTTTGAGTGGGCGATGGGGGGGGCGAGGGTAGTGGGGAAGGAGATCCCTGGGGATTCCCTCCACCTCATTTGTAAATGGAGGGAATCCCTAGGGATTCTCATTAGTATAGGTTGGTTTGGGCTCAGCAATTTACTGAACACATCCTATCTTGCAAAGCCTGAGCCTTGTAATTTAATGCATAGGCTTGGGTTTACGAGATATGGCTGTGCTCAGTGAGATTACTGGTGTGGAGCTTTGAATAGGTGTGTAAGGTACGGGAAAAAAGCTCTTGCAGCAGATTTTATGATATAATGCAAATCAAACTGCTCAAATAGAATAGGGCTCTATGTTTCTAGGACTCGTCAGGCTATAAATAAAATGTTAATAAGGTTTCCATGCTGTACTGTTATGGTGGCCACATTTTGGATCTGGAAAGTACCAGGCAGCAGTCAGTTTGTCCTGAGCAGATTGTCTTAGATGCACCCCCTCATCCTTCCACCTCTAACGGATTAATGTCTAATAAATTAAGTGTGGGTTGGTATTGTGCTAAAAAATGGAAAATCAAGAAACACGTTGAGTAGGTATGATACCTTTTGATGGCTAACTAAGTAGTGTTACTTGGCACGTTTTCAGAGCACATAGGCTCCTTCATCTAGCCCTGTTTGTGTGTTCAGACATCTTGCTATGTATCTCTACAAGCCATTAAAAATATATCTACTAAGACTGATTGTTATTATAATGAATGTTATAAATGTTAACCCTATTAAATAACTTTTGTAAGTTTTTAATGAATGAATGAATAAACTTATTAAAATGATTAACAACAGATCTATTTATACATATATTTTGTATAATATATGCATCTTTGCAAAAGTTGTTTTTAATAATTATGTTTTTTTATTATGTACCATATTTTTGTTTAAAAAACAGTAAAAATGTTTGCAGAACACACACTTTTTTTATCATATCAGAGCAAGTCTCAGGTTACCTTTGTAGATAGCTACAACCCTTTCAATGTTCTCCGCTGTTATTATTGCTGAAAGCCAAATAAATAAATATTAAATAAACTTCTACTTGAATCTGTTATTACATATTATCAATTAAGAGCTACTAATGAACTGTGTTTTAGAAGATAGTCTGACGCGCTTTGTGTCATGTGACCCTTCGCATAGCCTTGGTTACTTCCTGCTCTTTTATCTGTCACATCTTCTTATATATGCACGCTCTGTTGACACAACTGGGACATTATGTCCTAAACTTTAATTAATCCCACTTTGATATTGTTGTTCATGTAAGAGAAAAATTAGGAAGAAAGTGACACAACCTCCCAATATGATGAATCATTTTCTACACCAGAATGGTTAACCCTTCAATTCCCATTTTTTCAGAAGAAGGTAATGAAGTTGTCTATTTCTGCAAGGACTATGGGTAAAGGAGATGTAATATGGGAATGAAGGCAGGCAGATGTCAAATGAATAATTACATGCTTTTATCTCCTTTCCATTTATGTATCGTAATCAGAATAGTGGAACGGCGTGTTATGGCCTTATTCCAGAGAGCTTTAGATATTTCAGCATTTATCTATACTGTAAATAACCTTCAATCTCAGCTATATTTTAAATTGTTACAAATACATACAGGAGTATTATATCTACATATATTTTATTGCTAAATTAATTTAAGTTTGAGCTGACTATTGTGTATAGGTTCCAAAATGACCGATGTTGTTTCAAACCCACTTCATGAATATAGTTTACAGACCACCAGTGGTTCACAGGCCGGGACTTTGGGAACCTCTGATTTGACCTGTTAAGTGTGACGCAAACCTGCAGATTAATAAACAACATGGGAAACCCAATATATTATCATACATCTACAACAGTATAGTATAGAAAAAATTATTTAAAAGGAAAGGGAGTGAGACATATAAACATCAGTAACACATATGCATAATTTAAATGCAATCAATGATGTCTGTGTATTTGAGAGTGAAGACATACAAATGCATTTATTACATTGTCACTCTTTGCGTGGTGTGCACGACTTAGGTGAAGCGAGGCGAGTAATTAACGTGTAGCACTTAGGCGATGAGCGCCAAAGGCACTCATCACTTCAAGCCTTGTGAAGCGAGTCGAGCCGTTAATGAGGAGCACTTAGGCTCGGGAGCCTCACGTAGCGAGGCGAGCTGCTAAGACACTAAAACTCGCAGCACAAAGGCGATGAGCTCCAAAGGTGCTCATTGCCTGCTCACCTCGTGAAGCGAGGCGAGCAGTGAAGGCAATGAAACACGTGGGACTTAGCCACCAAACACTTACTAAATGCGGGATCGCCTTAGCCTGCAAGCAGTTGACAAATGCGGGACTTAGAAAAAAAAATATGAGACGCAGGATTTAACGGCCGAACCGCGAAAACAAAGAAACAATGAAAACACAATAAATACACACAAAAAATACAACAAAAACATCACACACAGCACGGGGGAACAGCCAGGACGTCTGAGTAAGGTGGAACGTGAAATTAGGGCGATTTGGATGAGTTTCGCCACTCGAAAATTGCCTAAGCGAGAAAAAAAATGGTCACCAAAAACAATGAAAATGAGGCTACACGACCCCGGACCGCGCAAAACACTGCCAAATGCGTAGCACTTTCACACAGAAACATACGACCTACAAAATACACTATTACAAAATGCTCGCGAGCCACGTAAGACATTAATAACATTACGAATCTACAATGGCGCTTTACACAACTAAACCAACGGATTTCCCTCGCGCATGCAGCATATTTCTAATGCACAGTTGGGACATTCATTACACCTTAGCATCAGAGCACCAACACTCAAACTGTACATTGTATGCTGCCAGAAAATACAAACAGATTGTTAGCTCACCAGGCTATTGATATATTAATTACAAATAGGTAAAGTATATTAATTTATTCAAGAACTAATTCATTCATTATTACTTAACTAAATATAGATACAAATATATATCTCTCTTTCTGATCAGTGACGAAGGTGTTCAGAGGAGCAAAAGTAGACGAGAGGAGAGGCTCGCAATGAGCGCCGAAGGTCTGAGCCAGGAAGCCTGGGAGTTAAGTTGCAAACGAATTGGAGCCATATTTTCACATTTTTGGCACTTGCAAATCGGCTAAGCGAGGGGAGAAAAGGCAGCAGAGAAAACTTAAAAATTCTAATACAGGATGAAAATGAGGCTCTGCAATGCTAAGCATGCAGAACTTAGAAAATACACAACGCCAAACACAGTAACACTTACATGAACAACGCCAGACACGTGGGACTTAGAAAATAAAACCAACATGCTGCTCAGAGGAGCAAAACCATCACATTGTGTGGCAAACATCATTGCCAGCCTCAAAATGTAAATCCCGTCATTTTTGACGGGCAGTTTCCTAGTTTATATATACCTTCATATGTATGTATGATTGGTTTAAGTTGATTTATGTTATTATTATTATTTTCACCCCAGTGAAAGATTTTTCTTATGCTAGTAACTTAGGGGTAGATGATGTTAATCCTGGCAAAGTATTCTATGGCAGCTTCATTTTGTTGCAATTGGCATATTGATCCATTGTTTCTGAACATTACAAATCACTTCTAACATTTCAGCATTGTGACAGTGAAGCTGTAGTGAAGCTGTAGTAGACAATTCCATTGATGATTTATTTAAATCTGTATTTTAGCAGTAATGATATGATTGATCCCTAAGACAATCTGCATTTGATCAAGCAAGAATATAATATATTAGGAATATATTAGGATGATCTCATTTACTCTAATCCACTCTTACTACTGCCCTGTTACTTCAATATCCAATCAAGTAAGGCAAAACAGGTTGTCTTTTAATAAAATGTTAATCTGTGATTAATACATTAGATTAAGTTTTGTGCTCAATTTTAATCCATTCCGGACGGCTGGTTGAATACCAAAAAGGTTGAGTACCAGGAGTAATGTAAATTGGTTTTAACAAATTGAGTACCAAGGTAGCACAATGAATACCAGTTTTTTTGCTCATCCAGACAGGTTGAGTATCGAACATGTTGAGTTCCAAGGAGGTTGAGAACCAAGGTACCACTAGATATTTTACTTGAAGATATATGAGATAGCTGACATACATAACATAACAGTGTATATGTAGAAGGCATAGCAGGAGAAGACTGAGGTATGAAGTGAGATACAAAATATAGACCAACCTGAAAAATTGTTGTACATAGTTCCAAATCAGGGCAGAAGACAGGTCATAGGCTAGAGGTCAAGGCAGGAAGAAATCAGAGTGTGCAAGATCACAAGCAATTGACATGCTCGGGTACCAGAATAGAGAATAGTTGGTTTGTTTGGGGTCACAAGACCAGTTTACAGAGAGTTAAAAAATGAATTATTTTACAGATGTTTTTATTTATCTATGTTTTACATCTGCTCTTTTAAAGTTCATGCTAAACAGGTATAAGCTCAATGTCCCTTTAAAATAAGCCTGGAAGAAGGAGCAATAAAAATGCTATTTTAAAACTGGTTATTGGATAATGGAGTGATTAGCTAATTTCAACTCCCACATCTTTAAACACTTCACGCCGTCTCATGTACCTGTATATCTACTCTAATTAAAAAATGTAGTTGTTAAATTAGGCTTTGTAATATATATTTGAGTCATTTAGCCTTTTATAGCTAAAATGTCATGATAAGCACCTCAGCATTAGAATGTCAGCTGGTCGTAAAAATTTTCTTTGTGGAAAAATAATGGCTCTTTGGCTGTGCCAGACATGTTAATGAAAACATATTTTATAGTGAAATTTTAAGCATAAGGTGGCAAACACCTTAATGTCAAACTCTCTGAAAAATATGTTTGTTTTGTACTTCCATTTAGACAATGCTCATTATTTTCCTCCATAACTGATTTTACTGTTATAGAAAAAAGCATTTCCAATCACTGCCAGCATGCATTTCTAAATGTGTGCTGCTTTGTGTTTGGGCCTAATGAGTTTTTTTGTAAAATCTATAGAATATTCGCTGGATGACAGTAGATTGCACTGGGGTTTATGAGCTTTTTAAAATTAGTAGGCCAGTCATTAGTTTTATGTGTCTGTGCAAACTGAAATGCTCATTTCTAATGGAATGTATTGCAGTTTTTTTTTTCTAGAATTAATACTTTTATGAATTGAATGGTGAATGTCAATGCCTTGGCTGCTAGATCCAAAATTGCTGTTACTTAGTACACTGGAAACGCCAGGATTCTACATAATTTATACCCCACAATAACATTGTTTATTTGAAATTAAAGCTAAGACTATGATTTTTTTACTCAGATAGCAATATACATAACAAGTAAATGTAAAATATCTGAACAATATATACCCTTGCAGTAATGGTAACTGGAATTTTGAAGTAAACTAATAAAACAATTAAGAGATAAGAGAGCATTCAGCGTAAACCTTATATGTAAACTCAACCTCCAGTAGCACCAGCTAAACCCCTAGAATTAAAAAGATAAAGTTCCTTGCCCATAGCAAATGCAAGGGGTTAATATATCTATACTTATCTCCATGGGAGATCATGGATCCATATGGCATCTAATTTTAACCCCATTACCATGGCGGTCCTTATGGACCCCCAAGTTCCTTGACACTATCCCCTCAACAACCTACAATCAAGTAAATACAGAAAAAGCACTATACGAAACAAAAACAATTACGTAAAACAAAAATAAATTGAAAAGATTTATTAGTATAAAAAAATAAAACAAGATTAGATAAAATAAACTAAATAGTACATTTGCTGTGGGGAAAATAGGAGTTAAATTATACACTATCATCCTAGTGTGTTCATGTTACATAATTGGTAGCATTGTGTATTGTTGTGATGTTGTGATGGAGACTATAGAGATCCAGACTCCGCGACTCCGATAGGTATACATTAGGCAGGCTGTAAACACGTTAGAGCTAGTGAGCTATGGACAAACCCCTCTGGATTCTAGTCAGTACATCTTACGGTTAAATTTTTTTGGTGGAGCCACATAAAAGCCCATTGCTTGTAAGAAATACCATTACTACATATCAGCCTTGAGGGTGTTCCTATGTAATTGAGCCCTATGAAGACAGCTCTCAGCTGACTGCTTTTTCTGCGCAGCGGCTAGAGGGCAGAGCAGAATTTAGTGGCTTCAAATACCAATAGGATTGGCTTAATAATGCATTTTAATCTTAAGGTGCGGAGTATAATGCCACATTATAACTCATTAGACTACTGTATAGAAAAAACAGTTAGTTGGAAGCTATCTGTTCCAGAACATTGTATTTTAGTAAATAATGTAAGGTTTCAGGAATTATTACAGCAATGTGGTGTAGTCTTGGGAGTTGGAGCCAAAATAATTGCAGTTCATCCACCCATAGGTGCAGTATGAATATGTGGGAAAATGGAACTGCCCTAGATCACTTGGAAATGTATGGCAAAAGGGTACCGACTAAAAGGGACACGACACTGAAGTTCTGGATGTTTTGGTACATATTGAAGAATGAATGAGGCATAGACTAGACTTTATCATAAGTACAAAATGCATTTTATTAAACAGGATGAGTAAGAGTCTCAGTGCTTTCTATTTGTGCTCTTTGTGTTTTTCCGTCAAGCAATTAATTATCAGACAGCCTGTCTACTGGGTGTCATTGTCTCTCAAACAAATGCCAGTTTATCTCCCTCCACCACCTATTCCATTTAACTGCGGTAGTCAACATCAGTCATACAGGAGAGCTGTGTGTCACAGTTATTAGATATAGTCTCCATAGCACCTGAAAAAGTCTAAATAATTCTGGATTGGAGATCTTACGACCTAAATAGGTCCAGTGAGATATCACAGACTTAGAGTGGTCTCTAAATGTAATATCTGACCCATGGTTTCTAGATCTAATTATTTATATACAATTGTATATTTTTTTGGCGGGGGCTTTGCCTATTATAAATACCCAGCAGGTGAAAATAATATGTGACTAGTCCCTCTGCTTAACATACTCCATGTCGTACATCCGCAACACTTATTTTTGCTCCTAAAACGGAACATTTATCTACTTTTCAACAGAGTTCAGTCCAACAGCAACATTTCTATTGATGTAAATGGTATAAAAGAATAAATCCACAAACAGTCCGGACTTGAGGGAAAAGGCACTGATGACCTATCTTGGACATTTGTCCAGAGACTCCCAGAGACAAGCTCAGTAGCTCTTTTGTTTTCAAACACGTTGCGTATACTTCTTTATCTATTAAACAACAAGGTTTCTGTAGTCCACCGGGCTCATAGAAGACAGTGCATTGTAAACAAACATGGTCTCACCATGTGACGTTACACAAGAGACAGAGCCTGACAGATGGGCTGAAAAACAACATGTATCAGTGTGTGATTCATGACTTCAGTTTCTCTTTAATTTATTTGCATCTCTTGGGTTTGTCAGAGCCGCTCTGAATAACAACACTGCAAAGCTGTGCAATGAAATTAAGTATTGCAGCGGGAAGTATCTGCTAGATGATCCTGTTTTTGAGGTAATTAGAAGTAGGGCTGCTTCTGAGAACTCTGCAAGATAAGCAAGACGTGAATCTGGAGCCCAGATGTTACTAATGTTGCCATATTTTTTTATGTTTCATTACTATTTGTTCCAGTTATTTTCCGGTGCGGTATTAAAAATGTGAACGTTGGTGTCCTACATTCTACAGTAAATGGTATCTGCTTCTTCCAGAAAAATGTCTGATATCATTCTCCAATATGACTAATAAGCAGTGTGTGAGCTGGACTCAAAGGACCTTGGAAGTCCCACATTTACATTATGCTGAAGGACTACACTTTATAATGGTGAAAGTGTTTTAGACAGTAAAAAACATAAATACTGCCTATAATCATTTCTTTTAAAGCAAATCATTGATAAGATATTCAGCAGTGTTCATGCTGTATTATCATGACAGTGACTCTTTAATGTTTTAACTATTATTTGCAATTATTCTGTAGTAGGAGTTGTAATTTTTTAATTTGTATATCTGCTTCTACAAATGAGCACACCACTGTAAAGTTCTCATAAAACTGTGCAGGGAAAGGACTGCTGGAATCAGCTAAAGATGACACTTGGGGGTTAACATGTTCTGCTGCATTCCTGAGGTTCAGGGAGAAACTATAAATCTTTGTGTTAACAGAGCCTTCACTGCTGGGTGTCGGTAGATGTTGTTAAGCATGGGAAAGTCCAGAGTGTGTTTGTAAACAGACCTAAGACTGTAGATTTTTAGTTGTTATTAGCGTGATTTAAAAAAACAGTGGATGATTTTACTTAAATAACATCACTATTAAAAAGAAGTGAGTGAACCTAGAGCTTCCAATTATGTTTTTCCAGTATGGGAAGTATATAGAGACAGGAATAAAGTGTAATTGTTAAACAACTGCACCATAAGTAAGAAAAGGTAGAAAATCCTATGATCCTCGAGAGATACCTACTGCCTGGAATTGATACCCCAATTTCTGGCTTATGTTCTCTACTATATAAGATCAGAAGAAAGTGTTTTTGTCTCATACTTATCCAGCAGGAAAATTAGTATAGTGACCAAAAGGTCATATATTGATGCTCAAATTGACCACTATCATATTACTCCATTTTACTGTACAAAATAATAAGTTAAAAAGAAAAAGCTATTAAAAACAAAATGACAAATTATATAGCAGCTTATACTGCAAATAATAGGAGTTTGATATTTGTCCTTAGATAAAACGACCTTCAGGCAGTTTTTTAAGGGGCTTTTTACATTTTTTCAATTGGATTGAAGTCAGAAAAACACAACGAGTTGGGAGATTAATATTGAGGGCCACTGTAATTCATAATATTAGTGGTTAACAGCCTATTACTCAAACAGGGTCAGTGAGCAATGATTCATCAAATTGCCCCCTAAAGCAGCATTTCTGTTCAGTTTGTAGGGAGTTTTTTTTTCTAAATAGATTACTAAGGACAAATATCAAACTCCTTCGCCAGAAATTGGGGTATAAACCTAGGAGGAGCCTTCTAGGCAGGAGATAAAGTAGAAGTACAATAGTGTGTGTATATGTGCATTTAAAGTTCTATGTTTTGGACTTTACCCCACTTGCGAGTGCTCTCTAGCACTTGTTGGATTCTTGGTTCCATTTGCGAGTTACAGGGTTGAACTCCAGTGATTCTGATGCAATTTAATTGCACAATTGTAACATAGCGGTTAAGGGCTTCACAGATCGAAGAATTCTCACATCCCCTAGGGTTTTTTCACTCCTACCCCGTAAGTCACCGGCGGGCTGGTTTAAGAGGCCAATTTAATAGCCATAAGTCTTGCGAGCTAAGTTATGAGCTACGGGTTTAAACGTTAAGGGAATTTAATGTGGCTGATGGTACGGTTGTTTAACAATCACACTTTTTTCCTGTCTCTATATACTTTCGATACTGGAAAAACAGAATTGAAAGCTCTAACTTCACTCACTCTTTGCGTAATGGTGCTTTTTAATAGTGGAGTTATTTCAGTATAAATTATTTTTTTTCATTCAATATAAGTTATTCATATTTTTTCATGCAAAAAACAACTTTTGGAATGTTTGAAACATGCTCTTTTTAATGCTTGAAAAAAAATATGTTAGCAATTCTCCTACTTGCTGCCTCTCCATCCAGCCTTTCTGACTACACTTCTGCTTATTATACTGCCTGCACTCACATGACAGGCACCTAGACACAATTTTCTGTCCCTGATCTCCATTCTTGCCACAGTGTCCCATATGAAGAAGATCTAATCTCTAAAACTAGTTCACTATTTTTGAACACATTAATATTTCATATGTTCCCTTCAATATTACATTTGGGCTTTTACATTTAAACCATGAGCAGCTATTGCCTCAGGTTTAGCTAAATTGTTACTTTTCCTTTCACTCACTCTTTTGTAATAATATCATCTTATTTTCCATCTCATGCCTACTTTTAGCATACCTCAGCATAAATTACCATATTTTACTAAATATGGCTTTCTTGTCCTGTTTATTAGTAGCATACAGTACATACAAGTTGTTTTTGCCATTTTCCAACACTTGTTCAAATGAATTGCTCCTGTCACCTTTTTACCCTTTGAACATTGTCATGGTTAACTTATTTTCATTTTTCCTCTAATGTTAAAAGTTGCTGTGTATTTAAGAACTAGAGGTTACTTTTCACTTATAATTCACCAGTTAATTTACCAATTTGTTAATATATTTGTATGTATTCAACAATCTCAAGCCATTAGATATATGTAACATACAGAATTAGTGATTTTTAAATAAATTGAATTCAAATATATATATATATTCAAACATATTTTTAAATTAAATTTGTATTGGCCAATTGGTCATCTAACTTCTTATTTGTAAAGGACCACAGGAATACTGTATTAATACTGTATTTATATTTCAACATTTTTCTAAATTGTAATGTTTCAATTTAATATTGTTTTAATAAAATGGAGCTGCCAGCAATTACCAATATTCTCAGGGTCCAGGAAAATCCAGGAAAAAACAAGAACCTAGTAAGATTGTTGTAACACTTTTTTATTTTATCCTTAAAGACCAAACCTGGATCAAAGCAACTCAGTGGATGTAATCTTTTTGGATTTTGCAAAGGCTTTTGATACATTGCCACATGGGAGACTATTGTGCAAACTAAGGGATACAGGAATTGCAGTAAATATCTGCTCATGGATTGAGAGCTGGCTAAAAAACAGGAAGCAAAGGGTTTTGTAAATGGAACATACTCCGATTGGACTAATGTGGTAAGTGGAGTTCCTTGGAGGTTCAGTATTAGGTCCTCTCCTTTTTAACATATTTATTAATGACCTAGAGGTGGCACTGGAAAGTAGTGTCGCCATTTTCGCTGATGACACAAAGTTGTGCAAGGTAATTAAATCAGATAATGATGTGCTTTCCAAAGGGATTTACATAAAATTAAGGAATGGGCATCTAAATGGCAGATGAGATTTAATATGAATAAATGTAAAGTTATGCATCTGGGAAGGAAAAAATAGCCATGTAATTTATAATCTTAATGGAGGGTAAGGGGTATCAGCTATTGAAAGGGATTTGGGAGTGCTTGTGGACAACCACCTAAGTAACAGTGCTCAAAGCCAAGCAGCAGCTGCAAAGGCAAATACAATATTAGCATGTATTAAGAAGGTTATAGAAGCCAGGAAAGCAAATATAATTCTGCCACTATACAAATCTCTAGTACGCCCTCATTTGGAATATGGAGTACAATTTTGGTCACCACTTCATAAAAAGGACATTTTAGAGCTGGAAAAGGTACAGAGGAGGGCAACAAAGCAAATAATGGGAATGGAGGGGCTAAGTTATGAAGAAAGACTAACCAAATTAATCTTATTTTCTCTAGAAAAAAGGCATCTAAGAGGAGATATGATTACCCTATATAAATTCCTCCAGGGTCAGTATAAAGATTTGTCAAGGGAGATTTTTGTGCCAAGAGGTGACAAGAGGACATCCCTTGAGGTTAGAAGTAAAAAGATTCCACCTTAAAGAAAGAAAAGGGTTCTTCACAGTAAGGGTGGTTAATCTGTGGAATTCTCTACCACAGGAGGTGGTGACATCGAATTTGATAGATAACTTTAAAAGGGGACTGGATTTATTTCTAATTTAAAAGGGAATTCAGGGTTACCCTGGATAATTAGAGAGAGAGTATTGATCCAGGGAAAAATCTGATCGCCAGTATCTGGGGTCAGGAAGGAATTAATTTTTTCCCTTTGAGACGATTGCCTTTCACTTGTTTTTTTTCTTCTGTTTGCCTTCCTCGGTATTAATTAATAATTAATAATTTAAAAATAAAATTGAAAATAAATAATTAAATTATTGATTAATAATGAATTAACAACTAATTAATTAATAACTAATCCACTTATTGCAGATGAGAGGAGATCTTAAAAGGTTGAACTTGATGCACTGAAAGTCTTTTTTCAACCTTAATTACTATGGGCCTCATTCTATTATCGGCCGTAAATCGGCCGTAAGGCTGCGATTCCTTACGGGGGTTCTGTTAACTCGCGATTCTATTATACGGCCCCGCAAGGATCTCCCCTTACGGCCGGCCGCATATCTTGAAACCGTCCGTAAGCTGTGAAATCTAAAAACGCAAAAATAAATTCAAGCCTGCACTGTACAGCTCTGTAAATGCTAGGGATCATATTGGGGGACATGAGGATTAAAAGTAACCCCCTCTCAAGCTTGCACATCAGCCCAAACCCGAGTTCAAATTAACTGTTTATTTTCCGGCTGCGGCGTGGGCGGGTCTGAGGTGTTCCAAGCACTCTGGACTTTTTACATGGATATTTTACGTATATAAAAAATAAAATATTTTACGGATTTGAGTATAGGATAATTATGTGCTATTTTTTATAACACCTAAAATCCCTTTATAGTCTTCTCAAAGTGCAGGATGGCTTTATTTGAGCTATTTTATGTGCTTAATTGGTGCTAGCGGGACCTCTTTCCTGCAAGTAAGCTGCGGCTCGTTTTTAGCCTTGCAGAGAGGGTTCCCGGAGCAATTGAATTGCAAATAGGATTTTCTTGCGGCCGAAAATCTTGCGGCCGTTTTAGATCAAAGGCTTTCCTCCGGCGCGAGCGGCCGCAAGGGATAGCAAGGCGCCGGCCGCAAGCCTGCCGGAGCCCCCGGCCATAAGGGAATAGAATAGCCAAATAGCTTGCGGCCGGTCCTTGCGGCCCCGCAACGGCTGCGGCCGCTAATAGAATGAGGCCCTATGTAACTATGTAACTATGTAACTATTTAACCAAAGAGTACAACCTAGTACGTATCTCTTCAACCATCATTTATATCACAGCAAAATATTCTCAAGCCATTAAATATATGCAATAAACAAAAAATGATTTGTTTTAAATATATTTGACTAGATCATTTGTTTTGGTTAGTTGGACATTAGTTAGAAAGTGCAGATATGTATAAATTGTTAAATGTAAATTCTCAATTTGACATTGTTTACAAGGAAATGTATATATATTCTGTAACTGTTAGTACAAATTGTATATTATATATGTTTGAAAGAAAGAAAGTCTCATCTACTGCTTCCCCTGGCTTGTATATAGGAAGATGCACTTAAATCTGTGTTAGGATACTGCCAGATAACTAACTTAGGAACCACCGGTCCAATAGAAGTTCATATATTTCTGACCCTTTACTGTCTGTAGTTCCAGAAAGCAAAACAAAAATACTTGAATATAGCTTTGACTTTTTAACTCTTATATGCTATTATTATTTTTCAATTATTTCCATTTTTTTCTGAACTGATTGTACCTGCTACATCCTCAAGAAGCCCTGTCCTTATAAACTGAGATTTCCATTAGTCCTGTTGAAAGCACTGGCAGTTGTAACTGACACTTTCCCACTGCACTGACCTTTTGTCCTGTCTGGAATGTAGATTTGAAAAGCAAAAAAAAGGGCCTACGTCCTTCGGCGCACATCGTGGGCCTGGCAATGAGAGACTTTGGCGCTCATTGCCAGCCTTTATCAAAGTATTGCGGGCGCCAAAGGCTCCTTGCGCATGTGCAAGGTAGTAACTTTTAACATAGCGTGACCGACAAATCGTTACTTCCACAACTTTATATATGACTAGCGAATTGCCCGTCAAAAAATGACGGCAATCAAATCGTAAGGTAGCTAATGCTGTTTGGTGTGTAATACTAAAATATATAATAGATGAATAAATGAATAGACTTTACCTATTTTGAAGCATTGTGTTGAAGAGCTGACAATCTGTTTTGATGTTGCTGCAGCATTAGTGCTGTGGAGCTGCTGTGTAAGCGTGATGAATGTGTGCAGTGTAAGAGTGTGCGTGCGCGAGACCAAACCGTTAGCGTAGTGGTGTACTTCCGCATTGGCGTAAAATGGCGGGATATCTGTGTTATGCGTCTTTGCGGATTATCCGTCGGTGCTTCGTGGTGTTTTTCGAGTTTCGTGTGTTGTCTTGCGAGTGTGTTGTGGTGTTTTACGTGTTGAGAGTGCTGTAGCCTCGTTTTTCGTCGGCCATTTTTTCTCTCGCTTAGCGATTTCATTAGTGTCTAAAGTGTTTTATTTTTATCTAAATGAATGTGTAACTTGTTTTTTTGAGGTGCTGGATGTTTCCTCTTGCTGTAGGTAAGTTTTTTATGTGTGTGGTGTGTGTATTTATTGTGTTTGAAATGTTTGTCGGCGTGTTGTGTCCGATGTTTGCGAGGTCGTAATGTCTGGTAACGTGTCTCGTATGGTGTTTGCGTGTGTAGCCTCGTTTTCGTTTTGTTCGGCGGCCATTTTTTCTCTCACATATCAAATTTTTTATTGTCCAAACTCTTTTATTTTGATTGAAACGAAGATGTAAGTTGCATTTTTGAGGTCCTGGATGCTCCCTGTTGCTGTAGGTAAGTTTTTTATGTATGTGCTGTGTGTATGTATTGTGTTTTTAATTTTGTAATGTTCGCGAGTTGCGTCCGAGTGTTGCGAGGCCGTAATGTGTGTGAACGTGTGTGGTATGTTGTTTGCGAGTGTCGTAATGTGTGTGTTGTGTTAAGGCGCTCCATGCCAGCAACTGTATATATATATATATATATATATATATATATATATATATATATATATATATATATATATATATAAATATATATATATATATATATATATATATGTCCCAGTGAACATTTTGTTGTATATATGTCATTTTTTTTATTAGTTTATGGCCTCCAGCCCATGATGCCATGTCCCCCCAGGCTAAGCCTTCATGTCCCCCAAGGCCAGGCCTCCATGGGCCCGATCAGTCAGATCTATCACTATCAGTCAGACCCATCAGACTACTTACATTCATCGAAGCTGTTCAATTATCCACCACTATGCATCTCCTGCCTGTGCGTTTTTCTGCAGAGGCAGGGACTTCCTGAATGACTTTGCATGCATGTGACGTAATTCTGAAACTCCCTGCCTCTGCAGAAAATGTGCAGGCAGGGGAGACATGGCGGAGGTGAATTGAAATGCTCCAATGAATGTAAGTAGTCTGATGGGTCTAATGGGGCATGGAGTTCTGCTCCCTCTCTCCAGCGGCGGGGTATTGTGGGGAGGAGGTGGCTGCTCCATCCCAACAACTGAGGCCCTTGCACGCAGCCCTCGCTACGCGAGGCCTGCGGGCAAGGGCCTCAGTTGCTGGGATGGAGCGCCGCAGGCCGCGGGCTCACTACGCGAGCCCGCAAGCGTGAGCAACATCCCGTACGCTCACAACTATATATGTGACTAGCGAATTGCCCGTCAAAAAATGACGGCAATGAAATTGTAAGGTAGCTAAATTAGTAAATGAATATAGTGTACCTATTTTGAAGCATTGTGATGAAGAGCTGGCAATCTGTGTTGATGTTGCTGCAGCATTAGTGGTGTGGAGCTGCTGTGTAAGCATGCTGAATGTGTGCACTGTGTGGTATGAATATCCGTAGGTGGTTTGTGGCGTTTTGCGAGTTTCTTGTGGTGTTTTGCGAGTTTGTTGTGGTGTTTTGCGAGTTTAGAGTGCTGTAGCCTCGTTTTCGTTTTGTTCGGCAGCCATTTTTTCTGTCGCTTAGATTTTTTTTTAGTCTCAAAAGTCTTTTATTTCGAGTAAAATCGAGGTCTAAGTTGCATTTTTGAGGTCCTGGGTGCTCCCTCTTGGTGTAGGTAAGGTTTTTATGTATGTGCTGTGTGTATGTATTGTGTTTTAAATGTTTGTATGTCGGCGTGTTGCGTCCGATGTTTGCGAGGTCGTAATGTGTGGTAACGTGTTTCGTACGTTGTTTGCGTTCCTCGTAAAATTTAGCGAGTGTCGTAATTTGTGTGTCGTGTTTTTTGAGTAGCGACGTGAAGTTTGCGAGGGTTTGAGGCCCTTGCCCAGTGACCTCGCCAGCAACTGAGTCCCTCGCTTCGCGAGGGGCCTCAGTTGCTGGCATGGAGCGCCTTCGGCGCTCCATGCCAGCAACTGAGGCCCTTGCCCAGTGACCTCGCCAGCAACTGAGGCCCTCGCTTCGCGAGGGGCCTCAGTTGCTGACATGGAGCGCCTTCGGCGCTCCATGCCAGCAACTGAGGCCCGTGCCCAGTGACCTCGCCAGCAACTGAGGCCCTCGCTTCGCGAGGGGCCTCAGTTGCTGGCATGGAGCGCCGCCTTGCCCAGTGACCTCGCTACGCGAGGGCCGCGGCTCGCTGCGCGAGCCACGGCCCTCGCTTCGCGAGGGCCGCGGGCTCGCTACGCGAGCCCGCAAGCGTGAGCAACGACCTGTACGCTCACAACTATATATGTGATTACACCAGAAACTGCCAGATATTTAAAAACAATACCCCCTAAAGACTATTTCCTGTCTTTAAAGCATAGCAGTTTTATTTTTAAGTGCTATCTGAATAGTTTCTAATCAAATAGCACGTTATGAGTGATTTAGTTATATCTGTTCATAATAAAACATTTCCTGGCTGCCTTGTAGTTATTGTAAGTGCAATTAATTTAATGTTATTATGCTGATTATGATGGATATGCTGAAGAGATATATTTCATGCAATCATCAGTCTCTATTCGTCTCCCCAGTCACTAAACATTTTATAGTAATTGATTGCATGTTAGTTTGATACTGATTTGGGAACACACTCATATCTTTAAATTTGGTTTCTAAATACATCATTATATTACATTTTTAGAAAATGCTACTGTCTAAAGAGCAAATGCAAACAATTTATCTTTGTTAAATTCCTTGCAAGAACTTTAATTAATTAGTCTTGGGAAAAGTTAACAAATTAAGCTCTTGCTTTTGCCAAACTTGAAATTAAGCTCTAAACTGTTATTGGATTATTTGACATTGCTTCAGTGCAATATCCTCTGGCATTTAGTATTACAAAGTCTTCTGAAAATATCAGTCTTATGAAAGAATCACTGTAGTTTGGGAAAAACTTTGCATGTTAATTAATTAATTAACAACATTAGACACTTTAATTTATGGGCATAAAGGCATGTGCAAAAAAATATATAATCTCTGAAGACTTTGTTTTTGCATAGACGGTCTAGTCTTGTCTGGCTTCAGTAATTCCTTCTAGTGGATGCAGAGGGGAATGAGATGGAGGGAAAAGGGAGAGGGTTGTTATTTTATTAGAGCATTTTGAATTCATCAACTAATTCTTTCGGTCCTATCCTATTATGCTAGCGTAGCAAAGTGCAGCACAAGGGGGCAGCAGTGAAGTGGGCATCCAATAGATGGCGCTGCCAATATTCCGGTGCCATATCATAGAGTCAAGGCTTAGGTAAACTGTTAGGGTGAGGGTTAGGGTTAGGGTGAGGCTTAGGGTTAGTTCAAGGGTTAGGCTAACATTATAAGCTTAGAAGTTCTCTCACATATCGGCAGCGCTGAAAAATATCAGCAGCTCTATCTAGCGGTTGGAGGCGGCGGACCTGTCCCGACAACATAACAGGATAGATCCCTTCTTTCTTTGACAAATGTTTTGAGCTTAGAAGCAAGAAGTCACAAGGTAAACTGCGTACCCTGCTCCTGCAAAAATACAAACACCCCTCTCTCACACATGACCTTCACAAAAGTATTATGGATGCCTCCATTGACCAGCAGAGTTATCAAATGTGTTTGGTTTTTTTTTCTAATTAATTACACTCTTAATAAGATATAAGGGCTCCTCTTCCCCTCAGGACAAGGTGTTAGCTTGCTCATTTATTTCTTTAATACACTATTAATAAGACCTTGTATTTTTTACAATACAGCGGCCCTTTAAGAGAGGCTGAAACTTAAAACACACTTAACAACAACCTGAAGTCCAAGTTATTTGGGGCTCAAGCTGTCAATTGCTCTTTCTAAAGCAATCATTCCCAATCCTCTCTTCAAAGGCAATTATTCAACATGGAGGCTTTAATTGTAAATCATGGCCGGACGTGCCTCGAGGAGATGGTTGGGAATCACTTCTCTAAAAGATCTCTGGCTTGGACAAGAAGCGTGCAAAATGTCACACTGAACCAAAGCCTGCTGGATCTCCTCTTGCCTTTTTGTGTTAAGTATATTTCTATAAAGCTGCCTTATTCCTGTACATTTTTAGTGGTATTTTTCAGTGTTTTCATTGTGTTTTGTCACAAAAAATATAATTTTTAGTCACGTTATATTGAGAACAGATCTTTACTACTGAAGGACTGACCAGTACAGTTACCCTTTAAATGACTACTGTAATGCCCCATCAAGAAGAACTTGTTATTTTAATTATGACTTGATTCTCAATAAACTCCCTATTTAAAAGGAAGTTGAAGGTTCCCTGTTTTTAATATTAAGATAAACTATGTAAGTGTTTATTTGCATATTTAAACACCATTTTATTAACAAGTAGTTAAAAGCTCTGTTTTTAATCACTGAAGCCTTCCTCCTCCTGTAGTTCATGTACACAGTGTTTCTATAGTATTAGATGTACTAACCAATCACAGACTGTTTATCTGATGTTGATCTATAAATATGTACATAAATATTTAGGTAGTTTATTTTAAAGGCATCATTAAGTTTCCTGGGTTTCAAATGTTTGATAAGAAACAGGCAGTGATTATCAGAAAAATATGTGTTATATAGATAAGTTCAGTGTGCTTGCAAAATTATAGGTAGGAATGTAAAATCTAGCTTTGCACACCCACAGGAAGTATGCAGAGAAAATGCAGCCAAGTATGGAGTTTGACCTTTCATAGGAAGTACATGGTTCTGTGGGGTCTGAGCTCACAACTGAATGAGACCACAAGGATATATAGAGAAAGGGACTACATATCCCAGGCTGCTTTACAACACAGGAACCCCAGAGTATGATACAATTGTATCTGCTTTCTCCTGATTGGCCAAAATAATTATTAATGTTATGCTAATCTTGGCAGGGATATTCAGGGGGGCAACTGACAAAAGCCTCAGCTTGCAAACTGAAAAGATTTAGCAAACATCAGGGTGAGTTTGTAATTGCTTATTTTGGTATTTTTTCATGCAAAACATTTTTTTGCATACACTACTCATTCTCCTCTATCCGATGCTTTTATAATCCAGGAAATATAGATATGCCTTTAATTTTAAATACAGGAAACCTTCCATGTCATTTTATAGAACATGTTAACTGAGTAGCTTAAAATAATATAACATTATAATACAATACTATTACATAAATGCATATACAGAGGAAAACATATTTAAAAAGCCATCTCCATGCATGATCCGTGCAAAGCTTGCTGTTTTACTGATTTGCTCCAGGCTATAGAAATATTGTAAATTATGTAAAACTGCATATTTTCCAGCATATCCAATTAGATGGATATAAGTTTTTCTGCCCAAATTTCTCACTTTCTTTGCTATATTGATCAAGGTGAGAGTTACATGATGGGCATTCCAATAGCAGAATATCATTAATGAAAACTAATAAATCATTACGTCTATGAATATCACATATAATAGTTGTCAAACTATGAGACGTTGTCACACTTTGCGTGATGCGTACGACTTAGGCGATGAGCAAACCTCTCCTCTGAACCCACCAGACAGACATAATTTATGTGACACAGGAGGAGCAATGCATTCAACAGACTTCAAATGCCTCATTTGTATTCAAACAGTGTTTTACCTAAATCATGGCCTCTCTGGTGGGTCCCGAGGAGAGGCTTGAGAACCACCAATAGGTACTGGTGATTTTGCTTAACATTAAACATACAGTATTCATTTACTTTCATAACAAACATATTGTCTTGCATTGTTGTTAACCTCCAAATCTGAGTTATAGCACTGGTAAATAGCAAAGGCTTGGCATGTTGTAAAACACAGCTGTTAGAAATAATATTAATGTTTGTTTTTCTTTCCTGGCATTATCTGAATAGAAATCTAATACCTTACATTGGCATTACATAAAAATACCATTGCAATGAGGATTTCCATTTCCATTTAACAAATCCCCTTACTGATAATCCTTAGTGCCTTACATATTATTAACAGTCTCCATGAGACAAGTGATTTGGAATCCTCCCACTTGTAACACTTGCTCCTTCTGAGAATCAAGGCTGATTCTAAACACAATTTCATTAGATCACCTACACAGAATGGGCATGGAAAAATGGATGCTTGTAATTTGAGAAGTGAGAATCTGAGACAGGGTATTTCACAGTTTGTAAAAAGCTTCTGGCAGGAAAACGCCATAATAAACCACAATAAAGTAAAACAGTAGAGACCTTGTTCTGCCTTTTCAGAAATGCTTATGTTTTAGTATTAATAATGATATCTGAACATAATAATATTTACTACTAAATGGGTGCTTCTGCAGTTCTGCTTGGCTACTGAAGACTTTCTGAGTGATGTTGAATTGCTATTGGCTGTATGTAATCCCTTCAGGCTCTTCTTATCTCCAACCTATCCAGGTTTGCAACATATCCTTGGTATGCCAAGCAGTCCTCCCTTGTGCTCCATATAGTGCATTTCCTTGTCCTTATTTCCAGACCACATACAATCTGGAGATGGATCCTCTCAACTAAAGGGGGAAAGAGGCCTGGTGCAAAACTATAGTCATTCCTGAATCCATGGCCTAGAAATGAGGCAGACTGCACTGAGCAGTTTGGGTTGCATTTCTCCCAACAACACTTTTATTTCGATTCCATGTACCCCATGGCAGTTTAGCTTCCTTTTCAACCTGCCATTGGCCAAGTTGGTCCTGGAAGCAGTGACTTGCTGGGGAGGAACCCTTCCAATTAGTGGAATTATTCTGGGCATTGGTGCATTTTTGTTTTTGGGAACAGTTCTCCCTGACAATAGTTGGCGATGGGGTAAATGATTTCACCTCAACATTGGCTATAGGTGGGGTGCTCTACTCTGTGTCTCCTCATTTGGATTCCTTTTCTGTTCCTCTTTTCTATAAAATATATAAGCAATGAACTACTTTACTATGTAGAATTTAGAGAACAGGGAGGGTTAATATGAGAGACACCTTAAAAAATTCAAATTTAATAAAGTTAAGGAGCAAAATATCTTCCAGAAAAAGAGGAATACAAGAACAGTAGGTCATGCATTGAAGTTGGAAGGTGGAAGATTCAGGGTTTTTTTGCAAAATACTTCTTTACAGAAAGATGAGTGGATATGAGTCAAGCACACTTAAGGATTTTAAGCATGCCTGAAATAAGCATAAGGCCATCTTGAGGCTTAATTAAGGCAATGCATAGATAGAATGGGCAGCCTAGGTGATCATTTGTGACTTGTATCTGCCATCACATCTATGGTTGTGTTTTTGTTACTATGTAAATTGAATTTTTTCAGCTATTATTAATATTAGTTATTTCTGATTAATTGAAAGGGATCGTGGAGTGAAGAAGCTCAAATCCTCCAATAGTGCAGGTCAATAATTTATTAATAAACTTCATAAAATATACAACACTCTAGTCAGTTATCAAACTCACATTTCATATACTCAAACAACATGAGGTACCGGTATATTGATAGCTCCAAACGTCACTCCCGTCTCTGAAGCAGGATACGTAGTTCCTCACGTGAATCGCTTTGTTGGTGGTGATCTGTGAGAATGTCCAAGGTATAGTAGGGATATACTAGTTCCATCAAAAAATACTAAGCAGAGATTTCTGAATCTTGTCTTATTTGGTCCTCCAGTCCAAGATTGGGGGCTTGGTTGAGAACCCCTCTCTCCTGTCAACAACACACTGGGTTGTTAGGCCTTAATTGTGAGGTGCTAGAGATATCTGACCACTGGTGTCCACTTCTGTCCACTGCTGCTCAGTGTGCTCAGCACATCTCTGTTGCTAGGTCGACAGCAGAAGTTTTATTTTATTGTTTTAGTTTTATTGGTTATCTGATTAATGTATGTGACCCTTTAAAACCTATATTTTTGAGCACTGGTTCTCAACCCTTTCTGTGTACCATGGACAGGCCATGATTTTGGTTTGACACCGTGTGAACACTGGTGAAGCAATTAGTATTTATGAGACCATGGCGCCTGTAATTACCACACTTTTATTCACACAGTGTAAAACCTAAATCACAGCATGCATTTTCTATGTGCCATGATAAACAGATTAACAAATTACATATGAAATATCAAAGAAGAGTGAACAGATGTAGGCAGCTATACTGTACAGTAAGAGCACAAGACAAAATATTGTACACAAATAATAATAGTACAAATCCCTCTAATGGTTTTGTTCCATTCATGAAGAACATGTCACTACATAACAGGGGAGATACATTTCTAAAAAAACTGGTGGATATCTGTGTTAAAGGGACTCTTTAGGCAAAAAGTTTTGTTTTATATAAATTTTTTATTGTATCCCCCTCGATAAAATGGACATACAATTTCACTTCATTTGCTTCTAAAAAGCCTGCAGAGTAATAGATTTTCCCTTTCTGGATCTTCCTCATTTATTCATGTTTTCTCTCTACCTTGATTTGTATCTGTAACCTAAGGCCACACCTACAAGGGAGGGGCTTCCAAAAAAACACTAAAATGTTGCTGTATACAAGCACATAGCAATAGGAGACATAGGTAGTGTGTAGCCCTTGCAATGTGTGCTTGACTTTGGAGTTATACCTGTGAAACATGGCACCCTACATGAAAGAGAACAGGAAGTAAAGGGGATGTTCCAGAAGGTGAAAACCTCTTTGAGCATATCACTGATTTCCTTTATAGTGACATTGTAATGGATATTGTATATAGCATTAGTGTTTTTAAGTTTATATTATGGAATGTTGTATACCAGTGTTTACCTATTTTATCATAATAGTGATTTGTCCTATACAGAGCTGAATTACACTAAAGACTTTAAATAGTTTTAATCGTTTATACTTCTACTTTCTGTTTCTTCTTATTTATATTAGAAACTTTAGTGAGCTGTGAAGCTGATGCTAGAGAGCCTTCCAGGCAGGAGGACCCACAGAGGTCATTAGGCCTGATATCTATGCTATCCCTTTGATATATGATTAACTTGGGATGATTAATCACTATATTCTTAACATATAGGTTCACAGTTTTATATCACAATCAGTACAGTTTAACTGGTGGCACGTAATAAAGATTACATTTTAGGGTCCTCATAATGTTTTCTTAAAATGACATTGTAATGGTGCAGCTTTAACGACATTTAAGTGGTAAACATCAGTCTAAAAATGCTTCAATGTATTGTGATTAAACGCTGATGTTTTGTAAGAAAAGTTACATTGAAATGTGAAATGTGCTTGTTTCCCACCATCTTGGACTGGAGCTCTGTGCCAACCAGTCTCTGGGGGTCAAGGGGGAGCCTTTAAAACCCCAATTTTTACAACCCTGACCAGAAAAAAGTTATTTCAGCAATGGCAAAATCTAATTTGGATTGTACAGCTTTGACTGGGAATGCTGCAATGAAGTTGTATGGAGAAGATTTCCCCATGTTAAATCCCATGGAGAGAAGATCTGTTTTTGATTGGTCCATTCAAAGTTCCCAGGCAAATAGACCCTCCAGTGGTTGGCTCACTTTGAAGCCTGGGGAAACTCCAAGCTGGAGCTTCAGTTTGGTTGCTAGGGTTGGCTTCACCCCAAAAGACTGCTTAACTCCAGTCCATACTGGACTCCCTGGGAAAGAGCTAGCCTAGAACATGGAAAAGGACACTGACTTATAATGGTTGTTGTCACAGCCAAGTACTATTTCCTAATGAACTATAATTACTGTGGCTGTCATAATTGGCTGTAATAAGTTGAACACACTGTCTTGCATGTTGCAACTGGAGCAAACCAGCGTTGCTCAGTTCCCTACTATTCTCTAAGAATTGTTACAGTGTTCATTATGCCCTGACATTGTGATATGTGTTTGCCAGTGTAACTAGTGTACAAGCCTTACATGTTCAGAAATCTGCTCTCCACAAACTGTATACATAGAGCTGCTGGCTTTCAGCTCAGGTAACACAGATCAACCCCCAGGAGAGTGCTGACCCTTCTGTGACATGATCTCTGTCTCCTCGTGCACAGGACTCTTCTGATTGGGCTATGTTAATTTAAGCAGTACAGCTATTCATCTAATTGGTTCTTGCGCAGTTAGGTGGGGAATTTAAACATGTTCACTCCCCAGTTAATGTATGACTTTGCCTATGGTTCTGTTTTTCCCAAAATACCCTGTATGCTTCTCCATTAAAGTAGTTCCAGTTTGATGGTACATAAAAACAGTGTGTTGTCATTCTTGGGAAAAGGGCATCATGAGTTAAGTCACTTAATGGTATTCTGATACACTAATTGGATCATAACTTAAAGGGACCTTCATCTGTTCCTGTGTTCCTGGCCTCCTGTATCCTGATACCTGGAGAAACAAGCTGGGCGCTGAGATTACCAAAGCCCTGACAATCTAGGGGTATTCAGGTAGTTGAAAGCAGGAGGGTTTGGGGAGAACATTGTCCCCTAATCTGGGTTGTCTCAGGCTCATCATGTATTTTTCATACTGTAGCAAACTGTGTTTTTCCTTCAGCTGCCACAGGACTACACAGCTAATCTGCACAGTCTGGGGAAATGTCCTGCACACTCAGCCACAGTTTGAAAAACATAGGAGGAACTCCAGCTTAAAGATAAAGGGAAAGTCAGCAACTATCAAGCAACTAAGTTGTTTATACTAATCCTTACTATCTCAACCAATGAAAAACGGATCATTATAATGGTCCTCTAACATAGAAAAAAGTATGTGGAGAGTAAGTTTTAGCTCACCAATGTACCTACTGTATATATGTTCATGAAAAATGACAGTACTAAAAATATTACATTTCCAACTTTTAGCAGTTAATGGGTACAGCTGAAGTATTTTGTATGTTTGGTAAATTATATATAATTAAGGCAGGGGATCTGAAATGCTGAATGGTTTAAATATATTTTTATGTTTTATTTAAATATTTTTGTAACAAGTAATTAATTTGTAATATTTGATAAGCATTGATATCTCTTACATTAAGATCTCACAAGGACTTCTGAAATAATCTTATCTGTTTGTTCAAGTTAGATTTTGCTAAATTGTTGCTGCATTAACAAAGCATTTAATTTGACTTGCGTTTCTCTTGAGACAGATGATGAGTTCTCACTTATTACAAGTCTTCATTTAAAGAACTTAGAAGTATACAACCTTCACACTAGACACACACTTAAATTTGATAAATATCTCCCAAAGGAGCTGTCAACTACGTCCGTATTATAGAAAAGTGTTCTTGTCAACATACAGTAAGCAAATAAAGACAATTTGAATTAACTTAAAACCAGATATAAATAACAATGTAAAGGAAGAAGAAAGAAAAAGCACACTTTTGACAAAGTTTTGCACAACAACGTTCAAGTAGGCAAGTGCCAGGAAAAAGCTGAGCTAAGTCTTAGCTCATGTGCTAATGGACAGGAATAGATAACGTCATGAAACTTGCTACTTCTGTTAGGTAAATGTGCACAGTGCCTACTTGAGTATTAGGGCCTCATTCAAATGCAATTGGGCCAATTGAATAGGGCTCTTTATAAGCGCATAGCATTTTTTTTTTACAGAAGTTTTTAGTTAGTGAACTTCTATCCAAAAGCAAGGTCTTCACTAACTAAACACTTCTGTAAAAAATTAGCTCTGTGCTTATTTAGAGCCCTATTTTATTGGCCAAATCACATTAGAATGAGGTCCTTAGTCAGGGAGACTGCTAAAGTAATCAAGCCATGCTAACCATGGGCCTCATTCTATTAATGGCCTGAGAGCTGCATGGCTACAAAGGATGGCCGCAAGCTACTTTCCTATTCTATTCCCTTGCAGCCGAGGGCTCTCTTTTGTAGTGGGGGTTGTAATGTTCCTTTTTTATTTTTAGTGACATTTTTTTTGGGGGGGGTAAATAGTGGGGTGGGGTTTTTATAGTGGGTAGGTAGGTGGGGGTTAATAGGTTAGGGTAGAGGGGGGTTAGTTTAGATTTAGTGGTTTATTGGGGGGGGAATTGTGTAGTGTAGTGTTTGCCCTCATGGCACTTAAGGGGTTAATTATAGGTTTCTCATTGTCCTATGAGGGTCTTCATAGGAAGGGACATCTGCCCAGGTAAGTTGTCCAAATGATTCTATTTTAGGTGTATAGTGGGTAATGTATAGATAGGGGGTTATGGATAGATAGGGGGTAATGCTAGATAGGGGGTTATGTATAGATAGGGTATGTTATCTAGATAGGGGGTAATGTTGTCTAGATAGGTGGTAAGGTATGATAGGGGGTTATGTGTTATAGATATGGGGTCATGTATAGATAGGGGTAATGTATTGTAGTTAGGGGTTTATTAATAATGTATTTTTTACTGTAATGTTATGTATATTTGTGTATGCCTTTTTTTGCAGGTGTGTAATTTTTTTTATTTGTTTGTAAGGGGGGTTGTAATTTCTTTTTTTTTTGTATTGGGGTGGAGTTTTTAATGTCCTTTTTTATTTTTTGTAGTGGGGGGTTGTAATGTACTTTTTTTTAGTGACATAAGTTTTTTTATTTTTGGTGACAGTTTATTTTTTATTTTTTGTAATTAGTGTGGTGGGGGGGTTAATAGTGGGTAGGTAGGTCATGTTAGGTAGGTATGGTTTAATAAATTAGGGTAGAGGGGGGTTAGTTTAGATTTAGTAGTTTATTGTGGGGAATAGTGTAGTGTAGTGTTTGTACTTAGTGTCATGAGGGTCCTGGAGGACCCTCATGGCACTTATGGGATTAATTATAGGGTTCTCATTGTCCTACGAGGGTCTTCATAGACCCTTTTGAGATTGATTGGGTTAAATAGAGGCTTACGGGGGTCTGTATGGACCCCCATAAGTGACGGGGCTAGATGGAGACCCCCGCTGCAAGGGTTAATGTGGGGACCGTTCCGGGGTCCTTGATGGGGACGCCGCAGCATAAGGGGTTAATGTTAGTTGCCGCGCGTGTACTTACAGTACCCCCACGGCTTGGGATAATCATTAGTGTGCCACGGTCCCTTTAAGGAGCCGCGGCGGGACATTTTAATCCAAGCCCGTACTCAGACGGGCTTGGATATCTTTAGGGGTTAATAGATATTCAATGCAGCACTATACAGAGCTGTAATTGATAGGGGACACATTGGGGTACATGAGGATGACATGTAGTACATTGGCTGGCTGACACATCGCTGCTAGCCAATACTGTAACTTGTGGCTACAAGTCCGCCGGCCTAGGAGAATGGGTTACTGCCTGTGGGCTCATTCAAGCCCGTAGTCCCGGGCTTGGATGACCTCCAAGGCAGCAACTCAATCTCAAAGCCCGGCGCACTGTGGCCACAAATGACAGTATTGGCTAGCGGTTATGTGCCAGCTAGCCAGTGTACTACATGTCATCCTCATGTCCCTCAATGTGTCCCCTATCAATTACAGCACTGTACAGTGCTGCATTGAATTTATTTTCCACTTTTTAGTTTGGCGGGCTTGCACTCTGATCAGATGCCAGCCCGCCAAAGCTAATGGCCGATTGCATGGCTTGCACAAGGAATCGCAGCTTTACGGACATTTTATGGCCATTATTAGAATAAGGCCCCATGTTACCAGAGTTTTCATCACAGAATATGAGGTAGGGGCTATTGCATATTCTAATTCTGCAATATTTTGGATTACTTTGATTAAGTTACTTTTTCAGGCCCTATCAATTGCTTCTTTAACTGTTAGTAGAAAAGTTATAATAAAAATACATGATATTTTGGTACATTTTGTATATTTAGGTAGTGTACTATTGTTTTGGTTAAATTTGGAAATTATAGTATAAATTACATTTATGGTTTTGAGCCAGGTTGATGATAAGTGGGCAGCTCTACCATATAAGTCCATAAGAATCTAAAGCCCCACAGCATCTTCAACACTTGTCATCTGAGCCTAGGTATATCTAGGCCAGTTGCAAACTAGTCAAATGCCGCCTATATTGTATATTATAAAATAATTCAGTTAGAATAATATTATGTGATGCCTTAATGGTGTCTCTATCTGTGGCAAGTCATTGCTTCGTTTGAAAACATTTAGCCAGTTTGGACTTCCATCTCAGCTTTTCTGTAATGAGGATCATGCTATAGCATAATGGAATACAATGGAATTTGATAAACACGGATTAAATTTTGGTCACAGGGTAAAAGTAGGCAATATTAGTCAAATATTTAAAGATACCACTCCTCAACTGAATATATTTATAAATGTCCTTATTAGATAGACCATATTTACTTTGTAAATCTTTGTAAATCAGTATATGGTAGAAAGGAATTACTAATAAATGCCTAAGTTCTAAAATACCTGTCTCTTGCGAGTCATGCAGTGACAAATAAGGAAAAAACACCCAATGGCATACATGGGAATATTGGGCAAAATACCTGGGCATAGATCCTATTTATTTCTCAGACCCATGGGGATTTGTGCCTCCACACCAAAGTGGATGGTTAAGATGGTAATATCCTAATTGATGTCTTAGGAAATTGTAATGGTAAGCATTTTAGAGTATAATACATTTTAGGAAGGGACATAATTTTGGCTGCATCATTGTAATTTAGTCCATTGTGTAACTTCTTTTTATAGCACCGGGTAGAGACAGTTACCAATAGCCTTAGCTACATTTTTTGTGCTTTTTCAGTAACAAGCTTTAAACTTAAAAATGGCTTTAGATTAGTAGAAATTGCTTAGAATCACTTCCAATGCACTTACACTGTGGCCATGAAGAAACTGCGGTGAACATGTCCTGTTAAAGTGGCTATTGACAGTGTCAAAAGAGAAGAGGTAGAGGAGGATCAAGATGAGCACTGGCCTTGATCTAGCAAAATGGAGGTCAATAGCTACTTTGCTGATTGCCTTTTCTGTTGATAATTCATACAGAAGGGTCAAGTAGCTTGTAAAAAGAAACTGTGTGAGAAGATATTGCATTCCAGATATTTTTTTGAAATATTTGTCAATGCGCCATTTAGTTATCTGTATACACTTTCCAGTTTCATTGATTTTGATAATTCACATTAAAATAAAATAAGTGCTGCATTTTAAGATATATCGAAACTGTACATCATTAAATACACCATGTTTAGAAATTCTGTGCCTGCATTACTTTTGTGAGTATTGACCTATATATGTGATTATCTTCATAGAGTAATTTAATATACAACAAAGCAGCTAATTGCTCTGCAGCAAAACCTTATTTGCTTTTCAGATACCAGCTTTGTGTCTGAGTTTATTAAATTACCTTCTAACAATAAGGAACAGAAAGCAAAGATGAACACAATACTTGCTTTTATTGATGGTCACTACAATATTAAGTGTTTGCAGCTGCTGCATTTTTTAAAATAATAATCCACCAAAGAATAATAATTAAAAAAAAACAACATAAAGCTAATTTATAAAGTTTTTTGTAAATTTTAAAAAGTTTTCAAAAATTCTATTTTTGGGGGGTCCAGTTCTCCAAACAAAGCTTAAACAAACACTGTAGTCATATTTTTTTAATTTACTCTTTTGAAGAATTATTGATATAATATCAAATGTTAAAATAGGGGAACCCTTGGGGAACAGTGATCACAAAACAGTATCATTTGAGATTGAATACAAAAAACAGAGTTGTAAGGGGCCAACAAAAACTCTAAATTTTAAAAGAGCTAACTTTAATGGGCTACGGGAAGCAATACTACATATAGACTGGGACAAAGAACTTACAGGGAAAAATACTGAAAATAAATGGACAACATTCAAATCCTTACTAAATAAACATACCCATCGACATGTACCATGTGGAAATAAAATGAATAGGAGTAAATCACATCCCATGTGGCTGAACAATGACTTAAAGATCATGATGAGGAAAAAGAAACATGCGTTTAAATTATACAAGAAGGAGGGAACAGAGGCAGCTTTTTGTGACTATAAGGAAATCAACAAGGCTTGCAAAAGGGCTATTAGATTGGCTAAAATAGAAATTGAGAAGTCAGTAGCAATGGAAAGTAAGACTAACCCTAAAATATTTTTTAAATATATTAATGGGAAGAAGGCCAGGAAGGAAGCTATAGGAGCATTACAATGTGACACAGGCCATCTGATAATTAGTGACCAGGAAAAGGCAGATGAGCTAAATAGGTTCTTTTCGTCGGTTTACACAAGGGAGGTACCAGTGGTTGGGACACCGCAACATAATGGGGCTACACTACCGAAAAGTAGTGTCTCCATTTTTGCTGATGACACTAAGTTGTGCAAGGTAATAAAATCAGATAATGATGTACTTTCCTTACAAAGGGATTTGCATAAATTAGAGAAATGGGCGGCTAAATGGCAGATGAGATTTAATACAAATAAATGCATTTGGGAAGGAAAAATAGCCATGCAATCTATAATCTTAATGGAGCAAATCTAGGTGTATCGGATAATGAAAGGGATTTGGGAGTGCTTGTAGACAACCACCTAGGTAGCAGTGATCAAAGCCAAGCAGCAGCTGCAAAGGCAAGTAAAATATTAGCATGTATTAGGAAGGGTATAGAAGCAAGGGAAGCAAATATAATTCTGCCACTATACAAATCCTTAGTACGCCCTCATTTGGAAGATGGAGTACAATTTTGGGCACCACTTAACTAGCGAAGGAATATTGATCCAGGGAGAAATTTGATCGCCAGTTTCTGGGTCAGGAAGGAATTTTGCTTTTTTTCCCCTTATGAGACAGTTGGCAAAGTTTCAATGGGGTTTTTTTTCTGTTTGCCTTCCTCTGGATCAATTAATAATAAATAGTGCACATTAAAAAGATCAATAGAGATCTAAAAAGGTTGAACTTGAGGGACTAACTCTTTATTCATCCTCCAATACTATACTATTAATAATTATTTAATCAACAATTTAATTAATAACTAATCCGCATATTGCAGATCAGAGGAGATCTTAACAGGTGGAACTTAATGGACTGGAAGTCTTTTTTCAACCTTAATTTCTATGTAACTATGTAACTATGCTTACAAATATGCAACATGTTTTTAGAATGTGAAAAAAGCAGCCTCTTCTATTTCTTTACATCGCTCATTATAGAATGTCTCCTCCTCTCATCTTCCAATTCTCTGGAATTCTGCTTTCAGTTGGACAAATCTTTCCTATCTCCACTACCTTTCAGTTTCCTACCTTCCTGAGCTACTTTCAAAGCCTCGTCAGATAGCCAGTTTGCCTTCTTAGTTGCTTTCTTTTGGAGATATAGTTTGTTGCTGTTTTAAGACAATGTCACACATTTCTATCCAAAGCACTTCAGGCATTTTATCTTCCATGTCTAGTCCAATAAATCTATTATTTACGCCCCCTGCATATTTACAGGGGATATTATTTATTTTCTATCTTCTTGGTCTGATGATTTCCCCTCTTTTCCTCTGTTTTATTCTGATCTTTGCAATAAGAAGCTCATGATCTGAGCAACAGTCAACTCCAGGTTGTATTTGGGAGGTGATGAATATCCTCATAGAAATTGGACAGCTTCAGCCTTTTTAGCACCCATTTAAATTATTCTGTCATTTTTGGGTTGTAACCGAACACTGCTTTAGCAACCCTTTGATTAACTATGTGGGCTACTCCATTTCTTCTGCAGGATTCCTGACCACAATAGAAGTTCCGGTGATTGTCTTATATTAAATGTACCATTTCAGTTTATTTGATTTCACTAATTCCCAGATTATTAATGCTTAATCTTGTCATCTCGTGTTTGACCATGTCCAGTTTGTTCTTTGCAGCAGATACATTTCCTATACTCCCCAGACATATCTGTGGCAGAGTGTCCCCTTGACTTTTGCCAATACACTTAATTAGATCTGGTGTTACACATACTCTCCCTCAATATGGGGGAGGCACGTTCTGACCCAAGGGGCTCAGCTTCCAGTGCCATATCATCTTGTCTCTGGTGGTGCTTATCCATACAGTATTCTTGGAAAAGATAACAGAGCAGGTAGTCAATTCCTTCTCCAGTGAACTGTGATTTTCTGACCTCTCTGCTATGACTGGCCCATCTTGGGTGACCCTACATGGTATAGCCCAGAGCTTAATTAAAATTCATAAGCCCCTTCACCACTCTTGACAGATAGCAATTCAGAACGGGTCAATATGGTACCGAATGTTTTCTTTCAATTATTCTAATAGCATAAATTTATAACCAGAAGAAAAATTTAATTTGCAATAAAATTAAGAAAAGGATTTAAGAAAAACTGAAAATTGAAAATAAAAACATAATATAGAGGTAGTAAAAACATTTTTGTAACAGAAAAGTTAACATACTTACATGAAACCTATATGGCCCCTTATAAATTAAATACATTTTCCATCTACCTTTAATAAATGTTTTACAGACTGTGACCAAGAAGGCACATTTTCCATACTCTTTAAGATTGTCCAAAAGTCTTTCATTTATGATGCAAATTTCCAAAATGATATCTAATATTCTAAATTTTTAAATTAAACAATACCCAATCCATTGTCTTTTAGGTCTTTCATACAATCTCCCTTATCCTTCAAACAAAATATTGCAATTTATTTTTGCTGCAACACAAATTTCTGCTACTTCTAGATGGAAACTCCCAAATGTACCTTTTTCTATGTTAATTTAAATAATTAGTTACATTCTTATGATGGAGAAATGATCTAGTACTTTGTGCTAATGAGCAAACAGCTCATCTCGCTACGTGAAGCTCACAAGCGTGACGACGATTCACAGTTTGACAACTACTATATGTGATGTGTGTGTATATGTGTTTGTGCATGCATCTATGTATGTGTGTACAGTGGATATAAAAAGTCTACACACCCCTGTTAAAATGTCAGGTTTCTGTGCTGTAAAAAAATTAGACAAAGATAAATCATTTCAGAACTTTTTCCACCTTTAATGTGACCTATAAATTGTACAACTCAATTGAAAAACAAACTGAAATCTTTTAGGTGGAGGGAAGAAAAATAAAAAATAAAAATAATGTGGTTGCATAAGTCTGCACACCCTCTTATAACTGGGGATGTAGCTGTGTTCAGAATTAAGCAATTACATTCCAAATCGTGTTAAATGGGAGTCAGCATACACCTGCCATCTTTTAAGGTGCCTCCGATTAACCCCAAATAAAGTTCAGCTGCTCTAGTTGGTCTTTCCAGAAATGTTCTTAGTCGCATCCCACAGCAAAAGCCATGGTCCACAGAGAGCTTCCAAAGCATCAGAGGGATCTCATTGTTAAAAGGTATCAGTCAGGAGAAGGGTACAAAAGAATTTCCAAGGCATTAGATTTACCATGAAACACAGTGAAGACAGTCATCATCAAGTGGAGAAAATATGGCACAACAGTGACATTACCAAGAACTGGAGCTCCCTCCAAAATTGATGAAAAGACGAGAAGAAAACTGGTCTGGGAGGCTACCAAGAGGCCTACAGCAACATATCTGGAGCTGCAGGAATATCTGGAGCTGCAGGAATATCTGGCAAGTACTGGCTGTGTGGTACATGTGACAACAATCTCCCGTATTCTTCATATGTCTGGGCTATGGGGTAGAGTGGCAAGACGAAAGCCTTTTCTTACGAAGAAAAACATCCAAGCCGGGCTACATTTTGCAAAAACACATCTGAAGTCTCCCAAAAGCATGTGGGAAAGGGTGTTATGGTCTGATGAAACCAAGGTTGAACTTTTTGGCCATAATTACAAAAGATATGTTTGGCGCAAAAACAACACTGCACATCACAAAAAGAACACCATACCCACAGTGAAGCATGGTGGTGTCAGCATCATGCTTTGGGCCTGTTTTTCTTCAGCTGGAACTGGGGCCTTAGTTAAGATAGAGGGAATTATGTTCAACAGTTCCAAATACCAGTCAATATTGGCACAAAACCTTCAGGCTTCTCCTAGAAAGCTGAACATGAAGAGGAACTTCATCTTTCAGCATGACAACGACCCAAAACATACATCCAAATCAACAAAGGAATGGCTTCACCAGAAGAAGATTAACGTTTTGGAATGGCCCAGCGAGAGCCCAGACCTGATTCCGATTGAAAATCTGTGGGGTGATCTGAAGAGGGCTGTGCACAGGAGATGCCCTCGCAATCTGACAGATTTGGAGTATTTTTGCAAAGAAGAGTGGGCAAATCTTGCCAAGTCAAAATGTGCCATGCCGATAGACTCATACCCAAAAAGACTGAGTGCTGTAATAAAATCAAAAGGTGCTTCAACAAAGTATTAGTTTAAGGGTGTGCATACTTATGCAGCCATATTATTTTATTTTTATATTTTTTCTTCCCTCTACCTAAAAGATTTCAGTTTGTTTTTCAATTGAGTTGTACAGTTTATAGGTCACATTAAAAGTGGAAAAAGTTCTGAAATGATTTATCTTTGTCTCATTTTTTTACAGCACAGAAACCTGACATTTTAACAGAGGTGTGTAGACTTTTTATATCCACTGTATATATAAATACATATATTTTCCTTTTCTTGTACCAAATGTTAATAATTTTCTTGTATTATATCTTGTACTATTTCTATTATTTTATTTATTTATCATATTTTGTTTCTTTTTTATTTTAGTGTATCTTTATATTCATTCATATTTTGATGAATTCATATTTTTTTGCTATATAGGCCATGTAAACTATATGTTAGTTTATTTTTCTAGAACAAAATAAAATTTAATGAAAAGTGGGAAAAAAAGATTCAGTGGAGTAAAAGAAATAACATTCAGTTTGAATCTTGTCAAATATATGTAATCATTTATGGATATGGGATATGAGAGAGCTAAATAGTTACAGGGGAAAATTACTTTTTCCAGCATTATACACATTGCAACTCAGGGAGCTGATACAATCGATGATGCTGATTACTTCCCCTGTGGGGGCTAATGACCTATGTGGAGCTCTATTTAGGAGAAAAAGCATGCCTAGATTTTAGTGTATAGAGCAGTGGTTT